>HG993135.1:2502500-3752500 GCA_905231865.2 Boloria selene | reverse complement strand
ATACAGTGTTTTAGAAATTTAACTGTATAGACAATATCAATTATGAAGTAAACCTTAAAAAAATATAAATATAATTAAGGATCTCCTCGGTACACTGCTTAATATTAAAATTGTTTTGCCCACAGATTTTGTTCGACAGCTTTACCCTTGGACGTTTTACTTCTTTTACGGATGATGGCTGTCCAGATGGGTACATGCAAATACAAGAGGCAAGTCGCCCGCAAGTAGGAGGCTCATGGTGTGGTACGTCATGGGGTCCGTCTATATACTACAGTGAAACGAAATCTATAACGCTAATAATACGCTTATTACATTTATCTAAAGACCAAAATAATTATAATTTTGATTTTCGAATGGCATATAAAGTTTTGAGAAGAGAATTCGCAACTGTCAGATATGGGGGTACACCACCTTCAGGTAATTATTTGTTTTCATCAATCATAGTTTGTTCTATTTTATTAAACTACAAGAAATACAAAATATAAAATATCACAAGAAATAAAAATATTTCAAAATAATAAGCTATTGTTTGAAAAAAAAATATTATTCCTTCTAGTTCAGCAGGTTGCCAATAAAATCCATATTTCTAATAACCATTACTTTCAGAGCGCCCCTTTTTCAAACTGAGACCAATGTTATATCCAGTAAACATATCACGCGAAGAAACGAATGTAGGGAGGACGACAAAAACTCCAGAGTATTACCTTGGGGATTTGATCTCGGGGACTTATTGCTCTCGAATCTTCAGTGACTGCGATCGTAAAATCTGTAGATTACAGTCACCCAACTTTCCCGGTGTATACCCAAGAAATCTAACTTGTTACTATGCTGTTCGACAACACGAAGTGCCTCAAGGGAAACATGCCCTGATTGTGGTCAAACAACCGAATGGTCAGTTGGTTTCAATCAGGAGTCAAAAAGCACTCTACGCGCCATCGCAAAATGATAGAGAAAATAATGGAAGGGAATTAAAATTTTGGCAACAATGTGACGAAGTGCAGGATTACGTAACAGTTTATGATGGTTACACAACTAGAGATCCGGTTATATTGAGGTTTTGCGGCGGAGGTGTATCAGTTCCAGAGGCAATATCTAGCGGGCCAGAACTATTAGTTGAATTTACAACATCGCCCTTCGGCACATTTCTCCAACCTGCAACAACGCAATCATTACATGGATTTCAATTAGAAGTTGAGGTAAGCATTTAAAAGAACTGTTATGTTTATAAGGTAAAAACTAATACTTAGTTATCGAATATAGCTTAAATTAAAATTTTAAATTGGTAAGTTATACCTTAATGTTAGATGTATTTTAGGTAAGTACAATTTAAATGATTTTGCTAATACGTTTATATAAAAATACGATTCAAAACTGTAAAAACGTAAGATTAAGCATACAACCTAAGCAGACCGAAACACAAAATAAGAAATACTTAGACTACAGGAAAAAGCAGTTACCTAGTTTTCATTTGCTCTCGGATATTGGAAGAAACCAATAGTGGGTAACCTCAAAGACAATCTATTATCATTAGTGCGACTAGATCGAGCTACGCTACGTGCGAGTCAGACATAATGTCTTGTAGCCAACAACGATTGAACTTTCCCTGAAGCTTTTATTGCCGTAAGTTACGTAAGCTCTAGATGTGATTAAACTTTTTACCTCTTGATTTCAGTTTTCAAAATTACAGTGATAAAATATAATTATTATTATAGACACACCATCGTTTTGCTCGGGGATTCATAACTAGATTTAGCGCAAGCATAGCTGCAGGTTTCGCTAGTTACACATATAACTTTCCTCTTGAATCACTCCATTTAAAAAACCGCATCAAAATCCATTGTACTTTTAAAAATCTAAGCATACATAGGGACAGACAGACAGCGGGAAGCGACTTTATTTTACTCATGTAGTGATGAACATTGTATACAGATTCAATGATGATGTTCATTGGCTCTACTGCAGTATTAAAGCACGTTCGATCCCTTGAATTTTAACATAGATTTATATATATATTTCTGTATTGTCTTTACAAATACGAATTAAACCCATCCTATTAATATTATAAATATGAAACTCTGATTGATGTAACTCTATCAATCCATAACGGCTGAATGGACTTGAATGAAATTTAGATCAGAGACAGATTATGATCTAGTATAGGTTAGTACACAAAGATTACTATTTATCTCGAAAAATGTACAGTTTTATAAGATTCATCATATTTCCTGCCATTCAACTGTAAAAATGGTATTAAAATTCTTATAAGACATTTTCGGCAAGTATCGCTCCAAGATTCAAATGAAGAGTTCGTTTTTATGAATATGTTCCGTGGTAAGCTACGTGGCTTGTATTACGGATACCAGATACTTACTATATAATGTATACTACACATATATAACTTTAAATACAAACGTATTATAAATATAAACGTCCATGGCTGGAGTACAAACATTCGTGATCAACAAATGATTGCCCCCAGCAGGGCTCGAACCCGCGACCGCTGGCGCAGAAAGGAGGCTCACTACAAACTGCGCCAAACGTGTCTTTAATTTATTTATTAAAGAAATATAAAATATTTTAAGACCATTTCAGAAAACGATCAGATCATGTACGTTAACCTTTTTTCATTAAAAGCTTACAATAATTGTTTTTAATCTACTCAAAGCGTCACTGTGTTTAAGATAAGATTAATTCGCCTACGGTTAAAATAAAACCACGAGTAACTTCGTGCCACAAAACCCTTTATAGGGTTTATCAAATACGAATTTGATTAGAATACGCTTCCCCTGATCAACTTTGAACGCAAACTTTCTATTAGATCTTTTACTTTTTGCTTGCGTTATTATTTAATAATAATGCATTCCATTTACTACTTACTCCTTAAATAATGATATAATACCAACGTTAATAGAACAATAAAGCTAGCTAATTATTGGAATCATTTATACCGTGAATGATACCTATAAAGGTAAATGAAACTCATAAAGGTCTTCAAATTTATTCATTTTTTTTGTTTTGTCATATTTTGTGGACCAAAAACTTTGTCGAATTGATTCTGCACTATGGCGAGGGTTAAAAATAGGCTATAATTTTATTTCTGTGTGCAAAATGAGATTGCTTCGACATGTTTAATCGATCCTTTAGAAAAGGTAAACCCACGTTTTCGTAATTTAATAATTTCTTCAATAACATATAGTGTTCATAGTGTTTAATATTTGTGCCTAGTATGCAATTTGTGTCGCGATGCTTGTTCATTATGATATTTATAGATATTTAAGGCGTTTCATTGTTCGGGAGCAATTATAAATCAGTACACGCAAACCTTGTTTGGGATTCCGCCAAAAACTTTATTAGTACACAGGCCGCATAGTCATAACAATGAAACGTCCAGAATTTCTGCAGCCGCACCTACAAATATGTTGGGACATTATTACACACAGCGCCATCTAGTTCCGTGGTAAGCTACGAAGAAAGCTTGTGTAACAGATACCAGACAGTTGATATACTTCATAGTATATAAGTTTAAATACATACATGACTGGAGTACAAACATCTGAGTTTAACAAATAAATGCCCCCAGCGGGACTCGAACCCGCGACCGCTGGCGCAAGAAAGTAGGGTCGCTACAAACTGCGCCAAACCTATTATATTAATTTAATAAATTAGGTCATGACCTCAATGTTTGATGATCTCTTATTAGTTACGTAATACTATTTTTTCTTGTACCTCCCAAAAACAAAATATCTTCTTGCTTAAACATGGTTTCTTATTTATATGGAAGGGGTCGTATTTACCTCGTCTCCTTTACAAATAAAAGTCTCGTTTTATTATTATCTACCAGTAATGCCAATAGGCTTAAGAAGATTTGAAATATCACTAAGGTAACGTAATGTTTTTTAAAGCTCGTCTTTTACATTACTCCGAAAGTTACAAAATTCGTAAAGCTCTTGTTATTTTTCATTATTTTTAAAATATATCTGTCTTAGGATTCGACAATATAAGATAACTAACAAAGAAAATATTTATACATTGAAACAATATAAACCTTTTTAAAACATCAGTTTAATTTATTATTTACTTACGAGTATATAATATGTGTTATAAAGATCCCTATTTTTTCATACTTTTTAGGTACGTTTTGTGGATCAACAATCCCCAACCTACGCAAAAAATAAAAGAGCATGCGAATTTTGGATTAGAGGAACAGGTCGAGGGGTTTTAGAACATCCACAGCATTCTCTTCCACCGAATACAACGTGCCTTTATCATATGCAAGGAATTGATACGTCAGGCCCTTCGGGGAGGAACATTATTTACAGAAGACAATTTTCGGCACCCCGTTTCAGAGTGTGGTTCTCGGTATTAAAATTTTATGTCACTAACGCAATAAATCCGAATTTGCCGGAGGATGAGTATTGTGGGAGTCATTTGAATATATGGGATGGCCCTATGAGGATATCACCCGGCTGCAGTGATATTTTTTGGTAAATTTATAAAACATTTTCGTGGAATGAATATTGTGTTTAAGAAATATATTGAAATAATAGCGTTTCAATATTAATATTATTTTGGCTTTTTAACATGTTTATTTATATCTAATTTAGAAAAACAGAATTGATTTACGGGTATTAATTTTTTTAGAGATTCTTGAAATAGCTTGTGCTTTTTGGATTTGAATCAGCTGCATCATATTGCAAGTTATAGATAAAAGAACAAACAAAAAACGTTTTTCTGTACATTTTCAGTGATAAAGAAAGATCAGTACAAATGTCACGAGCTACATCTCCACAGTCGGTAATTGTTGGACGACCCCCAACAAATGCAACGCTAGTCGCGAGGTTCTGCAGGGAACGTGCACCTCGAACATGTGAACATGCGTTATTAAGAAAATCTAGAGCATGTGCCAGAACAGAAAGCTTTCTGTCTAAAGGAGACTCGTTGACTTTGGAATTGAAATTGACTCAAGGAACCGCTTTGAAGTAAGAATTAATCCACTTTTAATTTCATTTCATTTTTTAAAAAAAATTATTACATCATATGTCACAAGTGGATCTAATAGAATAGTGAACATAGTATACAATATAAGCACATTAATTATAACTAACTCTTGAATTAGTATAAAAGTTCAATTATTTTAAATTAATTGTCTTTAAAATTTTATTTACTTCGCTCGTAAAAGTTTCATCATCAACATCTATTCTTGTATTTATTTATAATCCAAACTATATGTGTGTGTGGTTCATGACGTTCAGTAAGAAATTGTAACAATTTTTAT
This sequence comes from Boloria selene, assembly GCA_905231865.2. Classification (NCBI taxonomy): domain Eukaryota; kingdom Metazoa; phylum Arthropoda; class Insecta; order Lepidoptera; family Nymphalidae; genus Boloria; species Boloria selene. The sequence continues at coordinate 3,747,225 of HG993135.1, read as the reverse complement.
GCTAAATAAAATATTTTGATTTTGATTTGATTTTTGTGCTATAGACACCTAAAAAACAACTAATTATAATTTTATTTATTTAATTTATTATTATTATTATTATACTTCAAAATGTTTTGAGATTAGGTACTTAGAATTTTATTTCCTTATTTATTTCAGACCAGTTTTCTTTAAAGCCTTGTACGAATTTGTCGATCTCCACCAAGACGGTGAGCCGTGGGGCCGCGGACCGTGTTCAAGACGCTTTGTATCAAGATCATTTCCTGAAGCACCACCTGATCCACCAGTCACATTTTCTTCACCACGCGATGTTTTCTTATATGGTAGAGGAGGCAATAGAAATATAAGGTACGGTATTATTATAATACGAGTACAAATACCTCAAAAGTATTAATTAAAAAAAAGAAGTTATTTTTGTATATTTTCCATTTAGCAATACTTTTTCTACATGCAAGTAACCCAGAATTAAAAATATATGAAATTTCTTTTTTAGTTGCACATATCGATTCGAGGCAAATCCAGGGGAAGTGGTACGTCTTCGTGTATGGGGAATTCGGAACGGTGGTAGGCTGTGCAGATCCGTTCATTCTGCACATTCTCCATGGTACAGATGTGGTGGCAATCCTACAGCTGCTGTTAGAATATTCGAGCGTCCGTGGAGAGATAGCGGTCCTGGTGTACCGCGAGATTGCTTATGCAGGTAAGTCAAATATTATATAGCTTATAATTATTAAGCTTTCGATGTAAAAATCTAATATTTTTTATAATTTTCTTAAACATTCATTATTATTCATTAAAAGTTACTGCAATATTACATTAATTTAATTTAAAGTCCATTAATTTAATCTAATACGTATTTGAACCTATTACAACAACCTACGTGGAAGCGGACCTGCGACTAAACGTCTTCGTACAATTTTAATACAAATAAAATTCCTTATACCGTAATTTATGTATAACAAGATGTTAATAAAAAATAATGTTTGTCGCTAACTATTAATGTACGATACATAAAATACATATATACTTACTGTAGAAACATTTGATTTTACTAACAAATATCTGTTTCACTTTTCAGTGACGTCAACGACTATGAATTCACGTCTACAGCAATGGTGGCGGAGCTGAAATTTGATGTCGTAAATATGTCGGCGGTTGACGATTTTCGGTCTTTTGGCTTCGAAGCATCTGTGGAATTTATTCGTCTTGATAGCGTTTGCGACAGTACTCACAGAGTGTACGGAGCTAGTGGAGATATGAGACTGTCAGCCCACACCCCAATGTCAGTTTCAGTAAGTATGATAAAAATTAATAAGATGAATCAAACTATTTTCTTTGTATTTTTGCTTGTTTGTTAAGCGTAAATGCTAAAACGATGAGATAGATTTAAAAAACCATTTTGGTGAGCGATATTCAATAATCTTCGGTAACTCATAATATTTGTAATAAAATCCACCAAAAGAATGCAAAAAAAAATATAAAAACCAAAGGCACTTAAAAACTCTTAAGCAAAGCTGCGGAGAATCGATGATTGCATTTAAATGATATTTTTATTTATGTAATTTCAGGAGCGTTGTGAACATCGTCCTTGGCTAATAGACCCAGCACCAGGCCGATATTTATACCTACAAATTCAAGGCAGTATTCTTAAAGAGCCGGAGCTAGATAATTTCACGCTACAAAATAATATTACGGTTGCCCCAGATTTGGGACACATGTGCCGAACACAAAACCGATTAGCGGTGTATGCTGGAGGCTTAACTCCGATATTTATATGCCCAAAGCCTCCTCAAGAACAGGTATAATGCTTTTAAATTAATTTATTCCACGTAGTTACGTCATCTTTTATCAGAATAATATAGTATAATGTAACTAAATAATGTAGGTAATTAACTTAAATTCGGTATACTATTAGGCTTTCTACGATTAGGTAAATACTAATTAATTTATATTCGGTATAGGTATTATTAGGCTTTCTTCACGTAAACCGAAATAATAGGTATATTTGTAGTTAAAAGACTGATAAAAAATATTTAAAATCTGAACACAACTCATATTTTTTTAACATAATATATTAAATCTATACTAACATTATAAAGCTGAAGAGTTTGTTTGTTTGTTTGATTGTACGCGCTAATCTCAGGAACTATTTGAATTGAAAAATTCTTTTTTTGAAGGATAATCCGCTTATCGAGGAAGATTATAGGCTATATTAATTTTAAAGAATTTGGTTTCCGGTCTTTAGAACGCGTGCGAAGCTGCGGGAAATGCTTGTACTGAATAAACGTGGTTTTAGCCATAGATTCTCATGTATATGGCTGTGTTATCATTATATTTACAGGCAATATTTTTAAGCCGTGAAACATATAACATATTATTAACAATCTGGACCGAAAGAAGTTGTCATCATTTACTCCGAGTTTTTTTTTTAAATCTCTAGTCTGGAGATGTTTTGATAATACTTTATTTTACGTTACCTGAATGTTAAGTGTGTTCAAAAAAGACTACCAACGTATGAAAGCATTTTAACAAATCTTTTACTTTCGATTGATAGTAAGTCGCAAAGCAATTTAAAAATATTTTATTAAAATAGCCTGACGCAGCAGTATTTTTTCTGCCAACTCCCTGGGTCGATTGCATTATTATGTTTTATGGTTTAAAAATATATTATAGAGTAAATAGAGTCTAGAGTCGGAGGTCCACAACGAAGATCGCCTACAATAACAAAATAATAACTAAAACTACCTGTATTGATTCAAACTCTTCGTTTACTAAGTAAAAATTACCTTTACAGGAAGACGATGTAGTAGAAATATTTTCGGAAGGTTGGTCGAAAGAAGTAGATCCCCTCGCTCGACACGTGCTAGCGCCGCCGCCATCACCTGACCGCTTTGATCTCGACTGGCCCAGGTCATTGTCTGTTGAGCTTATTCCAGCTGAAAGCGGATCTTATTATGTCACATGGTTGGAACTTTCTAGAAGGTATGTTAAACTTTTCATAGAACTTCTTATTTTTAATGAAAATACTATTTGACTTAAAATTTTTGTCATCACTAACATTAGCAAATACTACTTGACGTCACATTATTGTCATGTCTAACATTAGTTAAGATTCCAAAAAAGGTTTAAGAATCCCAAAGCCTTTTCTAAACACCATTCAAAATAATATAATATGAGCGATATTTTGCAGACATTCAAGCGAGCGTGGTGGAGTATTCGCCTTATCTGAGGAATGTCAATACCGATGTACATCGTTAGATGCCTGTATAGAGCCTTCGTTATGGTGTGATGGGATCGCGCAGTGCCCGCAAGGGGAAGACGAACGCCTGTCACAGTGTTCTGCCTTATTAAGAGTACCTGCGCATTACGCCGCGGCGTTACTCGCTTTTACGATATTAGCTGCTTTTGCTGTGGTAAGTGATCTTTAGTTTATTTTATTTTCGTATTATATTTCATACTTTTTATCTTTGAACAGACTTGATTTTTGTTCTGTAACACTTGCCTTTTCATTCTTCTTATTATATTTACTATTATTTATTAATGAAACTATCTTTTCGGATTTAGTCGCGGATTTATTTCGACAAAATCCGAAAAGATAGTTTCATTTATAATATCAAATATTCGCGTAAACCTAAGAAAGTAATATTAATATTTATTTTTATAATATATTTGTAGTCTTTAAAATGTTACATAGACTTACTTTATATTTAACTATTACAGATAGCAGTAGCGCGTTCATGCCGCAGACGACGGTCAGCGCTACAACAAAGACTCAAAAGCCTGTCTTCCGATACGGCGATTTTTGATGAAAAAGAAGTGATTTGCTGACCAAGCGAGGACTCTGTGCGATATGTGGAAGTCGACAGAGTCACCACTGTGTGACTGACTTCTAGCACAGAGTCTATAGAAACTATACGTACGTTGTTTATTCTTATTTCTTGATTTGTACGAAATTATATTGAGTATATCTGAAGTCTACTATTCTAGGTCTGAAACTATACTGCGAAATAAGTATTCAAAGAAATACAGTTATTTCGATTATTCATAAGAATTGAATTGAAATTTAGTGAACTTTTAAAAATCGAAGCCAAAATAGTAACAATTTTTATAGCTACAGTACTCAATATAATTTCAAGATAAAATAACAACCATTCGATTGAAAAAAGATTATTATTATTATTAGTAAAATCTAGTCTTCAAATGAAGTAAAGTTGAATGAGTAGATATAAGTGATTGATCAAAACAAAACTAAATTTGCTCCAATAATAATAATACATACCTATATTGTTTCAAGTACATTTTGGACCAAATGCAGTTGATCGGTCTATAAGTCCACATTACAAGCCGTCTGCCATATTTTTTTCACTTATTTAATTTTTATTGACATTTATTGGCCATATTGTTCAGAAATTGAGATGTAACGCACAAATACTGTACGACCGATCGACTAGAGGCACAACGTCTGTTGGAATCTTTTGATTACTCGAATGTGATTTAAAAACGTTGTATATATAAATGTAGAATTCCTTAAGAGCTCGTTAATAGTTATATTACTAGGCTTTACAAAGATATCGTTGTGGCAATATTAAATATTTTGTTAAGATGATTGGAGTCACCTGTGTTCTTAATTATTATTATAAAGTATACGTGATACTATACTGCCATTTTAAATGAAAATGTTCATATTAAAAATCAAATGAATAAAGTGTTCTTTAACCAGTTAAATAATTATACAAAATTTATTTTACAACTAAACAATTTATCGTCTATTGACGAGAATATTGTAGTAAAGGCCACAAATTTGCCACGATAAAAATATTAGTTTAAAAACTAGAGTAAATTTTAAAATGACGATTGAAAAATTCCGATTATAATATCCTAAATTGTATTGTAAATAAAATTAAACACTATTCATATCTTAGAAATGTATTGAAGTGATATAAAAATTGTTTCCCAAGGAAATTATTGAATTCTATACATACGTGTTAACTATTAGTCAAATTGTAGACTTGAAATCCTTTGAAACACCTCATCGTATTAACAATAAGATAATGTGGTTTAATAAAAAATAGATTATGTAATTACATTAAAGGCTGGAATTATACTTGTAGGCTTACTGAATTGGTTATTAAAATGTGGTAAAATCTCCATAATATGAACCAGCAGGTTAAAAATTACGAGTGTTCTGCAATATTCTATTGTTCTTGTATGTAAACTGTATGACCTAAATTCATTATCTTTATGAAAATCAATAATTAAAGCAAGCTTTATTAAGCTTCTGTACTAAGTTACTAAATTGTAAGATATGTTTCATTAACTTTCGACAGTTACATATTTTTTATAAGTAGGTGTATGAGTATAATACGGCCATATAGACTCTAAATTCGATAAAAATATAGAAAAAGTTAAACTATTGAGGTGTAGATGTAATTTATAAAGTGTTCTTTATCGGTAATTATATTTCATAAGTGATAATTGTTTTATCACGTTCGTACTTAACGGGCGATTAATATAATAATTTTGTTAATTTTTAAGATTTGTTAAATTACATGTAAGTTATTAGAAACTGGGTTAAGGAAATGTTTATATCGTCTTCCATAATGTACGTTGATTCCGGATTTCGTTTCCTTGTGTTATGCCGTTAGGTTGAAAATCCACAGAGTACGTCGCTATGATAAACTTAAAGCTCAACTTTTATAATTCCTTTTACTGATTAAGAAAAAAAGCTTATTTTCGCTCCTTGTGTGTTCATTATGACATAATCATCACCAACAGCACTTTTTTTAACGTCCCACTGCTGGGCACGGGCCTCCCTCAGTACGAGGGGGATCAGGACTTAGTCCACCGCGCTGGCCCAGTGCTTGTTGGCGGACTTCACATCTCGTCTTCCGAAAAACTTGCAAGGTTTTTCTAAGACACGCAGGTTTCCCCACAACGTTTTTCTTCACCGTAAGACAAGTGGTAATCATGATAGATAATGATTTGCACATGAAAATATCAGAGGTGCGAGATCCGGATTTGAACCCACATCACTCGGTTATTCAAGCGAGAATCGAAATTCTTTGTCGCACGGTATACTAGATATTATACTATTGGTATACTTAATGATTGAGAGCGAGACTAGATGTCGACAACACTTTTTACTATTTACTACCTCTAAATACCACGATCGTAAGTGTCAAAGAATGTATACAGAAAGTAGGTTGCATGAATTTAATGACGGGATCTCGACATTGGTGATTGCACAATATACATTGCTTGATGTTTATAACGACAAGTTATGATAATTCTTATGAGGCAAGAGCAAAGGCGCAACGAACTTTGCTTTTTAATTGATATTTTTTTATTACTTTTGTGCTAGTACTAATACTTAAATAATTTTATTATAATTTTAATACTTTGTAAACTTTGTGGATTTTCAGCCTTTTAATAAATCTAAAAGTAAGTTTCTACTAATGGAAGTGAACTGTTATCCAAATCAGGTATTATCCTGGAAGACAATAATGAAGGAAATAGCAGTTTAAGCAAAGATATTAATTTCAAATCATTCAGACGAAAAGTAATGGTGATATAAGAAGTTTTTAAAATAAATTATTTATTGCATGAAATTTAATTGTTTTATTTTAAGCCGTCGTTGTTTTATACCTGTTCTGAGTTACCTTTTTCGCTAATTTACCTCTCGTTTATCTAGTCGCAATGGCTTCGATAACTTACGAAAGAACGTTTCTAAATAACGTTATAATGCCAGTGCCATTTACTGGTTCCATAACCTTTTTTGGCGTTTCGAGTCTTAGTGTAAGTCGACTATTAGATGAGAGTGTGTTATTTTAAGCGTATTATATTTATAAGTAAATCGCCAATAAAAATAAAATTAAAGAAAAATGGTTTGATAGCAGATTCATAGTAGTTCATCAGTCTAATTTGGAAGTGCTGGAGCTTAATTTTAATATATTCCATTCAAGTACAGACCCTTAATTATTTGTTTACTTCGATAAGAAGCATCTTCTTCGCTTTCAGTACCATTTTCAGTTTAGTTTTCCAGACTACATTATTCACTTTAAATTAAATTTACACAGTTTAAACGAAGGTGAGCGTATGACGATAAACTTCTTGCGAAACAAAATCAAACGCAAACGCAAAAAATATTCACCGGAACACAGTTTCCTTGTATAAAAATTTGACAAGATGGATGAATTCCCTTCATACAGCCGCAACAGCGGATGGATATACTTACATCACAAATTATTATTTATACAAAAAAAGTGTTGAAAATTATATGCTAATATTTAAAGTAGTTTTAATTATGAATCGTGTAATAAACTCAATTTTAAATGTTGTTTCCTCTCGGGCCTATTTGAATCGTCTTGCGACGGAAAATGGATTATTATCGATCATAGTTAAGGCTCTTTCAATTTACGCGTTTCGTGTCGTTCTGCTACTGCGGCGCCGCCCGCAGCGGTGAGGTAGTTATCCTGCGTATGAACCGCCGTTATTTTTTTCATATTATAAAACGCGCGGTCCGGCAACTGTGCGGGGCCGGAACGTCGCAAATGCAATTTACTTGAGTGAATAGTATTAAAAACTAAAAACGTGATTCAAAAAATTGCCAATATAGGGATGTTGTAGGTATGAAAATATTTTTAATATCAGCTGATGTCAAATATAAATTTCACTGATTTACGAACGCACTGCAGTCTGATACCCTTTTAATTTTGGCGTTTGGTGTCGGAATGCTAACGTCCTGCAGCGGTTTCACTGCGGGACCTTATAGCAGTGGCACAGTAAAGTACAGTGCAGCAGCAAGACGCTCGAAAAATCTAAATGCCCTTATTGAACGGTTGAAAAACGAACGAAAGATCCCTTATTGAATGGATCGATGCGTATTCAGAAGCGTATCGACACTCGACAGATAACATGCGTTTTATTAAATCAATAGCTAATGAGTATTGTTATAACAATTTTTAAAATTATTGCAATAGATAACGGTTCGAGTATATCCTGTAAATACTAATATTATTTAAATAGTTATTATGTCGGAAAGGTTTCATAAGACCAAGTTTAAAATAGGTAATCAATTTTTAGGTGAATAATAAAGTATTTTTGCTACGTGAGATTAGCGACGGACAGAAACTAATGTTTCCTATAAATTTAAGTCCTTCATTTTATGTTAAACGGTAAAAAAACACAAGTAAATTATAACGAAAAGATTTATTATTCTTAAGATATAGTACGTGTCTTATCTTATTTACATTCCAGAAGAAATTACACACAAAAAAACACTACAACTTTAGATAACATAATCTGTCAAATAAAACAAAAACAGCCTTAATTAAATCTTTTGTAACCTTTAAAACGAGAAAATATACATACATACGAGTATACATAATTTAACAGCTCAGTTAGCATGACTCTACGGTCGCGGGTTCCAGTCCCGCTAATTTTAAGTGTAAGATTTATATTCAGACATTTTATTGTCCCACTGCCAGGTACATCACTTTTTACAATACGTTGTAGATTATTTACACCACACTAACCAATTACGGGTCTCTTTACATGTTTTAAAGGAAACTTTTTACTTTTACGCTGATTTTCTTCACCGTCATTTGTGTGACAATCATGTTGAATATGATTCGTCCATGAAAATATTAGACGTGCGAGATTTACGTCTGCTTCACTTTTAGTTTTACAAGCAAATGTTCCATTACTGACTTTACTGTTACACATACGTTCATTACATATACATATTTTAATATTATTAATGTTATATTTAAACAAAATTTCATATTATAATTCTTTATTGAAAAAAAATCTGAATTGTACTAAACTAGCAAAATATGTGCAAAAGATATACTCGAAACAATTTTGGAAAACTGAGTTTCTTATACTTCGACATTTTACTATAACAATAGGTCAAATGAAAGATTGTAAATTTTTACTCCAATACGGTAGATGTATTAAAAATTAATTTGGATTTTTTCCCTATAGCCACAAGTCCCTAAAACCCTTATGTATTTACATTATTAAAAGTGGACCCTACAATACACCTTGACACAATATTTCATATGCCTTTTTTACATTATTAGTAATATCTTCTGCCGGTTTATTTGAAGTAACGAGCCAAGTGCTTCCGCTTGAACCGCTTTCCAATGCAGTAATAAGGCCTTGGACTGCCGAATCTACTCTGTAATATGTAAAGAAATAATGGATATCACTTTTTTATTAGATAGTAATAATGATGAAATTAGTAAAAATTTTATAAGATAGATTCATTTTTACGAATATATCTAAAAAAATCTTTAATTGGATTTTTACAAAGAAAAAATATTTTGTAAAATAAATTATGCTTAAAACTATTTTTTCAATGTTTAAAGGTAATTATTTATTAGAATTTTATCTTATGAGTTTACATTAGTTCCTTTGTAAGGTAAGTAAATGGTATCCCAAAATAAAATTAGAATAAAAAGAGTAATTACGTTCTTTTAATTTTAGACTTGATGTTACCTCTGAAGTGGAAGCTTCTGTAAGGCGACTAGCATTTCATCTTCAAGACTTTCATCGATGCATCCGATTCTTCCTTTAATAAGATTTGTATCCGTAATGCCAAAACATATTGCGATGACTCGAACGTTAGACCGCGTAAAATTTTGGGATTTCTGTAATAAATACAAATATGGAATTATTTTTGTTATGTTATTGTAAGTTATGTCACTATTGGAAAAAATTAATTTTTACAAAGTTTTTCCTGTAATTACAGTTTATCTCTTAGAAAATAATAGTACTATATATTATTTATTGCAAGAGTTAGCAATTAACACATGAGTTTAACTTTGAGAGTTTCTGAAGGTTATATGCGTCGGCAGATTTAGCCGACGATAACTTTATATTAATTGACTTACCTTAAGCATGGTTTAAAAAACCTATTACTTATTATGCGCAATGTAAATTATTTTAGTATTAATTTTTCGTAATAATATATTTGGATGAAGTTTTAAAGACATTGAAATCATAGAATATTAACACAAAGAAAATATACATTTTACATTCGTACAAAACACAGGGTTATATCAAGACATCACAATAGGCAAATTGTGCCAATCATTGATAGAACTAGATATGGAACTGTAATTAAGGTGACCGATGTAAGTGAAAGACAAGGTGAAACCGGGGGGAGGGGGGCAATTGTTTGAATACAAGTCCAGTAATAATCATTATTGGTAAACGTAAAAGTATTTCGAAATACGAAGGAATGGACCTTTAACTGTGTAAGAATCTAGCGAAAGTTTTTGGAAAAACATTATAAAACAACTATTATACATTTATTATTTATTATTATATATACATTTGTCAGCTTCATAAAAATATTCGTATAAAATTCCATTCCAATCATTTTACCTACAAAATTTTCCACGGCTTCGCCACTTTCTTAAGGACCGGTAACCAAATTCTTTGATTTAAGATATTATTATACATTTTTATATTATACTTATAGCCTATAGCCTTCCTTGATAAATGAACTATCTAACATTAAAAGAATTTAAGCGTGTTTTATCCAACAAACAAACTCTTCAGCTTAATAATTATAGTAGGTGTACATTACTTACTCCAAGGCAATTGCTAAATTGTAGAACAGCACTCTTCGTTGCACTGTAGACTGGCAGCAGATAAGACTGCATCAATCCCACTATTGATGATATGTTGATTATAGTACCACCTTTCCCTCCTTGATCTTCACGCATTAGTTCATAGGCTTTGAGTGAACCAGTAATTAATGCTGTCTGTAAAGAAAATGCTGTATTAGCGTAATTCTGTTAATTTGATATAGCGTTTGCTCCAAGAGTTCACTAGGCTTTTAGAGTTAGAAGAGAGGAAGAAGAATAAGGAGCAACCCGCATGCTATAGAATAAATAAATATAAAATTTGTTGGGACATTATTACACACAGCGCCATTTAGTTCCGTGGTAAGTTACGAAGGAAGAGTTGATATACTATATATTATATAAGTTTAAATACATACATATTACAAATATAAACACCGAAGACTGGAGTACAAACATCCAAGTTTAACAAATGAACGCCCCCAGCGGGACTCGAACCGGCGACCGCTGGCGCAAGAAAGTTACTAGAAACTCTGTGTCACTTATAGTTATCTGATACTTGCATTTGAGAAATCATTTATTTTTCATACTGCACTGTCTATAAACTTACATTGACACATATGTATAATGTATTTTACTACCTATAACTTCTATTTTTATGATAAAAGTTAGCACTTATACGTATGTAATATACGTATGCATTCCAAAAGATCACAAGACGGACAGATTTTCAATTGTATAATGTTGGTTTGGATACAAGGCAATTTATAATTGTCACGAAATATTAGTAAATTATTTATTGAAAAATTAAAGACTAAAAAAGTCCATTTATGTTAACTTTACCTACTCAATACATATTTTGAATAGAATACTGAATTGAAAAGTTTTGAACTTAACTTTAAAAATTATATCTCTTGTATAGAAGATTTACAATTATTGTAAAATATAATATGATGACGCAATACCTGTTATCAAGTTATAAACACGCCACGTGAGAACCATTTTGTTATGATTTATTGTATACTTTATTTGTTTATAATCATATATCAAATTTAATTTTAATTATGTCTTTTATTTTACCTATGTTTTTTTTTAATTTGTCACTTTTTATATAAGTCGTTGCTAGTTATATATTTGTTCACGATTCGATTCCCTTTCATGGGAGAATCTCACCTGTAGTTCCATTTAGAATGTCGAATATTCGCGTATTTCGAAGAAACTACTCATCATCATAAATCCTTTTTAACTTCCCACTGCTGGGCACGGGCCTCCCTCAGTACGAGGCTAATCAGGCCATAGTCCACCGCGCTGGCCTAGTACGTGTTGGCGGACTTCACATATCCTTCGAAAACTTGCTAGGTTTTCTCAGACATGCAGGTTTCCTCACTATGTTTTCCTTCACCGTAAGACAAGTGCTAATCATGATAAAAATGATTCGCACTTGAAATATCAGAGGTGCGAGACCCGGATTTGAACCCGCATCACTCGGTTATCTAAGCTAGCGCGTTACCGCTGGGCTACCACTGTCTTCAATAAAATTAAAATTTTAATTCTTAAATGTTTACTCACCACGTTGATAGCGATCTCCTTTTCATACACGGTGGGACGATCGTTCATAATACCAGCATTATTGATCAGTATATCGATATAACCAAACTTTTTAACAGTTTCATCGAAAGCTGTATGCAATTCGTTTGTGGTGACATCACACTTATAAAATATCATCTTATTGTTTCCATGTTTGGCATTAAGTTCCTGTTCTAAAGCTTTTCCTTGCTCTACGTTTACATCAAGTACAGCTACATGCTGTAAAATTGCACAAAAAAAGTTATATTACTTACGTTTTAAATAGACAAATGAGTTGGGACAATAAAACACATCTTATAATACTTAAATTTAAATAAATAGGTGTGTTGGGACATTACAACACACTACACCAACAAATTCCATGGTAAGTTTCGAGGCTTGTTGCTTGAATACCAAATTTCATGGTCAGAGTACAAATATTCATTATTCATGCTAATCACACAAATTATGCCCCCAGCGGAACTCGAACACGCGACCGCTGGCACAACAAGTTAAACCGGCTTCTATTCAATTTAATATTATAGTTAACGCTTTGCTATTATCTTTATTAATAAGTCAAGTTAAAGACTATTTTTTGATTTGAAAATTATGTTGTACAACTTATAATATTTTTTAAAAAGATTACCTACCTACGATTGTTTATCAAACTCCAGTATCTTTGGTAGAGAGCAATAAACAATAAAACAATGAATATTATTAATTTTTTGACTATTTATCTGTTTGTGTGTGCGCGTTTCACGTTTATTAAAAGCTTTAAATTGCGCAGATGGAATCGTAAGATAGGGAATGCTATCATAATTGAATATGACCAATATTCAATTATATAATATATAATATAGCTACTTTTAATAATACACAAGCAATGAGCTGTTGGGAGTCCCAGTCTTCAATATTAATTTGTATTCTAAAATATGATTTCTCCTAACTTCAAGATGAGGAACATACCAAATCATACATCAAATATAATAATGTTTCTGTTAGTAACTATATAATGTTGGTCAGTCCATATTCTAGTCGTCTGTATAATCTGGTTAATCTTTGAAAGGACTAGAGTGATTTTGTCGGAACTTACAGTGAGCGATCATGACATCACTTGATATTCTAAAAGAGTTCTTCCATTTAAAAAAGACGTATATATATATATATATATATATATATATATATATATATATATATATATATATATATATATATATATATTAGTGGGGATGGTATATGTAATAATCCTACTGAAACTAAAACTCCGTATTTTATTATTAGAATTTACCTTGTCAATTTTATTAAGTACCTACCTACTAGCGAATTATTCTCGCTGCGCTCGCATTCGTTGGGTCCTATATCGATAATTGTAGAACGGAATGCAGTGTAGGCAATGTAATCAACAGAGACAAAATGATTGTGACGTAGTTGCTAATTGCTATCTCACTTTGCAAGAAAATGGCGAAAACTGTATAAGTGTGAATTCAGTTGCTCCTACAAATAAAGTTAAAACTTAATTGCGTATATTTTATTATAAAAGTCTTCAATAATAAAGACTACTTTTATAAGATTATCCAAAAACGATTTATTTATTGTACAGACAATTCAATTTTATTATAATATGTATTTCCTGAGAAAACCGAGTATTTAAGTATACGTATACCAGACATTCCTACTACCTACTAGTTTCATTGCGTACCGCAAGATTGCGAAAATACATGCCTATATGCTACAAATGTATGTTCCTTTAATCTCATATTTAATTTCGAAATATTCCGTTGTATTTTGTATTTTAATGAGATTTAATTTATATTTATATATCTACACTGGTTTTGTAATAAGGAAAGATTCACTTCTTTTTAAACTATGAACTCAAACTACTGAACGACTTATATAATAATACTAACTCGGGTTCGTCTGGGGTAAAATTTTTACAAACTTTTAAATGTCTTATTTATTTTTATCTGTTAAATAAGAATCTAAAAATAAGTTTCAAGCTTCTAGCTTCCTTCCTTTCTCAGGCTATCTTGACTATCTCTGTACCAAATTTCATTTAAAATCATTTAGGCGTGATTGACACAGATAGATAGAGTTACTTTCACATTTATAATATTTCATAAAGGATAGCTGATTGTCCTCCTAACAAGCACAAAAGTTTCAGTTTTAATTTACTTCATATAATAAATACATTAGATTAGATTGTGTACTTATTGTATTTATTTTTGTTATTTGTGTAGAGGCGTGACTGGGCTGATAAATGGTACTTAAGGGTTAAGGACTAATAAATTGGCAAAATCATAAAGTCATATTTTCTGCAATAAGTTGAATTAAAATTACGTATTTTAAAATATATAGCGACATCTAGTCATGATTTCCTCGATAACACCTAACAAATATTTATAGAGTTATGTAAATGTTCATACAATTTAAAGTTTCTTTTACATATTTAAAATAACATTGCTAAAATGCTGAGCTAATTTACACAAAGTAGGTATATAATAATATACTATTACGATTTAAATAACAATGTCTTCTTTATATTCTAGATAGATTTGGATAAGTCTGACAGTAGTTACAGAATATAATTCCTTTTTCAGTAGTTACAGAAGTATATCGAACGAAAATTGAAATTCCTTATAAATATATAAATACCTTAGCCCCTTTGTCCAATAACGCTCGAGCCACTCCAGATCCTATGCCGGTAGCGGCCCCAGTAATTAAGCACACTTTATTTTGTACGTACATATCGGTCCGCTCTCTGCGCTAACACGACTGTGAGGACTCAAGTGATTACTTCACAGCTGTACCAACTATATGAATGTACGAGCATGTCTTATTTATAGTTTTAGTAATCGTTGTGACGTACATTTTATACTCCGACAAAAGAACTATAATATATTCCGGTCAAAAACGAATTTAAAGTACAATATAGACGATACGTTTGGCTCAGTGGGTAGTGATCCTACTTTCTGCGCTAGCGGTCGCGGGTTCGAGTCCCGCTGGGGGCATTCATTTGTTGAGCATGAATGTTTGTACTCTAGTCATGGGTGTTTATATTTACAATATGTAGGTATTTATTTATTAATATTTAATATAGAAGCATGAATTGCTGTTAACGCTACTTTTCCTGATTTCGAATCGTAAACGGTAATTTTTACAAAAAAGTTTACGAGAAATAAACGATGTGAAATTTTATTCTCTACAATAACGGTTCAAATAACTTTTGCCTTGAAGTGCATAATTTCCGAGATATCGGCCAAAAACTTTTCTTCAAGATTGCCATCGAAGCTCCACCTGGATCTGTCAGCATTTTGTGTTTTTATGGTCAGTACAGTACTATAGTCAGTGACCCTTAACCTAAAAATCATTAAAATTGGATCGGAAATTTAGTGCGAGGTTAAATGCTTTATTTACTGGCCTAGCCAGTTTTACGAAATAATCGGTATTAAAGTATTATTAAATACAGCAAATTAAAAACTATTTTGTTTTACAGCGCCGTGGACTATGCCCTGATATCAAATACTCGCGTAAACTTAAGAAAGTATTAGTAAAAGCATACGAGTCATACCTACTAGATAATTAATGGTTTTTTATTTATAGTATCACTTGTTTCTTAGGTTTCCTCATGTTTTCCCTCGCCGCAAGATAATTGATTAAGCATGTTGAAAATGGGTCGCACATTCAGAGGTGCGAGACCCGGGATTTGCTTTGCTTTACTCGCTTTCCCAATAGAGCGCGTTATCACTGGGCTACATTTTATGATAACATATTACTTAAGGCAAATAAGCACTTTACGTGAAGTCTTGGATAATAATTTATTAAGATTGTTTTATGAGCAAAGTTTTGTATTGCGTATAATATAGATTTTCACCTAATATATAGAGATCAAACATACTATGCAATAATAGCCCGCTTCCTCGGAAAACCAAGCGAATCGTCTTCATGGTCCGGATATCATTTCTCTTGTTTTCACATTCGAATCATTTCTAACACGATTACTCTATATGCTAATACGGTGAAAAATCATCGTGAGTATATTGGAACGTCTGAAAAAATTTAACTAGTTTTCAATTCTAGAAAAGACTGTTTCTACCAGTGAGCAACGTTATTCTCAACGGGCTGGATCTTTTAATACCTAAACTAGTTTGCCTAACTACTACGTGATAGAGATATTACGAATACTTTAAAACTGTTCCAGCATTTATCGACATCGAATAGGCTGTATACTCAACACTGATTTCTTCACCACAATATTAGACATAGCTTTGGCAATAATGTTTGACGAATTAAATGTATCACAACGCTCTCCCTTCATTTCTTGTTAAGATTTACTTGCAAAAAAATTAAAATAGGTACATATACATTACAAAAATACATTACTTATATTATGTATTTCTACCTCGTATACCTCACCAACTTCAAAATGCCTCAGTGGTTTAGTGACTAGCATAAGTGTGGCAGATTTGGAAGTCAGTTTAGTAATGAGTGTTCAAGTTGATTATTAAGATCAATAGGTGAAAACTTAGTTATTGTGGTCCGGTTTGTGATTCTCGTCATAATTTAACAGTTAAAAAATTTACATTCAACTAACGAGTTGACTACTCAATAGTTGGTGTTTTTTTCCTCATTGGCTTGGAGAGCAAGAAAAGCCCTTGAACTTGTGCCTGAGTTCTTACAGATTGCTTTGAATTGTCATCTCAAGGGAGTATGTGAGAGTGTAAGAATTTGAGAATACACCGTTGTCTGCGCGTGCACTTGTGCACTGTTATAGTAATAGTATATCGTGAACACTAGTTACAACAGAACATCAAACTCTACGTGATTCTTGTGATTTTTGGTATCATAATTCATGACAACGTTTCTTCCTACTTTCATTTACAATATATTCTTTTGACCAAATAATTTTTAAGAAGATTAATGAATATTTCATTACAACATAATTGAGTACAGTGTAATATGTTTTATTGTTCTTGAACCTTGAGAAGATTAAATAATAGAAAATAGAATTAAATTAAGTATTAAAGCCATAGTTACATACTTAATAATGTGCTCTGAAAAAGAGATCAGCTTTTAGATATAACTAATTGTATATGTTAAAATATTCATTGATGGCTTATTTTGATTGACTATTGTTAAACCGAAACGTACACTAAACTTACATATTTGATTAGATAACGCTGCCGGGGTAATGACTGGGATGAAATTACGAAACATTTATAAATAGTACCTATTAATCACTCCTGATAAATTGTTTCATTAAATTGCCATGCCAGAGCATATTTCAAATTATTATTATTATTTACTTACTACACTAGCAACTTACCTTCACTCGCGTGACTAGACATAACTCTCAGAGGGATATTTTTTTTAATTTTAAGTTACGTTTCATTATTTGAACTGTTAATTAACAAATAGGGATTTAAATTTTCTTCATCTGTATAGATTAAGCTATAGTAGAGTTTATAAAAATCTTAATATAATAATAGATCTTAACTTGAGAATTCTATTTAAAAAAATGTTTTAACACAGTTGTGTGTGTGCGTGGGGAACTAGAAGATACATTAAAATATAATTACACATACGGAATTAAATACTTCAAAAAACAACGATTTAATATTTTTATTAAAACCATTATGGTTTACAATTATATAAAAATTATAGTATATAATATTTAATTATTTTCCAAATGTATTCGAGTAAAATACACAAAATACAAATAAATTGACTATCAGTCGAAAATATCACCCTTCATAATTTCATAGGCCTTATCTACTCTATCCGTTACATCTTTTAGGTTACACCAAACGACCCAAACGCTGCCACTTTTACCAGTTTTGTAGGCTTTGACTGTTCCCTGCGCCGCTTCGTCAGCACTAAAAAATAAACACAAAATGTTAATCATATTTTATAGTCGAAAACACAGGCAGTGTAGTGTCCAAAAGTTAGCTGAAATTCAATCCCGGTAAATATAAAAATACGCGGTTTAAATGATTGAACTTTTTATAATTTATTTCGCATACTTCTTCCATGTCTTCCAACTTTTGGAAGACAGTATATATGTATACCTCATTTGGTAAAAATAAATTAATATTACAAGCTAGCTAGCTACAAGGCTTGTGTTGTGTATACCAGCTGATAGTTGACCATACAAGTCAATGAATCAGCAATTTCAGTGCTTTTAATTTTAATAAGGATAAATAATCTTACGACTGCATCGGCGAATGTTTGATATTACCGTCCTTAATAATGTCCTCATCAAAACTTTTAATATTTGGTAATATCTCAGTATCCGTGGCGCCAAAGCACATACATATAGTCCGAACTTTTGTTTTTGTATAGTAGCCATCTCTCTGAAAATTCAAGCCACAGTCACAATCAGGGAATTTTTTTTATTAAAATCTATGTAAATCAACCATAAAAGTCAACCCCAATGCTGCAAGTAAAATGTAGAACAGCGGCCTTCGTAGCTCCATAAATGAAAAGCGTCGGTGACAAAATCGCCAATGCACTGACGGATGCAATATTTATAATAGTACCTCCTTTTCCACCTTTATCACAACGCATTAGTTCTAAAGCTCTTAAGGAAATTGATATAACAGCAGTCTGAAAAGAAAATAGTTTTAATTAATTATAGAGTTTTATTATATTTCTTTGTTAATTTACTTGTAGTTCTGATTTCAAATCGAGTTATTGGTTTTTTAGTAAGAGCTTAGGAAAGACATAAGGACATCAATGGATTTATTTCTCTCTGGGGGTTTTAGTCGGGTTTAAAATATTGATGCTAGTCGTCAATTACCTGAACAAACTAGAGAAATACTGGACTAGACCTATCTTGGAATTTTACCAGCAGAACTCGAATCCATCATCTATCTATATATATAAAAATGAATTGCTGTTCGTTAGTCTCACTAAAACTCGAGAACGGCTGAACGGATTTATCTTATCTTAGTCTTGAAATGTTCGTGGAGGTCTAGGGAAGGTTTAAAAGGCGAGAAAAAATCTAATAATTTCCGGGAAAACCCTAAAAACAGCCCTTTTCTATTTCCCATACAAACGTTTTCTAGAGTCAATTTGAACTTTATTGCTATTCAATAAAGTTCATATTAAATTATAATCACTCACTGTTGTCTAACCAATTAAGGCGTGTTCCTAACGTCAAAGAGTCAATTTGCAATTTATTACCGCTGCATAAAGTTCAAATTCAATCATATCTATGAAAATAGTCTTCGCGTGCGCTTTGGAGGATCTAATGTCGCGTTCCGAAAATAAACAAAAGTAAATCGCGAACGCGACAAAAAATGTAATAAACTATTAGTAGTACTGATTTCCAATTAATTTGGTCGTCTTCGCGAAACTTTATTTTAGCTAACTTTAGTTGTAACTGTATCAGATTATTTTTTTAAGTTTGACAAATCTTAAGTTTTGTCACAAATTAAGTTTCTGAACACAACCATAATATTTGACATTAGATTTGACAACCAACTAATATGTCAATCATTCTGTCGCACTTCAGAACACGGAGATTTATGGCTTAAAGGTAAACACCAAAAAAATAAATAAAAAAATCAGAACACGGAAAAAAGTATTACGATTGACGATATTGTGTTACGATCATGGTTACGATATTCTATGAGTGCATCCTTCTATCTTTGTGAGTGACATTCCAAGTAGTGTGCTCTTTTTTTGTCGATATTTTGTGATAGTGACACTTTACTGTTAAGTTACGCGACGGGTCGCATCGAGGAGGTCTTAGGGCCATAGCAAGTTTGTATGAAAGTCTTCATCTTTTGTGCTACGATCTTTATATTTGGTACGAAGGTGGTTAATTGTTGGTACAAGTACGCTAAAAACGTTTTTTTTCTATAGGGCCGGATTAAGATGGTGTAAAGGCTTCATAAGTTTTTCGAGATACCTTCATTTTTTGTGCTACAAGTTTCAAATTTTGCACTGAATTAGTAGATAACTTTTACGATACTACAAATCGGATACTTCATTCAAAGGATATTACGAATTTAAAAATAATAATAATAAAATATTGCGCAGCACAGCGGGAAATGTGGAGAGGGACGGGGAACCAAGAGCGGGAGAGGTAGCCGCGCCGCTCAGGAGTATATTAACGATGGGTTCTGAAATAGCTGGAGTAATTTTCGAGAATTTTCAGGCAATCTAAAGATCATCCGATTGCGATTGATCGAATAAAGATTAGTAGCGATTTAAAAAAACGCGGGCGAAGCCGCGGGTACTGCTAGTCTTTAAAAAAAATAATGTAATGCAATAACATGCGATCCGACGTTCTTATAAAGGATTTAAATTTAAATTTATTATAAAAATAGCTATGATGCACGTGTATGCTAATAGCTATATTACACGTAAATGTTAGTGTAGATTTCTCAGAGATGTGATATTTTCCTACAGTAAAAATTATCCTATATAATCTGAATCTAAACCATAACTATCATTATACCAAATTTCGTCACAATCTGTCCAGTGGTTTTTTCGTGATACGGTCAGAGATAAAAAACAAAAATTCTAGAACATACATTTAGCCTCCGTATTGATAATAAATAATAATTACAATTACTTATTATTATAAGGTTTTTCAAAAAATATTTAATGTGAATTCGAAAAAGTTAGAATTTTATTATATGTATAGATGATCCTATTAGTCAAACAATCCATAACATAACATGCTTACAAAATTTATTTCAATTTCCTTTTTATACATAGAGACTTCATCATTAGCGATTCCAGCATTGTTCACTACGACATCTATACTTGAATGATGTTCTATTATTTGTTCGAATGATGCATCTAATTGGTCCTCTTTTGTAACATCACATTTAATGAACTTCAGTCTTCTTTGCTCATATTCTTTTGCCAATTCTTTTTCTAATGCATTACCTTTATTTTCATCTACATCCAGTATGGAAACAAACTGCAAAATAAGTAAGATAATTGTGGTGTATTTATTAAAAACGATATTTTGTTAAAATTCATCATATAATATACCAATAAATACATCTATTAACATAAAAAGAACATCTGCAAACTCCTTCTATATATATATATATATATATATATATATATATATATATATATATATATATATATTACATATTATTATATAATACAATATTATTTCTTTGAGTGATGCGTTGTTGCATTTTATATTTTCCTTCATAAAAAGTATGACTGGCATTTATTATTATTTTTTTTCCTTATAATAACATGTAATTAGACTTACATAATTTTGATCCGATTTTTAAAGAAAATATCACTTTAAAATTTTATGAAATAGTAAGATATATTAGAAAAAAATAAATTACAAATAACAGTAAACAAACAATAGATTAACAACAAAATTTTCCTACAGTTTGTACAGTAGACCGGTTTTTAAACACGTAAGTAGTATTTATTTCGTATCATCATCATCATCATCAGCCCTTTTTAACGTCCCACTGCTGGGCACGGGCCTCCCTCAGTACGAGGGGATCAGGCCATAGTCCACCGCGCTGGCCTAGTGCGAGTTGGCGGACTTCACATGCCTTTCGAAAACTTGTTAGGTTTTCTCAGACATGCAGGTTTCCTCACGATGTATTCCTTCACCGTAAGACAAGTGGTAATCATGATAGAAATGATTCGCACATGAAAATATCAGAGGTGCGAGACCCGGATTTGAACCCGCATCACTCGGTTATCCAAGCGACGCGTTACCGCTGGGCTACCACTGTCTTATTTCGTATAGTAGGAACCTATATACCAGTAAATGCGTGTTTGTGTACTTAAGATGTAGGGTAGGGTAGGGGGTTCTTTATTGTTGGAAAATACGGTAATGGTACTAACGCATATCACCTGTATACAAAGAGGTTATATAGAGCTTATTGGCATAAAAAACGCAAATACTACGCACTTAAAACAAACATACCACCCACGTCCTAATGGAGCGTAGCAGGATCAGTTTGCCGAAGCAGATCACAAAACCTAAGGGTTGCTCTAAAGTCCACTCTCTTAGTGCGTTTTTTGGCTTCGCATCCGGCTAACTTACCGGACGCTAATGACCCACCCACCACAAAAAGGGAAGAAATATGGGTAGCGCCTGGCATTTCTCTTACAGCAAAGTGGAGAGAGAGAGCAACAATCTGCCGAAGCAGACCTGAGTTGTGAAGTCGTTGTTGTTTTTATAAAGCGATTCTGCGACGATTCTGCGGCTTCCCTTTAAGATTTGAGGTAAGGATATTCTGTTAATATTTAAGGGTAGGACTGAATATCTACTGGAGTTCCACATAACCAACTAACTGTGTACATGTAGAGTGTATTATACATACATTTTTCAACATAGTACTATTTGGGAGAACCAATTTTGTATTTTGTTTATACATTTATTTTAAAAGTTGTTTTGATATAAGTAAAATTAAAGAATAAAAAGTAAAAGTAAAGCATATTCCTATTTTAAATTATTTTTTTATGTAATGTTTTTATGTATTGTCCATTTTCATCATAAATAAGTCTTAAATAATAATTGTTTGAAAATATTATGTAATTTTTATGGATTTTTTGACGATTTTTATATTAAGTCTTTAAGTCGTTTTTCTTACATTTACTAAATTGGTGGAGGGAAATTCGAAGTTTTTCTAAATCTTTTTCGTCAATTTTTTTTTAGTAATATTTATAAAAGTACTTATTAGAAAAACTATGGCTTTTACCTTGACTCCTTCCTTCAAAAATTCTCTTACAATGGCAGCGCCTATGCCACTTGCTCCACCAGTCACTAACGCGACTTTATTCTTTAAATCACACATGTTAGAGCAACGATGGATAGTTTAAGACTAACCTAAAGTATATTGTGTACCTACAATCTTCTCTACAATCTACATAATGTACCAGTTGTTGACTTCGCTCAAGATAAGGAAGTAGGAACTAATTTTAAGTTATACAAGTACCTATAAGCTTGAGAAGTAAACAAATGTATATTCATTTTTATTTTTGTAACAGGATACATGCTATTACTATATACATACTATTTTATGGTTCACTAGCTTAGTTTAATATCGTGTTGAATTTTTTTGTTATATTTCATAAGTTTACTTTAAGACTTACGTAACATTGAATTTCAATAAAAACTAATAGAGTAAAGTCGATAAACTAAGTGAACATTTATTTTATTATTCTTACCCACCTTCGGGGGAGGAATACCATACATGTTGATCCAGATACCTACTTCTGTGATAGTTGAGTGGACCATTGCAACAACCTTATAGTTTATGTGGTCGTCTTCGTCCCATTGAGCCGGTAGAGGTTTATTCAGGTTTTAATAAATTTTCTACCCAGAGAGTCCCACTTAAACGCGTGTGTTTTATACATAATGGTACGCATGAATGCATTTCTCGACGTCAAAATAACTATAAAATACATTTTTTTTTTCTACGATAATAAAGATACTCCATCCAATACAAAGAATTTGAACCACGTTTTTTGAACTATTTTATTTAAATTGAGTAGAAGAAGGTGCGAGGCCAAAAATTTGTAATTTCTAAGAGCACTATTTACTGTTCAGGCCACATAACTGCCCGGTGGAATAAAGTTCTCTACCTGTATTTGCGCTTTTTATATATGTAAATTAACCATAGTTAAACCATTATCGTGATCGATTACTTACTTAATTGCCAACCCATAAAAGACTACTAGGTATAATTTATTTAATTATTAATTCATATCGTGAACATATTTTTATTATATTCACGACTGGGAAATAGATTGTGCATGTCACAGTGCAGAGAGAAATTTTAATAAATCAACTTTTTTATGATCTTCTATTTTATATCTTAAATATTATTTAGGAAAATTAATCAATTATGTACAGTTTAGTAAATAAAACTGTAATAATAACAGGAGGGGCTAATGGTATAAGTGCCAGTATTGTAAAAGAATTTCTTAAGGAAAATGTAAAGGTAAGTCAACCTACATAGGCGGAAACCAGAGACCAGTTCTTACCAGCGAGTCATATAAAGGCTGAATAATTTGTACATTTTTTTAGTATATTGCAATATTGGATATTGATGAAACTTCTGGAATTAAAGTCGAGAAAGAAATTTTGTCCACATGTAGTGAGCAAAAGGCTAACTTCTTTAAATGTGATGTCACAAATGCTGAGGAAATATTTGCATTATTTAGTAAAGTAGTAGAACAATATGGAACTATCGACATAGTTATTAACAATGCTGGTGTTGCTAGTGAAGGTCTCGAAAATTTAAAATCACAAGTCGAAGTTAATTATGTAAGTATTGTATAAAATCAAAATATTATAAAATGCATTTTTTGCTTTCATTTCTTGTAATGTTCTAATTAGAGATGTTTTAAAAAACTCTATAGGTACGTATAACTTTACAATTTTCTAACCAAGTTACATATTTTTCGAATAATTTAATGAATTTTTAAGTACCTACCTATATCAGTGCTAATTTGGAAAATAAACTTGAAAATAATACATTATGTTCTTTTAGATTTAGTTTGATTATTATAGTTATTACTAGCGACTCGCCCTCGCTTCGCTCGGGCTCTTCCCTAGATTTAGCACAGGTAAAGCCGCGGGATCTGCTAGTTATGCATATAAACCTTCCTCTTGAATCACTCTATCTATTAAAAAAAACCGCATCAAAATCCGTTGCGTAGTTTTAAAGATTTAAGCGCACATAGGGATATAGGGATATAGGGACAGAAAAGGCGACTTTGTTTTATACTATGTAGTGATGATTATTATCTATTTTTGAAACGTGTTAAAGGAAGGAATGTACATATGGTAGATATTTTTCTGCAACATTTTTCATTGATGCTCCGCTCCTATTGGTAGTAGCGTGATGTAATATAGCCTTCCTCGATAAACGGACTATCCAACACAAAAAAAATTTTTCGTCCTGAGTCTGGTCGTTCCTGAGATTAGCACGTTCAACCAACCAAACAAACAAACAAACTATTCAGCTTTATAATATGTATTAGTATAGATAAACATTTCAAAATATGATATTTCTTTTCATTTTAGACTGCAGTGGTTTCGTCAACACTTAAAGCATTAGATTTAATGCGTGTAGACAAGGACGGGAAAGGAGGGACCATAATCAATATAATTTCGCCTGCTGCCTTGACTATACCATCATCTACGCTTTCCGTTTATGGAGCTACTCAAAGCGCAGTTTTACAATTTACTACTTGCATAGGAGTAAGCTTGGAGTATATTATTTTTTTTTTCAAATTAGGCACTTGAACACTCACTAAGTGTGTAAAACAACATAAAGAAACCTATGTCAGAGAACCAGGCTAGTATTCGAACGACGTTTAAATACCTCCAAGCTTGGCCAGCGTAGTGGACTTTGGCCTTATCCCCCTCAGGGAGACGCAGCAATGGGACGTTAAAAAACTTGCCCTGTTTACAATAGAATAGTATAATATTTTTAGCATAGTATGAACAATTGTAACTTTGTTTTAATATCCATTATTTTATTTAAGCTACGAGGATATTATACAACTACAAAGGTCCGAGTATTCTCAGTATGTTTTGAAGCCCCTTCTCACGAGAATTGCACGTAAGTTTCTTTTTTATCCTAGAGAATTAAAATATATTTTGGAAAACCAAATAATAATTTATTTTGTTTTTAGAGCTAAAGCAGCACAAGGAGTGATTTACAGTTATAAGAATGGTGAAAGTGGTAGTACTTGGCTTATCAGTGATAACAAAGTTTATGATATCACACCTGATATACGTCGTGCTTACAATGTCATGTCAAGCAAGTTTGGTCAACTATTGAACATTCAGCGACTCAGCGACTCAGCGTCACAGAATATATTATAATCCACAGTAAAATTGAATTAAACCTCGCATAAAATTTCTGATCCATTTTTTTCTTATAAGGTTTAGGGTCACTTGCTGAGCATAAAATCACAAAATGCCGACAGACATAGGTGCAGCTTCAAGCACAATCTTGAAACAAAGTTTTTGGCCTATATCTTGGAAACTATGCACTTTAGAGCAAAACTTATTGAAATCATTATTGTAGAGAATAAAACTTGATTGCAAAACTTACCGTTTATGATTTATTGAACACGCATTTTATTAATCCAAGATAATTATAAGAAAAAAAATTGGATCGGAAATTTAGTGTGAAACAGCGGCTATTTTTACTGGCCTATAAGTACAATTTCGCATTAATATCATTAAATGTTTGAAATAATTATGTATATATATTTTTTTTTAATTCATATATCACAATTGGTCCTATCCTATATCCTATATTATTACAATAATAATTAATGTTTAAAGAAAAATAAAATATTTTGATACAATCTGCATCCTTTTAAGTATAATTGGCCAATCTCACTGATTCTAGCCGTCTGGGCAGGAGATAAGCTGATAATATACTCGCAGAAACAAGTGCACTCTCTACACTTTTCACTCTCAAATTCTCTCCATCCTTTCTCGAAGGGACGCAAATACAATATAACCGGCGAGATATAGTTAACTTTTCAACTCTAGCCTGCTACTGAATCTTAACGCCTTAAAGTTCGTTTTGAGTCTCTCTTAATAAAAAGGCTAAAACTTATCTTGGCCCTACTCGGAATTCAATCCCAGGAACTCCGAAATTAAATAGCTGCTTATTTATGTGGCAACACTTTATATTTTGAATTGTATTTATTATGGTATAATCGCAGGTGGTCTCATGTATTTTAAATCATGGTGTCATCGTATTAAAAAAAAAGAAATAGAAACAAGTCAGTGTAATTTAAAAACTAAAAACCCGACTGCGTTTCTGTGTAATTTGGAGATGAAAAAATCCTAAAATATGTTGTGTTCTTCAAAATTAATACCCAGTGTCACTTTCACAACTAATATGAATCTAAAATTTAAAATTAATATGAATCTAAAATCTATCGAGCCGTTCAGGCTGCAGAGTGTGCAAAGCATTTGAATTTGACGCCAAAAATCCGCCATCTTGTTTTTTTATTTTGATAAACCCTGTATCACACTCACAGTAAATACAAATCTAACGACACCTCTCAAG
This sequence comes from Boloria selene, assembly GCA_905231865.2. Lineage (NCBI taxonomy): Eukaryota > Metazoa > Arthropoda > Insecta > Lepidoptera > Nymphalidae > Boloria > Boloria selene. Next base: position 3,720,014 of record HG993135.1, on the reverse strand, counting down.
CTAAAATCCATCGAGCCGTTCAGGTCGCAGAGCGTGACGAACAATAACACATACATACCTACAATACTCTCTAAAACATAACCCTTCTTCTGGCGCAGTCAAGTAAAGATATGATATAAATAATTACGTACGTCGTACATGTATTAAGACCACACCTGTTCTAGCTTAGTACTCCTTAAAATTCACCTTAACATTGCCTGAAAAGAAACGCTTTTAAGGGATAAAAAAATCCAGTCTTTTTGTATTATATTTTTCTCTCTACTTTACTAAATGTACAAAACATGATATTTAATTAAGAAATTTAATTTCAAATTACTTGCAATTATTTTGCAAGTGATCTATTTTGATTGACAGTGCAAATCATCCTATGCATCCAAAATCCAAATACTCACGCTGCATCATGTAATTAATTTGATTCCGAATTATATTACTCTTTAACATATTCTAGAACCTCCTATTCTTCGGATCAGTATTTTTTTTGTCCCTTAGAAATTGGAAACGATGGTCTTTTCAAAATCATGTATTGTATCCATGGTTATAATTCAAGACAACTTGGCCAGGATGTTGTAACAGTTCTAAAGAAGCTCGAGAAATGTTCAGCTAGTTTTTTTTGACTCGATAAGTAAGTATGTAATTTTATGGACCCATCGCTCGGATATGTTTTAATTCTTAATAAAAGTTCTTGTATACTTTTATTTTTAAAGAGCAAAATGTATGCAAATTATTACCTTTTTTTTAATCTATCAGCATTCCATCTTTACCAGCCAGTATTATTGTTTTTTCCTCACTCTTACTTTATATTCTGAAAAGCAATTTTCATTTAAAGTATGTGGGAAGCTTTTTTACGTCAATTATTTTGACATCATTATTCATGAAAGGCGAAGAAGGAATGATTATTTCTATAAACAGTAAAATGTTTATCACCTTAGAGCCATTTAGCTTATAATGCCTAAGCTATACGAATTGAAAAAAATATGCTCTTAGGAACTTGTTATATTTCAAGCTAGGGAGAAATTTAATCTACCTATCTACTCTATTAATAACAGCTGGGGGCAATACTAGTTTATAAAAATAAAAATACAGAATGATTGTCGTGAGAAATAAAGTAAGCCATATATTTTTATGGCAGCTTAAGTTACAAATAAATATAAAATTACTGTATTTTTCTATAAAAAGCAACGCGTATTTTCAATACTTATTATAATAATGATTAGTGTAGAAAATAAGATAGCAGTAGTGACGGGAGGAGCGAGTGGTATCGGTGCATGTCTTGTTAGAGAATTTTTAAGCGAAGGTGCCAAGGTACGAGTATTGATAGCGCGATTTTAACCTGAAACTTATCATATTCTAAGAAATAATTAATATATTTCATCAGGCGTAGTTAGTACTTTATTTTTGTTATCTTATTGAATAACTTTTCGAATAATGTTCGATACAAGCAATAGGCAGATATTATATAATATATTTATGGAATCGATGTATTGAGTTGGCTCTGTGATTTGGCTATTCGCTTCAAATATACTTACGTTTTAAAACAAACGTTCACTAACTTTTAGTGAATTAATACTTGTTCTTTTGTTGTGCTTATATTTGAAACAAATTTTTGAAAATCATTTTTTCAGTATACAATTAATAATAATATTATATTATATATGCTATTGTGTAAAGACGTGAACAATTAAAATCTAATATTACCTACATAATGTATGTATAATACTATATGTATATTTCTTTAAAACAATTTTATTTTAAAACAGTACGTAGCAATTTTGGATTTGAATGAAAACGTTGGAAAAATTTTTGAGAAGGAACTTATTCTTAGAAAGTACAAAGATAAAATAGAATTCTTTAAATGCGACGTTACAAATGATGATCGAGTAAACTCTATTTTCAAAGAAATAACCAAGAAATTTGGAACCATTGACATAGTTGTTAATAATGCTGGTATTTCAAATGAGACAATGGGAGGTTATAAAAAAGAAATTGATATTAATGTTGTAAGTATTTAAAACTTTAAAGTAATTTTCATATAATAAGATATCTAAATATACATCTATATTCTATAACATATAAACAAAATTCTAGTAGGTAGGTGTTTTTAATTTCAAATTAACAGCTTTTCACTAAATACATACGAAAGTATTACGTTCTAGCAACAAAAAACCGATTTTTAAATTTTTTGTCTGTCTGTTCCGGCTAATCTCTGAAACGGCTGGACCGATTTTGACGGGACTTTCACTCGCAGACAGCTAATGTTAACGTAAAGCGTAACGTAGACTACTTTTAAAATAATTTCAAAACAGTAGGATGTTATATTTTAGAAACTTTATTTTTTTTTAACTAGCGGAACTAAAGGCATGGGGCCTTTACTCGCGCTAAGCCTAGGGACGAACCTAAGCAAAGCTAGGGTGAGTATGAGATATTTGTGTTTATTTCAGATAGCATTGATATCGTTAACATCTAAAGCCATAGAACTGATGCGTGAAGACAGAGGTGGAAAAGGGGGAACTGTTATTAATATATCCTCAGTAGCAGCGTTATTACAAGTTTCACCAACAGCATTTGTTTACGCTGGGACTAAAAGTGCAGTGCTTCACTTTGGCACATGTATAGGAGTAAGTTTAAAATTCATATGCAAAATTCAATTAATCTTTAAATTGTTAGTGTAAATAAGTGTTTCTATATATGCAACATTGAATTGAAATAAATAGCTAACATTATTGATTACTTAACCTTAATGGCATTTTATTATTGTTAAATAACGTACATTACAACACAATACACGATGTTTTCAGTCACATCAAAAACTTAAATGACTTGAAAGTGGCGTCAAAAGTATCATAATATAATTATAATCATCATACACAAAGGAAATGCCTGTTTAAAAACATACCATGTGGATACATTTAATACTAACTTTACATGTTTCTTGAATTTATTTATCCATAATTTTTTTAATAACTACACGTATTTTCCCTTTAAGTTTTTATTTTTTCTTTACTTTATTTTTTTCTAAAATCTGATGATTTAATTTTAATTTGTAATATAACATAAAAACTTTCAGACGAACGAGAATTATCAACGTACCAAAGTACGGATATTGACAATTTGTTTCGGTATAACGTTAACACCTTTACTTATAAACTATGAGAGTTTTGATCAAAATATTGTAAAAGACCTGAATAGTATTGAAGTTAGTAAAGAAGTCATGGAAAAAGGGATGTGCCAAACGTGTGTATTTTATTGAAATTATGTTAAAATATCACATTTCTAATTTTTCTTGTACAAGTTATAGACATAATCGGAAATATGGATATAATATATGCATATTTTCGACTTACGGCAATACCCAACTACAATTGTTGCAAATTTTAATAGTCACCTCACTTCACTCATTAACATATAAAGTATATTTTAGGGATCTCTGCAAATGTAAATTACAAATACTTATGTGATGTATCAAAAAAACACTATTTCGGATATTTTCTTTACTTGTGTTATAAGACGTTACTTATATCTTGACATTAACATTCAATTTGATCGTTATTGAGAAATAAGGGTGTTGACGAACAGAGCGAAAGACGCATAGACTGACAGACTGATAGAAAATAATAATATTAAGAATAAAATTGTATATTGTCACTTATTATTTTTACGCCTTAATACTTTCTTAGGTTTTCGTAGGTTTTACGCCATACTTAATTTTCTTTTGATTTCAGACCTGATGCTGCAGCCGTAGGCGTAATTCAAAGTTACAAGAATGGCAAAAGTGGTAGTACGTGGCTGATTAATGAAAGTGAAGCACAGGATATTACTGATCTGGTTCATGAAGGATATAATATTATGTCTGATAAACTGAAACACAGTAAAAAAATTTTTAAATAAATATCTTTAAAGTAATAAGGAATGATTATTTCCTCAAAATTTCTCAAAATTAATTTCTCTTTTTGAAATCTAGAAGTTATCTATACTAATATTATAAAGCTGAAGAGTTTGTTTGTTTGTTTGTTTGGTTGAACGCGCTCATCTTAGGAACTACTGGTTCGATTTGAAAAATTCTTTTTGTGTTGGATAGTCCGTTTATCGAGGAAGGCTATAAGCTATATTATATCACACTACCACTAATAGGAGCGGAGTATCAATGAAAAATGTTACAAAAACGGGAACGGGCGGGCGGTTATCATATAAAATGCTAAGTACCTATGGATGGAGTTGGCCATTGGGCTAAGATAAATAATAATAAAATATTTTTTGCAAAAAATACTAACAATACTAACATAGTATTAAGTTAAATTATTGTTACTAACAAATTAACACTATATGGATGTATCTACGTCTGAAATAAAGATTATTATTATTATATTATGTATTATAATTCATCTATTGTTTTTAGAATTTTTTGTCTGTGTGTCTGTGTGTGACCGCATTACGAGAAAACCACTGGACGGATTTTGATGAAATTTGGTGTGGTGATAGCTGGTTCTTGGGGTCAATATATATAGGATACTTTTTACTGCAGGAAAATATCACATTTCTGATAAATATATACTAACCCTTAAAACGTACCTAGGGGTCATCCCTAGCCGTCGTACCTAGGGTCATCCCGCTCGAGCGAAGCGAGAGCGAGTAGCTAGAGACGTTTGGCACAGTTGGTAGTGACCCCACTTTCTGCGCCAGCGGTCGCGGGGTTTAGTCCCGCTGTGTATTCATTTTTTGGGCACGAATGTTTGTAATCCAGTCATGGGTCTTTATATTTATAATATGTATGTATTTAAAAAAAATATATAATAATATATATATATCAAACATCTGGTATCCGTAATACAAACCTTTTAGCTTTCCACGGAATTGATGGCGTTGTTATAATAATGTCCCTACATAAAAAAATTAAATATAATAATAATTAATAACAGTTTTAATTTTTAACAAATCAATATTAAGTATTACACATTTATTGACTCTTACATTAATTTAGTTATATTTTAAAATATTGTGTAATTTGCACATATATCTGAGTGAAATTATTCGCTAAAAGCCAATTCACCAAGAATCGAATATGCTTTTTTTACAACTTCGGTAACATCCCTTGCAGGCTTATCAGCTATGGATAGCCAAGTAGAACCACTTTCGCCGCGTTTAATCGATTCTAATACACCGAGTGCCGCAGATTCCGCTCTGAAATATAATGTAATGAAATAAAATATTTTTATATATTCCTGATGGCTTTATATAAAATCCTATAATTCTAATAAGTATCTGAACACTTTTATTGAGAGTGATAATGAGGTAGGTATTACCGCAGATTTAATTGCGCTAATAAAAGTAAGTCACATCAAAATCTAAATATTTGTTATACAACGAAAGATTTGTATTTTTGTTTGTAACGAATAATCTCAAAAACTACTGGACCGATTCCAAAAAATCTTTTGCAATAAGAAACCTACATTATCACTAAGTAACATAGTACAATTATTACTAGCGGAACCCACGGCTTCGCTCGTGCTAAACCTGGGGACGAAGCCCGAGCAAAGCGAGCGCTATTCGCTAGTAATATTATGTAATAGGTATAATATAGTTTATATGTATTATAGTGTAGATAATTATTCTAATAATGTATTCTTTTAATAATTATTCAATACTAAATGGAACTCTCATTTTTCTTCGTTTTTATCGTTTTTCCAGTGTATTACCTCTCAGTCGTACCCAAAGAAGTTTTACTCCAAAGCGATCAATATCTCATAAAATAAAATTACAGAAACTCTGAAGTTAGCAAATCTGCTTCGTATTATTCAAGTCCATATTTATCGTTTAAAATATTATTATAATCTATGACCTTATTTTTATCACGATATCAAAGTCGCTTTAATTAGTAATGTTACAAATAAATAACAACTCACTTTTGCCAACGATGGGTTCCCAATATACTCATCATATTTTTTTCAACTTCCTTATCAAAGTTGCCCAATTTTCCCATGCTGAGAAGCGAGGTATCTGTAGCTCCAAAACAGATAGTCAACACACGTACTCCTGTTCTATCGTAATACTCAGGCAACTTAAAATAATGAGGCTTTATTAGTGAATTTATTTTTACATGGCTTCATCCGCACTAACAATTTATGATTTCACTAAGTTATTTTTTTAAATTGGTCCTAATCCTTTTTTTAATATTATAGTTAGTTCTTATCAACATAGGCTATCTGCCAGTGACAGTCCGTCTATATCAGTTCAGCTGTTTTTGGATATTATGCTTTATATTCACATCACAAACCTCAATTTTATTTATCTCTAAAGACTCCTTTACTTTTAGAGGTCGTAGCATAATTAGATAATTTTTCTCAACATACATAATATATAACTTTTCTCAAGAAATAAGCCATACAGTAGAATAGAAATCATTATTTGATATTTCTAGAGATTACCAACTAGAAAAAACATATAACTCTACATATTGCACTCGTGGCAAAAAATAATTTAAACTGATTTGCAAAACGTGTATGGAAATAAGTTCATTTCCTAACGGTAAATACATCACTACGATAATTTAAACTTACACCTATGCAATTACTAAATTGTAATACAGCACTTTTAGTGGCGTAGTAGATGGGGACTAAAGGATCTTGAAATAAAGCTGCAATAGACGACATGTTCAAGACTACACCCCCTTTACCACCCTTCTCCTTACTCATGATATCTATGGCTTTAAGTGTACTTGTTACCAGTGCAGTCTGAAATTAAAAAGAATATGTAAAATAACATTTGTTTGAAAACTATTTATTTCCACCCCATATAATTGGTTAATGACAAAATAAGTAACATCTGCTGGGGCTGGGGTCTTGGTCTAACTTGGTCTGGACATATTAAAATGATTTTCACATTCCAATTCAATATTTTAATACAATATTTTAAACTTGTATTAATAAGCGAATGCAAAATGAGTCTTGCTTACGTTACGTCCGTCGTGAACCGTAACCGCACTTTATATCTTAACTAGCAACTCGCCCTCGCTTCGCTTGGGCTTTTTCCTAGATTTAGCACAGGCAAAGCCGCGGGATCTTGAATCACTCTATCTATTAAAAAAACCGCATTAAAATCCGTTACGTAGTTTTAAAGATTTAAGCGTACAAAGGGATATAGGGACAGAGAAAGCGACTTTGTTTTATACTATGTAGTGATATAAAATGTTATAAATCTATACATCTATAATATAATAAAATTCTAAACGAGTCAAATATGTGAATTAAATATTTTATTGGAAAATCTAATTGAAATAACCATTATTATCGATATAGAGGCCAAATCAATTTTTTTCATTATGCGCGATACGATATCATAATTTTATATTGTTTGCGGAATATTTGTTTATTGTTAATATTTTCTATCAATTAAAGCTATCATTAATTACTACATAATATATTCACAGTGTCGACTATCTTATTTATGTTGTTTATGTTATTATTATGTAGGTACTTCGTGATTTATTGTTGGCAAAGGAGTGAATGGGTTCCAATATTCTTATTTTTAACATCTTATTTAGTTTCTTTCTGATTTAATATTTAAGAAAGTTTTTCTATGCAAAGATAGAGGAAAAGTACCTAGGTACTGTTTATAAAACTGTTAATATCAGTATTAAAATATATTGAATAAAAAAGTTAAAAAAAAAGTTAGTTTCTTATCAAGTAATTAATTTCAACTAGATTCGATCGAACACGAACGATTCAATTCGACACTAATGATCATTATTGAAATTTATAATATATTTTTTATTATTATTACAGAATTTACCGATCTGTTAAAAAACTATTTCTAATTTTATTAATTAACATTTGGTGCTAACGATAAGTAGGTACTCGTAGGTAATTATTAAAAAATAATGTTATATAAGTGGTATAAATTATGGAAACGTATTTATAACAAAATAGCAATAGGTATATATAAAACATTACGCAATACGTATTTAAATAATACTGTATCATAGTTCCTAAGTCCATGAACGGTAAGTAAGAATATTATTAATTTTCCATTTTAATACTAAACTTAATTTTTTTAATATTATGTAGGTATTAGGTACTAAATTTTAAAATGAGTAACAAATTCCTCAGATTTCATGTTTTTTTTTTGTTACAATACTTACCAAATTGATTTCTATCTCTTTCTTGTACTTATCTTTACTATCATTCATGATGCCAGCATTGTTAATAACAACATCGATATAACCTTGCTCATTTAAGACAGCATCGTATACCCTCATGAAGCACTCCTCATCTGTGACGTCACATTTAAAAAACTTAACCTTACTGGCACCATATTTATTGCTTAATGCAGTTTCTAATGCAACTCCTTTCTCTTCTGCTACGTCTAAGAATGCCACATGCTGAAATAATGATAAGTTTATTTAAATTTTTACTTAATAACACTAATAGAAAACACTTCAGATATGAAGCAATTACGTTAAATACACTTTAATGTAATAATTGAGTCATATCTGAAGTGAAGTGATTGATTAAATCAATAATTCCCTTTTAACGTCATACAATTATATAATAAATTACAAACCTAAGTAGGTATATCATTATATGAATAAACAGGATATATACTGTATCATTGTTTGATATGATTTTTATCATTAGTGCAAAAATTGCATTATTGCCTTATTAATTTTATGCATTAGGTATGTAGTAATTTTATGTAGGTAATTGGAAGGTACTTCCCTTTTTAACGTTGCACTCGTAGGCTTTAAAACGAGAGGGATTAGGCCATAGACCACCACGCTGGCCAAGTGCGGGTTGGTGGACTTCATATGTCTTCCGAAAATTTGTTCGGTTCTCTCAGACATGCAGGTTTCCTCACGATGTTTTCACTTCACCGTAAGACATGTGGTAATCATTTTGGAAATGATTCGCATAAAAAAACATAGTTGCGAGATTGAACCCCCTACACTCTGTTAATCGAGCGTGTACGTCACCACTGGGCTACCATTGCCAATATATATGTATGTTTTCATGCCTTTTCAAAGATCCACTGATGGATACGAGCCTTCCTTTACTCAGGCCTCTATGGCTAGTATGACCTAGTACTGAGTTATTAAGACAACTTTTTGAGAATATCATCGAGAGTAAGTTTCGTACTTCAACGATTTGCATGTGACTTATTTCTACTTAACAAAATTTTAGCCGCAGTTAACATGGAAATATACTAACAAAGTAAAATTAATGAGTGTAAAACTAATTAATTATTTTACTAAGTATACACTCGACCTTATTATATGACTAGATAATAAGTTTAAGGACAGGGTGAAACTCAATCTGAAACATGTGCAAACTCAAGTGATTTAGTTTCCTTAGCTAGAGTTCCGGGTCGGGACAAGATTAGTGAGATTTTTAATAAAAATTCTCATTAATAGCCTGAAATTGGAAAGTGAGTGGTGTTTCACCCATGTCTTGAAAATTGTAAAGCTATCAATCCGCCGTGCTAATCTTTCACCGGTCCTGTCGAATTGTCTTCATACTCGTGTATGAATTTGAGAGGGTAAGGAATATGGTGCTTTGATACACTATAGTATTTCCCAGTATATAAGTGTATAATCTATGGTATTTCCCGCACAGTAGTCTCAGGCACTATTACTGATTCTAAATAATAAATACCTAACTTAAAAATTATTTACTAACTCAATAAAGATTTATTTTATTTTATTTAAAATATTTACTAACCTTTACATCTTCATCTAACAAATATTCGACAACTTTAGCACCTATCCCAATGGAACCCCCTGTTATGAACACAACCTTCCCTTTAAAATCAAACGACATCGTTTAACATTGACCGCTCACATTTAAAGTAGCGCGATAATTTAATTTGTACGTTTATATAAAGACTTGGTGTTTTGTTATGTTATCCTTATCTTACGTATTATAGATATTATAAATTATATAAGATATTGAAGAGTAAAATATAATTACTAATATTTGCATACGGCTTTCCTTGCATAATGTTTAAATTTTTGTACGTAGGTAATAATAAATAAAGTATTTAACATAATAATTAACTTATATTTTAAACTTTCAACATATTTATTGAATAGATTATGCGCATATATATTTAGGTATAAATAAAAAGAAAATAAATCCGTAAACGTTATTCAATAAGGTTCTGCAATTAAAAAAACCGACTTCCAAAACTAAAAAGTTTAAAATATATTAATAAAGATTTAATTTAATACACCTCTTATGTAAACCTTTAATATTAATAAATTACTTAATATTATTTGTATGTGCTACCTGTTGATAGATTGGATTTGATTGATAGATGGAATGGCAACTACATATTCCGCATCAAACTAAAGAAGAATCGCGTACATCGGATCAAAAATCGTATCGCGTAATCGGTGAAAACTGTACATATATATGTAACTTATTTCATTCAATAAAGACATTATTTAGTTAATTAATAAACTTTTTCCAGACAATTTAGTAATAGACGAAAAGATATGAAACATAATTCTAACATCATGGAGTCAGGTTCAGGACACACCAGAGCGATAAATTTTTGACAGTTTATGATTTTTTTTATGTACTTAAATAAAGTTAGGCACTCCGCACCATTATGTAAATATCCAAGGCGTGCAAACTATAATGTAAAACCATATTTAGAAGAATAGTTTTTCCAGGTAGACGCAATTTTTTTATCGTTTGGAGAAGTACCTAGCCATTTAATCAGGAACAGAAAGACAACAAAATTTTGAGATACCTAATACTTTCTTTTCAGTATACCTAAGGCATACAAATAAAACAACTGAAATAGTTCAATTCCTTTCACTAGGTAACATGATTCGCCAGAATCATCATTTATACATATTAGATTCGTCCGATGAGGAGTCTTCAGTTATAATAATTATTAACTCTTTTGTGCATTACAATTGTCAATTGCAATGTCACGTTACAGCATGGTTACAGCAGTCTAATCATGTCTAATGTTGTCTGTCTGTAGTTTTTTCCCGACCACTGATGTAATGTGTTGTTATGTAAGTATCATTATAGGGGTCAATAGTCGACATTGAAGTGAAAACTTCTATAGGCAGGTTTAGATAGGGAGTAAATTCATAACACTAACACTCAAGAGCCGATAGACGTCAAAACCAGATCAATTTAAACACTTTTAAATTACAAATTTTAATTTAAGATAATAACTACCAACTATAATAAATAACAACTTTTTGTGTATAGTTTTAAGTGTTCACTTCTGTTGGCAGTCCTCATAACTGCTTTTTGTTTTTTTTGTTTTTACTTTATTTAGATGTTTACTATTCTTACTAAAGGTATTAAATAATTTGTGTAACAATTATCATGTCTTTTTATTATCCCGTTATAAAATAATCGATTCGACTCAGCTATCGATATTGATAAATGAGTCTCGTCCATCACTAGTAAATTGTCCCTAACATTGTTAAGTTTGACACATTGTGTTTTAACGAGCCAATGAAAAATAGCCGCCCTCCCCTGCACCCCGCCACGTTTCGGCGATTTTGTTCTCGTACTAAAATTAATTAAAGCGCAGTCTATTAGGTTGAATTGTCTGTGCTCGTAAGATATTCATTAAAATCAAATGATGCCACGAGCAATTTAGTTCAAAATTAAATACTTGTGATGAGTACTTTTTATTTAGGTTAAGACAAACATCATATTTATAAAAACACCTTCGCAAAATATAATGCATTGTCTTAAAACAAATTTGATGACCATAGAAAAGGTACAGCGAGTCAATCTTAAAAGAAAGACATAATATTCTATCGCGGATTTTTTTTAAACTTTTAAAGGGGAACAGTGCCGTCATATATGATTTTTGTATAATTTTAGCTCTTTTGGTCGTAGCGTAATATAGCCTTCCTCGATAAACGGACTATCCAACACAAAAAGAATTTTTCAATTCGGACCAGTATTCCTTGAGATTAGCGCGTTTAACCAAACAAACAAACAAACTCTTCAACTTTATAATATTAGTATAGTATAGATATAAAGGGCGATTATGGCGGACGTAACGTAAACAAGACTCAATTTGCATTCGCTTATTAATACAAGTTTAAAATATTCTATTAAAATGACGCGTTGCAGTGCAGTGCCGCGTCGCTCCGCTCCAGTGCAGTTACGCCTAGTGCGACCATAAATTGTCACTAATTAATCTGTGGTCACTAAATGGCTCAGAATAATGATACTATTCTTCCAAGCTAAATGGCTACAATCTGTCAAAACTCAAAGATTCAAAGCGTTTGACGCATAGAGTATATTGCTACATATACAAAGTTTGACGGTTATTATTCATCTATGGCCATAGCATAGAGTAAAGCAGTTAACTTTTTTGGGCCTAGGGACGGCCAAGTAAAAATAACATATCGATATTTATCGTATCGATATTTTTAAACAATATCGATAATTATCGAGTGAAAAATATCAAAATATCGATATAGTGTTTTCGCATGATTACTCATACATAAATTTCCAAAGTTTTTAAACTTCGTAAAAAAGAATAGACGAAAATAGAAGAGAAAATAGTATTTTTTATTAATGCTCTAGCCTAAACAATTATACACAATTTAATAAAACCAGTAGTCATCGGATCTGTTCGATGTGCTCGCCTGTCAAACGGCTTCTATTGTCGGGTACTGTTAGATTCACGATATTTAAAAAAATGTAATCATCGTTTATTTTTTATTTTCTACTTGTGCATTTTTATTATATTATTTTTGTAATTGATTTGTTGAAAAAAAATCCGAAAATTGTTAATTGTCTGTTAACTTCAGGGACATATACGTCTCACACTGATGGTTTAATAGCATTGATATTTTCGTGCACGCAGCCAATAGTCTTACTGTTATTTTGTGCTGTACTGTGTCTTATAACATTAAACACGAAACCAAAGATGCGTAAAAATGGTAATTTTTACGAATTCTATACTCTAAAATAAAAATATCGAAATATCGCGACTAAAAATATCGACAGTATATATCGATAATTGTATGGGGAAATATCGATATTTTTATATATCGATATTTTTTGCCTATGCCTATTTGGCCATAGCCATTAGTTTATAATTATTGTAAAACCTACGACGTCAGTCATTGAGTCTAAGCAGTATAATATTACTTTTCTGATTTCTCTATGAGTCTAAGTCATAGTTACATTCTCTTTGAGTCAGTCATACGAAATCTTAATACTTATTAGTCGGTGCCTTAATTCGGTGTGTTATAACTGCAAATAGCTCTTATACTTATTGTATCAATCTTATACATTTTGCGTACTCAATTTCATCAAGTACTTAATTAATACAAAATGAATCCATACCAAGTAAGTATAGATCGTTAAGGTGTTTCTTTTGTGTAGTTTGCCTGTTTTGTTTATCACAAAATACATGGATTATATTCAACAGAAGGTAATGTAAATGTTTTTATGACGGTTTTTCTTTTAAGGGTCAGCCACGTTACCTTCACAATATTGGATTTAGCAACACCGCCCCACAATCATTTGGAAATCCTATGCCAATGCAAGGTCTACCAACAATGGGATATCCAGCGCCTCAACCTGGTTATCCCAATCCTAATACTGGTTCAGGCTACCCTCAACAATCTCAAGGGTATTCTCAACCACAAGGCTATCCACAATCCAGTGGGTATCCTAGCCATGGCTACTCTCAACCAAACTCTTCTCAAGGTTATCCTTCTGCTCAAGCTTATCCCGCTGCTCAAGCTTATCCCGGTGCTCAAGTTTATCCTTCTACTCAAGGGTACCCTTCTGCTCAAGGCAATCAATCTTCACAATATCGCACATCAACCTATCATCAAGGGTCTAATTATCAACAACCAAACCAGTATCAGGGATATCCCCCGTCAGAGCAAAGTCACCAGGCTTATAATGTGTCAACAAGCCCTGTACATAATGTGCCAAAGGTAAATTTAATAACTGTACTCTATGTTCTATCTAAACGCTTATTTTATTTTGTGATAAGCAAAACATTGGTGTATTGTTTACTTAATGCTTTTTTTTGTTTATTTTAAATAACATTTTTTACATTTAAATATATGACTTCAAAATTAATTAGCTCTATAGATATTGTAAACAATTCCATACAGTAGATTCGTTACTAAAAGGTAATATTTTGCTTAAATTAAATATATAAGACTGTTGTTACTATTAAATATTTAATTTATTTTATAAACAATACATTTTGCTGACATTATTGGACTACTATTTTAATATATGTGTGCATAAAACATTTCTAATACTGATCTAACATATTTAATGTGAAAGTTATTTTTATACAAAGCCTATACTATAAGCTGTTACAGAAGTAACAATAAAAATGAACCCACAGCTAAAATTTAAAATTTAAATGTTCACTTTAAAGTACATCTATTTTGTATATAGATGAATCATCAAAGTTTTCTCTTTATTCATTGCACAACTGGTGAGTCATACTTTACACACTATTGTACTATTTTCATCAGATTACATACTGATAAGTGGCATTAGTCCAAACTTTTACTTTGAATGAAAGTGCATTAAATAAAAATTGTTTTAATTCTTAGGTTATAAATTATATAACAAATAACCCAAAGGCAATATGAATATAATAACAGCTTGATAAAATTCAAATTAATTAATTATTTGGAGCTTAATATTTTGACCATTATATTATTAGATATGGTTGAAGTGATACTATAAAGCCACAACTATTTGATAATGTTTTTTTTAAAATAAATTATTGTTGTATAAAGCTTGTGCTGTTATTCTCCATTAATTGACTAAGTCATTTTATTTTTAACCAACAATTGATAATGATATTGTACTTTTTATCATATACCTAGTTTTAAAAGTAATTGGTCTTTACGGTTTTAAGCTCAGCTATAACATATTATGATTTTTAGCAGATTTATAGATAAATAGACAGTGCCCAGTGGTAACGAGCTCACTAATTGTATAACAGAGTGATGATATTTTCATGTAAGAATCATTTCTATCATGATTACCATTTGTCTTACGGTGAAGGAAAATATTGTGAGGAAACCTGCATGTCTCAGAAAACCTCGCAAGTTTTTGAAAGACATGTGAAGTCTGCCACCTAGGCCAGCACGGTTGACTATAGCCTAATCCCCTTCGCACTCAGAGAGGCCTGTGCCTAGGAGTGGGATGTTAAAAAGGGCTGATAATGATGAGTTTAAATAGACTCTTAAAACATATTTATTAAAGCTTCACTAAATATGTTTTATTTATAAGATTTTTCCTAGACTTAAGAAAAAAAGCCATAACTTGAGCTCTTGTAACTAATTCTTTACCAAAATCTAATACTACTTGGTTCCTTAATACATTTATAAATATGATATGATAGGATATTAACACACAACCCCATCTAGTTTCATGATAATCTACAAGGTTTGTCTAATGGAGATCAAATAGTTGATACACTACATAATATGTATATTGAATTTTAAATATATAGTCATATTATAACTGTAAAACCCCTACTGGAGTACAAACATTCATGCTCATCACAAACATAAACGTATGCAAGATATGTATGATCACTATAGAAATGATCCAAAAATATTGTGTAATGAAAATATATATGCATTGCAGCAAAGGATATGATAAATAAGCTAATCAACCATTTTATATCATATATTTTTATTAATATCCTTTTTCCTGTATATTTGCAATACAACTTGAAAAAGTGTTATACATTTACGAACGTCTATAAGCGGCTGCTACCGTACCTATACGCAGTGACTCTATTCAAGGAACAGTTTACTGCAATTACATTGTTATGCTCACTTCGCCTCTCCGCATACATTTATCACAATAACGATTCAGTCTTGGCTTCAGTCCCCGTAATGGATGTAGTTCGTACATATACTGTTTTCATAATATCTCGTTAATTCGTGCTATGTGTGGTGATGAAATTGTTGCGCGCGAGTTTCCTTTTCCTTGTGCTTTTCATCAGTGATAGTTCTGTTTGAAATAATCAATATGTCCTCGGTAACATCGAATTCGAGTATGCGCAGCGTCTATAGAGCGTCAATTGGCATTCGGCGTGGTTTCAAGTCGTCTCGTTATACGGTATATAATGGCCTTTCTTAGCTTCCTCCGTGCACTAATAAATTGCATGATGTTATACTAAGACAAACATATTGCACCAAAAATATGATCTATTTTATATAATATTTATTTCGACCATAACTTTTATAGCAATTAGCAAAATATGATAATGTATTATAATTTATTCTTGTTTAATCATCTAAATTCTTAAGCTGTATGTAATTATTGTGAAAGAATATGACTGAAACTTCTTTTATTAAGCTGTTCTATGTGTCTAACAACCACACAGCTTCCATTCATCTTAACACAACGGTATCATCTCTAATATCACCTATATGTCTTTACTATATCATAGATCTCATAATTTTATTTATCCCGCAGTCAAAGCCAACCGTAGTGCCAGTAAACCCCTTCGACCCGCGCGAAGATGCAGCGATCCTTCGCAAGGCGATGAAAGGGTTTGGAACAGATGAGAAAGCGATTATCCAAGTATTGACTCGTCGCAGCAACGAGCAACGTCTACGCATCGCTTTTGAGTTCAAGACGTTATATGGAAAGGTATGTAACTAAAATAATTCCCACCCTTGCAGTTAAGCTCGGGTTCGTGTCTAGGTGCGTTATAATTTTTAGTAAATATACATTTCTCAGATATAAGATTTTTCCCAACATTAAAAATTATTCTATATATTTAGCCGAAGAATCAAGTATCATTATCATTTGAGAACCAAATGCTATCAAAATCTGTTCAGTGGTTTTCTTGTGATTTGATCACAGACAGACAAAAAAAGTGCGTGTGTACAAAGTACACATGTCAGAAGTAAAACTTCTTTGGCAAACTA
The DNA here is from genome assembly GCA_905231865.2 of Boloria selene. Lineage (NCBI taxonomy): Eukaryota > Metazoa > Arthropoda > Insecta > Lepidoptera > Nymphalidae > Boloria > Boloria selene. The sequence goes on along the minus strand of HG993135.1, from coordinate 3,703,096 downwards.
ATTTTTAAATCTCGTTTATATTTATACTAAATAACCCCGTCTAAGCTCGTTGAGAGAGGGAGATGGCGCGAAGGTCACACCCCACGAGTCAGACAGAGTCAGAAATGTCACTGACTCGCGGTGGGCGAGATCTAACTAAGGCTAACTCTTCCCCGTCTCTGAGTGCTGGTCTTATTTTTTCCTTTAGATTCAGCCTTTATGTCGATATTAATGACTATTTCAATATGATTTTCCAACCATTTTTTATGTAAAGATTGGGCTTATTTTGAATTCTACTATACAGTGTCCTTAAATTCCGATAAGCGGACCAGAGGATGTACTCGCTCAAAACTACTTTCTAATTGCAACTAAGAGGTGGGATTACTTTTTCAAAAATTTTAATATTTTTATATCAGGTAGTAATTTCAACTTCAAATATTTTTTTGAAGTTTTTATAAAAAGATGAAAATGTAAAGTTTAATGACAGAAGATCAAGAAATACTACAGAACCTGAGCAATATTACTAATGGTGATCGATGTGTCCTTGTAGAATTTAGTACAAGGCCTCTCCATTAAGTAATTAAACGTAGCATGGGTTTGGGGTACATTTTCCATTATTCACTTAATTTGTTAAAATGCTTTCATACTGGCATACATGAATTTTACTACTAGGTACTACGTTATATATGCGTTTAAAAAGGAGCTTTCTTTTTTTCAAGGTAGCTTTGATCGTTTATTAAGATACATTTAATTAATGATCTATACTTAATATTATAAAGCTGAAGAGTTTGTTTGTTTGGTTGAACGCGCTAATCTCAGGAACGACCGGTCCGAATTGAAAAATTCTTTTTGTGTTGGATAGTCCGTTTATCAAGGAAGGCTATATTACATCACGCTACGACCAATAGGAGCGGAGCATCAGTGAAAAATGTTGCAAAAACGGGAGGTATTTGGTTTCCAGCATTTAGAACGTGCGTGAAGCCGCGGGAAAGGCTAGTTTCTTAGAAATCTATACTAATTGTTAAAAGTGTACAGGTGCACAACCAGACAGAGCGAGTGTGAATCTTGTTGTTTATAAAAGTTCCTTTTCTTATCGAATTTAATCATTTCTGCGAAGAAACATGATAGCGTTTATTCAGTGAGTTACTAGCAAATTGACTTTGTAATCAGTCAATGTCAGCTGATGTGTCGTCAACCTATATAGTTATATTTGCCTCAGTTCAAAATAACCATAAATGTTTACTTTGTTTGATTTTGACAACATAATTTATATACCTATAGCTTAACAATTATTAGTAAGTGCTAATTACACAGTGTAACTTAAAGTTTTTATGTCTTGTATGTGTCTAGTGTTGCTTAGTTACGATAGTTTGTAGTTAGTTTAGTAATTACTCTAAAGTAATATTTTAATTATTATGACTTATTCCACCTTATTTTACTCTATATAATCAACTAGCCTTTAGTAATATAGCCTTCCTCGATAAACGGACTATCCAACACACAAAAAAAATTTCAATTCAAACCGGTCGATCCTGAGGTTAGCGCGTTCAAACAAACAAACTATTAAGCTTTATAATATTAGTATAGATTATGATAACTATTATCAGTTTCCTAACACCTACAATCTGGGTATCTTTAAAAAAAGAGTGAATAGGCATTTTCTAGGCATGCGCGTCCCACCTTAGGCCACATTATTACTGTCCATCAAGTGTGATAGTGGTCAAGCGTGTGCCTATAATGTATAAAAAAAAAAAAGTTTAGCAAAGAATGTCAGTATAATACGAAGTAAGCAAGTCACTAGCCTGAAGCATATTAGGTTTACATTTCAAAGATTATTCAGTTGTTTCTTTGTCAGTCAGTGTTTTGAGCATACAGATGATGCTATAAAACATCTTTTATTGTGTAAAAAATGGAGCCCTAGAAGAAGCACCTAGGAAGTTCATAAAATATTTTTATATTATGTTCGTTTATGTTATGATTAGTGAAAACGAAAAAATAGACTTATCATTTACATCTACAAAAAATAAGAAATGTACTTGTTGACGTGTCATATAAATTAGAGTTTTATTTGCAAGTGCTAAATTAAAGTAAATATTGTTTATTCCCTAAAGGTAGTACCTACACACCCTTTTATATCTAATAGAAATACTCCATGACGTAATGAATTTTAAAATTTTGTGTTTTTAGGTCAAATTTTATACTTGGTTACTTTGAATAAAAAATAGTGTCTATGTTAAAATCTTATAGGCTCAGTAAGTTTTATTAATGAAGGAAAGCGAAAGAAGTTCTAGCCTCTTCACATCTTATTTGAAAACTATTATCTACATCTTAGTGTATAAATTAATATTAAAAATATATTTTGGAAATAGATTTCTAATTAGCTGCTTAAGCTAAAATAACGGCAATCTTATTTATTGATATATTTCGGGTTTATATTTCCTTAATTAAGGATGGACTATTTCTTTGAAATGTATTATATGCCTACTAGCCTTTCCCGCGGCTACGCTCGCGTTCTAAAGGCTGAAAATCAAAAGAAATATTTTTCTCCCGTTTTTGCAACATTTTTCATTGATGCTCCGCTCTTATTCGTCGTAGCGTGATGTAACATAGCCTATAACCTTCCTCCATAAACAGACTCAACACAAAAAGAATTATTCAATTCGGACCAGATTAGCGTGTTTAACCAAGTAAACAAAGAAACAAACTCTTCAGTTTTATAATATAAGTGCAGATATGGGACTAACATTTCAATGCTTAGAACCTTTTTTTAAAGAAAACAAGTATGATACTTCGTTTACTGTTAATGAAGATAATACAACATAATCCCAATATCTGACCAACCTTTCTCTAAGTCGTAAGCCGGATTCGGTATGATTATTATATGCTTTAATTAAGCTAACACCTACCTTTAGAAATTGTAAATCGTGACTTAATTGGTATATGTTAATTTTTCTTCTCGTTCTATATGTAATTAAATACTGTTTGTCTTCCGAATAATAAATAAATAAATAAATACCTTAATAAAAACATCAAATAATTAATGTTATCTTTTAATAGGATCTTGTGTCAGACTTAAAAAGCGAGACAAGTGGGAAATTTGAAGATCTGGTAGTGGCTCTCATGACGCCACTACCACAGTTCTACGCTAAAGAACTTCACGACGCGACCGCTGGAATCGGTACAGACGAAGATGTCCTCATCGAGGTTATGTGTACTATGTCCAACCATGAAATTCATGTCATCAAGCAATCATACACTGCAAGTAAGTTGTTTTTTTTTTAATATTATGTAGGCCATGACGACTTATTATTTATTTATATTTTAACGTAACCTGTTTTATATTTTTTTTCTTATTTTGTTTACTTCTCGCCATAGTGTGGATTTTTTGCACATGTATATTTAGATTACTTACTTATTTATACATAAATTGCAAATTTTCCGATACGAATCGCGCATTACTTTTCTAATATCACCCCGAGCAAGCAATGAAAAATACGACTCCTGCACGTTCATTAGAACGAGATTCTTAAAACTCTATCCTAAATAATATAGTATGTCTATATATTTCTTAGAAATATTTACCTACAGTAAAAAGTACCCTATATATTGCATCGGATAACAGCCAAATTTCATCGAAGTCGGTCCAGTGCTGATGCGGTAGACAGACAAATTAAAAAAAAATAAAAAAAAAAATTCGGCCTGACACTTTTGACTAATCGCAAAGTGTAATTTTTAAATACATAAGATTTTCTGTTGTAATTTAATACTATTCTACGGTCTAATGCAAAAATGGCCATAATCCTAAGTGTAGGATACTAGCAATTCTAAGTAAATGAGTAATATGGTATCGTTACGGTAAATTCAAATTCCTGCTTTGTGTTAAACATCCTTGAGCTAAAACGAACAATTTCCTCCACGCAACAAATGTTTCTAAAATAAGTATGTGTTCTTTATCTTATATTTTATCTGTTATAGTTATTTATAAATATATTTTCCGTTTTAGTCCATCTACTTGTACCTAATTTATTTTCACTATAAAGAAATGTTATTTGTATGTACTATACATGAAATAGAAAAAACGGTGGAATTGCTAAGTAGGCGTGGTACGCTCGCCACTACTATGCGGTGTTACGCATACCTAATCTCAGATGCGTTTTGACAACGCGTCAAGTTGGTCGTATCACATCGAAATTTATTTTTCGTAAATATGCCGTATTGTTCCATTTTGGAGTGCAAAAATGATAGTAGGAGAAAAAACATTAAAAATGGAGGTGTTTCGTACCATCAGTGAATACGACAATATTTATTTCCAAATAAAATCTTAGTTTATTTCAGTTCACTAATAATTAATTAGAACGTCTAGTAAAGTCAATCTTATGTAATTAAAATAAAGTTCATTTTGGATTGACTGTATTCAACATGGAATCGTTATGTCAATCTCGAAAATTCTTTGCTACTCGATTAGGGATGTAGAAGGGTTGAATGTAGATTATATCGTTAGATATCGATAAAAGAAAATCTTTTTTTAATTTTTAATATATCACATTACAAATACAAATTTAAGTTTTCTTATCGTTTGTATGGCATCTTTACCACCTCTTAAAATATTACGTATTTGTTATTTCCTTATTGTAAATAAAAGTCAAATAGAACTTTAAAAAATTAGATATAATATAAAAATAATTAGGTATGCTGCATTGCATACATAATTATTATTATAACGTTCCTTTGTGTAACTTTTTCTTGTAATAACTCAATGAACATCAGTGGGACATTAATTAAAAATATTTTTAGTTTTCACAAAAACGCTGGTAGTATTTTTATTTTTAAATAATATCACGTCATTCCTCCAACAGTTTTACTGAACTTCTTATAAATCTTATTTCTTGAATGAATCATATAATTAAGGTATTTATCGATGTCGATAATGTAATTAAAAATCAATGTGTCACTACAATAGCGTGACCTTGGTCGAGTAGCGGTTGATATCGACCTATACGCGCGACTGTCAACCTAACGGTACAAATAATTAAGTTTATAATTGCTGTCGCTGAGATTACCGCATTCTATTATCGAATAGCAAAATTACTTCATGTCAACGAATATGTTTGAGTTCAGATTACAAAACATCGTAAAAACTTTCTGCGCTTAAGTAAAATAATTCTTATCGATAGGATTTTAAGTTTATTTCCAGATTTATGATTTGGGACTTATGATAGTTATGACTAAAATTAAAACGACGAATCAAATTAATAATTTGTTTGTAGTGCATAATATGATTATCGGTTTATTTGTGTTAGTTTGGCGACACCGGTTCCGATATAAATTTTGTTGTATTTCACTTCCACTGTTTTTTCTATTTCGTGGTACTATATGCAACAAAAAATTCTAAGATAGCATACACCATCAACGTACGATTTTTTTATATTAAAGTGAATCAGATACTATTTAGTAGTTTAGGTAGATATATAATTATAATCAATACTGTATTGAATATTCGATTACACTTGAAACCAGGAATTATTACTACGGTAATACTTGTTTAGGACGATGCATTCAAGATTGGTTTTAAGAATCTATACAATTGAGCTTAGGCCAGTATAGTTAAAACGATAGTTTTGTAAAAAGAAAAAGAGAGGAGAAACAGACACTGTTTGTAGTTACCTATTTATTTTATGTAGGTACGTAAAAAGTGCTCTTTTTGGCATTTATTTTACTACCAGTAACCATGACTTTCTCTTTGTACGGTTACGCATAATAATGGGACTATAGAATCTGTCGATATTTGATACAGTTTGATTCAAGCTTAAAAGACTAAACTGACTAGAAAAAAATGTACCAAAGAGCTAAGTGCTAACTATAAATATTGAAATATGTTGAAATACTATACTAATAATATTAATAATAAACTTAATATAACAGAAAGATGACTAGATGTAAAGTTAGCAAATATTATCACAGTATTTTGTGTGGTTTTCTCGTGATGCGCTCACTGATATAAGGAAAAAATTTAAAAACTATAAATATGGCCTCTATTCGGTAAAAATGATTATTATTTCAATAATATTTTTAAACGATTCTTCTTTGATTATAAAAAATCGATTAAAAATTCTAGTTTATGTTGCTCTTGAAATATTTTTTGTCGGAGAAAGTGCGTGCTTCAAACATATTAATATAGTAAACTAATTTTCTGTTACTGTTTTATTAGCTCATAAAAACACTCGTGTGTTAGTAACAATGTAAGGAAGTACATATATTATGTAAATAGAACTAGGCGGTCTATTTTGACCTCCTTCTGTGATATCAATTTGAAACAGTTTTCGTTCAGATGACAATGCAATAAATTGGTAGCGTTCTATGCTGCAATATGATGAAGATGCTTGATGGTTAGAGAAAGTCTTCAGTGATTAAGTTTCCGTCTGCTTAGGGGACATCCATAAATTACATAAGACAATTTTGGCGATTTTTCGATGAAGTGAAAGTAAAAGTGCCGCCAAAATAGGTTCAGCCGATGCAGAGATTAGCCGGAACAAACAGACAAAAATTTTAAAATAGATTTTTTTATGCAAGTGCTGTATATACCTTCATATGAATTGTTAATTTGAAATTATCAAACAGTGTCTGTTCAACTTTATGTATTGTAATTTGTAGGGGAAATATTTTATTTACTTAATTCGACTCAGTTTTCTCGCAATTTTACACTGTCTTTGCGGAAAAGAAAATACGTAATACTTGCTGAGTCCTCTCCCCCACGTGAGATTTAGTAAGATTTTGTTCGCCCCCTTCCCGCCCTTAAACGCCTGACGTAATCGTAATTTATGGAAGCCCCCTTAGCTCAGAGACTTACTAGATAGCTGTAATTTGGTAGAATATACATAAAAGACAAGTCTACAAATTGGTAGATGTAGTAAAATCATGATTTTTTTTTCTCGTCGACCGCATGTTGTGGAGTGTCGTTTAGTAGGTTTTTCAAAGATATTGCTGGTTTTTGAAAACAATTATTCGTTTAACAGATCCCTTTGTGAAATATTAAGCATTAAATGTGCTAATACTACGGGAGGTAGCGCTGTATTTTTTCTAGGAATTTTATCCCGAATGAATTTTATTTCAAACAGTTGTTTAGAGGTCAGAGATCAGTAAAATGAGCGTCAGTCGCCGCACCAGCGGTGGAACTAAGAGGAAGAAGTCATTGGAAAAAAAAGTGCTCCGATGAATTTTATACCGAGCCAAAATGAATTATATGATAGTTTCCATCACATTTTTAAAGAAAATCATCGTCAGCTGTATTGATGGTGGGGTGTTATATGTCAGTCGCGTGCATGAACCTCAAAGAAATTTTCACAAAAAAAGTTAATTTTATACCTTATGAAATTTATACATCTTAATTTTTATAATTTTAAAATAACAAAGGCAATCGTCAGCTGCATTTTTTATGGGGGAAAGACCGTCAGTCAGCGTGATAAACATTTCGCGAGGTCGATGCATTTGAGCGTTGCATAGTCTCTTTAGAAAATAAACTCACGATCTTTACATCCACAAACAATCAGCTGGCGACCACTCAAGTTTCTTTAACATTCTAGTTATCAACACACATCACACAAACGCTGTAGTTACATGCACACTCGATTGACTCAGCGACTGCTTGCGCGTTGCCATTTTAAGATTGATAGTTTTTAAGATTACAAGTATTATATAATAATAACTTTATTTATAATTTCTTGTGCATAATACTCTCTCTTACTCTAGCTTCGCTCGGGTCCGTCTCTATGTACTACGTATTGTTCTGATAACTATATAGGTATAGGAATTTTAACTATTCTGCAGAAGATCGGACATTGAAAATTTCGTAAAAATTGGTCCAGCTGTTTTGGGGATTAGCCAAAAAAACAGAGTGGCAGACAGAAATAAAATTGTACACATTAATTTCATCTATACTAATATTATAAAGAAGTAAAGTTTGTGTGTTTGTATATTTGTTAAATTGTAAGGGGTAATCTCGGGATCTACTGAACCGATTTTAAAAATTCTTTCACCAATAGAAAGCCACATAATAATGTGGCTTTCTATTGGTGAAAGAATTTTTAAAATCGGTTTGCAACTAAGAGTCATCGGTTATATAAAAAACCGAAAAAAAGGCTTTTACGTGGTGTCCGTTTTGCAAAGTGAATCGGAGAAAAAACGGTCGAATGAAAGCGTTTCTTACGAACGCTATCTTAACTATGAAAGATATATTTTTGAGTTCTAGAGAAAAGATGTGGAGCTTGAATATGCCTACAAAAAAGTCAACGACAGCATATGTCTAACTTTTATATTTAAGTTGTTACAAAAAGTAATTTTTTTAATATTACTATAGTGATAATTTAATTTTTAATTTTTAATATTAATAAAATAATTTAAATTATTTAAACACTCTGTACTAAAAAAGGATTATTAACATTATGCCGGGTCAGCTAGTTAAATATAAAATCTTATAAAATTTCATTTGAATTTAGTAAATAGTTTTTATTTTGGTATTACAAATAGACTTAATAGACAATTTTATTTATTTGTATAGGTAAGTTTTACAACTTCAAAACAACAACAGAGGCGTGGGCCTCACCCCTAACAATGACCTATCTGACTCTGTCAATATCGGAAATGTGCGAGAGATATACTCAATACTCGTTTGTTAAAAAAAAATCTAAATTCTAATATATAAAAATCTCATGCCACAGTGTTTGTTATTGACCTCCCCCGAAACGGCTTAACCGATTTTTACGATTTTTTTTTGTGTTTATTTGGTAGATCTGAGATTAGATAGGCTATTTTTTATTTTTAGACCAAATATGTTATACCTATAAATAATCATAACCCTAAATTTTCATCCCAACAATCCCTATTTTTAATAGTAATTAGAACGCGGGTGGAGTGTGGATTCCAACAGGAATTGCTAGTATTATAATATAGTTTTAAACCGACACAAAATAAATAATTATAATGCGGTGTTATTTATAATAAACTAGCAGTACCCGCGGCTTCCACGTTCATTTTCTTATTCGCTACTAATCTTCATTCGAACACTCGCTGGGTTGATCTGTAGATTGACTGAAAGTTTCTACAAAATTACTCCAGCTATTTAAGAACCCATAATTAATATGTAACTCCTGCGCCGCGCGGCTTTCTATTTCATATAAGTAATATGTGGACGTCTCCCTTCCTCTCCTCATTGCTCGCTGTGCTATACTTTCTTAATATATTTGCTGTGTGGTGGAAGAGTGTCTGATTTGTATAATTTTAAAAGTTATCTGCTGACTATAAACTAACTCCCTGCCAAAATTTAAATTTCTAACACAAAAAATGAAAGAATTTCTTAAAAACTTGCGAGAGCCCTTAGACCTCCTTAAGCCGGCCCTGTCACAAAATTAGTTCTTAGTGGATGTTTACTAACAATTAACTACCTCCCTGCAAAATTTGAAGTCTTTAGCCCCAAAAATAAAGGACTGTCATACAAACTCGCGAGAGCCATTAGATTTTAGATTAATATGTGCTATACTTATTGATTTCTAAGCGTAAGATAACTAGATTGTTCAAGAAACATAAATCGTCGTCATCTAATTGTTTGTGGATGTAAAGATCGTCAGTTTATTTTTCAAAGAGACTATGCAACTCTCAAATGCATTGACCTCGCGAAATGTTTATCACGCTGACTGACGTTCTTTCCCCCATCAAAAATGCAGCTGACGATTGTCTTTGTTATTTTAAAAGTATAAAAAAATATACTTTTTTTGTGAAAATTTCTATGAGGTTCATGTACGCGACTGACATATAACCCCCCACCGTCAATACAGCTGACGATGATTTTCTTTAAAAATGTGATGGAAACAATCATATAATTCATTTTTACGCGGTATAAAATTCATCGGAGCAGATTTTTTTCCAATGACTTTCTCATGCTGCCTCTCTTACCTCCACCACTACCTGAGCAGCTGACGTTCGGAGTTGTTATGGGTAAGGGGAAAACTATTAGTGTTGTGATTTTCAGCCGGTATAAAATGACTTGCTCAACTATAGCGCTACCTCCCGTAGTATAATATCATGTGTACAACCAAACCCAAACGATTGGACCAACGAGTGCGCGAGGTCGTAAAGTGTCCAAATCATTGATAGAAAATGCAAAGGAGTAATAAATTATATTTTTGCTATAAATTAATTCTAAATAAAGTATCACATGCTTATTTATCAGCCACAGGAAATATCATATATCATATATAAATATCTACTTTTAAAGTGTATGTGTACACTAATATATGTATAATGTTAATCCTGATCTTACAGAGTACTTTTGTTGATCCAATGCTAGTTCAAGTTATTGATTTTAATTCGTATGTGATTTATGTGAACTGTGAAGAAAATTGTCAATAGAATAATATAGACGGAGTCCATAAAACTAATGTTAAAGTCAAAAAATTAAGTTTTAAAATTAAAAAAAATAGACGAACATAATGTAAACTATCTGTATATAGGTAAAATTTAGAATGGTAGCATAAACAGTATATATTTAGCCTGTAATCTATTCATATCGTATTAGTCCGGCAGGTAGTGTCAAATTTGACCGGAGCATTTTGGCATGGCTTTCGTTTTTTTGTATAGTCAGTTGTTCCAACGCTTATTAATAAATAAATTGTCAGTTGGCCCAAAACCGGGGCATAAGATGAGAAAATGCCAGGAAACTTGATAGTAAAAAAATGTTCTTGGACTATTTTGGCAAAGATAAAAAAGTATAAATAATTAGTTTATGATTTGTAGATCTCAAAAAAAAATGTCAGCTGTATCATGTACGTGACAAAATATGTTAGCTGATCATGTGAACATGTCAAAAAATCAGAAAACCTTGTAGCATTTTGGCAAAGCTGAAAATTGTATATATTGAAGATTATAATTCAATAATCATAATAATTTATGTCAGCTGGAATTTTAACAAGGCACAACCTGTTAGCTTGACTTTCAAAGTTTGGTTATTAGGTATATCAGATAATTATGGCATGGTTTTTGGTTTTTTGTATAGTCAGTTGTTCCATCGCTTATTAATAAATGAGGTATCAGTTGGCCCAAAACCGGGGCATAAGATGAGAAAATGCCTGGAAACTTCAATAAAAAAAATTTTTTTTGGACTATTTTGGCAAAGGTGAAAAAGTATAAATAATTAGTTTATGAATTGTAGATCTGAAAAAAAAGTGTCAGCTGTATCATGTACGTGACAAAATATGTTAGCTGATCATGTAAACATATTAAAAAATCAGAAAAACTTGTAGCATTTTGGCAAAGCTGAAAATTGTATATATTAAAGATTATAATTCAATAATCATAATAATTTATGTCAGCTGGAATTTTAACGAGGCACAACCTGTTAGCTTGACTTTCAAAGTTTGGTTATGAAGTATAATATCAGATCATTTTGGCATGACTTTTGTTTTTTTGTATAGTCAGTTGTTCCAACGCTTATTAATAAATGAGGTGTCAGTTGGCCCAAAACCGGGGCATAAGATGAGAAAATGCCAGGAAACTTGATAGTAAAAAAAATTTTTTTGGACTATTTTGGCAAAGATGAAAAAGTATAAATAATTAGTTAATGAATTGTAGATCTTAAAAAAAAGTGTCAGCTGTATCGTGTACGTGACAAAATATGTTAGCTGATCTGATATTATACTTCATAACCAAACTTTGAAAGTCAAGCTAACAGGTTGTGCCTCGTTAAAATTCCAGCTGACATAAATTATTATGATTATTGAATTGTAATCTTTAATATATACAATTTTCAGCTTTGCCAAAATGCTACAAGTTTTTCTGATTTTTTGACATGTTCACATGATCAGCTAACATATTTTGTCACGTACATGATACAGCTGACACTTTTTTTTAAGATCTACAATTCATAAACTATATTATTTATACTTTTTCATCATTGCCAAAATAGTCCAAGAATATTTTTTTTTTCATCTACGTTAATATTTTCTCTAGCCCAAAAGCCCCGGAGTCGCGCCAGCTGACAATTATTTTTGTTCTCATACAAGTACTAACTATCAAAATAAGTTCATAGAGTCCATGCCAAAATCACCGTAAAAATTTGACACTACCTCCCGGACTATATGTATAGTATGGTAATTTATTTAATGTTACGAGTAACATACGCATCATGATAGTAATCATGCGTCCATAAAAAATCCTGGTACTTCCAAGTGAGTCATCAATAACACGTTGATATGAAGAGGAAAATGCTAGTTATATGGGTCCTGTTGTTTAGTTACCAAATGGATTATAATTTACAAATGACTCTTTGTTTTGGTTTTTTCCTTTCCAGTTTATCGTTTTCGTTACTAATTCATGTGTCATATATATTTCATAAGATTTTTGGTTGTAAAAGTTAGTAAATAAAAATGAAATAGGTATATTTAGTATAAATTAATGTGTTAATATTTCACAGTGTACGGAACACTTCTCGAGGACGACCTACGCGGTGACACCTCAGGCAACTTTAAGAGATTGATGACTTCACTGTGCATGGTAATACATATTTAAAAATAAACGATTAAGTTATTAAAGAATATACAAATATAGATCTTTTGGCATTATTGGATTCGTTTATATTTTATCTGTGAGATTTTTGGTAATAGGTAAAATAAATCATATATATTATGTTTTCTCATCCTGAACTGACCTTATGATATGATTATCGTTTCATTATATTTTGAGACTTTTGTTACAATATCTCTTTCTTGATTTCTTTTTTTACAATTTCTTTACAATATCTCTTTCTTGATTGCTTACTAAGTGACATAATAAAAATACATTATTTATTTACAGGGTAATAGAGCTGAAGAGTTTCATGTAGATCAAGGGAGAGCCAGAGAAGACGCTAGAAGCCTGTTGCAAGCAGGTATGAAGACATGTTATTTTTCAAAATATTAATATTTTGTCATATTATGTCTTATCTGTATTCATAAAAGTATTTTATATAAATTATTTTTTAAAGTAATTTAATTTTTACAATAAAACATACAGATAAAGGTCTTATACCTATCCTTCAAATTCTATTACATCCATTAATAAATTAATTTAGTTTCGAAAATCTCAAAAATTATGCTTTTGCCGAACTGAATATAAAAAATATAAAATATTACTTGAAAATTTTGCTAGCCGTTGCTATTCCACCTCTAATGTAACTTCAACGTTCAAGATCAGTTTGATAGTGACAAATTATTATTTAATTTATTAAATATTATATTAAATTTATATTTAATTCATTGTCACCTAGTTATTTTACCACTAGGCTTCAACTGCCTGCCTCTTTCACATTATAAAGTTTTATATCGATACGAAAAGTACTAACAAACTATCAATACGACAATTAATAACTTAAATCGCTTTGCAATACTTACATTTTCACATACAACATTAAAACAACGTTTGGCTCAGTTAGCAGAAATTTATATTATGTATGTATTTAACATTTATATGTGTAGTACATCAACTATTATCTGTAATACAAGCCTCGTAGCTTACCACGGTATTAGATGGCTCCGTTGTAAAAAATGTCCTAACATGTATTTATTTATTTATTTATAATTTCAGGTGAGCTCCGTCTAGGTACAGACGAGTCGGTATTCAACGCGGTGCTCTGTTCCCGTTCGTTCCCTCAACTGGCCGCCATATTCCAAGAGTACCAGTTCCTGACTGGCCACGATATTGATGATGCCATCAAGGCTGAGTTCTCCGGAGATCTGGAAAAAGCTTTACGGGCTATTGGTAAGTTAGTTCAGTCTTTTGCGTTTAAGTGAATAGTTTTTTTTTATGGCAAAAAGGGGGCAAACGGGCAGGAGGCTCACCTGATAGGAAGTGATCACCTCCGCCCATGGACATCTGCAAGCCTGGCTTGCAGATGCGTTGCTGGCCTTTCAGGAAAGGGAGGGATGGAGGAGAGAGGAATGGAGGAGGGAGGGGGGTAACGAAGGCGGAGGATGAAGGGAAGAGGGAGGGGGGAAGGAGAGTGGGCCTCCCGGACTCTCACTCACCGGACGAAACGCGACAGCATAGCTACCACTTCACGCCGGTCTTCTGTGTTTGTTTGTTTGTCTGTTTGTCTGTATGTTTGTTTGAACGCGCTCATCTCAGGATCTTCTGGTCCAAATTGAAAAATTATTTTTGTGTTGGATATTCCGTTTATCGAGGAAGGCTATAGGCTATATAACATCACGCTACGACCCATAGGAGCGGAGCATCAGTGAAAAATGTTACAAAAACGGAAGGACTGGTCTTAGCTCCGCGAAATACAATACCGCGCGACTCAACAAGAATTTGGTTTACGGTCTTTTGAACGCGTGCGAAGCCGCGGGAAATGCTAGTGTATACTAAATTTCCACAGTTCGTATATTATGTTGACTTTGACAACCAACTACATATAATCAAAATATGTCCAGTAGTTTTCTCGTGATGTGGTCATGAACTCAGATATACAAAAAATCTAAAAACTTTGGAATCACCCTCTGTATCAGTAATAATGTATAGTACCAAAACTGTAGACGGTCTGATGTTCCGATATGAAAAACACACTTGTGGATGAGGCTAAATTTATTTAAGAATAGATATGACTTAAACGTGCCGATCGCAGCGGCGGTCAAAGGACGACTGTCACTAGTCACTACCTTACACTAAACTTTACATTAATATTTTAAAGTATTACCAACATAAAAAAAATATATAAGTACATTACAGATAATTAAATTATATATCAATAACATGTATTATAATAGAACCGTTTTTACTATAACCGAGGTATATAAATACAAAAAAATACATAGTATTCGACGACACGTTTGTCTCAGTTTGTAGTGACCCTACTTTCTTGCGCCAGCGGTCGCGAGTTCGAGTCCTGCTGGGGCATTCATTTGTTGATCACGAATGTTTGTTCTCCAGTCATGGCTGTTATGTATGTATTTAAAAATTTATATATAAAGTGTATCAACTATCTGGTATCCGTAACACAAGCCTCGTAGCTTACCACGGTACTAGATGGTGTTGTTGTATAAATGTCCCAACATATTTATTTATTACTTATTTTACAGTGAAAGTGGTACGCAACAAGCCACTATTCTTCGCGGAGCGACTCCACAAGTCCATGAAAGGTTTGGGAACCAACGACCGTCAGCTGATACGCATCATGGTGACCCGCTGCGAGGTGGACCTCGCCGACATTGCGGACATGTTCCAGTCCAAATATGGTGAAACTTTGCAGAGCTGGATAGAGGTGAGATGATTTATGGGATTTTTTATAGGATTGATTAGAGTTTACCATCAGTTAATACTTTATTTTTTGGAGGATCTATTTGATCACCGATTTTATATCAAGATTACGTGATGTGGTTCTAAGGTTATAGACCATGGATGCTCTAAGAAGAAGAAAAATTAATAAAATTTAGTAAAAAGTTTTAAAGAAATAAGTCATACATATACTTTAGTATATTATAAATATATTATAATATATATATATATATATATATATATATTTTTACGTGCTTGTAAATTATTATTCCATTCAATAATAATCAGGGGGTCCACATTCTGGAAAGTCAGGGAAGCTCAAAGTGGTCAGGGAAAGTCAGTGAAATCGAGGGGCTACCTGGAAAGTCAGGAAAAATTGAGATTTTTTGTGAAAAATTTTGCCAGCAATTGAAAAAATTAAGATTTTTTAAAAACTGTAATTGAAATCCCAGTAAAAATTTCCCAATGATTGTAAAATGAGGGATATAATTTTATGCTCTGGTCTGACTCTTAAATAATATTATAATAATGACTATAATAATTCATTAATACTCATTATTTTGTTCCAGGGCGACTGTTCCGGACACTACAAGAAGTGCTTACTGGGTTTGCTCGGCCTTTATTAAAAAGGTGAAGTTTTATAAATATTTCTTTTTTGTCTGTGTCGTAGCACCATCTTAATATTAAACACTTTGGATCGTTGTTTACTTCAATATGTTGAATTCTATTTTTTGTGTTGATTTTACAATACTTTTTGTATTTAAAATTTATGTATCTCGATACTTATAGATGTAATAAAATGTGTTTGTTGTAAAATTTATTCTCATACATTCAATTCATACGAATCGATTAAATAATTGATTATTTCACGGTTTACTATTTATTATATTTTGGAACCTTAATTCAGGTGCTAAAACCAGTGTAATGTTCTTTATAAACTATTGATGTTTCGTGTCTAAAGTTATTCTTATACAATAGTTCGTAATTAAAAGTATATTATATGTAAAGCGCTACACTATATAAGGTGAATGTATGTATGTATGTCTTTGGTACACCTCTTATATACTAAAGTGATTGAAAATCTTGTATTTGGAATTTACATTTTATTTATATTATATACTATGTATATTTATTTATATTATATATTATATACTACAGTATAAAGTTAATGCTTCTGACTGATTCAGCAACGGAAAAAGGAAATATAGGTTAATATAAGAAATTGCTGAAGGATAATGTTTAAATTTTCTAACCCCTAATGGGGGTCATCTGTTTGGGTGGGGGTTTACCGCCCCCCCAAAGTTTATAAACTTTCAGCCTATTCGAAACTGTTTGAAAAGTTTTTTTTTTAATTTAATTATAGTACATACAGGACTGTTGTATTACTGCTTTAAAAGTAGTAAGCATTTAAATTTTAAGGTCATATAGACTCAAAATATACTATATATACTGTAATAAGCACTTTTGAATTGTAATTTTTTCTATATATAAATGTGAAGTCTTCTAGAATCTGCCTTTAGCTCGAAATATTATTTTGCAAAAAAAAGTAATTTGACTGTTTCTTTATTTAAATCTTTGAATTAAATTATATTCACTATTGTACTAAATGCCCCTTTATACTACGTATTAAGAATTTAACGTGCAGAGTATTTAAAATAAAGTGATATAAAATTTACGAGCTATATAAAGGTGGTATAAGATAATTACTTGAAAAAAAATATAATCCGCTTATAATTAGCTTTTTAGATAAACAGCTCGGAAATATAAAAAAAATATTTAATTTATTATTCATGTTAGTTATAATACGCATTTACATTTAAATCACTATATTAAGTTTTTTTTAATAAAGGATCTATTTTACAATAATACTGTTCATCTACAGGCTTTATCTAACAGGGTCAAAGTACAACCTTAAGATAAATTGATGCTAGAGTGCAAAGTAGCCTATTCTTAAAATATAATTTGTTAAAAATTAAAAAAATTAAAATGTATATTAAGAGCCAAATTTAAAAGTAATTGCCAAATCGGAAATGCAATTTTTAAACAATACAACACTTTATTGACATTAAAATTTATTTCAAAAGTGTGGCTTATTATTATGAAAGTTCCGTAACCGAAGCGTAAAAATACTAATAGAGTTAAAATGTACGCAGAATGTGTATTTCTATTACCGTTACATCGCAATTAAAACGAAGATGCGAATTTCAAAATGGCGGCCATGCTAATAAAATCTTGATTAATACAATATATAATTCGCGTCATGTAAAAAGAACGCTGGCTGTCAAGTTGCGCAGAGACGATTTATCGGCCAATTTGGTGGTAAGACGCGGGGTGTGGGACGTAGAGGCACGCGCCGCATGCTTTCCGGCTCGGTATTGGTCCGTCAGTTCAAAATACCATCGCGCACGCAAAAGTGATTAATTACTAAATGATTTTATACAATATAAAAAATTGAGAAAAAATATTTTTGAACTATTTATAAAGAGAGAGTCCGATAATAATGCTGTTAATAATTTTAAAACATATATTAAACGAATTAATTAGGTTTTTTGTAAGTACATTAAACATTCTACACTGAATCAAACATATTTTATTAATTAATAGAATTCCATTTGGGCCACCGAATGGGCCGGCACGCCCCGTATAGTTTATTAGTACCACTCTCTCACAGAAGACCGGCGTGAAGTGGCAGCTATGCTGTCGCGTTTCGACCGGTGAGTGAGAGTCCGGGAGGCCCACTCTCCTTCCCCCCTCCCTCTTCCCATCATCCTCCGCCTTCGTTCCCCCCTCCCTCCCACTTCCCTCCCTCCTCCATCCCTTCCTTTCCTGAAAGGCCGGCAACGCATCTGCAAGCCTGGCTTGCAGATGTCCATGGGCGGAGGTGATCACTTCCCATCAGGTGAGCCTCCTGCCCGTTTGCCCCCTTTTTACCATAAAAAAAAAATATTTTTCAATGTACCTGCCAATAACCAATATACGTCGCGAGCGAAAGGCCAGTTTAAAAATAAAAGAATAGGCTTAGTAATTACGTGTGCGAATGTACCCATGCGCAAACACACCCCCCACCACTTTCTTCCAGCGTTCTTTTTACGTGACGCGAACTGTACTATTGTTCCCACCCACTTGTTCTCGCCCTCTATTTATAGAACTGAATAATATTTTAGTAATTACTATAAATTATTCATTTTGCTTTCTCAAACAACAAGATATACGATCTCTCTAACAGACAATGCATATTTATTTTAAAAATATTCTGGCAACATTGAATCTCGTTTACACTAAATGTTAGAATAAGTGGACTTAGCTATGTCAAATAAATAAAATGAAGTAATACGAAATTATAGTGAAAAATTTTGAATAACAGAATTGAATTGAATTGCAAATAATAATTAATCCAATAGTATAGTTCTTGATCATTATAAGCATTTAAAATTGTTAATTTTGGCAATAATAAGGTTCATGTTTGTTTTAAAAGACCTCTAGAGCAAATGTAACTACTTACGTGACACATATTTTTTACAGAAAATGTTTTATTTAATATATTTATTTTATTTATCATAATTAATATGTTTTGTGTTTTCTTCAATTTCAATTCAATTCACTAATTATTCATTACTGATTTATTTAGTTAGTTAGTTAGTTATGTCACTTTATGCTGAGAGCCTCGCATATTCTGCGTCCATATAAACTACATAGTAAGTATGTATATTTTCTATACACAATGATTTTCCTAAAATAGCTATAAAAGACATTAATTGACAAAGACTTAGTATTTATTAAAATAAAAATGATATACATTATATAAATATTTTACACAATATTATTGTATACAGTCACAATTTGTTACATTTAAATTTAGGTATATGTATTTACGCTAATGTGGATTGCTTGTAACTGCTTATATGAACGAAAGTGCTATTTGAGGCCAAGATTTATAAAACAATGTTATGAGAGATTATTCAAAATGTCTAATAAATGTTCTTATCTATCACAATGAGTTTTATTTTCTCTTACTACTTAGTTTAAAGTTTATAGAGTTTCAAAGAAAATACTTTCAAAGTAAACTTGCCTGGAAATTGATAAAAGAATATTAAAATTGATGTGTGATCTGTCCTTATGTATGCTTAGATCTTTAAAACTAGGCAACGGATTTTGATGCGGTTTTTTTAATAGATAGTGATTTAAGGAGAACTTTTTAACCGACTTCAAAAAAGGAGAGGGTTATATTTTAGAAAATTTATTTATTTTAACCAGCGAAACCGCTAAACCATAGATTATACACTTAAGTTCTACAATAAAACAGATGTAACCTAAGTTACTCCTTATAACATTAGGTATCGAGTGAAAGTCCCTTCATAATCGGTACAACCGTTTCAGAGATTAGCTGGAACAAACAGACAGACAGACAAAAATAAAAAAAAATGTTTTTTTGATGTAATTACCGTATATACTTTCATATACATTTAGTCAAAAATTGCTTATTTTAAATTAAAAACGGACACTTCAATTTTATTTATTATGTATTGATATCACGGTTGGTTCGTTGGTATAAGTAATAAGTAGTATAATGTCTAATAAATTAATCATGGACGTATTAACTAATACGTATAACTACGTTCCAAGATCCCACTGCATGATTCTGCAGGTACGCGTTTTTTTGATTAAATTAATTTTAAATGAATGTTGAGGAAGCATTCAATGAATTAGCGACAGGTTGCCAGTAAAAAGTTGGCCGCAATTACCTGTAATTAATTCATGTATAATTCATTTTCTGGTGTAAATTGCAGCTATATGTTTTTTTAATCAATTTTACGTAATTTTAAAGGAAATGATCTAAAGAATATAAAAAAAAATGGTTGCCAGCTCCCAGTCAGCCGCAACGTTAGGGTTGCCAGGTGTAAACAGGTACATTATTGTTAGTTATTTACAATCATTTGTTTTTTTAAAAATAAATATTACAAAATTAAGTTTTATATTACCTGTTCACGATAATGTATGGTTGCCAGTTAAAAAATGGCCGCAACCAGAGGTTTCCATGCATTCTTTTAATCAACGATTATTCCTCCAGGTAAGTGTGAGTGCAAAAGAATGGATTGTTACGTGATGTAAACAAGAGTACAATGTAGTGTAGATGTAAATCTAGTATTTTTCTTTCATGAAAATAATTTCGCGTGACAAAAGAACAATTTTTATTGAAAAAGTGGTCTACGAAATCTTTTAAGCACTTCGATGATGCTTTATTTGTTCATTCAATGTTTATGTATTAGGTACATTTTGGTTTTTTTTTAATGAAGAACTAGTTACTTTCTTTTTATAATAAAATCTTATCAATATCGTACTTAAATCGTAATAATTAAATCAAAATAATAAATATTAGTCAATAGCGTAATGGAACATAAAATAAATAATTAAAAACTAAAAAAATTTTTTTTTACAAATTATGTACCTACTACCATTGATATATATACACTAAATTAGCAATTACCGCGTTACGGCATTGACACTGGAATCTTGAAAATATTCAAGATCGTAGCGAATGTCAGTTCAGTCTTCTATGTGACGCCTACCGAAGTGAACCGAGTGACACGCGGCAAAAAAAATGGGTAAATGCGCAGTAAAAGAGTGCGGTTCTAAATCACAAACACATAATAGATTAAACGGAATTATTTTCCACACTTTAGTTATTGTTTCTGTTTTTATATTGACGTAAAAACGCAATTTAATAAATAAAATGTTAAATTTTATAAAGTAGGTTCAGTGTTACCAGTAAAAACTTAGTTTTAGTTTCCACATTTGTGGGAGTTTTTAATTTACGGAATAAGTGGTTTTAAATATTATTTTTTTATAATAAAAACTAACTTTAGAAAAACACAAAGAAGACAAGATATTAAGAGAATTTGCGATACCCCCGGGAGATCATTTATCATCGATACAAGTTGATCATTCCCTTTTATTAATAAATGCCATATTTATAAATACTTAAAAATAAGATAGTAGGTATCCTGAAAGCGAATTATCCACTCAAATTCACAAAAAAGAGTAAAAAACACAATTGTATACAAAACTAATATTACATAGCGGAGTATGATTAATAATAAATAAAAAATATTTAAAAGAAAATTGTCTTAATAATTTATTAGTAATAATCGTCTATTCAAAAATAAATATTTAAATATACTAAACTTAATTTATTTGTATTAAGTGTTTTTAATGGCTTAAAAAGTAGGTTAATTTTCGTATGGGTAGGCAACCCCCATTCCGTCATTGCAAGTTTATACTTTGGTCTCTCTCTAATCGAAGCGACGGTATTGTTCTTGTGACTTATGTAAGTGAGACAGATATATGTTTCATTACATATTGAGTGGTTTCAAAGCTGCGTCGCAGCGTGTAAAAAGTGGTTACACATTTTTGACAGATTTTATTGAGGTTTACTCCTCTATATATTATAACTCAATGCCTACTACATAATTTACTCATTTTAAATCTTACAATTGTTCAAATATTTAATATTTTTCCTTAATTTTCTGTACTGAACTAGAACATTGAACATTGTTCTTTATTTATGTAGGTTGATCTTTAGTGTGGGTATTTCATTACAGCAAGTAAGCTGTTTATAATATTAAGTTGTATTTTGTTTAGGGCTTGGCACCGACTTCAAATCTATCAATAGGTAGCACATACAAATAATAGTAATATATTAATATTAAAGGTATTAGGTTTGCATAAGGTGTGTATGAAATTTAATCTTTATTAATTTATTTTAAACTTTTTAGTTTTGGAAGTCGGTTTTGGAAACGTAGTTTACTTATTTTATTTTTTACATTTCAGTATCTGTAATAGGTTGTTCTGTAAACTACAGTAGGATTTTTCTAGATTACATCAAGTAAACTATAACATTTTGTTGCTTTTAATTATCATATATTAAATACATAGTATCTACAAATCGTGCCGCGTGCCTTAAACAATATAAATCCCAAGAAACGGGAATGGAATAATAATAATATATAAACAACGTAAATGAAAACTCATATAAAAGTACACATACTAAAATTACATCATCCACGTAAACCAACAAAAATGTTCATAAAATGAAAACTATTGGGCAAAACTATGTTAAATATAATATTATATTGTTAATATTTGTACAATTGTAAGATTTAGAATAAGTAAATTATGTAGTAGGTACCTACATAATTTGTATAAAAAAATTGTTTTCTTAGGTTTACGCGAATGTTTGACATTATAAATGAAACTATCTTTTCGGATTTTGTCGCAGATTTATTATGGTTTTTGTTTTGAACCAAAAATCATAATAAATCCGCGACAAAATCCGAAAAGATAGTTTCATTTATAATAATAAAAAAATTGTTTTTTATTTTTTCAATATTTATTTTATATTCCATTACGCTGATTTACTAATATTTATTATTTTGATTTAATTATTACGATTTAAGTACGATATTGATAAGGTTTTATTATAAAAAGAAATTAACTAGTTCTTCATTAAAAAAAACGAAAATGTACCTAATACATGAACATTGAATGAACAAATAAAGCATCATCGAAGTGCTTCAAAGATTTCGTAGACCACTTTTTTAATAAAAATTGTTCTTTTGTCACGCGAAATTATTTTCATGTAAGAAAAATACTAGATTTACATCTACACTACATTGTACTCTTGTTTACATCACGTAACAATCCATTCTTTTGCACTCACACTTACCTGGAGGAATAATCGTTGATTAAAAGAAAGCATGGAAACCTCTGGTTGCGGCCATTTTTTAACTGGCAACCATGCATTATCGTGAACAGGTAATATAAAACTTAATTTTGTAATATTTATTTTTAAAAAAACAAATGATTGTAAATAACTAACAATAATATACCTGTTTACACCTGGCAACCCTAACGTTGCGGCTGACTGGGAGCTGGCAACCATTTTTTTTTCTATTCTTTACATCATTTCCTTTAAAATTACGTAAAATTGATTAAAAAAACATATAGCTGCAATTTACACCAGAAAATGAATTATACATGAATTAATTACAGGTAATTGCGGCCAACTTTTTACTGGCAACCTGTCGCTAATCCATTGAATGCTTCCTCAACATTCATTTAAAATTAATTTAATCAAAAAAACGCGTACCTGCAGAATCATGCAGTGGGATCTTAGACCATAACGGACCAGTCATAAAATACAAATGCATGAAAACACTTTCAACCATTTGAAGTATAACGCACACAAAGAATTGACACAATACATCAAAATTCACTCTAATGCTAGTGCTTGAACGTAGTCGATAAAATACATACATCAATGACATTTTAAATATTAATAATAAATATTGTTTGATTTTTCGCCGACAATCAAACCCAGAACGTTCGAATGGGAAAGAAAAGGCGTATCATAAATAAGCTGTAAGGCAAAGAAAATAAAGGGAGAATAAAGGTGGGGTAAGCTTCCGGTATTTATATTTTAATTATACTAAAATAAGCAGGACATTGTTATGAACTTTTTACTCAATTATAGTTATTATAGACTTTAAATTTTTTGTTAAGAATTTTTTTTCTCTTTCGAGAAGGATCCCTAGGAAATCTAAAATTTTGTGTAATTTATGTGTTAAAATAAAATAAAAATTAAGTACACATACTAATTATAATTTTTGCATTTATAATGTTTTTATTTAATTATAAAAATATTATTATAAATTTATTGTCATCAGATTGAAGGATACTGCGATAAAAGTATTTTATGTTATTGTACTGTACAAATAACATCCATTATTCGCTTAGTTATTTCTTCAAATATCGATATATTTTTCGACATTGTCAAGCACTAGTCGATGTCAAATGGACTTACTCGACAGTTCTGTCATTTGTTTTGAACGGTATAATCCAGCCATTTTATGATGGTTGTCAGATGTCAACAATACATAGATATATCGACTATATTTAACATAGTTGAATAATACGAAATTTTATTTTACATTTACTTAAATTTTGTGATAAATATCATTAAATGTAATAAAATATATTACTTACAAGTGAAAAGAAATAGTGCTGCTTCCGCTGCTATAGTTTTTACACCATCTAATAGAACATTTAGTCATTTTTGGGAGATGTTTTGTTGACAAGTAAGTGCTTGAGACTGACGTAAAATCAAACGGCCAGGCCTAAAATATCCTGATTACTGTCAAGGCCGGTAAAGGTACGTCCGCTTATGTGTCTCGTCCATTAGTTAATACGTCCATGAAATTAATATATATAAATAAAAATATCTTAAAATGCCTACAAAAGAGGTTTCATTTACAAATTAATAGGCCGTTGATGGATCTTCGCGAAACAATAAAAATTACGAACACCCAAAGTTCGTTGATGAATGAGGCATCAGATATGCAAACAAAATGCAGGCAATCAGTTCTGAGACTTGACGTCTTGTGCTTTATAAAGATAAATTTCAGCTTGTTTCTAGAATAATTATGTAGCGTGTTTTGTTTCATTGAAAACGTTTTAATATATATATTTTTTTATATATTATAAAAGCGAAAGTTTGTAAGTATGGATGGATGGATAGTCGGATAGATGGATGTTTGTTATTATTTCACGTAAATACTACTGAATGGATTTTAATGAAACTTATACACAATATAGCTTATACATCAGAATAACACATAGGCTACAATTTATAAACATATTGTGTGAAATGTCCAAAATATGACGATAGGTGTCAAGTAGTAAAAATCTACCATCTGTGACCTATTCTGGCGTGCGCTGCCAAAACCGCTAGAGTTACACATGTAATGTATGATGGAAATGTTTATCTTAAACAAGCGACTCACCCTCACTTCGCTCGGGTTCGTCCCTAAATTTAGCGCGAGCGAAGCCGCGGGTTCCATTAGTATTAAATAAAATGTCCCCAACCGAAGTCGAACCCACGACTGCTCATATAGTAAGCTGTAAGGTATTAGTACATAATTATTGTACTTACAATATTTAATAGTAAGTAACATGATATGATTACAAGAATTACAATTTTACTATTTTTATCAATATGACTTCTAAAATACTTGTTTTCAAGCCCAGCGCCTATATATCCAGTAAATTACAGATACATTGTTATTTGTAGATCAAAGTCATGATGTTAACGCGTGCTTTTAAGTCATTAGTATTCCGTTTTCTGTGATGTCTACTTCGTTATTATTTTACTAGTAACTACATAGAAACTAGTAACTACATAGTAACTGATTAAGTATATGACTTGTTGCAAACAGCATTACTAATTTGTGAATAACTGTTATGTACGAGAAGTTTTCGGTTTAATTTTTTAAGGTTTTTCAAAACCCCTCTAGGGAACGATGGGACTGACATTTAGTCTTGTATCTAAAAAGTCCCTAATAAAAATAGAATTAAAAAAACCCTCCTTTTTGTTAGTAAAGAATAGAAAAGATTACAACAGAGTATCTGCAACAAGTATATTATAATACTAGCGACTCTACTAGCCACAGATTCCGCTAGTTACAATAAAAAAATATATATAATATAAATGGTGTCGTGGGACACCAGGTAGGAACGAAGTTCCTTCGGTTAATGTAGAATCGATACAATTTGCAAAAAAAAATCGTGCTCAATTTTATGTAGGTTTTCTTGATTTTTCTCTTAAATTTTGCTGATTAGTTTTTATTTAAGTACAGGAAAGTATTTAGGAAATTCAGTATTTTAGGAAATAATAAATAACGTAAAATAAAAAAAATCGTAACTCAAATTATCAACTAAAATAATAAAATATGTCTCTTTAAGTAAAACTAAAATGAAATCAAATAAAATAAATATAACAATAGAGTTTAGTAGTAATTTGAATAATTTTTATTTACCTAATTATCTTAAAGAGAAAACAAAGCTTTAGTTTTATTAAACCCAAAATTGTTTTGTAAACCATCCGATGAGATCGATTTACAAAATCACCGCAACCGAAACGTAAAATAATCCTGAAATATATATTATATAAAATATAAATATACAATAATCTTGAATCTGAAAAACATATTGTACTAGATTAATCAACAATAAATGTGAAGTGAAACCTGACATAAATAAAATTAAATAAATCTGGACTACTATAAAATATCGCTTTTGCATGCACTATAATTGTCATGAATAAATATCACTTTGTTTACACGATTATAAGTCAATCTAGACCTTTTGGCAGACAAAACTAACCCAGCGGTCGAGAAAACTCTTTCACTAGGCGTACTTGTTGCGGGTACTCCTAAAATCGACGTCGCTAGCGAAGAAAGCCACGGGAAAGAATCCTTATTTACAAGCCAGTAATTCAAGAAATCTACATCGTTAAGATCCTGCAGCTTGCATGTTGCAAAATATTTCCAACATTCTTGTTCATTTGGATCATCTACAGGTACAGACTGAGTTTCAATGCCAGAATGCTTTTCGGAAAGCCTGATTAGAAAGGAACTAACGGTAACGGTATCAGATGTCGTAGTCGGTCTTGCTACTGCTTGAGATTCAGAAGTCTCCATAGAAGGGATTAGATGTGGACGACTTTTAACAATTTCTCTGATGTAATCTGATAAGAAAGACACCCTTGTTTGATTGGAAATCTCAAGATACACATCCACTTCACGTATCCCTTGAAAGCGACAGTCCAACAAAGTAGCAGCCACTATTAGTTTTGTGATCGGGAATCGGTGATTTAATTTATCCATCATATTTCTTTTAAGAGTTAACAATACAAGTGGTTCATCATCATCTGAGGACTGTAGTGCGTCTTTAATTTCTGATCGGAATATCAGCGCAACATTTAAAGATGTGGATTTTTGAGAGCTTAGTATTTCTACAATGACCTTGATTTTTTTTAGAAATGTGAGTAAATCTGTCATTAACTTGCACTCAAAATTGTTTAATTTAAGTTGCTCTTCGCCAATTTTGTCAAGCAAGATGTTGACAGCGTAACGATTGCAAGAATGATTTAAACTTTCTAGCATGGCCAAAACGCTGTGCCAGCGGGTCGGTGTCGAAGTTTTTATGCTTGGTATTGGCTTCATAAAATCATCGATTTCACTGGAATCGCCATCATCCATCTCATTATAATCGTACACAAAATTATCAAGGATTGGATACCTCTCATCGTTTTCCAAATCTTCTCCTGTTTTTTCTAGTAAAACAATTATTTTTCGCTGTTCCTTATCAGCTTCAGCTTCTAATTCAGGTAATCTATATCGCAGCTTCTTCACTATTTTTTGCACTTTGTAACCAGTCTCTTTACTTCTTGGGTCGAATTTATTCCATCGACATTCACCAAATTATGAAGACCATGGCCCAAGCAGAGATGACTGTTAAGTGAAGCCAAATCGACTGCACGTTTAACATTTGCTCCGGCGTCCGTGACAGCAAAAATAGTTTCATCAAGCAATCCAAAGTCATTTCTTACTTCAGCGATCATATCACAAATTTTTTGACCAGTTTTTTTTTCGGTTATTAAGGTCGTTAATAACGTGAAATATTTGAGTTGCATATCTGTATAAAACATATTGTTAAAATTAGATTCTCACTTTACATTGTACTTTAAATAAAGGAAAGGGGAAAAATATTTACCTTCTGTCAGATAATGGTATGTGAAAGTGATATAATTTTGACTCCGATATTGATCGCTCCACAAATCAAAGGTTATTGCTCCACAGCATGACGCATCTAGCTGAATTGTCTTTTTCACATGTGATAAACAGCTTTCAAATACATCGTCCAGAGCCGTTCCAGATATTGTAAAACGAGATGGTAAATCTGCCGTGTTCCCAATTACCTTGTATTTCTAAAAAAAGGTAACTAACTTTAATCATTGAAGTCATCTATGGATTAAATGAAGAAATTCTTTATTTTAAGTTATCTACGTACACCACGTGTACCTACCATGAAAAAGTCCTGCATTCATTTGTCTGATACTGAGTTAAGTGGCATCAAAGAGCGACAAAACCAGAGAGCTAGATCTCGCGCTAGGAACCACTTGTCATTAGTTGACGACGCTGAGGATATACTCTGCTTTGAAGTTGAAGGCCTGCTGGTAGTAAAAAAATCTTGTATTGTCTTTTTAGCAGCTATACCCTTTTCTCGTAGACCATGAACATCGCGAAGGTGACGAATTAGATTTCCAGTGCTCACACATTTACTGTAAGACTTTACTTTTGTTCTAAAACATTAATCAGATAGAATTATATTAATATAGTACATGAGTAATGAGTTCGGAAGTAAAATAATAATAATAAAATAACCAATGTAAAATATTTTATATTTATAAATAAACTAATATATACGTATTTAATTCTTTTGCACTAAATAATTCCCCACTATTATCACTGTCAATTGCATTCAAGTCACTTGTTACTTCACTTGCCATTGTTACTATGACGACTGTCGCGCCTGCGCACTATTTAACGGTTTTATTCCACGCTTTTACTATCACATTTTTTTCAGTTCGGTCGCGCAGCAAAATCCCTATCTCCTCCAGCCTGCCGTAAGGAACTTCGTTCCAAAAACTAAAATATAACCTCCTCCTGTTTTGAAGTCGGTTAAAAAGTAGCCTAAGTTACGACTTATAACATTAGCTATCTGCAAGTGAAGATCCCGTCAAAATCGGTCCAGTAACCAACATATAGAAATTAAAGTCATAAAAATATTATAATATATAAAAAAATATTTAAAAATATTTTATTTCAATTAATTTATAAAATAAATGAATATAAATATTTTGGGACATTATTACAAAAGCGCCATCTAGTTCCGTAGTTAGCTGCAAAGCTTGTGTTACGGATACAAGATACTACACGTATAACATAAATTTTAAATACATATATGTATATATGTGCTCAACGAATAAAAGCCCCCAGCGGGACTCGAACCCGCGACCGCTGGCGCAGAAAGTAGGGTCACTACCAACTCAGCCAAACGCGTCGTCAAAATGTTTGCTATTTTTGCTGTTTGACGCTGTTGTTTTCGATTTGCATTATGACGCAATGAAAAGTGGGTGTAATGCCCTACGTCATAGTTAATATGTAATTAGAGGATTCCAAAAATTCTGTTAGGCTATCAACGATTGACATGCATGTAACAAGTATTTCATTCCCGTGAACCGTAATAGCGGAATTATTTCGACTTTCCAAAACAAATATGTATGTAGGTTCAAATTAACGCGTTGCATCTGGAAAAGATACATACGTTGGAAAATTTGGAAGCGAGTAATATTCGATGAGTTCGTGAAAACGTAATAGAGTTCTTTTATCTTCTGTTTTTAATAAAGTCCGTTTTCAAATAAAAATACCGTGAAAAATCAACTTCTAGTCTATTGATATAGGTACATATTATGATAAACCGAAGTTCAGCAATAGTATACTATGTCTATACATAAATATAAAAAAAAACTTTGTAGCTACTACCTACTATTATTATTTGTGTAAAAATTTTAAATAAAACCTATACTTCCTGTTGTTCCCTGTTTATAAAAGATGTAGTCTAAGATTTAAGAATAATAACAACAAACAAGACAAATAACATAATTTTTCTATAGGTAGGTACCTAATTACAAAAGAAAAGAAAATAATGTAACGTTTCTTTACTAGTTTTTTAACTTTATATTTTTTTATCTTTTGTAAAATGATAGTACCGATTTTATATTGCTTACCTAAGTATTTTTTATTTAAATAGAACCTTCTGACCTCATTGAGACTATCATCTGCGAGATGGTATAGTGCAGTCCATTATGCATTTATTATGTCGATACTTTTATGATAAATTCGAAAGAATAGGATTGAAGATCAGGTAGGTTAATCGGGTAGGGTAGGGTCAGGGCGTACGACTCCGAGGCCTAGAGTGTAAAATTACCTAATTCATATTCGTTAATTTTATACACTATAGTGTTTATAATAAATCTAACAGTTTTCTATGTTCTAACATAATACTAATTTATTTTTGTGTTTTTTCTAAAAAAGTATAAAACGACATCGAGTGAAATAAATGACTCGAGACTAATGAGCAAAAATACACGGGAGGGAATTTTGTATCTCACGCAAATATATCTTTCAACTATTGGAGCATAATGAAATATGACATAGTTCTCGCCTTTATGCAGACAATAATAACTAGGTGGTATTTTCACGGGCAGTACTAACATTAGTAAAATATCCATTCTCCATTGGAGACCAAAAAAAAACCATGATCTTTCTGTATAGAAATAAATTTATTTTCATTGTGTTGTTTGTTGAAGGAATTAAACCATAGGTACTATAAGCTTCTATTCTGGTTATAATAATAAAAGATAATTAGTCATTCGTTAAATTAATTATATTTTTTTTCTTTGACTCTGCAACTTTTTATGTGAGAACCTACGAAATGTATTTATCCTATATAGTGAAACGCATATAGTGATTTTTCTATAATAATACCTAAAACCATTCAACAACTTGCAGAATTTTAAAATGAATTTTAGACTTACCTATCCAATTGAACAAAAACGCCCGAATCAATGCAAAATAATAAGCCGTATATATTTTACTTGAGAGATGCCCAATTTTCCGCTACATGAGAAAACCGATGGGGTAATTCAAGAGCCCACTAACCCTTTTCCTGTGCCCTTTTTATTTAAACTTATCCTGGGAGCTGTTTTGAATGCTATCGAAATCCTTACCTGTAAATACCTTTAAGGTATTTTTTTGAAGTTATAATTCATACTAAGTTTGGGTATATTATATAGGTACTTATAATTACTAGCGAAACACCCTCACTTTATTTAAGTCCGTTTCGTTAAGTATGTTTTGACGGTAATTTTTTTTTTTACTAAAAACACCTGTAACACACCTTCAACGATACAAAATATTAACATATGCAAATCGGTTCGGCCGTTTTTTTATTATTCCATTGATAATAATTGTTAAGAATTAATATTTTTATTTGTTTTACCACCTTTCGCATCTTGGCCATTGCAGAGTTAAAGATCTGCAATAAGGATACTGTGCTAAATTCAGATTAAGGACTGATAAATACATTCATATTATGTTATCAGATTAAATAATCCTGCGATATTAAGTTAATTACAAAGCTACTCTGGATATAAATTGGACCCCATTACTACTTTAATACACCTGCAAAGATTTTCGATCATGATATATACGGCAAAATTTCTATTAGCCAAATAATTTAAAGTTTTGCTTTAGAAATTATATAACGAAAGGGTAAAAGGAAAGGAATAACCCCCTTGGCCTATTTAAAAACACCATTATGAGACAATTTAAGGAAATTTTAGGAAAAAGGTGAGCTTAGTAGATCATTCATCTTTTTATCGAAAATGGGGACGATCAAGTTCTATAAAAATAAATGGCCAAAAAAAATATATAACACATAATGTTTTCCTGAGGTATTTCAAGCTTCTATGACGGCCGTTTTCGAAAAAATATTGTTCTTAATTTTAAAGTTATGATAAAAAAATCGATTGTGGCCCTCCTGGGCTCCCTTGAATTTAGGACCACATACGACATTAGTTTCAATGGCATAGTTATACTGGTATATCCCACAAGCATCAAGAACTAAATAGATGTTACCCTCTTGATAATAGTGAAGGGTTAATTATATATTTTATATGTAAAGTCAGAAGATTTCATCAATATATATTTTCACTAAAAGGTGCTTATTATAAAGAGTTAAAAATTTTAAGTTTAAAAGTGACAAATAAAATAAGTACATCTAGGGAAACCCGACCGAAGTACGGGTATATTACTAGTATTTCCAAATACCGTATTCTGAGTGTAACGTGAAATTAATCATTTCTGTTAGGCACATAATTTGTTAGTACGTAAATACTATTGATGTATCTTAAGTTTCACATAATAACCCGCTGTCAGATCGTATAATACCCACCCATAATAAAACCGACCTATACAAAATCCCATTAATTGCTTATAAAGATCATTAGCTTACAAATTTCATCAGACGTTTTGACGTAATACACCAAACGAAATCTAATACATTCAAAGATAGTTCTAATTAAGTCCTCAAACGGCAAGTATTAATATTAAATTGTATACAGTGGTTAACAATTTAAACGGTAAATTCCATTTTCTTGATAATTGTCCATAAGCCGGTAGAGACCAATTTACTTGTCACGTAATATACAAAGGTTCGAGATTGAACGGTAAAATGAGATTATGGTGCACCCTATCTATACTTCTATACTAATATTATAAAGCTGAAGAGTTTGTTTGTTTGTTCGTTTGTATGTATGTTTGTTTGTTTGTTTGTTTGTTTGTTTGTTTGTTTGAACGCGCTTATTTCAGGTACTGGTCTATCGAGGTATGGTTTATCGAGGAAGGCTATAGGCTATAATTCATCACGCCACGACCAATAGGAGCGGAGCATCAATGAAAAATGTTGCAAAAACGGGAGAAAAATATTTCTTTTGATTTTCAGCCTTTACAACGCGAGCGGAAGACTTGTATAATATATTTTATAAGAAGTTGGAACTTTTTTATTGGACAAAGGGGGCAAACGGGCAGGAGGCTCACCTGATGGAAAGTGATCACAGCCACCCATGGGCATCTGCAACACGTTTTTAAGTTATAAAACTATATACGTGTGTATGTAATTTTTTAATGTTATGTAATGTTATATCTGTTTTTACATTGAATTTTGATACAACCCTATAAGTTTTATACCTTCTCTCACAGAGCTTTTAATTTTTCGGGATAAAATATAGACTAATGTTAGAACAGTTTTAAAATAACTTACCAAGTACTATCTAAATCCGCTGCACACAAACAAAACGCAATTTTGTTTTTTATTATTAAAAAATACTACTGCCAACTCGGACGTGGCCTGCGTGGTAGTTGTAAAATACAAGTTTTATCGCTGAAAAGTCAGTAAAACCAATTTTAATCAAATATATTATAAAAAAAATTATGTAATATTTATTACAGTATCTTCCCAAAAATATCCCTCCCTTCGTGTTTACCTTGAAAAGTCGCTGTCGAAACCCTAAACAGTTTTACAAAGATGAACAAAGAGATCAGATTAATTTCATCCTCTATTTTGTGGACGAGGTAAGTAATACGAGACTTACGTATAATACAAGAAAAAATTGTTTCTTTCATAAAGCTTTTTTATTATGTAGAAATTATAATATGGACTTATTATCAATGACTGATTTTAAAAGTTTAAATGACTTCGTATATAAAAGTATTATGTGCTTTTACCATAATATGAACTTCACCTGTTACCTTTTAAATGAAACCATATTTATTTTCATTTTTGGATTGAAGCGCTATCTAGTTCCGTGGTCTACGAAGGCAGCTTGTGTTACCAGATAGTGGTTATGTGGGACTCTCCGGCTAATGAGACCGGCATACCCACTAAAACCCAACTGCCCAACCCCTGCCGCCATGTGGGATGCCACGGGATCGCTTTCGCATACAACCGTGACGCCCCGACGGTTGGCCGAAGCCACCAACATGAGGCCGCCCCGAGAGGGACAGCCCCATTATGGGAAGACATCCAACCAAGACGAGGCTGCTCCCAAGACCACTCTGCTGATCAGAGCAGTGCCCAGAGCAGCCCCAACCAAACACAGCCCACCGAAGTGGGCCAACAATCACCGACTGCAGAAGGCGGGGAGTGCGGCTAATGAGGCCGTCCCTCTCATCCGCCACCGAGAGGACGCGCCCGGTAGAGGTACAGCCTCCCCACCGATATCCGAGTTTAACAAATGAATGCCCCCAGCGGGACTACAACCCGCAACCGCTGGCGTAAGAAAGTAGGGTCACTACAAACTGCGCCAAACGTGTAGTCTCGAAGGATAGTTTTATTTAAAATTTCAAATATTCATTAAATCTAAGGAAGATCTTTTACGTTTTTTCGAACTTGATACATAATCATATTAAACGCTTTACCTTTTGTGCAACACAGTGTTACCATCAAGTAGATACGTTCTAGGTAAACAAAATAAAGAGAAAGAAGCTCCAATACATATTATCGTTAAATGAAAATGGTGCCTATTGTTCCTTTTGTTATACGCGTTAGAAACGCTCAAATCGTGGCTAATAAAGCATTCTGGAGGCAATAGAGCCAGTATAACAGACTGTAACAACGAAAACGACGCTCCTCTTAAACAAAATTATGAGGGTAAAATTATTTTCCGAGTGTAATTTCCAGGATATTCCAAAATCTTTTCGAAATAAGATGGCAATATTTTCTTCAAATATTTGTGGAACCATAATAGAAGTGTCTACTTTGATTGTAAGTTTGATTGAAAAACGAGATTAATATAAGTAAACTTAACTATATAATAAGATAACGTACGTAGTAAGATAACGTTTAGCTTACGGCGCGGCGGTGGGTTTATCTAATTGTAAAACATTAAGCATTATGTAAATTTTTAAAAGTTTATCCTTGAAAGAGTTAAATATAACATGGTTAAGGTCTGTGTATATTGACCGATGGACAATTCATTCTACATAACTGTCTTATGTAGAATGAATTGTCCAATTGATGGTCCAAAAATAGAATTATCCAATATAATGTGCTTAAAAATTTTGCTACATAAGTGGACTTATGGAGAAGATCTTTATTCTAAACATTTTACTGTAACTCCACATTTTAATGCGAAAGTACAACACGATTACATCTACATAATTTAAACGATTGCCATGTAAACTGTTGTTTATATAAGCGAAACTGCGGCAAAAGGTATGTAATAGAAAAAATCATTTTCTGTCATAATATCACCGTCGAATTTTCTGCGGAAAATATGATTTTTCCGCCTAAATACATAAAACTGAAGAGCCTTTAATTACTGCGTTCAGTAGAAGAGAGCAATTCTGTGAAGATGTTTGTTCTACATTGAGAAATTGTTTGGGGACTCTTCTACGCGGAGATAGCTAAATACAAGAGTATTTTTGGTTAATAATAAAATATATAATTTTGTTGATATAACTATTATAATATTAATTATAACTTAAGAATTAATAAATACTAAATTATATATACTATTATAGTATATCTAGGTATACGAAGTCGTCAAGGTACAGCAATAAATTGCAAAGTTAATCAAGAGTGCAAATATGTGCGAGAATTGCGTGATTTATCGAATACCGTCAGATTTAATTCATACGACAAATAAATGACTCGAATAATTGAGCGTGAAACATTGCCTCATTGATTCATAATCTGCTTATACGAATTTAAATTTAAATTTATTAAACGCAAGTGCTTTCTTGATTTACTAGTCACTTACCCATGCTTCGCTCGGATGCGTACATTTTTATGCAAAAATGGTAGGTACCTAGGTAGGGGGTTAAACATTTGCACTGTTTTTATCTTTTAAGGATAAGTCAGCCTTAGCTTTAATTTTGTTGAAAAAACATCGTCTAGGCTAAGTTTGTTTCTACAATATAAGAATTTACATTTACATACAAAAATCATACAATAACATTTTTAGTTAAGAGAGAGTGTGATAGCAAGTATGTATAATGTAATATCCCACCATATTTATCTATATATATATATAATGAAAATGGTCTTCGTTTGAGGCACGATCACGCCTAAACCACTGATCGTATCGACATGAAACTACCACCATTCGATGCGAAATTTTTCCTAGATGGTTTATGGCTATCTATTTTTTGAATTCCAACATTCCTTCATTTTTTTATTGCTGTTTTACTTTTATGAACATTTATCCCGCTAATAAAAACAAAAGATAAGCATTTTCTCTTGATTCTTTTGTTTTCATGGATTTCAACAGAGTATATTAAACGGATTATGGTTTTTTACATTCAGCTAAGAATCTACTCACGGTAGTGGAGAACGGCTGGACCAATTAGGCATTTTTTTATAGTCAGAATTGTCAGGAGAAAGTTTTGTATGTAAGAAAATTTTAAAAAAGTCAGATAAAAAGTTAAAAATTTCGATGATAATCGAAGAATTCCCATCTATATAGTCACTCACTACGAAATCTCGGGAACCATAAGACTTAGAAACGTGAAACTTGGTAGGAATATTACTTTTGCTATGTAGAGGTAAGCTATGAATAGATTTTTAGAAATCCATCCCCCAAAGGGGATTGCAGGGGCGTTAACAATGAACAATTCCTGTTTTTAAACTATAGCTCCTATAGACTTCAAATTTGGTAGGAATCTTCTGTAAGAGGTGTAGAAATAGGCTATGAACGAATTTTACGATAGCTCACCCCGCAGGGGGTTGCGGGGGTGGGTATTAACAATTAATATTTTTAATTTTCCAGCTAAAGCTCCTACAAGCTCCAAATTTTGTAGGAATTTTCTATAAGCGAAATATAGCTTCTAAAAATTCTAAATATGGTAGGAATCTTTTATTATTCACATAAAGATCATCTCAAAATGGATTTCAATATAGTCTACTTCCGACAGGAATTGCGGGGGTGGGTGTTAAAATCTAAAATTTTAATTTCCAACCTGTAACTTCTACAGACTCCAAATTTGGTGGGGATCTTCGTGTATGTAGGGATTTGTGTATTTCCTTACAACAATCGTCTTTTTGGCAGCGGAGAAAAAGTCATTGAGAGGTTTCCAAAACTTAACTTTACATGTAGCCAATCAACGGACTAAGAATTTTACATTCATTTTACTTTTGCAGACTACATATCCGACGAATTCTTTTATTTCGTGATCGCGGAAATGTACCAGGTTATAATGAATGCATTTTCTAAGCACTTGAGATGTGGAAAAGAAATTTAGTTACTTATTCCAATAGAATTCATAAAAAACATGAACAATTAATTTTCTATAAAAAATTGATGTCACGGAGAAAATTTTAGTTAACAGAAAATTCGTCGCACTTGAACCTAGACAAATTTCAACTTCACATATGAGACTTGCAATGACTTTAACTTAAACGATTTTAACGACTTTAACTTTAACTTAAATGATTGCACATTGAAAGTTACAATGAATATTAGTGAGAAAAATCACCTGCATGGAAGATACAGGCTAAATCGATGGAATTTGGAAAAAAAATAAAAATGAAACATAAAATGTAATTTATTTCCTTTTTCAATTCGCCCAGCGAAGCGGGCGGGAAACGGCTAGTTTATTTATAAATAAATAAATGTATTATTATTGTTTCATAAAAAAAACATTACTGGAATTCATAAACCAATTAAAAACTAAAATAAAGGGATTTAAGTCCTTTACTTTTGTATTTACATTATAATTTAATGTTATTTTTTTCTGAATATTAATCGGCCCTTACTTTATTCTACTGACGCTTCCTAAAACAGTAATGTAATTGATATTTAACAGGTATCTCGAGATATAAAGGAAACTCTATACATCACAACGGTATTGTTATAATATGAGTTATTAGTTTTCAGATAAAGGTATGAGTTATGCGAAATTGTCTGATTTTCTTGGAAGTCAACTGATAAGTAAAACACACTACTATTATAAATTCCAAATTTAATATGTGTGTGAGTTTGTTACTTCTTAGCGCTGTACTGTAACGTATAATGTATGAAAAACTGTACCTATTTTGACTATGACAGTAAAGGCTATATTGTAAGTTATAAAATTATTTGTTATAATAAAAAGGGCTTTTTAATAAGCACGTAATTTTAAAAAAACGCGTCATGGGCAAATGCTAGTTGTATATAGACATATTTTAAAACAACAGCCTAGTCTACAAATATTTTATGATTGCCAGTCTTAGAATTTCAATCGTATCGTAAAAAGTGAATTGGAAGGCAATAGAAAGCAATATTTTCACATGTTTTTATTTACATACCAATACGGTCGGCATCAGAAAACGTTACGCGTGTTTACCCATGAATATTCTAAAGAATCTATGTTATAAAGGCAAGAGGCAAATTCTATTTTTCTTCTTCTTATGACTACAAAGGGATGCTGTGTTCAGTGTGAAGTCAAGCCCTCATAAAACGACAGATTGGAATCCAAATCTGTCTGAAAAATGTTTCATTTCGCATAGCATCTTTTGTAGCTTTGTAGATGTTTACTTAACAATTGATGAACTTGAAAAGAAAAACAAAACTAACTCTAGTGCAATTTTATATTAAATATTTGTATTTATTGCTATCAACTGTATCGTATACGAGTATATACCTATATAATTATTGTAATATTATCACAATACAGTAGGTGCTATAATCTTCTACAATTAATATAAACTGACTGAGATATTACAATTTTTTTATGTAATTTTACATACATTAATAGGTTTTGGAAACTTAATTTTCCTGTTTTAGCATGATAAAAGATTTATACGTATAAAACCAATAATGTGTACTTTTTACGCATCATTATATAATTAAATACTAGCGACTCGCCCTCGCTTCGCTCGGGCTCTTCCCTAGATTTAGCACAGGCAAAGCCGCGGGATCTGCTAGTTATACATATAAACCTTCCTCTTGATTCACACTCTATCTATTAAAAAAACCGCATCAAAATCTGTTGCGTAGTTTTAAAGATTTAAGCATACATAGGGACATAGGGACAGAGAATGCGACTTTGTTTTATACTATGTAGTGATTATTTTAATATAGTAACCAGTAATTAAAAATTTCCATGCAGATTATGTACATTTACTGAAAATTTAGCTCCTCGCGCCAATTGTGCAGACTAAGCTCTACGGAGACAAGCGTAGTCACATGTCAAGTGTCAGTAAGTTTAACTTTCAGCGGTTTAGAGCACGTATGAATTTCATACAGCTGACAAGCGAGGAATTTAGAATGAAATATGCTGAGTTCAGTATTGAAATGCATGGATAATTTGTTGTAAGAAATTAAGTATAATTAATTATTTATTACTAATTACTATTAAGTAATATTAAAATTGTCTGATAAGTTTGATTGTTTAAACGATCTTAACAGATAGACAAAAGATATGAGACCAAAGTTGTCCGGTTAGAAAAAAATATTTTGCATTATAGAACTTTTTTCTTGTGAAACTGAACGTCTATTGGAATTTTGTAAAGCGAAGCAATGAGTGATGTTTTTAAAGCTTAAATAATTATTAATGAACGCAACGTTTAAAAATATTTACAAATCAGTCATAAAAGCAATACATAATTTAGTTTTAATTAACTAAGGCATAAAACTATTCTCGAGGTCAAACACATAACTTCCTTTAAGCTACGCCACAATCGGGTAAAATTAAGAAAATTTAAAACTAAATAAACAAATTTTAGGATTAGACATGTTTTAACCCAAAAAGGGCAATATTATTCAAATTTTAGTTTATAAGTCTGCTACATTAATGGCTTATAATAAAGCCGTTAATCTGTTAAAATTTAAAGTCAAGGGTTACAAAGTTTATAATATTAGTATATCTATTATTTATTTTGTTAAGGAAAGGTTAATGTTATTTGGATTTAGTAACAACGTAATGGTGTATTAATAAAAACTGTGGTCTTAGGTTCAATCTCCGCGCAGAATGTTATATCTTTTTACACGACTGCCCGAAAAAAGGAGTGTTATGTTTTCAGGGTTCATGTACGTATGTATTTTTGTGAGTTTCTTTATTCCACCATAACTTTTAAACGCCTAAACCGATTTCGATGTATGTGGTATTGTTAGAATCCTTGTAAAAATAAAATAGGGTAGCTATGAATTGTAAAGAAACACCAACTTAATGTAGTTTTTAATTTTGCCTCCTAAATCATACGAATAATGTTGCGTATACCAATAATTTTTGCATGTTTTCAACTGCATTATAGTAGGTAAATGTATTGGGACATTAGAAATACTATATATTATTTAAAATATCACATCATTATTATCACTATATAACCTGTATTGCATTTATCTAATGATTCATTAAATAGCGGTTTGTTCTCATCAGTGTACACTATGTTGCTGTTAAGTCCGACTAAAGTATAACACAGAACATGAGTTATTGCAAATTTAACCTTTATTTCAAAGTATATACGGACTCCTGACTTGGTAACTAAAGTGTTGATAAATTAAGCTCGTGATTCCATCAAATCAAGTGTTCACTGCATGTTCATTCAAGCTAATTAGTAATGCTGTTTAGTTGCTTATTAGGTTTTCTTGTTTTGTTAAATATTTTAGTGTTTTTTCACAAACGATTGATTGTATAGTCTAGGGGTTTTTTGAAGAATGTATATGTAATATTCATCTATTAGTTTTTGTGGAAATTATTACCATGTGATCTATCATCATCAGCCCTTTTTAACATCCCACTGCTGGGCACGGGCCTCCCTCAGTACGAGGGGGATCAGGCCATAGTCCACCGCGCTGGCCTAGTGCGAGTTGGCGGACTTCACATGCCTTTCGAAAACTTGTTAGGTTTTCTCAGACATGCAGGTTTCCTCACGATGTTTTCCTCCACCGTAGGAAAAGTGGTAATCATGATATTATAAATGATTCGCACATGAAAATATCAGAGGTGCGAGACCCGGATTTGAACCCGCATCACTCGGTTATCCAAGCGACGTGTTACCGCTGGGCTACCACTGTCTGTATAATATAGTGATCTAAATATTAATATAATTTTCTACTCTAATATCTGTTTCAGTGAACAGTGTGTTCTTTAAGAGAAATAAATATCTTTAACCATAATATTAAGAGTTTCAATTTATACAGGCTAAGATGCCTGTCTCACTTCTTGAAATCTATTTCCGAGAGGTTTTTGAAAAAAAAAAACATAGTTGTCTTTCATGTATGAATCTAGTACATACGCAAGAAATAGTTTCAAAGGTAACAAACATTAAGAACAATTTATTTGGGTACTGATTAAATGCTATGTACAAATTAATTTAGCTACTACATCAAATCAACACTCTACATCAAAATCTTTGCATCAACACTCTTTAATAATAACAAAATGGGAATATCAAACATTTTTAACGCCCATTACGGATGGGCTTCAATACGGGGATGATTAGCCTAGTAGTAGACCACGCTGACCGAGTACGGGGCTGACTTCACTT
The DNA here is from genome assembly GCA_905231865.2 of Boloria selene. Taxonomy (NCBI): domain Eukaryota; kingdom Metazoa; phylum Arthropoda; class Insecta; order Lepidoptera; family Nymphalidae; genus Boloria; species Boloria selene. Next base: position 3,661,834 of record HG993135.1, on the reverse strand, counting down.
GTCTTACGAAAACTTGCTAGGTTCTCATATTGTCTAAAAATTATGGTTTCATCACGATGTTTTCCTTTACGATAAGAAATAAACATGTTGGAAATGTGGACTGAAATAATTTTGGACTGTAAATAACCTGTCAAATTAAATTTCCTACTTTATAATAAAACTAGCTTACCCCGTGGTTTCACCCGCGTTCATTTTTTAATTGCTAATCAACCTCATTGGGTTGATCTGTAGGATGCCTGAAAATTTCTTTAAAATTACTCTAGCTATTTCAGAACCCATTGTTAATACAAACAATTTTTTAATTTTTCGTAAAAAATATTTTTTTTAATAAAAAGTAACCTGTGATACTTCTAATACCTCCGTGAAAGCGTTACAAACAAACTTACATTCACATTTATAATATTAGTAGGGATGAGGATTTTTCTGACTCAAACGCTAATTAAACGTTGTATTTAAACTTAGCTTTGCTAAACAAGCAACAACTATCGTTAATTCATTATTCACAGTAACTTTGGTTATAATCAACAGTTTTCGACTCTACTAAACCAGCACATTGTAAATCTAACGAACACTTTATATCAACACGACCTATAATTTGCATAACGGTCAGTTTTGTGGTGAGAAAATTTCACTACTGTCAATTACCGTATTTCAAGTTCGAGTTTTTTCAAGTAGAAAATACAGATTAAAGACAAAAGGAAAACGTTATAAATTACTAACTAATGTTTGTGGGTAAAATTGATTTAAATATTTTTCATATTTACATCACTGTCGGCAATACATCACTAAAAGCCAAAAAAGGTTAAAAGTAAATGAAAAAGTAAATTAAAATTATTAAGTATTAGAAGTAAAGAAAGCTATGATTATTACTAAATATGTCAGGAAGACAGTAATCCATACTTTATCCACCTGTACCTATATTCTAGTCGTCTATCATCTCCAAATTGCACTGAAAGCAACAGCTCGTTTTATCCCCGAAAAATTATAGCGCCATTCTAAATCTAAAAATCTTTTATGCGCTATCAACACGTTTTCACGAACTTCAGAAGTCATTTCAGTTTTATATTCTCACAAACTTTACACAAACATTATTTTTGCGCCTTTCATAGGTCTAAGGTACATATTTATCTTGGTTCAGACATGAACAATAAAGAGCGAACTAAGACAACAGGTTGTTTTACAACATTTTAAAAAATGTATTGAAATTACAAATATGTATAATTCATTTATGATTTATAAATTCATATTCTACAATTATTTTAGAATGGCATCATATCTAAGGAAACTAAGGAACTAAGAAAGTGGATGTTATGTTTTAAGTAGGTATCATTTAGTCGCTTGTCAGCCAATTTTCTTTTCTTTACTTAGTATATGAAATTTTATTACATACAAGTAAGTTTTATTATAATATAAAGATAATTTCTATTTATAATACGTTACTACGTGAAAATTATTCGGTGCATATAAAGTAATTATTACCTATATCCAAATCGTTATAAAAATAATAATAAAAGGTAGATAAAAATTGATTCTATCATTCAAATATTAAAAGTATGTCCAAATGAAAAAGGTTCATATTTTCATATACTCGTACAGTCTTAATACTATCTAATGAGCAAGCTTCACACGTTTAACTTTACGTTATCGTTAGACGTATAGAAGTTGAAGCTCTTTTAAATTACTGTACGGACATAATTTGTTGACTTTCAAAGGAAGGTCGTAACGAAGTAAGTAAAAACTTGTATTAATTCCTCGGTTCAGTTAACAAATCTAGCTAGCAAATTGGGGTTTAGTAGAGAGGTATTAGTACTATATAAAGGCACAAGAAGTACGAATTGAGTACATAAATTCAAGCATAAAGTTATATTTGTTCGCGCACAAAAGATATTATGTTAGGAACAAATGTTTGCGTTCTAACGACGTAGAAGAGAGCGAGTTGCTATTTTATGTTTAGCTTTCTAGTGATAAACAAAAAGCTCCCCAACAGCTTAGTGAACACATTTGTCTTAACGTTTCTACACAAAGCAAATATTAACATCGTTTTATCTCGTAAACTCTTTCTTATATAGCCATAGGTTATGAAATAGGACATAGTGTTCTGGATAAGATGAAATGACGTTTAATACTCTAATATTGCATATTGCACTATAGAATATTTCATATAAACTTTTTGAAATTATTTTTTATTCCAACAATCGTCATTCAATTTTTAAGTTAATTGTACACATTTCATTAAAAATAAAATTATCGGTCGTATGATGAAGGCTGTCTATTATGACTATATCACATTTACGCGACACGTTTCCAATCGACGTAAATGGAAATTTATGGATATTTTATAGATGTTGTAAAAAATGCAGAACACTCCGAGGTACAACGCTTGTGAAATACGCGATAGAGAATGAATATTGTAATAGGTACGCACTTTGCGTTATCGCTAGCAGTGCTCAGAAAAAATGAGATGAAATTCTTTTGTCAAATATTTTCGAACTTAAATATGTACGGGAAAGTGGTAGTACGGGAATATTTTTAACTGCAACTTTGAATAATGTGATGACTTATTTATAACTGCCTTGGTGGTGTAGTGGCTAGTATGTACAGTCGAGAGGTCCTGGGTTCGAGTCCCGGGTCGGGACAAGTTAGTAATTGAGTCTTTCTGTTTCGTAAGCCTCAGTAACAGTCCAAAGTTGTCCTAATATCTCTATGTCTATATTATTTTAGAGACACGCGTTTACTTCCACATAAAATATTATAACTAAAGTAAATATTTTACTGTGACAATTTTTTATAGAATCGTAAACGGTAAAGTTAAGATCGTTTTTTAAGCTTTTTGTGAATTTAGAAAGCTCTCTTAAATTGTAAGCCGTGCTTGCTTTCCAAGTTTTATTGATTAAATATTAATTTTTAATATTTTTATTTATCTGTAAATATAATTTTATTATGTAAAAATAAACTATTTGTAAACAATTTTCAATATTTTTATTAATAACAATAAAGCTCGTTCAAAATTTAAAACTACAAAAAAATGACGCTACCATTTCCTTTTAGGATTCAAAATCATTAAAGCTACCACTGCGGTCTCCTGGTCATTTATTGTGCTTGATCAAAAATGTTCTCATGCACGAAGTGACCGGCGCTTTGCTTCCTGTCACTACTTTTTCTCAATGTATACGGTTTTTTAGCCCATTACGTTCAATAAAGTAGACCACAGCTTTTTGTTTACGTCAGCTCAGTTGGTTGATTAAAATATGGCGCGTATAAAAGCTTTATGAAAATATTATCTAACCTATGTAAAGTTACTTTTAGTCATGTTTTAATTTTACATTGTACCTAAACAGTGAAGAAATTAGTTAAAGTACAAGTCTTACACTTAGAAAAAGCAATTTGCCGTTTGAGTTTTGATTGTACATAGACTGTTTAATACTTAAATTTTATATTGTCATTTATATTATTTAATCCTTTATAACTCCAAAAGTATGCTTTTTGTGCTATCTAAATCTTGATTTCATTGGGATGTATTGGGCTACGAATGTTATGTTGAAATTGAGGCAAAGATTATGTTTTGAACAACACAGGGCGTCTGTTTATTATAGAGTGTATATTATAGTTATATTCGTTACATTTATAAGTTCTAGCAATTTACAAAGTTGGAGAGTTATTCTATAGAAATATAGTAGAGTTATTAGTTAAAACAAAAATATGGACATGCTAATCTGGGACTACAAGCCTAATTGATATACACCGATGAAGCAATCAGTTTATAAAACAAAAATAAAACATTATTTTAAAAAGTACAAATATTGTTTCCTCTTTTTAAATTCTAAAAACATTAACATGAACCGTTCATGTTATTCCTATAAATCAATTTGATACTTTTTCTGTGAGTTTTATTATTCCCTCATGAGATCGCCGCAATAAAAATTTACTGATTCAATGGATTAGTGTAAGGGTTCACAGCTACCCTTCATTCGAAGATTATTACCGGTCTCATCTAATTTTCAACGAATTTGTCGTAAACTGAAATGTTTCTTAAGAATATTTTTCTTTGGAAATCCTTTATTTTTGAAATATACGGATAAAGAGTTGATTTTAAGAAAATTCTGGTAGGGTTTTGTTATTTTTATATAGAAAATAAGTCCACATAAGTTGGACCGAAAAGTTATTACACAATACCAAGCCTTTAAGGGTTTGCCTTTACGTTTGTATACTTTAATCTCAATCTCAAATCAAATGGACCAGCTCAATCGATTTAATTTTTTATATAATATATTCTATTAGTATAGAAGACAGTGGTAGTTCAGAGGTAATGCGCTCGCTTAGACAACCGAGTTAGTGCGGGTTCGAATCCCGGTCTCGCACCGCTGATATATTCATGTGCGAATCTTTTTTATCATGATCACCACTTGTCTTACGATGAAGGAAAACATCGTGAGGAAACCTGCAAATCCGAACCTACTTATGAGAATCTAGCGAGTTTACAGAGACATGTGAATCCACCAACCCGCACTAGATCAACTATGGCCTGATCCCTCTGTATTAAAGGGAGGCCCGTACTGACTGAACACATATACTAATCATGTGACATGCAATCCACGAGGATAGGAGAAGAACGGATACGTATTTTTACAGAAATATCAATTTTATTTACAAAAAGCTGCTTTCAATATTTCGCGGGTTCGAGTCCCGCTGGGGACATACATTTGTTGACGAATGTTTGTACTCCAGTCATGGGTGTTTATATTTATAAAATGTACGTATGTACTTAAACTTATATATGTGTAGTATATCAACCATCTAGTATCCATAACACAAGGCTCGTACCTTACCGTGGAACTAGATAGTGCTGTGTGTAAATGTCCCAACATATTTATTTATTTATATTTATCCATTGCATATTATAATTTATTTTGATGTTAAAGTTTCAACAGTTATATGTTTGTTTTTATCTAAAACTTTTTGTTTTTCTTTTGTCAAAAGGTCGGTAAAGTTCGCGATATTGTTGACAAAACTTACCAAAATCTGAAGAACGCTTAGCGGATAGAATAGGTCTTTAGATAAAATATTAATCTCCCCAACAAAACAATGTTTAACTGGTATTTACAATACAAGTTTTATCATCACCAAATAGGGACCGCACGAACCAAAATAATGTACGCAAACCAACTTTTAATCAACGAATAACTTTTAAGCCCAAACAGACTAACAGATTATAAATCTCATGAAACACACATCACACTGGAATTATTGCTTTAGTCGGAATTAGGATACAAGGAGATAAAATATTTACGTGTAATATGGATGGAATAATGGACCTTACTTTAGTTTCAAGATTTTAAATTAAAGTTTTTATATAATGCTTATAAACGAAATTATTATACTATCGTCACACAAAATTTCATTTAATCGGTTTAGTGGTTTTCACGTGTATGTCGGTGTGTACACAGACATACAAACAGAATTGTAAAAACTATAGATTTGGCTTCTTTTTAAGATTTTCCAATAAATATTTAATGTATTTATTCGAAAACTCGAATCTGAAATTCAGTAGATTATAATTAGAAAAGGCACGCACTCGAGTGAATTAAGAGTAAGTCGTGAAGAAACCTTTACAAATTAATTTAAAAAATCTTGCCAGTATATATATGTAAGTGGATGTTGATTTGAGTGTCGCAAAGTAATTACTTTAAATTAGAATTCGAGTATGTTGATGCTTAACACGTCAATCAGTATGATGTGGGAAAACGTAATTTACTAAAGATTCCTTAAAACTCTCAATATGATGTTAACAAATAAATGAGAAAATTTTCTAAGGTTGAAGGTAAATCCATGTATTTGCAGAATGGAATTAATTTTAAAGATAGCAAATACGTTTTTTTCTGACTTTTTTCGTGTAATACCAATGAAGCTTAGGTAAGGGATGTGTCGCAAAGTAGAATTATTTATAACATAGTGCTAGTGGAATCGTATCTTTCGAAGAGAGTGTACCGAACGCAAATAATATGTAAATATCTTGAGTACGTCAGCAAATTGAGGGTAGATTCACTGGCGATGTTTGATATCGGACCGATTTTGTAATTACCTATAGGTACGTATACGTATGTACGTATATTTTTGTAAAGACTAAGCTTCTGATACGCGATATTTTCATAACAACTTTTACGGCCAAATCAAAATTTTATTTATTTCAAGTATTGTAGCATTTATTGCTCGAGAGCCTGAGGGCTGCGTATCTCAGACACGACCCAACTCTTACACGCGACGGGGCAATTTTGTATACTACGCAGACCCCTTATTTGAGGACTCGCGAACCCCACTTTGACCCACTTGGACGTCTGGCTTAGGAAGTATTATGTAATCTGTGCCTGGTAGCTACTCGTCGCTTCCATACACGTACGGATTAACTACAACGCGGCCGATCACGGACTATTCTACTAAACTATGCACTAGTCCTTACGTGAATGGCAGCTTTAAACTTATGTTTTTAATTCACACTCACGAATCACGATATTCTACAGATATTTAAAACTTCAACAGATTAAAAACAAGTTTTAATGTATGGGTTCGATAGTGTGTATAAGGTATAGGACATAGAAAATAAGATGTACTATTACCATAGTACTTTAGGTTCACACAATGATGTCGTGAGAAATAATACACATGTTTATAGATGAGAAATGAAGATTATTTGTAGAACGAGTGCATTTCTGCCAGTTCAGTAATACATTTGAATACGAAGCAATGAAACGCCGCTGCATTATCTATTTTTCTATTCCAATGCTTTTGTTAGGTATAAGCTATTTATGTTATGATATAACAATAGCCTATTTTACTTTGTGCTACAAATGTTTTGACGCAGATATAATGTTTCTGATTTATTCCAATCATTTATCTTATACAAAATCTAATCTAACCTACGGGAACCGTACATTTTTTGTGGATGTACCGTTCCAGACTATATTATCTGTGCCTAATCACTACATAGTATAAAACAAAGTCGCTTTCTCTGTCCCTATATCCCTATGTATGCTTAAATCTTTAAAACTACGCAACGGATTTTGATGCGGTTTTTTTAATAGATAGAGTGATTCAAGAGGAAGGTTTATCTTTATATGCATAACTAGCGGAACCCGCGGCTTTGCCTGTGCTTAATCTAGGGAAGAGCCCGAGCGAAGCGAGAGTGAGTCGCTAGTTTTATATATATTATATTTATATTGATTGCGTAACAAGCCTTCAACCAAACTATATTAGGAAAACATGATTTCAGCAAAAAAGTGGACCTAATGAAGATCGCATAATTTTTTATAGATAGAGTGATTCAGGACGCGCGCTTCACTCGTGCTAGATGAGGAGGAACCCGAGCGAAGCGCGGGCGAGTTGCTAGTTTAATATACTTAATTTTCATCCGTGTGAGATTCTTCCATAATATAGTTACACTTAAGATAGAAAGGTTAACAGAAGAAAGGTTACAGTTTCAGCATCATAATAAAATTTATACCTACATACATTAAAATGTAATAAGTTACCCTATAAGTAAGCACAAGTATTGCACACTACTGGCAATGTGTAATATTAACGATTAATAATAATAATACTTAGGTTAAATTATATACGCTAAAAATATTTAGATTTTAATCTTTATGAATTTTTAAGAAAAAACTCTCCGTTTTTCCGAACATCCAATCCCCCAATTCTTTCCTTTTAAACTTTTCAGAAAAATATACTTAAAAATTCATTTAAAAATAAACCGAACCTCATTTTATTAATATAGATTTTGAACCTTTAAACTATAATTGGTTATGCAGATTTTCAGTGAACAGTTACGGCCAATAAAACGCATAAACAACAAGAGTTTGTGAGCAAGTTAATTAAATATTAGTATAGAGGCTCTAGAGCCTTATTTTACAGAATATAATTGGAATTCAGTATAATTAGAACTCTACTAGAACACATTTGCATGTGAAAGTAAATCGATTTAAAGCACAACACCCGGTATATGTTAATATACCGGGCTTTGATAACATAAACAATGGTGACATTATGCAGTGGTAGCCCAGCAGTATAGCGCTCGTATAATCGAGTGATACGGGTTCAAATCCGGGTCTCGCACATCTGTTATTTTCATGTACGAATCATATATATCATGATTACCACTTGTCTTATGGTGAAGGAAAACATCATGAGGAAACCTGCGTGTCTGAGAAAACCTAGCAAGTTTTCGGAAGACATGTGAAGTCCGCCAACACGCACTAGGCCAGCGTATCCCCTCGTACTGAGGGAGGCCCGTGTCCAGCAGTGGGACGTTAAAAAGGGCTGATGACAAACAATGGATCCATCTTGTATTTACAAAATGAAGATATATGAAATACAAAAACGTTGTCATTTAAATAGCTATAATAATACATATTCAATGCGGTTCCCTAGAAAAGTAGTAAGAAAGGTAGTGGAAAAGTAGTAAGTAGTATTTGATATTACTGTTTTTTTAGTAACACGTAAATATATAATATTTTCTTAGGTTTACGCAAATATTTGAGACCGTGACCATGATGCTGTAAAGCATTCGAAACGTCGGGAACCAAAAACCAAAACAAATCCGCGACAAAATCAGAAAATATAGTTTCATTTATAACGTAAATATATATTTTAAAATAGGATTCTACCTGAAACGAATTGATAGTACAACGGATATCCGGCATCTAGAAATGTGTCAGTATGATATTGAATATAACAATTTTCAGAACATATTATTTTTAATACGAATAAATATAAAAAAAGATTTTTAGTTTCTTTGCAGATTTTCAATAAAATATATCATTTTTAAATAAGTTAAACTTAAAAAAGAAAGTATTAGAATGTATGTTTTTAAAAAACAAATTTAGGTAAATGGCATTTTAAGCTCAAAATTTAAAAATGGAAGCTAAAAGCTTTGAATCATTCCTTGTTACCCAAAACTGCACTTGAATTCTTCAATTTATTTGGCACTAAATCGAATCACGTTCGTGCTCCTGCGAAAGTACTTTGCGACTTCTTTAAAAATATTGTACATAATTTAATAGGAAACCAGAAGCTTCCATTTTGCATACTTGAAATTGGCTTGTATTCATTTTTTTAGAAATTAAATAATAACTATTTATTATTATAAGTAATAACTATATATTATTGATAATTTTACATAGTATATATTAGCACTATACTAAAGTAGAGATAATTTTGTCAGAAAGGAGTTTAAAGTTAAAAAACGAGACAAATTAAATTAACAGTTAAAATAATAGTTTCTATAAAGATAAAATTTAACTACTCAGGGCTAACTTAAGTCGTTACGGTGCAAGTACGGCGAGAGTGCTTGAACATTACAAGAGATATCTGAATTCGTGTTAGCAATCTTTATCGCCCGACTTGAAAATCTCGAAGTCAGAAACCAAATAAGTACACAAGTCATACATTTAAAGTCAAATTATAAGGCTGATTCAATTAAAAAAAGTAATATCTATAAAAGTAAAATCTATATTAAGCCGGAAAATACAATTTTGAATTTTGAATGAATAGCCAAATTCAAATGATATTTCAATTTACATAATTCAGCTCTCCAGTCTTTCTTATTTAACAATTAACTAACTTTAACAACAAGTTAAAGTTGCTAAATATAACTTAGATATTTAAATTAAGTTAAAAATTTTGGGGCAAGCGCCTCTTTGAATTTTAAAAATAAATATTTTTTCCATTTTCTTTAAACAACATACTACGACATTCTCAAATGGTTGAATGGAATACTCTTAATCGGATTTAAATCATTGAATCTATCAATAAAAGCCATTCTTCTCAAAGAATCTCCTAAGTATGACTAGTTCTTTCATTACAAATACTTTAAAAGCTCTATTTCAGAAGAAAGTTTCTCATTCAACATCGAAGATTGAAGAAGAATATTTAATTTTAGAATTAAAAGAAATTTATTTTTGGAATGATATGTATTTTTGAGTTATGTGACTTAGTCTGTACGGTTTCAAAACAAACAAAGCACACACACTTTTTATTAAAACATATATTCATTGTTCATGCTTCATTTGTTGATACTATATAGCTAAAAATAATTTTAAGTATATTTATTGCAAGTTAATTTACCTACTTATACTAATTTTAATCATAGTATTTATTAGAATTGTGTCGACAGACAATGCGACATTTCAACACTTGCAATATACTATACTCTTACTGGCTTAAATTTTGAGTGTACCTAACAAAATATTAGTAAAACACAATTTTTACTTGGTAAACATTTTTTATCATAATAAAAATAGCCTCTAGCACTCGGAGGTAATATCCTATACTATTAAACAAGCAATATTAAATATGTCATATTAATATCTAAGACTAATAAAATATGCTATTTGTAATGTTACGTAAATATTTATATTTCTTATAATATTAAATGAACAATTCTGTATTATGTAATATAAAGTTTCATGTATATTATGCATGCTCTAACGATTTGGATAAAAATTATATTTAGATAGAATTTTGTTTTTCTAAGCTTATATACTTATTTAGGTACCTTTCCTGAAAAAAACACCTATTTTCAGAGCCAAGCTCGGTCGGCTAGGTACTAGCTTCCTATTAGTAAAGAAAGATTTTTTTGAATTGGATGAATAGTTTCAAAGATTACCTTTATGCAGACTTACAGACTTTGCCTCTTTATAAATTTTATTTACTTAATTTATTATGCATTCGTTTGAAATACAACCCTATCATGTTTTTTTTGTAAAAAAATATTATGTAAACATAACATCAATTTTTAATCTGCAACCCATCTCTTTTGACAAATTCAAAGCATCAATGACATTTTTGTAATATTTTACCTTGTTTTGGTACATTTTGTGTTTATGTTATAAAATTCTAATCATGACAATGGCGGAAAAGAAAAATGAGTATCCGCCAAGCGTCGAGGCGGATAGACGCTTGTTGCCTTTCGAAACATGGGAAGATTATTTAGATTCGCTCATAGACATCGCTGATTTGCGAAATCTTAGAAGTATCAAGTCGGCTCGGACTATAGCAGCTCTTGGGTATAGGTATGTACGTGTATAACAATAAATTTAACGTCCCACTGTTGGGCACGGGCTTTCCTCAGTACGAGGGGGATCAGGCCATAGCGAGTTGGCGGACTTCACAAGTCTTCCGAAAACTTGCTAGGTTCTCTCAGACATGCAGGTTTCCTCACAATGTTTTCCTTCACCGTAAGACAAGTTGTAATCAAGATAAAAAAAGATTCGTACATGAAAATAACAGAGGTGCGAGGCGCGGATTCGAACCCGCATCACTTGGTTATCCAAGCGAGCGCGTTACCACTGGGCTACCACTGTCTTTACTTACAATACTTAATTTAAAATTTTTTGTACTTTTAAACACAATATGTAAATCATATCAATAAAAACGGCAAAGAGGGTCATATTGGGCCCGAGGGTTCTTGTTAACACCCTAGTTTCATATAATAAAAATAATGTTATTATCCATATATTATTCTTTTAACATCTTAGCAGGTTTCTTTTCTACCCATCTTACGCACTACTGAACCGTTTTTATATTTTCTTTTACAAAGCTTTATTATCCTAAATGGAATATAACCTGAGCAATACGATGTATGTAGAACATTATTTATAATTTACAAGCAATTCCCGTAAATCTGCCTGCGTTCTAATTACTATTAAAAAATAGGGATTGGTGGTAGAAGGCTAAAAATTTAGGGTTATAAGTATTTTTTGACACCAAATCTTAAAAAAAAAATATTATTTGGTCTAAGTATAAAAAATAAAAAAACTGGAGAGGGTTACACTTATCACCTAGGGCAATCAATAATAGCTCAGACCTACCAAATATTAAAAAAAACATAAAAATTGGTCAAGTCTTTTCGGAGGAGTTCGATAACAAACACTGTGACACGAGATTTTTATAAATAAGAAGATTTGTAAAATAATGTAACTGAAACAAATATATTACTTGAAAGTAAAACTGCTTTTACTTATTCTCATAGAGCCAATGGTGATACGTTAACTGAGAAAGAATTCTACTCGCGTCGAGCTGTCATACACAGCATAGTCTACCCTGTAGTGCGACCGTATGTACTGGTCAGTGAGGGAGCTAACATTGATGACCCTTTCAATCGCGAGCTGGCGATACGAGAGAGGGCGAATAGGGTGGGAATTCTACAGGTAGACACTAACTTAATAATTTAAATTTCTTAATGATTAAACTATAAATTGTCCAAATGACAGAAATTTTTGGTAAAATTATTATCTACAACGCTCTCCTACGTATCTATTTCAAAAATAATAAAAATTACGACACGTTTGTAATGTCTTCCCACTTGCTATGCCGTCGCAGGTTCGAGTTCCGCTGGGGGCACTCATTTGTATGATGATTACTAATGTTTGTACTCCAGTTATGGGTGTTTATATTTATAATTTGTAGGTATGTATTTAAAGTTACTAGAACTATAACTAGAACGAAAAAAAAATGTGTGAATCCTGGGACTCGAACTCGCTTTACTTGGTATTCTAAGTGAACACGTTACCACTGAGCTACCACAGTCACTAACGCGGTCGCCTGTTTTAAAATTTTAGTCCTAGCTAGAACTTGTAAGCTAGTCTAAGTGGGATTGTAGCAACATTGTATGAATACAAATAACTTTAACGCGCTTAACAAAGTTAAATAGCGTAAACCCAAAGTGGTTTTAAAAAGTTTCTCTTGTTTGGTGAAATTTGTTGATAACATATAATTTACAGTGGCTTTATAAAATAAGCGTAAACTGTGTAAATAAGATTATTTTATGCATTCGCGTCTACTTTCTAGATTTTCCTATTGGATATTATCAGTCATTACCAAATGGCAAATATACATAAGTTAAAAATTGTAGGTATAGTTATATTTTTTAATGTCAAACAAAAATATTTTGTTATAATTTAAGGAACGATTTAGTTACTCTTGCTCGTGTCATAGTCAAAAATTATGTTATAGCCTTCAATAGTCCATTTTTCAATTCAGTCTCAAACAAGTAACAGTGCCTTATATTATGTAACTCCAAGTCTCAGTATACCTACATATTTACCAGTCCAAATCCTTCTAGTCGTCAGTATGAAAGAGTACCTATTAGTTCGATTATAGTCAATAATATTAGTCCGCTTATAAAAAAAACTTCTATATATTTTGCCTTTATTAACAAAACCATTCGTTCGTATTGCAGTCCGTAATATTCATCCGTCACTTCACCAAAGGCGGTTTCGAAATATCCGGCTATATTGACTACGCGCATCGGCTTCTAACAGAGGATTGGGGGCCGTTTTTCCGAGCTAATAAAATGCTATGGCCTAGAGATAGCGATTTAGGCTATTATCATTGGAGGCATGGCACTGTCAGGAGCAACATTAGCAGGAACTTTAAGGTATTATTAGTAGGTAATATTTTACAAATACTGTGAGAGCAAGCTTTTTCATTTAATTTAGTCTAGATTTAGTATAGAAATGATATTTATTAAACCTAGCAACTGGAATGTCACAACTTTCTTAACTAGCTGGTTCTAACGGCTGTGCTCGCGTAGTTTATATTTTTTGTAACTGTTCCATGTTTAATAGCCTATAATCTAATAGTTCCAAATGCATATGCGTTGTAACGACAAATTATCATAAAATTTTTTTAATATTAGTAAATCTAGGAAATTACAAATTCCAAGAAATATTTGGTATAAAATCTATAATTTTAAGCTTGTAAAACACATTTTCAATCGAAATCTAGTCCACACAAGAGATCTGCGCTTGATAGAAACCCTCATAAAATTTCTGTAAATGTTATTTCATTTCCGTCCCGCAGTGAAAGGAGTGGAATATAGAGTCAGTATATTTTATTATTTCAATTTCTATACGCATGAAGATTTTCGCCATTTTTAAATATTAATATTTTAGGTGTTTTATATCGGCGTATATAAAAGTAAATATTTGTAATTTTGCATAATCTATCAAAAAAAATAATAGATTGAATGTTAACTAAGAGTCTTATTCAAGTAATTCTAGTCTCGAATAATAATAACAGTTAAGTCCGAGAAATTTAACCATTGGACCAGAAGTAATGGACTATCGTTTCAATACATACATACTCGTACGTATAACGATGAATACGGTGCATTTACTTATGCTCCGGCTATTGTTAAGCAGGCGCGGTCCGAAGGGGGGGGTCACACGGGACATGACCCCCCCCCAAAATCTAAGGTCAAATTGAAAAATCTCAAAAATTTGCCAAGTAATAAAAGGAAATTTCTAGCTATCGCCTAACAGCGATAAATTTATAGTTTGCTGACATCTAGTGGTGTTTTACTAACAATAACTAAGTAATTAAAATTATTTTTCTGTTTTTAGTTTCGATTTGTAACGTTTTGTTAAAAAATAATTTTTTTTTATTTTTTTTGTGAAAATCAGATATTTTGTTTAAATATAATATTGGTAGGCTAACTAAACTACTGCTCCAATAAGTCAGCAAAGTGTACGTTTGGAGCGTACGACAATAGTGAATCGAGATTTGTCGTCTATTTTTCCACGTAACTCCTAGACGTTAATAAGATGTATCTTCTATTATCAGATCAACCTAATATCTTGAAGGAATGCGACTATCGGTTCATAAGTACGTATAATATTAAAAGAATTTTCTTTCAACTTCTAACCGTTGAGGAGATATACCTTACATCATCACAAATTCTTGAACAGCTTTAGAAAATATATGAAAAACGTAATAAATGCCTATAAAATTTGAGAGTTGCCCTGGATTTCCTTAGGATCCCATCATCAGGTCCTGACTTGGTGATAATGCGAATATCTTGGAAGTATACCCTACCGAACAAAAAAATTGTAATCGGCCAACATTTGACGCAGAAATTAATGAACAAACATAAAAAGAACCGTCGAGGAATTGTACCTTCCATCATCAGCTCATCCACATGAAATAATGATTTTCAGACACAAATGCTCGAACGTCTTTAGAAAATATATCAAAAACTTAATAGGTGCCTATAAAATTTGAGAGTTGCTCTCGATTTCCCTGGGATCCCATCATCAGAATCTGACTTGGAGACAATGGGACCCCCTTGGAGCTATACTCTACCGAACAAAAAAAAAATTTTGAAATCGGCCCACAGACGGCGGAGAAATCGGTGAACATACATAAAAAATATATATACCTACAATGGAACATATAACCTCCTCCTTTTTTGAAGTCGGTTAAAAAAAATTGTGTCTTGTGCAATAATGTGTATTGAGTGACCCCCTCCAAAATTTCAGGCTGCGACCGCGCCTGTTGTTAAGAAACATAAATGGACTTTAGTGAGAATTGATAATTGAATTATTTGGTGAAGAATAAGATTTAGTGTAGGTAAGATTATATAACTTTGATTTTGTCGGAAAATTCAATTAGATTATGCATTTTCTAACAAAGAATATAAAGTCAAGAGCTACAGCCACTTTCTTCTCCATCATTCTCAGCTTTCATACCTTTATATTATTAATTTATAATATTAATTTTAACGTGAGATTCCTAAACACATGACTCACATAATATATACTCGCACACATATTCTATTAGGTATATACATTATACGTACATTAAAAGTTTGTGAATAGCTTGTACACTTCATTGAAACCTGGGTAACTTATCCCGTATCCCGTAGATTTGTGTAAAGCTAAAATCCCTTTTAAGATACAATTTTCTGCAAACTTATAATAGAAGGAAGAAATTACTTGCTCTATTTCGCTTTAAAAGATGTGAACACGCTATTAGAGATAACAGTGTAGCGTAACGAATTAGTTCTCAAGTTATATAAGTATTAAGGAAACTTGAGTAATCGTTGATTGCCTTTTTGTAACGAGATAAAGCGAAAAGTTGGGCTATATAATATATCTTCGGAAAATAATAATTATATATTTTGAAAATGCTCCTGTGCCCATCTGATAATGTGTGATATGTTTGAGGTCACGGTGTTGATTCCCTTTTGGAGAATTTTCGTTTCAACCAATAATTGATACCAGTCTTATAAAAGAGACAAAGATCTAGTTAGTACGACTGGCAATGATAAAATCTGAGTTTAATACCTAAGCCGTTAGTATTACCTATCGTAACTTTTAGTATTTTTTTACACTGCTTGTGGGAAATTTGTAAAGCCATCGATTCTATGCTTTTTTAGGACTTGAACAACAAGGATTGCATTATATGTAAATTAAAATTAGATTTATGCAAGGAAAACTGAATAAGTACAATAATTGAGCTGTTATAATTTACCATATATACCAAAATACATAAATTATGTTTCTTTCTTGTTATAGCCAGTTATGGATACAGATCGAGGACTTCTATTTCAAAACCGCCACGATCACAAGATCATATGTCCCGACCCGCACCAGGATCCCGGTCAGAATACAACCAAGCAAAGGATCTATTCGCCGCGCTACACGCAAATTGAAATATACGATCATGTTGTTAGAAGAAAAAGTTAAAGACAACTATTTAGGTTTGATCGAATGTTATTTGTATTTAAAATGGTTTTGACTTCTGTTTTAATCAAAAAATATCATTATTTTTCAAAAATTACATTTACCTACATAATTTTAAATTTGTCAAGTATATTGTAGTTTTATCAAGAATATAGAATTTAAAGTAACATAGTTGCTATTTAGCTTATTAGCTTTACCCGCGGCTTCGCCCGCGTTCATTTTTTTAATTGCTAATCAACCTCATTGGGTTGATCTGTGGATGCCTGAAAGTTTCTTAAAAATTACTCTAGCTATTTCAGAACCCATTGTTAATACAGACAATTTTTTAACTTTTCGTAAAAAATATTTTTTTTAATAAAAAGTATCCTATGTTACTTCTAATACCTCCTAGAATATGTGTACAAAGTTTCATGATGATCGGTTGAGTAGTTTTCGCGTGAAAGCGTAACAAACAAACTTACATTCACATTTATTATATTAGTAGGGATAGGGATAATATAGTACTGTCCCCCGCGGCACTCATATGAGATTTCGATTAAAATAGTCTATATTAGGTAGGTCTATAAAGAGTAGAAAAATGAAACGGTGAAATAAAATAAAAAAATATTTTTACGACTTTACTTAGTAGATTCTCCGGCTTATGTCCACAGACTATAAGATACTACGTGCATTTTAAACTTTAGCGAGATATTTCATATACTTAGAAAGGACTTTTAAATTGCTTCAATCTTTGCTTTAACCTTGGAGATGCTTACTTTTCTATATTTATTTACACAACTGGAGATTTAAAAGTGAATAAACATGTATAATATACGAATACGTAATATTATTCTTGTTAATCATTTATTTTGACTATTCCCAATATATTTTGATTATTTAAATACCCCTCAAACCGGTGATCGGACAATAGTACACAACCTCTACTACCTCACTAACCACTAGCTCACTTGCTGGCTTGTTTACGATGTTTTCCTTCACATGAATGATTTTGAAGCCTCCCTGCCGTGGAACGTTAATATGAATATATTTAAATTTTTTGGTATTTTAAAATTCTGGTTAATATTTTTTTTAAATAAAACACATTTGTTGTAAATTAAGTATATTATTTCATTAAATTATAAGTGATATTCACTTAGGTTTTTCGAACTTTTTTTAATATTTCTATTCTCTACTTATGTTTGTTTAAGGCACTCCGTACAATATTTACATCACTAGTAACATTGGTACATGAAAATTACATTTATACCTGAATAAAGATATCTTAACTATTGTCGTTATCTTATAATTTATCATCCTGATTGACGGAACTAGATTCAGTATAATTTAGCAAAGAAACAAAGATAAACTAATAATACTGTTTACTCAAATAATAGTTAATTAATAAATTGTTATAAAATCTTACGTTTTTCAAAATATTAGTAACTAATTTTACAAGATAATAAAAAATATGATTAAACGAGTTTATTTACACATTTCAGATTAATTGTTACAGTTTTGAAAATGCAATTACGTAGATGTCTGTAACAAATATATAATGACTTTTGAGACATCTAAACCCTCTCTCTCTTACTACTTACATGGTCTTTCTTCTGACCATGATTGCTGTAAAGTATTCGAAATGTCTGGACATAAATGAAAGTAAATCTTCGAATAAAGAAAAAAACCGTAAAGATCCGAAGACTTTTATTCAAAATGTGAAATATTCGCGTAAATCTAAAAAATTATTATGCAAGTACAACTTTTAATTCCTATGCTATATGTATTAAATGCATAATAATAAATAGCTAAAATATATAAAATGGATACATTTATGAAGTAATAAAATAGTTGGAAAATGACTATAAATAACTTATTCTACAGCAATTGTCACTTTACTCCCAGGTCTTCGGTTAAAGAACCATCTTGTGCCTTACAAGTAGAATCTAATAATATTGTAAATCTGAATTGTACAACTAGCTTTATTATCCCGTCAGTACGATTCAAAATTAATTCGTATAAAATTTTATGGGAACGGTAAATATAAATATAGACAGTTTTTTTATAAAACACTACCTAGGTATAAAAATAGTAAAATGTTTTTAAAAACTTTATATTTATTAATTGGTCAGCTACGATCCAGATTCGAATCTTGACCTTTTCGCCGTTTCCCGTGAAGCCTTGTGAACTATTGAAGTACGTAATGTTATGCCGAATATGTCTTCGTGATATCTGTTCTCGTCCTGTAAGGTAATATTAATTTTTAATATGCAGTATTTTAGCATAATAAGATTATCACTAAAATTACTTATAATTTACTTTCCATTGTTATTATATATTGACTTAAAACATAATAAAATCATGTTTGCATTATATATTTATTAGAACACCTTGTCGAAATAAAAAAATTTAACGGCCGAGACCGAAGTTGAGGCGGTATCTTCATATAAATTTCAGAACTTGGTCTGTCCGTCTGAGACCGCAACACGAGAAAACCATTGGACAGATTTTAATGTTATTTGACGTATTGATAGCTGATTATCCAAGTATAAAATATCTTATCTGTGACAAAATACGTTAAAACATAGCCTAGCGACAAATCTGAACGGATTGAGAATGATTTTGTTAGTCGTAAGTATAAATAACTTTTTGTAGGCATATTCACTGACACAAACGGGTATCCGTTTGAAGTGAAATTATTAATATATATTAATAATAGATTTTACCTACTGAAATAGAAGCTACCGCACATAATTTTATTAATAAATTTGAATATTTTTATACTATGCCAAAATCTATTAACTTGTTTTTCAGACAATTTAATTCATGAACCATTATCATCTCAATTTAACACATGGAATTATATCAACCTCGGTCACAAAAAGTTTCATTCGTATTGTTAACTGAGTTCACACTTATACCGCAAGTTTTACAAATACATTCTAGTCGTGTAGAAAATGAACAGTTACGATGTACCTTATACTATTTATTTGAAAAATCACACCGAATGAACGCTACTGTTCATTCGGTTGTCTTGCAAGTCCGGAGAAAGTGTAGCATGTTTGTTAAAGGACGTGTATTATGAAGGGAATAGTTTCATGTACTAACTAATGTAAAAACTTAGTTTAAAACAATAAAAAATACCATACCATTAAATATAATATGAAATCTTCTACTTCCTCTTCCGTCAGATTTCCATGTTGTTTGATAACTTCTTTTAACTTCTGTTGAACTTCTTCCGCCATTTTGCAATCTCCGCACACATAAAAATGGCCGCCTTCATCCATTAATAGACGAGTTATATCCGCACCTTCGTCTTCTAGAAGGGCTTGGACGTGTTTCTAAAAAAAATTAATCTTTTACAATTTATATTTTTTAGGTACATAATTGGTGAAATACTTTCTGTATAATCGTAGATTTAGATATCATCTATAAATATACATAATATAAAAAAAACTGAGTCGAATCAGACAGTTAAATATTTTTTAGACAATCTTATTGAAATATTTATTATTATCGATACAAAAATCGTAACTATTGTTTTTAGTAATTTAGTCTGTCTGTCTGTCGACCTCATCACGAGGAAATATCTGGTCAAATTTTGTTAAAATTTGGTATGATGATAGGTTATCCGGGTTCACATATATATAGGATATTTTTTACGAAATCTAAATCATCTCAGACAAATGGCATACGAAGTTGATAGTTAATAATATAGTTAATCAAATTATTAGTAACAAAAGATTTTACAAGTATAATCGCACACGTATAACATATTATGTTAATTTCGGTGGTCTGACTCATGTCAAAATAAAATGCAAACATTACGTAGGGACGCTTTTTTCAATGTTTGTTACTTTTAAACGTTGGAACTGAAGTTTTGTTTTACTTCCAAATGAGACAAAAATACTAAAATATAACATTGAAAGGCAGATATTTAACGTGATTTAATTTATTCTTACTCATTTATCCTCAAGCAAGTTTTCTGAATGGTAGTATCTTATACTACGAGAATACATAAATTTGTTTATATAAAATGCAAACAAATGGCAACCTTTTTTAGAGCAACAAGTATCGGGAGACATGAATTTATTTAGATTCTCTCTTTCGTAACTGATCGGGATTAAGTCTGACCTTGTGTTTAGAAAAATAGAGGTTTATTTATTTTCGTATAATATAGGATAAGATAGGGTTTTTGATCTATCAAGTTTATTACGTTTTCTCTATACCTACGAGCTTTCGGTATGTCCTGATTTCTACCGAACAAGGGTTGATAGCACTAAAGGGTAATTTAAGCTTTCAAAAAACAAAAATATTAAGGACATAGCCCGTATTATTTAAGGTGCTTTTAGTTTGGACTTTTAGTTTTGGAAAGAATCACTAACATATTATAATTTTACAACTAACCTTGTTAGATCCTTCTTCTCTAGAAAGCGCTAAAAGTGACTTCGTAATAACACCATCTTTTAACGCCTGCTCCTTCTCCTCCTTGTACAAATCCATACCCTTGTATCTACATCCAAAGAACAAATAAATAGGTCCTGGCTTTTTACTGCTTTCTTTTATTTGACTTCTTCTGTGATTCCAAAATCCTCTAAATGGAGCGATTCCAGACCCAGGTCCTACTAGAATGAGGGGAATTGATATGTCCTGTGGCATGTGGAAGCTTGGTGCTCTGTTAATAGAAAAATATGTATAAGTATTATTTACTTGTTCTAACATCGTTGTGTTGCTTTTTATAGTCAGTTTAATGTGACTAAGATTTTTTGGATTTGAAAACTAGTCAAGTAGTTGTTAATGTACTTGCCTTCTTATGAATGCAAAAACCTCGTCCCCAGGTTTCAAACTTTCCAAATACGTTGAACAAACGCCGTAATGAGTTGGTCCTTCACCATCTAAAGCAATTATTTTCATTATTATTATATAGTATTTGATATATTATGTAAGTAAGATGGCATGACTTATTTAAAATATCCGTTTTCTTTTTATTTTTATTAATTGTTTTCTTTAAACATGTTGGGACACTATTTGTGTAAAACGTCGGCAAAGTCGACTAAAATTTTGTAAATAATCATGTAACTATATCATATTCTTTTTTTTTGTAATTTATTGATTTCAACCGCAAACGAAATTAAAAGAACATATTCAGGTTTAAGTTTCTTACCAAAAAATTTATTAGTTTTTTTTTTCAAAAGCATAAAAAAATCTAGGTAGGTATAAGCTTTATACAAAAATTTTACTAATCTATATAAATAAAGTGATAGAGGCCTGCAGTTGTGCGCGCATCACGGAAAAACTACTGGATAGATTTCAATAAAATTTTCTAAGTTTTATTTCTTAGACACTTGGCCCTCATCAGAAAAAATAATAATTGCGATATCTTCATTTAATAAAAAGCTATTAAACTTTCAAGAAACAACGATTTGTATATGCACTGCGTGTTCAGTGATGTATGTTTTCTTCTCGCGGAGTAGTGGGGCAAGCGGCGTAGCGCGCATGCGGAAAACTTTGTCAATATTTCAAGCAACGCGGACGAAGTCGCGGGTATCAGCTAGTTTAAAATGAAAAAAAATAAAAAAATAACTGTTAAATACTTACTCTGTGTCCTATAAACCACAACAGCGACAGTGAGTTGCAGTCGGTGTTGGTGTTCCCGCGGCGCGGACGACACGGAGTAGTAGCGCGGGCGCAGAGGTGGCAGCAGCGCGGCGAGCAGCGCGGCGTGCGCGCGACACGACGACACGCGCGATAGCACTTCCGCGAGGTTTGGCGCGTGGTGGTGCGACCACTCGTCGTATTTGTTGCTATCCTAGTAGTTCATAGAGTAAAATGCTTAAAATTTAAAATTTCATAGAAATAAATTATACAACGACGATGAAAAATATTTAATATTTAGGAGTTTTCCCACATTAGTAGTTTACTTTACAATTACTATAATCAAAAGATAAATATAAAAGGTCAATAAATATTAATCTGCGTCAGCTACAATTTTTTTAAAGTTTATAAGCATTTTTAACTTAAAATGATTACTTAGGATATTTCCGGATATGAAGCCGTACATGCTACCTACTAAAGCGAAGCAGTAAAATAAATGTACATAAAACAGTTGCGTATTCAAAACAGAATAAAAATAAAATGAAAATAAGAAATTTATTCAAGTAAATACTAAAATTTGCACAATATCAACAAATCTCACCTCAATCAGTTCTCTCAAGTAGTCCGCCTCGCTCGGCTCGCTGCAAACCGAGGCGAGGTACTTCAGCACTTTGGAGGACGGCGGCGAAGTGATGTCGAGGAACCGCGTGTATATCTCGCGTACGGAAAGCGCTGGTATACGCTCGTGGAACTCCCAAGATTTAATGGCACCTATAAAAGTATATTGGTGTAAGGCATTCGTCGGGTACAAAAAGTCAAAACTAAGTCATAATAAAAATATTAATAGAATAGTCTAAAATTCCATTAACCGTATAATTCCGTACCTATTGTAATTTTAGTGTGTGCGCTCAAACATAACTCCACTCTCTATTCCTTACACTATAAAAGTTACTATCACAATTTGACATAACTGGGTAGAAACTTATCTTACAAGTAATATCTCGGCACTAAGTAATAACTTGACGACTAAGTTAATGTCATGCCAATTTAAAACAAAATCAACGTAGTAAATGCTTATAAAATGGAAAATGTATTTTCATCTAACTTATTTTCCTTTGCCTGAGATAATTATTTTATTTTATCTCCGGTATACTATTATTATAAGTTATAAATCTTTATTCAAACCGATGGTAATTTTTTATCTAAAATCATTTATAGGGTTGATATGGCTTAACGACTATCAATGGCCATCAATCGAGATCGACGGCTTAACTTGCACGAAACGCTCAGATATTATGACACCAATTATTATATTGGTCACCATCAAGTGCATGCAGCACATGTTCTTGCTTAATTTGATGGGTCAGACTGTTTCATGTGCTTTTTTGCTTAGCTTTTCGTTACAAACAAGAATCTAATTTTAAGGCGCCATCTCTAATAAAATTTAACCATTTGATGAAATTTTCTTCTAGATTTTGGAACATGTACCTAGCTAAGTAAGGTCACTACAAACTGAGCCATACTTGTCATTAGTTTATTATACTTTTATTAATAATATCGAATATTCAAGTAAGGTTACTTACAAAGTATTAAGTAATATACCTGTTGGTGTGAGAGTTTCTTTCATAACTTTCAATTGCACTGGTTTGTCGAAATTATCAATACCCTTCAATCTCTCCAATACAGCATCTACGATATCTTTCCGATTACACGGCATGATGCCCACGTGGTCGCCCGGCTCGTATTTGAACTCCGACTTTAACATTAAAAATGGTTAATATTTTCTATGTTTCGTGATATTTAGTATATTCTACTAAAGATAAGAATGTGTATAGTATTAAGACAATTAACAGAGTCGTTTAGAGTTTTAAGATTTGCCTATATGAAATTCGTGCTCATATTTTAATGTGTCACAATTTGTTTTAATCAAAACAGTTTAACTGTAATACACAGATTTTGACACTGACTACAAACAATCCTTACACAATATTCAATTGAGCTTGTATATTTGCTCGGCCATTGTTACAATATTTTTGTGATGGCCCTGCAATTAGTTGCCAATATTGTAGCCACGCATTGCAGAAAAATATTGCCCGTTTAGGAGCACCCTAACAGATATCCTTCAAATATAAAAACTCATAGTCATTTTACCATAATATTATTATTAAAGTAATACTTACATCAGATTCCATGTCAATAAATATGGTGGAACGATCTGAGGTTGATTCTCCTAAATATTTGTTTTCTTTAATTTTACACGATATTAAATGCTTCTTATAACTATGTTCTAGCGCACATTTCATTTCTCGTCTCTTCTCTGTTCTACTGAATTTCACAGTTTCTTCAGTTAATGGTATTTTACCAAAGGCTTTTTTAGCATCTTTTACCATATCGTTTTCCTCCAAGCAGAATGTTTCACATGCAACCTTAAATTTAAATGATGTTTTAATAAATATGAAATAATATATCTTTTATTTCTAATGTTAATTTCTTGCTTTAGCAAAATGCTTGAATACAAATAATATTATTATCACTTACGTGGAATATACTAGAAGACCAAACACGAAACTGTTGTTCCTGACCGCACATTTCATCTCCACAAGTCAGTTCTAAAAGTCTTTCTCCCCCCAAATCTTCCAGAATTTTGTCCACGGTTTTACCAAATTGACAGAATTTTGGATACACGCTAGAACCGAGTGCGAACACCGCGTAGCATACATTGCTTAACGGGCCTATGTTCTCGGCTGACGATGTTACTGTTACACTGCCTAATAAAATTATTAATAATTAGTAATCCACATTTTATTTTTAATATATAAAATTATATATAAGACTAGTTAATTTACAATTTAGTTATAAAAACAAATATTATAATAAATAGCAGGGCGTAAATCATCTTGCGACGTCCCATTAGGACGAGAGAGATTTCGTGGCATTTTATGGCTACTATCAGGTGATCACCTTTAAGTACACAGCAGGTATGCCTCAATGCATTTCACAAGAAAACAATATAGGTTTAAGGAATTTTAATTACAATACAATAATTTATAGATTTAACTCACTCTTATTAGATTCCAAACGTGACAACTGTCTCTTATAGTCGTTTACGTTGGTTTTGTTAGACTCCATGCGGGATAGCTGTTTCTTGTATTCAATACTTGGTGTCATCACACTGTTGGTTCGCATTAAGGACTTCGGTGTTGGGACTTTGGTGAGACTGATTCCAAAAAAAAAGACTTAAATTATTCTGTATATATGTATTTATTAAACTAAATAATTAGATGGAATGAGCACTATTCTCATAGTTTTCGACTGAATAACTGATTGACTTTAACATGGTTCCTGAAATTTCGCATACTTTACAGCAATCATGGTCACGGAAGAGACTTTCCCGAGAAGATAGATGTTTTTTTTTTAAATATATAATCAATTACTTTATTTTGTAATACTTATCGGATCAAATAACTGGGTGGATTTTAATGACATCACTACATAGTATAAAACAAAGTCGCCTTTTCTGTCCCTATATCCCTATATCCCTATGTGCGCTTAAATCTTTAAAACTACGCAACGGATTTTGATGCGGTTTTTTTTAATAGATAGAGTGATTCAAGAGGAAGGTTTATATGCATAGCTAGCAGATCCCGCGGCTTTACCTGTGCTAAATCTAGGGAAGAGCCCGAGCGAAGCGAGGGCGAGTCGCTAGTTTAGTATAAAAAATCGACTAGATACTGTCCTAGTTAGATAATTATTGTAGGTACAAAGGGATGCATCTAAACAAAGCAAAGGCTAAGATGCTATAATAACATATTTATAACCTTCGCAGATATCGAACCCACGATAATGGCCTTGAACGCGTTTATGCTGTTACTTAAGGCTCTTACTTAACTTAATTTTTTACTTATTTTTAATTAAAGAGTTAATTAATTGGCTATTTAGATACTCGTAACTAATGTCCCTAATTGGAGGGGATGGTGATGTAACGATACTTAATTACGTTGTGCTACTACAGTGATTAGCGTACAGATAATAATTAATTGATATTAATATAATATAATATATGGATGGCAATAATTTATAGTAATTAATGTATACTAATATCAATATCATAAAGATGCAGTTTGATTGTTTGTTTGAACGCGTTAATCTCATCTCACATATTAAGTAATCAGATTTGAATTTTTTTTTGCAGTAGATATCTCGTTTATTGAGGAATGTTATGCGGTATATATCATTATAATATATAGATTGAGTATGTTTTATAAATATATTTTATATTGGTTAAAGGTATTTAGTTTAAGAAGCGGAGCTTTCAAACTGTTATGTTACTGGAAAAATCGAGAATATTAGCATAAACAGCAAATATTTGGACGGAATCAAACAAAAACAAACACATAATATACAGGATGTCCCAGAAGGTAGTCCTTCTGTGACATCCTGTATATTATGTTTTAATCTAAGGAGTCGTGTCATATTAAACATATTTACCCAGCACTGTCAGTTTGATCACCAATGTTCTTCTTTTCATTGCACAGCATCTGGCATAGGTGTTTAGCAAAACCCTGTGAAATACCATATTATACTTAATACTTATTCATGGTTTACCGCAAAACAAGTAATTTAACGTGTATTTGTGAAAAATGGCACCTCTTTTGTATTTTTATATTGTTTAAATACAATATAAATGGCTGACCATATTTAGAATAAAGCGAGATTAATATTTTAAGGTGGGCTGTTCTACTTTATACCCCTAAAGGTATTCATTTTTGTTAAATACTTTACCTAACAAATCTCTCGGCAAATTTTATACTTCAATATACGAGTATAATACTGCTATGATACTGAGATAATCTTTGATAATGTTAGACGTAAACACAATATGCTATTTTTATGGTTCTTAAAATACAAACAATATGTGTAATGTTGTTTTTTTTGTAATAAAATCATTATAATGGCTTTTAACATTATTTTTTTCAAACTAAATTATATCATTTTATTATGATTATATATTTATACTACGTACGTGTACATAAGTACCATAAAAATATTACGTGATGGTGTAATTACTTGGTTCATAAAGAAAAAAACAGCTAATTTCTAGACAAAGTACCTACTCGTAGTTCTAGGCTGTTTTAAACGCTTAATTTTATAATAAAATTATACCTAAGATTTAAATAAGAGTATTATTTAATTTAATATTAATATTCAAGCAATTTGAATACATACCTCCCCATTAGCCGGCGGCTCGCCATTTCCAAAAGTAGAGGTAACAATTAACAGGAGAGTCTCGTGTTCTATCGAGAACACGTCGTACTCTGACATACAATGCACCTAAAAGAAACAACTTATTTCAAGAAATATATTTATATTTATTATTTCATGTAAACTTAAACAGCCTTATTCCTGATATCCTTATTATTACTATTATTTTATTTTATTGGATGCTTATATTTAGTCCTTTATTTTATTATAACTTTTTGTATGTTTTAATATAAATTTAATTTACTAAGCAGTTCTTACTAAATACACAAATGGTATGGAAATTACGTTTCTTTTTCATAAAAGAAACCTATATAAATAAACTTAAAAAGCAAAATCTTATCTAATACAAACATATCTTATCTAAACAAAATTTTATTTAAATCGTTAGAGCCGTTGCTTAAACAACGAATTAAATGTATATATATGGGATACCTATTGTAAATATACATATAATATAAATATAAATAAAATACTTAATAAATTTACCTGTGCATTAAAAGCATGGCCGAATATAGTGCCCAGTTCTTTAGCGTATTGTTCAGATTTGCCGGTCTCAGTAGCATAAAGGATCGTCGCCTTGATCCGTTTGGAGAGCGCTTGTCCGAACAGCTTCGATGTGAATTTGACTGCTCGGGCTATTTGTTTGAAATGGAACTTTCTGGTTTTAGGTTTGGTTCCTTCCTCTTTGTTCCACTGGTGTGTTTTCCATGGTGGATCCTTTATAGCAATATATATTTTTATTAACTAAAGTATTCATAATTTTAATTAAATAGATTACTTAAAAGAAGTTATATCTAAAGCGGCTCAGCTTTAAAATGCTTAATATTAAGTACCCATTAATAAAATTAACCGTTTATGTTAAACAAACAAAATGTACGAAACTTATTCTTATAATAAACGAATTAAATTAAATAGAAGCTAAATCATTGTACACAAATAAGCCGTAAATAAATATTAATATGATAACTTACCTGGTAATCATATGACGGTCTCATGTAATACAGTGCCATTTCTTGATGGAACACTGAAGTGAGAGACGATGACATCGGCGGAACTATCCACACCCAGTCAGAGGGACACCCTCCTCTAGTAAAAAAAACGTAATATTAAATTAAAAATATATAAACAATGGTAACTAGTGGTAACGGGTTCGCTTGGAAATCCCAGCAAGCAAATTTAAATGCCGGGTTTTTACCTCTGATATTTTAAGTGCAAAATATTTTCAACAACACTACCACTTGCTTTGCAGTGAAGGAAAACATCGTGAGGAAGCTTGCATATCTGGATGAACCTAACAAGTTTTCAAACGACATGCTTACTTTAGTCCGCTTCACACTTGACAGATCCCCTGAGTATTGAAGGGAAGCCGGTGCCTAGTAGTGGACGTTAAAACGGTCCGAATACAGTATCAAAACTCAATGTTAGTTAAAATTCTAGTTATAACTTGTTATACTCAATAAATTCTACTAATATAACAATTTAAATTCAATAAATCAAGATTGGAAGAAAAACAAGATATGAAATCCAAAAATATATAAAAAAAAAGAATTTATGTAACTGAGTAACGAGTATACATAATATGATAAAATAATCGACAAAACAAGATAACAAAACATAATCCGTTATGTGAAACGAGAGAAATATATACCTACTAACCGTTAAAACGTATCGAACGTAACCGTTAAAACGTAACGAAAACGTAACGACAGAAGCTATTATGGCCTTCAAAATAATTGTCATAGGTACTTTTTTCTGTATGTAAGCAAACACTACTGAAGCAATTTTGTACTTTTGCGTAGTGAACTTTGCTACACCTTTTTCTTTCCCACGGGAAAACACAATATTACAGTTAAAAAAATCAAGTTCTGTAAAGTTTAATACAAAATAAAGTTTGTGCATATTATGTAAAGTAAGATACTTTATGACAAGGAAAACTTTTGTTTTATTTTTTTTAGTTATATATCAACATATTATAAAATATTTTAAAAAACCTATAAAAAGTTAGTTCGTCGCTAAAATATATTATACTGCGCAAAGAGAAAGAAAGAATATTCTTTCAACCTCCAAGAAATTGCAATTGAATTGTTTTGCATAGCAAGTGATCACTCGTATCTTTTTCTTTTGAACATTTTAGAATGCAATAGACTTATAAAAGCTTAAAAATATTTTGCTATTTCTACTTCACTACATATTTAAATAAAAACAGGTCAAGTGCGAGTCGGCCTTGCGTACTAAAGGTTCCGTATGATCGTACAAGGTAATATGAGATGGCTTTTTATGTATTTTTTCATTTTCGTTTGTTCGCAAGTAGCTATTATAATTGTAATATTATTATTGTTCTTAATTTAAAAAAAAATATTTCAATAATCTAATGTTTGCTTACGTCCACGTAGTTCATACCATATTATATTGTCTTACACAGTAGTCTATAGCATAATTTTTTTTTCAAAAAGTACTAATATTGTTCAAGATAAGCCGTCCAAGCAAACCAAAAAGAAAATATCTTTTAAGCTTATATTATTAGTTATTAGTACCAACCTTGAATAGTCAAAGAGTTCAATGGATTCCTTTATTTAATTTCCTTTTATTTAAACCTTTTATTTAACCTTCTTAGTTAATGTGTATTCTGAATCCCAATCTCCCTTTATATCGCAGAAAAGGAACAAATTTTAATACAATTAACGTACCTGCTTTTATTTTCATTATCCAGATGTTTGATAAACTGCTCTGAAGCGGAATGATGGTCCACTATGGAAACGTTATCCCTGTGAAAGCTGTGTAGTACTGCTATATTAACTTCCACCAATGCTTTATCTTTCCAAAGCGAGACAAAAGAATTTGTGTCTAGACCCAATTTAATTGCAACAGTCTGTAAATAAATTAAATAAAGATAGTAATTATATTTAAAACAATAACACATTTTTAAGAAATCGTTAAAAATATTATAAAGTACTAAGTGTAAGTTTTTGATTTTGATAATTTTACACAGAACTATGAAAAACTTTGGTGGCCGTTTAATTTAAATTTCATTATTATTTTTAAATATATCTTTCCTCCCTATAATGAGGTTAAGTGCAATAATAAATATTATATTAAAATATATATTATATTGAGTAGTTTTGAGCTTTTAAGATGATAGAGCATAAGTGGGCATTACAAATTATATCGTATGCGAGAATTGAACCCATCAACAACCTTTAGTTACATATTAAATTTCATTCAGAACCATGACAATAAAGCTTTTCTCTGTTTTTATTATAATAAAAGTCTCATGAGTCTATTTTTGGATTTTCAATATCTTTGTATAGTAGTTTACAAAGAGTACGTTGAATGAAAAGCGAAGCCAGCAATTTATCAACCACTCTTAAAAGCTATCTGAGAAGTTCTACCTAATTAAAGTAACAGAGCTCAATAATGTCTTTTCAGTATAGAAACGGGTTTATAGCGCTGAAATAAAATATATACCTATTTGGTTTTATATATAAAAAGAACGTATTTCTTAGTAATGCAAATTTTAACTGTAATTGCATCTTGCTGCCGTCAAAGATTACTTCCAACAAATCTCATAATTTTTATATTAAGACTTGTCTAAGCATTATCTTTCTATTTATTACAATAATACTTTTAATTTTAGGCCGATTTTGTAGCTTTAATGACAATCTGTATCTTTAATAGAAGAGTAAAAGTGATATTTTTAATGCTCTTTCAGAAGTCAGTAGTAATTTATATCAAAGCCATAAAATATATAGATATAAGATATGAAATATTCAATTAATAATAATTTATTTCAAAATTCTTACCTCAGTTATATTCAGTCTATTAGAATCACATAGATTCCTACATCCGATCTCAGTACCCATGTACCAGCCGTTGAAGGCGGTGCCTGTAAACTCTAACCCACCGCAGTCTAGCCGCATATTAGACACAGCTGGCAAAGCATACCATCGTAGACCTAAATCTTTAAACCAGTCATACCTAAAAATAATATGAAGGTATAAATACATTATGAATTAAAATGAAAATCGAACCCACTATTTTCCATTTAGTATGCACGTTCATGGTCTACATATATATTAAACAAAATTAATTTGATATCAAGTGGATCACGAACGTTTAAAGGAATATCTTATATAGACTCAAGAGGTACTGAAAGAAATTTCTAGAAATACGAATCCTAAACGGTTCAAAGGAGTGTCAAGTTAGTAAAGAAAATAAGATAAATGCGATAAGCGATGTAAAAAACGACGAGTTCTACATACACGTGTTCATATTTTGTTAGACGGTACAGAAAACTGTTATTGGTAAAAACATTTGAAAAATAAATACACATGGCCGGTACCGATCGAAACTCGACCTTCTTTCCCAAGCAAACAACCGCGTAAATTGAAAAAATGTATGAACGAATGATAAAACTTTAATATTTTTACCCGATTGTGCCATAAGGAGTGTTTTGTTTTCGAGAGTATGTATGTATAGTAATTGTTAGGTACGCTTTGTGGACTGAACGGCTCGATGGACTTTAGCTAGAGAAGTGTCGTTAGATTCGTATTAATTGTAAAAGTGACACCGAGTATACATTTGAAATCAGAACACAATATATTTTAGGGTCTTTTAATTCAAAATTACAAAGACGGTTTTAATTTTTTTAATATAAACTGACTTGTTGCATTAAGAATTGCGAGTGAATAAACGTTAATATCCTTAATTTTCTCTTTAAAATAATTATAAAACTAAAGCACATGTTATAATTACATTCGACACAGCACATACATAAAGAAAATGTTGTAACCAGTTCAACATTTACTTAAGATTGTAAAACACAGCGTAATGCTGGTAGAGATTTTACCCCAAAGTTGAAGAAACATTTGCATCATTAATAACAACTTTACCAAGTTTACAATTCTATGAGTTTTAAGGTATTGAAATTACAAAGTTAATTTGTAAAGCATTAATTAGAAAGTCTGACACATTAAGAGATTTTCTATGATACTGTTTGTTATTTATACATATAATTAAATTCGAAGTCGAATCGGAAAATTAAATATTTTTGGAAAATGTCATTGAATTATTCATTATTATCGATACAGCTGCCCAATCTATAATGTAGAGCTTTTGTCGGTCTGTCTGTCTGTGATCGCATTACGAGAAAACTACTGGACAGATTTTGTATATTTTTGTATGTTATTGTGTTAATACGATATGTTGTACTGCGGAAAAACATCAAATTCCCCGAGATTTTTTTAAAAAAGTATAAGACTCGAACCCGAGTAAAGCGGGACGTAGCGTTATTATATAATTTTTTTTTTACTTACTCTGGGTGCTCCATTTCAACTTCCATTATAATTTCACGAGGTATGTCAAAGTATTCGGGATCTTTGCCATCTGCTGACACCACTATGGGCAAAATATCCCAGGCCGTGCGAGGCGGCTTCCAACCAAGCCTTATGCAAATCTAAAATATTATCTCTAGTTTATACTTAAACATTATTAAACAAAATATTTAACCTTAAAAAACATTAAAATTTTATAGTACGAAAAAATACACAAAAGTTTAAAATAGTATAAAAGAAGTACCTATTACGTTATAATAATATATACCTATAAAATGGGTACCTATTTATATCAAACGATATAGAATTTTTTTTCAAAAGAACTTTTTAAGTTTTTACATCAACATCAATGTAATATGTATTTAGACAGACACCATACATTGAAATTTATTATCATAAAAATACATCTTAAGTAAATAGTTAATTATAATACAATTGTAGGGATTGAAATTGAAAAAAAATAGTAGACCATGTGTATTCAGTAGTAATGCTAACACAAAAACATAACACAACTCTTAACAAAATGAACATAATAGATTCCATGTTTATCTGAAAACTTATGTTAAATAATTCCCAAAATTGCTAGCACCCTAATAAAGATTCGTTTATTTTCATAGTTTAGAAACGTTTGCTTTACCTTTGTAATAAAAGTTATTCATTTGTTTATTTTATCATATTATAGTATAGTGCCTGCTTACCCGTATACTAGCCCGCGACCTGATTACACACATTGAAAGAAACATGACGAAAATACTGGAAATATGCCTTTTGGTTATATTATTTCCCCCTATGATTTTCATCCAATTTAGGAGCTAAGTTTATATATTTATAAGCTAGGTAATCTAAAGTAATAAAGATGTAAAGTAAATATTTAAGTAGATAATAATTTGTGCATACCTCAGTAAATTCAACTCTAGCTGGGTCGCCCAATACCGTCCCATCTGGTTCTATGTACCCAGCGTAGTTAATGAGTTGCGGATTCCATATCCTGTAGTCGTGCTTGCCGTCTGTTCGTTGAGGAAATATAGTTATCGCCGACCTACAAATAGGTGATGGGTAAATAGGATGCACGACTAGATTGCGAATCGATGGGACAATTTGCAAGGGTCATTAATATAATTATTATAAACAATCAAATCAAAAAATATATACAAATATTTATTTTATTTATTTATTTGATGATGCGAATCTACTCGTACCAGTGAGCTAATCTTCTATTCGTATCTTTAACTTATATTGGATAAAAAACTAAAATTTTCTTCGTCTTTAGGTAAGGTATACTGAATGTATAAAAATTTAAGTAGTTTTCCCCCACCTGCATTTGTTATATGAAAAGAAGTAGTAGTAAAAAGGCCAAAGGAAGTTTCTAAACGTGTCTATTTAATGCGCTGTCAGTTGTAGCTTCGTTAAATTACTTGGTCTAACGAGATGTGGCCGGTATTCTTTTAAAGAATTGCAAGTTAGTTAGCTCTACTAAGAAGCGACCTAGTAAAATATTTATATCTATACAAAACTTGCTTCTCACCCTCACTGTGCTCGGAATTCTTATATATTATTTATTATATATCTCTCACTAAAATAATGATTAATTCGCCATACAAACTATCATCCACCTTACTTAAGGGTTTAAGGGATATATTTCGGGGTAAAACTATTCTAGGACCCCCTTACAAACTAAATTTATCTTTATCCATTTTTACATACACATAACCTCTCTTTATAACATAGTATAGATCAGTGTAAATGAACAAGTGGTTTGAAATAATCTAAAAGTATAACCAGTTCTGTTATATTAAACTGAAGGCATCACACAAAATGTAATACCTTTTTACCACATAATAGGTTTTTACAAAAGTTATCCACCCATTCATTCATTAAGACAATTGTGGCGATGTCAACTCTACCCTTCCTTTTAATTTGCTTTGTTATAACTTTCATTACGCATTTTGTTTGGGTACAAAAGAAAGTATACAAAAAAGCTTGTTGAGGCCGACCCATTCACTTTGCCAAAAATACGCCACTGTTGCTACTATGTCATTATCCTAACGTTATTTTTGTACAATCTATTTTCAAGTTGATAAATTCTTTGTTAACAAAAACCATGTTTATAAATTACTTTAAAAGTTGGCAATTAAATTCCAAATATTACAAATCAATACAAGTAAATATTATTAGTAAAGTAAAAATGTAGGTAATAATAATGTAACCTTTTTTTTCTTATGCTAAGACATCGTCAAATTAGAACGATCACATGTTATTCGGTATTTTATTAAAGTTTGCGATAATCTATACTAATAATATAAAGATGAAGAGTTTGTTTGTGTATTTAAACACACTTATCTCAGGAACTAATAGTCTGAATTAAAAAAATCTTTTAGTTATTGGTACGAGTAATATAACATCACATGATATATGTAAAATCTAAAATTTGGCTTTTGGTCTTTATAAAATAGGGGGAGCCTCGGTAAATGCTAGTAAATTATAATAAAAATATAACTCACCTTATATTTCCTTTATTTGTAGCATACTTGATATGATTACAAAGTGCTTCAAACATACCGCTTGCGGTTGTTACGGCTCTACAATCGAATATCTGAAAATACAAACTCTGATAAGCGAATTCTACGTTTCGCAAATCGCAATATCTTCTTTACATTTCATAAATAATTTGAAATATAATCACATTTCCATCAAAACAGTCTATTTAAAATCACATATTATGTTTAAGCAGAATGTCATGTACATAATATTTTCTTAGGTTCACGCGAATATCTGACATTATAAATGAAACTATATTTTCGGATTTTGTCGCGGATTACCATCTCCGACTGCGTTACCACTTATCATCAGGTGGAACGCAGTCAAGCACTAATTCAGAATAAAATAAAAAAAGCTACGAAGCTTGTGTTACGGGTATAAGATAGTCGATATACTACATATAGAAGTTTAAATACATACATAATATAAATAAAAACAGCCATGACTGGAGTACAAACATCTGAGTTCAACAAATGAATGCCCGCAGCGAGATTCGAACCCGCGACTGCTAGCGCAAGAAAGTAGGGTCATTACAAACTGCGCCAAACGTGTCGTCGGGTATATAAACCCCTGAGACGTCAAATACTTTAGTCTCTCCAGTGACCATGACCTGTAAAGCATTCGAAACGTCGGGAACCAAAAATCAAAATAAATCCACGACAAAATACGAAAAGATACATTTATAATACACTAGCGACTCGCCCTCGCTTCGCTCGGGCTCTTCCCTAGATTTAGCACAGGCAAAGCCGCGGGATCCGCTAGCTATGCATATAAACCTTCCTCTTGAATCACTCTATCTATTGGAAAAAACCGCATCAAAATCCGTTGCGCAGTTTTAAATATTTAAGCTCACATAGGGATATAGGGATATAGGGACAGAAAAGGCGACTTTGTTTTATACTATGTAGTGATGATGATGATAATATTCATAAGAGCACTACAATGCAGTTATAATGAAATGCTGATCTAATTATATTTACCAAAAAAGATTACTAAAATTAAATATGCATGCTGTTTTTTTTAAATATTCTGTAGAACATCTAGTTTTAGTTTCAATTACCCTTAACAGTAGAGAGAGATTTTAAGGCACTTAAAAAATGTTTCCACTTTGATACGGAAAAGCCTAATTTAAAAGAAATTATGAGACCACTTATAAAATTTTGCCAAAACCGATTTTTTTTTGGTGTAGATAATGAACTGGATAAGCAGCTTCATAAGTAAGAATTCAAAAATGATTGTTAAAATTTTCTGAAAATAGGTGAGTTAAATTGTTTTCACAAAGTTTTGTTAACTCTACAAAGTAGTTCATAAATGCCTATTTGAAAAGTTTATATATGAGATAAGTGATGAAAGTTGAGAGAATTCGGGATTAAAATACAGGCAAATTTAAGTAACTAAAATCCAAATAGTTAGATACATAAATTTCAAGAATACATAACTAAAAGAAAAAAGGAAGGCTTAAGCATGAAAAAAACAATTAACGGTTTAAATGTTTCAATTCATTGCATTTTATGAAATTTTCATTTTTATTATATTGGTAGTATATGTAGTATATAATATACCTGTAATTTCTTCCACTGGATCCTACCGATACATCGCGACGCGTTTCTCCAGGCTAGCTTAGCTCCGAACACCAACTCGGGAGTATTGAGTTGATAAGTACCTTTTTCATTTAACTCTTTTTGAACTTCTTGTAGTCTTTTTACATGGGCTTCTGTGTTTTCTCTACAAAAAAACTTTTTTATTAAAGTTTACATTGTTTTAATTGTTTTAGAGTGAGAGTGTATGCTACTTTTTGCACTCACTAGATGGTTTTTATAGTATAATGTTCACGAGCGACTCACCATCGCTTCGCTCGGGTTCGTCCGTTCATTTGGCTCGAGCGATATACTGAATTATATATTAAAACCTTCCTCGAAAACCACTCTATCTATTGGTGAAAACAGCATTGAAATTGGTGTAGTTTTTGGGTTAATCGCGAACAGACAGACAGACTCGACGTAGGACTTTGTTTTATAATAACTTTGTATTATGATATGAAAAGTAATAAGGTGTATCTTTTGTAGAATAGACATTAAAGATGCAATAAGGAATGAAGTTTCATGGATAATATAAATAAAAAAAAATGTTTTTGGATGAGCTTTCTGAATGTATTTTTAAATTATTGGCAATGGAGTTATTCATACTCATATGTATTTTTGAATCGTATTTTTCTACGTCTATCCTATTGCACATATTATTATTGTTTTTGTTCATATTGAATAACCATGTTTTTAATAGTCTAAAAATAAATTTCCTTCACCTGCGTATTGAAGAAAAATATTGCTTGAGAAAAGATTGAGCTTCCTTGTAGACTTCCTCTTCGGTCCGCGGGGTATCACCTCTGTTTGGAATGTCCATAATGCTGTTTTGACAGACAGCCGGAGTGCATTTTGTATTCTATAACAAACATATTTTTTTTAAATTAATCGCTTCAAGGATAAAAGTTTAATTGCCTTTGCCTACTTTTTTGTTGCTTAAAAAATATATAAACCAAAAACATTACTTGATAAGTTTATTTACATGTTAAAACTGTTAAATTATTTTCTAAGGTACAGTAGTTTATGAACAAAATATTTTATAGCTTAAATTACTAAACGAAACCATAGGAATGCTTTGTAGCAGAAAGGGTCCCTTTTCTTCACATTATACAAAAAGCTTGAACCGCATGCTTTAACACTAGCAGGCATTGCGTGCGTTGTTAGATATCAAAACTAAGATCAAATGAAAATATAATTTGTTGTGAAACTAAATAGAATATATTTAACTAGCCTCTCCAGCGGCTTCGCGCGCTAAACGCTGAAAACCAAATACCACTCGTTTTTGCAACATTTTTCATTGATACTCCACTCCTATTGGTCGTAGCGTGATGTAATTTTATAACCTACAGTCCTTCTCGATAAACGGACTATCCAACACAAAAAAAAATTCAATTTGGACCGGTCGTTCCTGAGATCAGCACGTTCAACCAAACAAACAAACAAACTCTTCAGCTTTATAATATTAGTATAGATTTAAATTATTTAAGACACATAAAATCATCATCAATCACATGTGTGTATCTACATGTAGATAAATTAGTTTTAACTGTGTTTACATCTCGTTTAAATTTAAATACTATTTAATATTTATATTTTAACTAGACACGCGTAGACATGGAACACTTTTTTTCTTCGGGGATACAAGTTTTAGTAGTACCCGTTTCTCAAGTTCCGCTTCCAGAATTCCTCTTAAATAATGAAAATCATTAATTATTCCTTTTAAAAAGGAAATAGAATCGATAAAAACTTTATATTTTTAAAGTTGGGACAAATCATACATATAAAAACGTTATGACTTTTTTATATGTGTAATCGATTGGATTAGTAATTTCGCAGTTTCTCAATCATTATCACAGACAAAGAACTTGAAACGAAAATTTTACATATTATTATATTTTATTTCTTTACTAAAGTAGGGTCAAAGATAAAAGAAAACATTTATACGATTGTATACCTATAATTTCGGTTGCAATTAGTTTGTTGCTACTTAGGAAACATGGCATCAGCATCTGCTAATCAAGTTAACATTGTCGTGAGTACCTTAGGGACTTGTCGTCTGCAAGTTTCAGGGTTCAATGAAGCTCAGATTGACCATTTCTATTGAATATAAATTCAGTCGCTATACCCGAAGTGTAAACTAGTCTACAAGCTGTATTTAGAGAACCTATGTTTATTATTTGTTCGAATACGCTATTATAATTTCGTGAAAAAAACTTTTTTTGTAAAAGATAAAATTAAAAAACCAAAAACATGGTTTTTTGAATTTTTCACAGTGGAAATACAAAAGTTTTAGATCATTTTATTACCTACAACTTTGCCATTTTACTTTTTTCCATAGGACTTTTAGTTTTGCCGGAAACCGAGAGAAACCATTGTTTACCCTAAAAAACTTCCCCCTTCCCCTTCCCGACCTCAGATCGCCCGTAAACTATTTTTCCTTTCATTTTTTTCATATTCTCCTCCTTTTCAAATTGGCTTTTTTTTTCACTTTTTATTATTTTTAAAGGCTACCCTGGTCTATATCCCGTTATATTATAGATATTGATATAATTGAATATTTTTTTTTATAAGATCATAAATCTGTAACATAGCTTAGATATTACGTATTGTAAATTTTAACAATTAGAAAAGTAGTGACGAATGATATTGAAACAACTTTATACCCGGGTTTTACCTTTTTACTGTACTTGGTCATGGCCATATTAGGAACTACAAAATCAAGAGCCGATAGCTCCGGTAATCAATCTCATTTAACACAAGTCAATGTAATTAAAAACTAAGAAACCCGACTGCGTTTCTGTGTAAGTTGGAAATGAAAAAAGCCCATAAATATGTTGTGTTCCGATTCAATACCTGTTATCACTTTCACAATTAATACAAATCTAACGACATATTTGAACCAAAAATCCATCAAGCCCTTCAGGCCGAAGAGCGTGCAAAACGTTTTAATTTGGCGCTAAAAATCCGCAACTTTGTTTTTTTTAGTTTGATATGTGTCACTCTCACAGTAAAAACGAATCTAACGACACCTCTCAAGCTAAAATCCATCGAGCCGTTCAGGCCACAGAGTGTGCCAACATAACCCTCCTTCTAGCGCAGTCGGGTAATAATAATAAGGAGTAGCTCATAGATCTATTTATTATTTATCTGTATAGCGTCACATCACTCATATTATTAGACTAAAACATTCATTCAGAGGAATTTATAACACCAATTTACACGTAACATTCAACATAACTAGTCATTACGTAGCAACAAACATCAAAGTATTCACAATGCATTTAGAATTAACTCCGCGGAAATGACGTCCGTATTTGATACGCAGAAAAATGTGACGTATCGTGTCATTTTTTAAATTCTGTTTATTGAAGGTTGATAAATTTAGTAGTCGCAGATGGCGGGTTTATTTAAAGCTTGTGACTGATGTTTTTTTTATTATGGCATTACATTCTAATTGAGCGGCATTAGTAAGCACTTGGTCGATTAAAAAAATAGAAAGTCATATAAATAGATTTAAATAGTATGTATATAAATAGATATTTTCGGCGCTTAAGACTAAAACAAAATATTTCACCTATGTCATGTAGACGGAGCAAACAAGAGGAACGAAGATTGGTCTCTCACTAAAAATTAGTTTGATTCGAATCAACCTACTATGTATAGTAATATAATATAATACGAATAAATTCACTAAAATTTTATGTGATTTTAATAATTCACACAGACGGATCTAGTGATAAATACACTGCTGACTGCACCCAGGGACGAGTTTGAGCGAAGCTAAGGTTAATTGCTTATAAGAAATATTCAATACACGCTCGACCTCCATACATGGAAAATTTTATTAACAACTTCTGGACGTATAATTTTTCTGAGGGACACTAATAGTGATACACAATAAAGACTGATTGAATCAATTGGACTGGTTGACAATTGGACTTTCATTATTTCCTTACTAAATAATCGTTATATATTCAAAATAATACATTGTAAACTTATTATATTTTGATTAATAAATTTACTTTCAATTATCGTACTAAATGAATAACTGCATAATTTGTTACATTAACAGGCCATTATGCAATGAATATTCATTTTCTATTACAATCCTAATGCGATTTTAAACTGGTTAGAGGCCGATGTGTTTATTGGACAAACATAGTTTAAATACCTGTCATTAGATTATTTAAGCAAACTATGAATATGGTAGTGTGAGTGTGGTAGGTAGTAAAGATTAAATGGACGATCAAAAGGTACAATATTTCGTTATAAGAAGGTTAACTAATAATAGAATTAAAAATTAAAATATATGAAAATATAGTGGCGGTGGTAGCCCAGTAATAACGCGAATGCTTGCATAACCGAGTTTGCGCAAATCCGGGTCTCGCATCTCTGGTATTTTCATGTGCGAATGATTTTTTTACATGATTACCACTTTTCTTGTCGTGAAGGAAAACATCGTGAGGGTACCTGCAACTGCATGTCTGAGAGAACTTCACAAGTTTTCGAAAGGCATGTGAAGTCTGAAGGGAGGCTGGTGCTCCGTAATGGGACGTGCAAAAGAGCTAAATATGCATACAATGCAAACATGTTTGCTCTTTTTCCCTCAACAATATTTCAACACATAACGGGATAGATATCCAATCGCCAAGTACAAAGTCATACGTCGCAACGTTCTCGCCTATTAAATATATATATATATGTATTGGTGAAAAAATAATAGTTCATATGTACAATTAACCCTTATTAATGTACTAATTAATTTATAATACCTGTTATACATAGAACTACTATGCTCATTAGTACCTAACTATTAGTTATTCTAAATAAATATATATACTATATGAACCTACAGTATTAATTTTAATGAGCTACATTTACGTATGTACTTTAATTAAAAATATTTTTAAATGCAAATAAGTACATTTTTATTTATAAAAATAAATCATTCAATCACAATCATAGCTTTAATCATTATGCAGTGTGCCCATTTCTACTATAAATTATTTTTATTAACTATACATTATGACATTTTATTTATATGAGACCGCATAATATAAATATGAATAAGCATTAATTGAATTTAAACTTTGTATTTAATATATCGGATAATCTATACATAATATAATATTGAGCCGAATCTTGATGAAATAGTCTTACTTATATTATAAAAAGGAAAGGTTTGTATGTAAGTATGTTTGTAACGAATTGACTCAAAAAGTACTGGACCGATTTTAAAATTTCTTTCACCATTTGAATGCTACATTATCACTGATTAATATAGGCTATTTTAATTATAATATAATATATACAAGAAAAAATAAGGATCTCTACTAAAACTACAATAATAAGAGGAGGAGGAGTGCACAGTACAGAGCGCTCAGGAGTATATTAAAGCTGGAGTAATTTTGGAGATTTTCCAACCCAGCGAGTGATCGAATGAAGTTTAGTAGCGATTAAAAAAAAAGAACGCGAGCAAAGTCGCGCGTATTGCTAGTTATCAATAAAGATGCTGCATTTATAGTTTTTAGAATTTTTGTTAATCAGTCTGTAACCGTAAGAGTAAAACACTGGACAGGTTTCGATTAAAAACTCATTCGATGATAGCACCGGGTCAACACACCTCTAAAAATATATACTAACGTACGTAATCCGTTTCAAAATAAAGCTTACGTAAAAATAAAATACTCCCAACTAAATAAAATTGTATACATAACTTATTACTTAGTGACATTTCGAAAGAGCAATGACAAAACCGTAACTACATAGTCTACCGTTTCTTGTTTACTTATTGGTTTATCAAGTACCTAATAATGGTATTACGATACGACCGAGCCGGTCCAAGACAATCAACCGCATGTCTCGTCTCAACGGTGACATGTATTGACAGATCGAAATAAGATACTGATTGAAATACGATTCACATAAATTAATATGATTACTTCATAGCCTTA
Organism: Boloria selene; assembly: GCA_905231865.2. Lineage (NCBI taxonomy): Eukaryota > Metazoa > Arthropoda > Insecta > Lepidoptera > Nymphalidae > Boloria > Boloria selene. Next base: position 3,619,082 of record HG993135.1, on the reverse strand, counting down.
CAATTGTTTGTTTCATATTATTATTTATCATTAAAAGTATTAACTTTATTTAGTTGTATTACTTTTTATTTATATATTATATTTAATATATGTATTTTTCCCCTGTTTATACTCGATTATCAACGGTAATTACGTCTGGCGCTACAGATTAAACAATGTATACCTACTCGTACCTAGGTCCTGGCTAATTAATTATTGTAAATGGCGCGCTTTTAAAAAGTTCAACAATACACAGCCTAAATTATTTAGGAATAAAAATTTAATATAACTATATATTGTATAACAAAGTCCCCCGTCACGTCTGTCTGTCTGCTCGCGTTAAACTCAAAAACTGCTGCACCGATTTTCATGCTGTTTTCACCGATGAATAAAGTGGTTTTCGAGGAAAGTTTTAGTACAATGTAATTTAACAAGTTTTTGTATACATTTACTAGCGGAACCCGCAGCTTCGCTCGCGTTAAATTTAGAGGCGAAGCGAGGGTGAGCCGCTAGTATTAAATAAAAGTGTGTAATAACGTACAAAGATAAAAAAATATGTGATATGTAGGTATTTAGAAAAATGTCTAAATGAATACAAAATTAAGTAGTAAAATTAATTAAATAGTCAAACAAGTACTGTACTGTAAGTAGATACAGTGTACAGTGTTCAACTATACCTCTTCTCTTGCATCAAATGCCTACGTTATAATTTATTTTAATATTTTCCTAAGCCAAAGTAATTGCCATCATGATGGTGATTTATATTGCCAGTTAGAATGACTCATTAATTATCTTGATCAAAATTATAAGAAAATATTATTCTAGTTACATTATTTATCTAACGTTTTAAATTTAAGGCCCTACGTGTAACAGGCGACACTAATACATATAACTATGTAATTTATTTGTTTCTCCTTTATAATAAAACAAACAAATGCTTTCTCATACTCAAACCCGTCATGACGAATCGAAACTATTTTAAAATGCTTTTCTTAAGTTATTTTTCACTTGAAGTTAATATTCTGACTTACAATCCGACAAGCCTTTTAGTTATGTTAGTAAAATCATGACTACATTCGTAACGCTATATTAAAATTGAGTTCAATGTACTTTCATGGTCCATTATTAGCTACTGTCAATAAAATTGACATTTTAAATTATCAGGAAGTATCTTGATGCTTGTTGGTGATTCGTAGAAAAAATATAATCTATTATTAAAATATATTTTGCAAAGTCCTTGAAATGAGTTAAATCATAGTATGCGCCTGTCAAAAGGCATGTACTATTAGAATACATCGCAATAGGATTTTATTTTTCTAAAACGTAGCAACACACGTTAATTAAATAAATGCCCTAAAACTTGTATTCTATAAGGGGTTTCAGAATTTTTTATTTCATTAGATAAATTAAGAATGATAAAAAATATTAAGCCCACAGAACAGCTAGTGCCAAGCTTTTCGTTAGTTATCCATATTGTCTAGAAGCCTTTTAGCCATTTTTGAAAACCAACTTGCAACAAAATAATATATTGTAAAACATGTGTTTGACTTCATTTATTAATAATAACAAACTCTATGTGTAATTTAAAATAAAGTCAACTAGATGAACTATAACTAGATGCAATAAAACTTTGCAGTGATATGACGAGTGATAAAACGTTTATATTCTTTTTAGTTTATATCGTTGCCTGACTTAAGCTTATAAAGCTTCGATTTAACGGGCTTCCTTTGTTGTCTCATCTTCCGGTTAATTTGTTATCCATTTTTAAAAGCATTTACTTGTAATACTTGAGATAAAATTATGTAATATATTGATACCGTGGAACTAGCCTATTAATAGAGCAGAAAGAGTGACTCTACAACATCATAAGGCAATAATTTATTTTTATCATGCTAAAATTTTAAATTTACCGGCTTTTAACTTTACGTGTTTCAGTTTGCAGAATTCTAAAAATTTTTTGACTGTAACAAGTCTTTTAATATGATGACATTTTCAATATTTACAATTAACAATATAAATTAAGTTATTAATATAAATTAAATTAATAATTGCCATTTAATTTTTGTTAAAATAAGAAAAATTGTATTAAGTCAATACAAAAGAAGTATTAGATACGTTACTAATATTACTTTTCCTATAAGCCGATTAGGATAATACAACTAACTGACTAATCGCGTATTCATGTCATTTGACCCTTTAATTTACCTGATACGGCGTAATTTTCTTATCAACATTTACTTGTTTGTCAAACAAGGATTGCCCTTAATTATGCTTATCGTCACGATTAGAAAACACATAAAAGCTTTTTCATATAAATATTTGTTTACTTAGAAAAAATGTCCCGATATTCGATATTTTTATAATAGGTTTACCTGTATTATAATAAAACCTTATAGCTGACGTAATTTCTTTTCTACTTTAGGAAAATAATTTAAAAAATTTTTTTCACTATTATACGAGTACGTGTTATTTTCGATACATAAATAAATATCAGCTAAAGACTGTAGATATATAACTGTATTTGCCTATACGGGCTACACCTCGGACCGATCTTACTGAACTCTTAACTCATATTAAAATCATTTTTATAAGACAAAGGCAATTAGAGTAATTTACTTTTAGAATAAAAGTTCAATAAACATGCCAACAAGTGGACCTTCGTAGTTATCTAAATATATTATAATAAAATTCAAACTGAGTCGAATGTGTACATTATTTTATAAAAAATCGTATTAAAATAGTCAATATTATCAATAAAGGTTGAATCTATAGTTTTCAGGATTTTTTGTCCGTCTGTTACAATTATTATTTTGATGTTAGCATGATGAGTTGAGATGTCTAAGAAATGTCACGATATACATTTTAACTGTTAGTTAAGAACTCGAATGCAACGAGAATGACTCGATCATACGAAAGAAAATTATTACTTTCTTAAATAAAAAATCAATTACTCTATAATAATACTAGCGGACCCTACAGACGTTGTCCTGTACATATAGAAATTTTTTATAAACTTTTGCTCCCGGTGAAATGTTTTAGTATGCATGCGCAAAACAGCGTTGCCTAGCAACGACTTATTTATAATTGAATATGTCATTTATTGTGCAAATGTATAAATAACTAAATAATATAAAAAATACATTATCTAGTGGACCGAATTGTGAATCTAAACCATTCTCGAATACACTCGAACACACACAAAACATTTCATCAAAATCGGTCCAGTCGTTTAGGAGGAGTTCAGTCACATACACACGCACACAAGAAATATATATATTAAGATTTGTATGGCTTGGCAACAAAAGCTCTTTGAAGGAATCTCAAGAAATCCAGACTGAAAAAAAACTAAGACGTGACTGATAGAACAATCAAATTCGATTTATCAACACGCTGAACCTTATAATGCGCCCGCGCTGCCTGCTCGGGGTTTTTCCCGTATCCGCTTCATGTGCCTGGTAGTCTGAGGATCGTCTGCTTATTTTTTTTATTCTATTGTATAAGTTTTACTTGTTGCTAAGTGCTTTTTTATCTTACAAGTTATGTACTTTAATATATTATTGCCATAACTAAATCTAACTCTATAATTGTATGAAAACAGTATGACGAATGATAATATGTGATGATACTAGTAAGAACCTCTATAATTGCTACTTTAGAATGTGTAAGACCTTTGAGTGTAAAATGAGACTTCTTACTTATTTTTGTCTAGTATGGAACAAGATTAACATAAAGTAAGTCTTGTGTGTTTCAGTTTATTCGAGGACTTTAAGATAAATATCGAAATTTATTAATTATATAGAAAATCATAACAATTATTCACAATTAATAAAATTTGCAAGCACGTATATTTGGTTTTTAAGCTGCAGATGTGAGCGAAGCCACTGGCGGTAATTAGTATTATATTTTTCCTTAGCACATAGCATGTAGGTCAGTCAGAAATCTTGGTAGTACACTCGTCATGTGCGCAATAATTAATTATCGCGTCCTAACAAGTGTTTCGGGAAACTCATTCGTTATTTAATATCAGGTTGTTATTTGGGCTTTGTTAGCAAATTAGCACTTTTCAACTCATTTGGCTCCGTTCTCACGACCGTGAGATGTCTTTCGGAAAAAGTTTCATGATCTTGTGCAATGTTTTTATTACAATAGCTTACAAATGTGTAGTATTTAAGATTTAAGTTATTACTACATAAATATTTCAATGTCATGTACATTATATATAATTATTATTAACACGTTAATGCTAAGTGTATACTTTATAAGGCTCTGCCTTTAATGTGAAAATTTTATAACTAGTGTCTTCACTTTGGTTCGCTTTGCTTTTTATAACGTATAATATTTTTTGTGACAGTAACCTTTACTTACAAAAGAAAAACATCTTGTGTTGCATCACACGGGTAAATGGCTTAGGAAATCACAGAGGGCAAAAATATGTTCATTCATTTTTCTTTATATAGGAGAAGATAGCAATTTAAGTTGTTTTTCAACATTCAGATGTTTTTCAACAGACAGATTAAGAGGAAAACAATAAGTTCTCTGATTTTTCGTTTTATTGCGGTAATCAATTGTGTTCATTTGTAATCCACTCGTATAATATTATGAACTAGCTAAGTTCATATCTAATATACGTTTTAAAGGTCGGGTAAAAATTGTACTATGGATACTAGATAGTTGATGTACTACATAAGTTTTAAGTACAAGCACATTATAAATAAAAACACATAACTAGAATACAAGTATTCGCACTCATCAAACAAATGAATGTCCCCAGCGGGACTCGAACCTGCGACCACTGGTGCAGCAGCTGTACTATATTTGTGAGAACGGAAACTTTATATAAAGCCCATTGAATATTAAAATTACTAATACAAAACTAAATATAACGCATTTTCATTAATTAACAAAAGGTTTCCAAAACACTGTTACTAAATTTACGTATTCTATATTGTTCCCGCTACAATATATTATCTCAAAATTGAAATCTAAGTCTCGGTGGCATACAAAGGCCGATTGGTTTCTTATCCATCATTATCTCAACGAGCCGGCCTGACAGGTATTATGATAAAAAATGAGAGTTCGATGTGCTTAAGGGTCAAAATCAAATCACTCTTTGTCGAGCAAACAAAATTCATGAGTTTTAAGTATGTATATTGTATACGTTACTACACTTCTAATTATGTGTTGATACAATTCATTACTTTTTAATTACTCTTTGAAAATAATCTAAATCTATACTAATATTATAAAGAGGAAAACTATATTTATTACTAGCGGAACCCGCGGCTTCGCTCGCACCTGATCTAGGGTCAACCTGAGGGAAGCGAGGGTAAGTCGCTAGTGTACCAATATAGATTTTTTTATTTTTTATTTCATATTATATGTCTTAATCATCAACACATCAACTTGTAGATTATCTTATACTTAACTTATCTCGAGTAAACTAAAAAATCTACAAGTTGTCGTAAAGACGTTAAGTGTCGCTTACATAATATGAAAATATATGAAAACATTGCTTAAATTTCAAGATTGTATTGGTTTCATTTAAAAAACGTAAAAACCTCATAACCCCTAGAATAGATTCTAGATAAATTCATAATGAATTTCCAATTATGAGGGAATTTTAATACATTTTTTGTAATCTCGAGCGCTAAATTCCTCAAATACTCTACCATATAGAGAAAGAAAAATGATCACATTGTATCCAGAAATATTTTACTTTTAACTTCTTTTTTGTATAAGTATATTTATATAAAGTTTCAAAATTGAAATTTTTGAAATGGTACTTTAAAAATAAATTAAGATAAGTTGTTATACTTAGTTCAGCTATAAACATTCATAAAAACTATCACACATACTAGTAGTACTATAAAATTACAGTTTTCTACAGTACTAAATATGTACTATTTAGTACAACTACTACATACCTACTACAGTACAACAGTTACAGTAGTAAACGATTATATTATTAGTAGGAACATAAGAAAAAAAAAGATGATATGAAATTCACTATACGTAGTATTTCACGTATAATTTGAATCGTTTTAAATAATTACGTAATGGAAACGACGTTTAAATTATCAATGACATAAAAGTTGCAAATCATCTTTACTTTAAGCGAATTAGTTACAATAAACGGTCCCAAATTGTAATGATAATAAACTCGAATAAGTTCTTAAGAGTTATACCTACCGCGACAGGTAAAAAACAGATAAATATTGATCATAGTTACCTATTTAGCTGAGTATTGGCATCACCCTGGCTAAGTACGGGTTGGCAGACATGAAGGTTTCCTTACGATGAACGTGTTTACTGGACGTTGATACTTATAGTTTAGTAATATTGAAAATGAGAGATATATGAATATCTAGACTACATCTTATCAATTTATCTTCCACTTGAAAAAAGCTGCAGGCTTAAACCATACAAAAATGAATCTGTAAAGATTACAAATCTTATCATTTTCACTTATTCTCTCTGCCTTTTACAGTTTATTTATACTCCTCCCAAGTATTATATTGTTTTTTATCTTAATTAAATTGCAATAAGCATAATATCAATCAATATAAACATTGATTATTTGCATACTAGAATCGAATTTACGATATGCATATAATATAAAAATTTTAAATAAAAACTAATAAAATCTCAAATATAAATACATTTCCTAACAAGTATTTCTTTCTTTTCTTCCAACATGCAACGTTATGAAGTAAAGGTACTTTTTTAAACAAAACTAAGTGCGTTTTACTTTTGGCATACAGAAAACAATGATCAAAGGAGGTTTGAACAAGGCGCATTATTTTGATTTGCGAATTGATGTTTTTAAAGGAAAATCTTGTGACGCCTTTAGTGTATCTCGATATAAACATCTTGTGTCTGTTTATTAACATTTTTGATTCATTTTAATACATCTTTACTATATATCTATGAAGACTTTGTTTGTTTGTTTAGTTTAGTTGCAAAAACGGGTGAATAATATTTCTTTTGATTTTCAGCCTCTAGAACGCGAGCGAAGCCGCGGGTAAGGCTAGTGTAAAATAAAACTATGATATATTATAAGTAAACCACTGGGCACATTTTGATGAAATTTGGAATGAAATCTATTATCCAGGTCAATATACATAACAATTTTTACTAATCTTTAAAACGTATCTATGGTCGAATCCGAGCAAAGCGAGGGTTTATCGCTAGTATAAAATATCAATTATCTTAATAAGCTGAAAATCACTGGAATACGTGACTGGGGAATCCTTTATGACTTTCCTTTCTAATTGGTTAGCTTTATGATCTTGCAAGTGTGAAAGCCTCATTATAAAAGTGGAAATTGCCTAGTTGCTTTTGAATTTACAATTCTGTATTGAAGTTAATAAGCCACATAATAGAGTGCGTACTTAAATTAACAAAATGCTTTACATATTTAAAATGTATATATAATCTATTATTATCGACACATCTAAATCTAATAAGACAAGCGTATTTTTTTACTATCATTAGTTGAATAGTTACACTTGGTACATCCTTACTAATATTATAAATGTGAAAGTAACTCTGTCTGTCTGTCGCGCTTTCAAATTGGTACGGTTGTATGGAAATTACATCATTTTTAAAGCTACAAGCTTAAAACTTACTTTTTAGGCTTTTGATTAGATATAAATAAATAAGACATTCAAAGTTTATTAAAAAATTATCCTAAAGGAATACCCCCTAGTTAGTTTTATATAATTTCATATACTTATTTTGTTGGTCCTTAATCTTGTTTACTTTTTATAATATAAGGAAAATAGTATTTGAATTAATCTAATTGTTTTTGTTTTTTGATTTTATCAAGCTTTAGTTCTTATTACTGTAATATAATAACCATGCATTTTGTATTGTTTTACCTATATAGATAAATGCTAGAAAACTTGCTAATTAATTAAACGTGAAATTCAAATATAATCAATTTTTTATTGATAATACTGAGCTCCTCAATATCATGTACTAAACAAAAACAAAGAACCGGTTGATGACAGAGGAAAAAAGTACATAACTGTTTTGCCTATTTTGAAATATAAATCTGTTGACGTCTAACCTCATACTTTATATTATAGATAAACAAAAAACCCATTTTGGGAGATGTATTTTGACGACACGTTTGGCTCAGTTGGTAGTGACCCTACTTTCTGCGCCAGCGGTCTCGAGTTCGAGTCCCGCTGTGGTCATTCATTGGTTGAGCACAAATGTTTGTACTCCAGTCATGGGTGTTTATATTTATAATATGTATATATTTAAAATTTTTATATGTGTAAAATTAACAAGCCTCGTAGATTACCACGGAACTAGATGGTGCTGTTGTAATAATGTCCTAACATATTTATTTATTTACCACTATACCACCTACAGACAGGAATGCGGGATCCATTGGTTAGAACAGTCAGTACTACCCAGTTTTAACCCAACAGAACCTCTCCGTCATTAATGAGTCAAACAAAGGTCCAGCATTTATGTAATTAAATCGTATTTAAATCGTATAATAAAAAATGAAGGGCGAAATATGTGTTGCTAAGAACAGCTGAAACAATTCAGTCGATTATTATTTTTTAATTATTATATACGTTCGTAACTTTTTTCGAATGTAAGTTCTTATTTACAACTTCTGAAGCTTCTTATGAAGAGAAAAATAGGAAAATACACAGAAAAACCAAAAAAAGTTTTCTCTTTCATTACAACTTCTTTATATAGATACGAATGCAACCTTCAAATAATGTAACTACGAGCAATAAAACTACTTGAACGCATTTGTAGATTTGACATTTTTTCTAGTTTTTTGTTTGTTTGTCCTTCTTATACGTCGAAACAGACGATAAGTGCAATTTTTTTTATATGGAGATAGCTGGAGGTCTTAAGATTGGCATATGCTATTTTTAACTCGATTACTTTTACCAGGAGATTATCTCATTCCCACAAAAAAAAACATGTTATAATACAACCCACAAAAACTCAAGGTACCGTTTAAATGCTATAATTATGCTATCATTTTTTTCAAGTTATAAGTGGTATACATGATGATTGATAGGTACAAAACATTAAAAATATCTATAGAATAAATATAATATTATACTCGTATACCAGTGCTTAAATTTAGCGCGAGCGAAGCCGCGGGTACCGCTAGTAAATGTGTACAAAAACTTTACAAATTATATACTAAAAAACCTTCCTCGAAAACCACTATCCATTAGTGAAAACAGCACGAAAATCGGTGCAGTAGATTTTTAGTTCATTGCGAACAAACAGACATACAGAGGTGGCGGAGGATATTGTTTTATAATATATAGTGATAGTAATAAGTAATTGTATACATACTATGTAAAATAAATGAAATATGTATTGATTATTTACTAAAGGATTAATAAAGACTTATTACCTAGTTCGTATTATAGAAGCTATGTAAATGACTACGTCTGATGTAATTAGTAGCAGAATTAACTATACATTTTTTAATATTGTATAGATGACACTAAATAGTAGTTAACTGTGCGTCTAGTTTGAAATGGCCTTAAAGTTTTTAGCATTATTTCTTTAGCATTGTATCTGCAAATAAACATGTTTAATCTGTTGATGGGTGTTTGTAAATATTGATGCTGTTGTGAGTTATAAGTTAACGTTCTCACTGTTTAAACATCTTTAAAGTGCTAAAGTATTTATTTTTACAATAAACTCTGCTAAGGTTACTTTATATTGGTATTTAGGAAAGATATTGATTATTTACAATATTTCATGATTTGAGGTTTGTTTCATAGTAATTTTTACGAAATTAGTTATTTATAAAAGAAACAGGTAATATTTGAACCAGCAAATAAGACATATTAAGAAAACTATTTAAATGATCACAAGTCAAGACAAGCCGCTTAGTCAAGCCATTTGCTTACTCGGGATGTATTATAATAACGAGAAAATGTACATAAATACATAATTATCAAACTATTGCTAATGATAAGTCCGTGAAAGGAAAACCTAAAGTCCCTTCTAACGCAGGACTCGAATCTCGAATATTTAGACTAACATGGCATTTTACAACCATTTGATATCGTCATAAATAAATCTAGATGTATTTTGTAATCACAGATTGTTATCTGTAGGCTAATTGCCAATAATAAATGTTTCCAATAAATTTTCCTGTACCGTATATTTGCAATGGATGAGATAATAACGCCCGCTCAAATAGTTATCACTTTATTCGCAGTACAACAATACATAACCTATTTTTTGTTGTAATTAATAACCGGACACATGAACTTTTTATAGATTCACAATAGCGTTTAGTCATATCTAAAAAAAATTATGATCCATCGACCAAGGGACAATGATAAAATAAAAAGATGATAATTCTAAGGCATAAGAAATTACATATTATGTTGATTCATACTACATGCACAAATCTGTAAATTATTTAAATTTTAAAGTACATTTGATTGAAGTTTAACGATGCCACTATTTGGTTTTTTTTTTATGGTAAAAAGGGGGCAAACGGGCAGGAGGCTCACCTGATGGGAAGTGATCACCTTCACCCATGGACATCTGCAAGCCAGGCTTGCAGATGCGTTGCCGGCCTTTCAGGAACGGGAGGGATGGAGGAGAGAGGGAGGAGGGAACGAAGGCGGAGGATGATGGGAAGAGGGAGGGGGGAAGGAGAGTGGGCCTCCCGGACTCTCACTCACCGGTCGAAACGCGACAGCATAGCTGCCACTTCACGCCGGTCTTCTGTGAGAGAGTGGTACTAATGAACTATACGGGGCGTGCCGGCCCATTCGGTTGCTACCCGAAGGTAACAAGCATGGCACTACCACTTTAAGTCTTGTTAAGAATTCTTCTCTACTCATTGTATTGGAGCTGAAGTGACAAATTACGAAAACTACTCAATTCGGACTCAATTTGGTTAATATGTATTGTGACACGTTCGCTACTTGTGATCCGCTTTTCATATTTTTTTTAAATATTGTCATACGAGTATATTGCGAACAAAAACCAGAGGGCAGGCTATTTATATACTTCATAAATAATTATGGCTTGTGATTAAAAAGATTTATATGAATGCCCTTTATATGCTGATTGAAATAAAACTATAGTGCGTCTGCTAACAAAAAAATAAATTGATATCGATATAAACTGTCAGTATTTGAGACAAGCATATGTATGTGGAATGATAAAATTAATATGATTTATTTAATTTTTATGATTTCCTTTTATTTTAGGCCTTTATTTATTGGCATTTTATACGCTATTGACACCAGATAGTGTAATAATTTGTTGTTTGGGTTTCAGTAAAACTTATGAAATATTCATTTGACGACACCTTTGGCGCAGTTTATAGTGACCCTACTTTCTTGCACCAGCGTTTGCGGGTTCGAGTCCCGTTGGGTGCATTCATTTGTTCATTCATCCGGATGTTTGTACTCCAGTCAAATATTTATAATATGTATGTATTTAAACTATCTGGTATCCGTAACACGAGCGTCCTTTGTAGCTTACCACGGAACTAGATGGCGCTGTGTGTATTAATGTCCCAAGTCCCAACATATTATTATTTTATGAAATACTAGCATCTCAACATCGTTTCATTCAGGTTCGTCCCGTAGCAATGTTTTAACTAGTTATATAATATATAATAGACTTTATATGTATATGTACCATGTGCAATGTACATACAAAAGTATACAAAAGTAGGTCATAAAATATACTATAGGTAGGTACTTGAGAAATGACGAACTAAGCACGACCCGATAGAACCAGTTATTGTGTTTTCCCATGAGAATTAAAGTATTTCCCGTAGGTAAAAGGTATACTAAATAATCCAAGTAGGTAATAAGCTGAATGTAGGTACATTCAAAATCAGTTCAGCTCGATTTCACTATGTCACTATTCTATTACAATTAAAATAAATTAAAAATTAAATACAGTAAGTAAACAGGTAGTTGATACACTACATATATATAACTTTAAATAACATACATATTATAAACATTCGTGCTCAATAAATGAATGCCCCCAGCGGCACTCGAAACCGCGACCGCGTGCGCAACAAGTAGGGTCACTACAAACTGCGCCAAACGTGTCGTCACCACTATGTTTTCTATAATAAGTTCACAAAAGTTCATATTTCATAACGGTTAATTTACTCAAATAATTTTAATATCATTCATATCATACCGGATCTTTTCCAACATTAGGATTAAAGCATCGTTGGAAATCGCGTGTCACAAGTACCGTCTATTGTAGGTCTTCCATAGAACAACTTAATCATACATCTTTCTGTATTCATTCCGCTGCATTATACAATTATTATATTTATATTAATATGTCCGTGGAATCATTAATGTATTGTAAGGTTTCTTATTGTTTTTAATTTATATGACATACTTTATGTTCAGTTCAACGCTTTATATTACCTGAACTTAGTTCAAAAAATTAGGATATAAAAGAAAAAATATTGGCATGGGCCCCCCCCCTGGGCCTGATATGTGTTAGCGGACTTCACATGCCACACGATGATTTCATTACACATGAAAATAGCAGAGGTGCGAGGCGAGACCCGAATTAGAACCCGAATCACTCAGTTTATCCAAGCGAGCGCGTTATCACTGAGCTACCACTGTCTTGAAAGGCTGTATACAAGTAAAAATAATGGTAAATGCGTGATGTAATAAAAAATGATTTATTTTAATAGAATAATATTTTAATCAAATTAAATCATGTTATCACTTTGCATTGTAATCTAATATTTTTAGACAATTTTTTTGTTTGACTAATATTGTCCTGTGAAGTAGTTTTCTTTAGAAAAGTTGTGTCTTTATTTAAATTAGACTTGATATTCTCATTACATTCTGCGTAGAATCTCTATTAAAGTGTACTTGTTAAAACAAATATTCGCAAATATTTAATTCAAAGAATTAATTAAACGAATAATTTCATAATTAAGCTCAAAACCTTTTACTCTAAAATCAAAGATAATTAATAGTTCCATCGTATGACATCTTTATTTAGAAACTAGCTGTACCCGCGGCTTCGCCTGCGTTCATTTTTTTAATTGCTAATCAACCTCATTGGGTTGATCTGTAGGAAAAAAAAATGTCTAAAAAATAAAAATAAAAATTTAGGGGTGGACTACCCTTAACATTTATGGGGATGAAAAATAGATGTTGGCCGATTCTCAGACCTACTCAATATGCTCACAAAATTTCATGAGAATCGGTCAGCCCTTTCGGAGGAGTTCAAGTTTGAACCCCGTCACCCACGTAGTTGCCGTTCCCGTGTGATTACGGGGATAAAAAGTAGCCTATGTCCTTTCTGAAGGTCTTCTCTATCTGTGTACCAAATTTCATCGAATTCGGTTCAGCGGTTTAGGCGTGAAAGCGTAACAGACAGACAGAGTTACTTTCGCATTTATAATATTAGTTAGGATTAAGTAAATTTTCAAAAACTTAACGCTTCTGTGTAGTTTGGTTTGTGTACGAGTACATTATACGTATTATATTAGTTTTCAGAAGTATGACAGCTTGTTTAATGTCTGCGTATTTTTTTGTATTCTTTATTATTATTTATTTTTCATGGAATAAATCAGGCAGCCATTCGTAATATCCTCAAAAGAGAAAAGTAAATTTATTGATTCACGAATTTAATTTATATTTTAATATCGAATAAAATAATTAATAATGGCACAGTTACTGAATTCGTTTTAATTATTCATTGTTCACACTTCGCGAGGTAGAGAGACGTTAAATAAGACAAGGAATGCGAGCTAGTTCAGGAAGTTCACCTTATCGCGTTATGTCAACGAGGATCTATTAAAAAAATTGTCCACATGACACAACATACTATATGTCGATCAGATATAGCCCATGGTAAAAAGTTAATAAATATTACAATTATGAAAACATTATGTATGTATATTTTTATTATTAATTTCCATTTTTTCATTTTTGATCGGCTTAGCCGGCATACGTCAATAATATTTTACTATTTATCTATAGTAAATCGAAACTCTCATCCCCATATAATATCAATTATTAGTCATAATTTCTTACATTTTTAATGTATACCTACGTAGTTTTAATGAATTCGATCTCAATATTTATAATATGACGAACAGCGAACGAATGACATAATATTCGTTTTTAATATTAAAACTAAACAATATGCTGTAAATTACAATTTTAACTTATTGAACTTATCAAATCAAGAAAAATAAGACCATACTCAAAGTATCTATTAGCCCTTGAAGTTTCACTAATCTAACTCTATCTTCTGACCTTAGAGGCCATACGATGAGTTTGACAATACCGAATCACTGTATTATGAACAATAATACAAAGTTTAAAGTAAATATAATAATTAGAAGTAAGTTTAATTATAATAAGATAGCTAGTAGTAAGGGTAGCTTACTTTAGAGGTGATTTTTTTTTTTCAAATTTAAATGGGACCGAACTAAGTATGTACCTACTTAAAAATAATAAAAAACCAAATTAAAACCGAATTGAAAATCTCCTCCCTCTTTTGAAGTTGTTTAAAAATATATAAAATTAAATACTTACAAAAGTACTAATTTCATCTATCTGTGAGTGTAGAACATCAAAATTTTCTTCACCATCGTGATGATTTTTTAATCTTATTGGCTGAGGAACTTTTAACCGAAGATTTGGTTTCATTTGTTTTTGATTATCCGATGTCAACTGCGAACCACTGAAGGGGCACGATGTATGTCCGTTGATTTGTTCTGTCAATATCATCTTGCCGAAATCCGTTTCAGATTTACCATTTGCTTCTATTTTATTAAAATTTCTTTCCATTTTAACTAAAGTTGTTTCAGATTTAACAAAACTCTTTTCACAATCCCTGTCCTTCATACAACACTTAAATATACTGGACATTTATTTCGAATCGCGCACACGCACTGAAATTGCACCTTACAAGCGTACTGACAAAAAGATTGACCGCAGCATTATATATATGTAATCGGGAGCAGATCTAAGAGCGAACTGAACGCGGTTGTCTCGGCAACCGGTCCGACAGTTCTAAGCACTAAACAACGCCCGCAAAAAATATCAACAACCCACTATGCGTCACACGTCGCTACTGTAGTATAATAAAAATAAATGCTATAGAGCCGCCTTAGCTTAAATTATTAGTGGACTTTCCAATAATACAAACCTCTCTTCCTATTACTACATCCGCTTTATTTTACCATCGTCGCTACCTTACTACAGGTTAGACTCAACTAGCCTGAAATAGCTATAAAAAATTTGTCGACATCTAAAAATAATAGTTTCTTTTTAATTCGAAACTTATTTTTTCTCACATAATATTAATACCATACTTTAATTTAATCATATGATGTCTGCAAAATAGCCCATTTCTAAGCCTTTCAAGCTTAATTAAGTAAAATATGCTAAATCTTAAAAAAACATTAGCCCATAATACTTTCTTAGGTTTACGCGAGTATTTCACATTATAAATAAAACTATCTTTTCGGGTTTTGTCGCGGATTTATGTTGATTTTAGTTCCCGACGTTTCGAATGCTTTACAGCACGGGAGAGAACTCTCTCCCCTGAGCCGTGACCATGATTGCTGTAAAGCATTTGAAATGTCGTGAACCAAAAATCTAAATAAATCCGCGACAAAATCCGAAAAGATAGTTTCATTTATAAACATCAGCCCAGCAACCTGCAAAATAAAGTCGCTGGCGCAGATGAGCCTATTGCTTATCACTTGCCTTGCATACGAGTTTTATCTCCAACATATTACGTTATGCCTATGCATATTTTATCAAAAATAAGTGAATATTTCCTGTTATAGCATTAATTAGTGACTTAATGTAGACCAACTCGATATTTATTTATAGGCTTCGAAGGTCGAAACTATAATATCATTAGTTGAGTATGAAGTAAACATTATCTAGAAGTTAATTTTATTACCTTTAAACCGTTTTATAAGCTGATAAGCCAAAACGCCATACTATGTAGCTCATCAAATAGAATACAATATACATATGTGTGTAACAATTAATTGAATTAGCTTAATATTACACGGCAGTAGGTAAAGTTTTATTAAAACAAAACAACTTCTTTTCTCAGAGATTTTTAATATTTTTTTGAAAAGGTAAAGTTTAGTTTCCTAACCATGTCAGATGTAAGGCATTCGAAACTTTGAAAACCAATTAATATAACAACAATTCATATTATCTACTTAAAAACGAAGGTTATGATTACGAACTCTAATGTATAAAAATCTCATGTAACAGTGTTAGTTATCAAATTCCTCCAAAGGGGCTTGACCGATTTTTTTATAAATTTTTTGTGTATACATATTTGGTTGGACTGAGAATAGGAAGAATGAAGGAGGAAAGTTGAAGTGTGTGGAGTGGAGTGGAATGGAAGAACAATTTTTAGTCCCCTAGTTGATAAGGGTGGAATTTTAATTAAGATTCGGCATCAAAAATACTTATAAGTCTAAATTATTATCATTGTACACTCCCTATTTTTGATAGTGATTAGAACGCGAGCGGAGCCGCGGGTTTTGCTAGTTTCATACACTTTTCTCAAATTGTAAATATCATGGTCAAAAATAAATGTTAGTTGTAGGTTTTCAATTAGGGACGTCCCT
The DNA here is from genome assembly GCA_905231865.2 of Boloria selene. NCBI lineage: Eukaryota > Metazoa > Arthropoda > Insecta > Lepidoptera > Nymphalidae > Boloria > Boloria selene. The sequence continues at coordinate 3,602,467 of HG993135.1, read as the reverse complement.
TTTACACATATTTTCTAAACATCAAAAATGAATAGAATGCGAGTGACTATGAGTCAATGATGAGTAAAACATTTCAAAGATAAACACATTTGTAACAGGAATTAGTATTAATATTCTCAGACGAAATATGGCCGTCAGTGCAAGAACAGTCTACATTTTTTTGGATTTAAATAACCGAGTTTCTTAATACGGTAAAATTTATTTTTTTAAAGACCTACATGCAGTTTTACTAACAAAAATCATTAATTTATTGCTATCACACGGATTAAGCTGAATGAAATGCGACCGATGGGCATTAATGGATCATGAATTGAATTTAGAATAATAATAACATCGGGAAAATGTTACATACTGTAAGACCTAATTTTCAATTGCACAGCAATATTTAAAAAAAACGATTATAGTTTTATTATTAGCGACTCGCCTTCGGGCTCGTTCCTAGTTTTAACACGAGCGAAGCCGCGGGTTAAGCTAGTAAATGTATACACAAACTTGACAAATTATATACTAAAACCTTCCCCTTGAACCACTCTATCTATTAAACACTGTATCCGTTACGTAGTTTTAAAGATCTAAGCATACATAGGGACAGACAGACAGCGGGAAGCGACTTTATTTTATACTATGTACTTAGTGATACATTATAATATAAACAAAATTGCTTAGACACTATATATACATTTTAATTATTACTTATAAGATATCTACCTATTATAAATTTGATCAAAAAAAATAGTCAAAAGACAAATAAATATCCTTAAAATCAAGTTACGCAATTTGAAAGTCTATAAATAAGTTTTAAAATATGGATAATAATTAAGAGCCATTTTATCCAAAGTAGCTGTAAGAAGGTAAGTAAGGCCTACTTTTTCGCTGACGGCCTCATTTACCGTCTGTTTAAATAATAAAATAAGGTGATAATAAAAATATTACCTAAGGATCCTTATACTTACAAGCTATAGATAAGTATTAGATATATTTTATTTACACGAGAACATATTATGTTGTTGAAATTATTATTCATTATATCGTTTTAAAATACAATGAGCAGTTTCCACAGTATTTAATAGATTCAGCTTTTGCTCTATTAACTTCAGTTATTGGTTATTGCATGTATTTAAATGTAAAATTAATGTTTAATATTAATTAACATATTAATTCTGTTTTTCAGTACACGTTCAGTTCTTTCACGAATCCATGGGTACTTTCCGTATTCTTTTTTTTTTTTTTTTATGGTAAAAAGGGGGCAAACGGGCAGGAGCTGGCTTGCAGATGCGTTGCCGGCCTTTCAGGAAAGGGAGGGATGGAGGAGGGAGGGAAGAGGGAGGGGGGAAGGAGAGTGGGCCTCCCGGACTCTCACTCACCGGACGAAACGCGACAGCATAGCTGCCACTTCACGCCGGTCTTCTGTGAGAGAGTGGTACTAATGAACTATACGGGGCGTGCCGGCCCATTCGGTTGCTACCCGAAGGTAACAAGCATGGCACTACCACTTAAAGATATATTTTAATACAATCCTCACTATATTCTCTGTAATTAGGAAAATAATTACAATGACAAACGTCTACGTGAGCTTTGTCACTCGTCAGACGTACACGTATCTTACTTATTAAGTTTACCAGAAATTATACGTTATATTAATTTATTTAACAAAGAAAATTCAGAAATATATAATTTTTCGATATGACAGAAAAAGTTCAGGTAGTGAAATTCACATCTTTCAATGTTCCCGAATGTTTTTTCTGATAACTACCATATTTAGGAAACAAATGACTGTAATATTGAAATAGCCGTTTCTGGTTTTCTTTATCTACAGTTACGATTTAGTTATCTATGGAAAAGGGATCCCGATAATGTAATTTGATATAAGCACCTATTTTTTATAAGTATATAAATACCATATTGGTATTAGATACATGTATATAATATAAAGCTCATATTACGTGAGTAATTTCAATGATACTAAGTATATATTAACCTCACTGCTTGATGCGATTATATTATTAATAACCTGCGACTCTCTATCTCTTCGCTTGGGTTTGTCGTTAGGTACGTTTCAACCCCTTCATACCTTTTTTTACAACAAAAGATAGCTTTTAATTCAAGGCTCTTATTTATTTTGTACCAAACCTCATCAAAATCGGTTTCGGGGCTTAGAGTTAGAGCTTTAGAGTTACTTTTGGATTTATTAGAACAAATTATCAAACTTTCGAGATTATGTTTAAGATATTATGTGGCTTTAAATATATACATTTCCATTTAAAATTTTTAACAATAACATAGGTACACCTGTTGTTATAGAAATCCTATCAAGTTAAATATTATATAGGAGGTGACACTAAAATGAATATTTTCTTTCGATATGAGAGTTTCATCGCATTAAATCACTTGCCGCTTACAAATCTTATCTTATCAAATCTCAAAAATTTACATTACATGATATTATAAATTTTAAATACGAATATGTATTAGAATTTATCTTATAATAGAATTGATATTATAGTCGCATATTACATTTAGTTCTAACTCGACTTTCCGTTAATATCCGCGTAATAAATCGTCGGAATCAATTACATCGGTAGACAATTTTCCACTTACACACCGACAAGTACTTACATTGTTTATGCTGTATAAATATACATGCGCATAAATGCAAATATGTCGTTTATTTTTAATTACTTAAATTATGTAAACATAAATTAATAATTTATAAGTTTTTATTTATTAATTATCCTATCAGTTTTTTCACTTCGTACGTAAATCAAACCTGCGATATAAGCAGTCCACTATGACTATTATATTAAAACAGAAAAATGTTTTTTTTACGTAATAAGAGCCAAAGCTTACTGAAATAAGCCAACTGAGTGGGGGTATAATAAAACACACATATTAGGCAAATAATCCGATATTTTGACGACACGTTTGGCGCAGTTTGTAGTGGCCCTACTTTCTTGCGCCAACGGTCGCGGGTTCGAGTCCCGCTGGGGGCATTCGTTTGTTAAACTCGGATGTTTGTACTCCAGTCATGGGTGTTTATAATTATAATATGTATGTATTTAAACTTATATATGTAGTATATCGACTATCTGGTATCCGTTACACAAGCTTTATAGCTTACCACGGAACTGGATGGCGCTATGTATAATAAGTCCCAACATATTTGATATTATTGGGACAAGGGTGAAGAAAACATTACAATACTGCCACTACAATTCCAGACAGTATCGTATAATAATCAATACAAATATAATAAAGCTAAAGAGTTTGTTTGGTTTTCGTTTCATTGCACTAATCTCCGGAAATACCAGTGAGGTATATTAGAATTGCTATAATAAGATATTTGACATCACGCTACTACAAGTACCTCAATTATACTAATCGTCTATGCGAGAGGAGCCGCGGGAAAGCTAATAAATTATATAAATTATTTTCACACCTGAAAAATAACAAATTCTCAGTAACATTACACGATATAAGTACCCATAGATTAACTAAGTACAGTCATTTAGGAAGTATCTGAAATACCCAGATTAGATAATTGTAATACGTCATCATTCTCACGAGTAAGTTGGTATTAAACAATGGTAGAAAACGGAAGAGGAAATTCCAACTAAAGGTCCTTTAATCAGCATCGCATAGATCACGACTTAGACGTCATTTGAAGTAATCTCCTTTCACTTATTCAGTTCATTGTACGTTCATTAAAGTAAGCAGATTTTCTATGAATTATAGAAGGGAATTTGCAAGGTAAAATCTATTTATTGTTAAACACTTTCAACTAACACTGACTTGCCGTTCGTTGATACCTGTTGTATTTATTGATCAGTTGGTTATGTATTAACGTATCGTATCGTATATATATATAACATCTTACCTATCTCAATTTTGATCTATACTTTACCTGGTTCGTACATTAAATATTTGTTTGAAAACCATTGAAATAGCTATTATCATTGATACAGAGGTCCAAAACTTAGTCTATCTATCTGTGACCGTATCACATGTCTGTCTGTATGTGATCACATCACAAGAAAACCTCTGAACAAATTATAGCAAATAACTTTTAGTAAGTGACATATTAATCATCCGAAACAAACATTAATTATTAAATAATAACCAATAAGGCCTGTACTTTTTGCTAGAGTAAATATTGTTGTTTAAGATATTTATGAGTCATGGCCATTACGCAAAAACTACAATTCATATTACTAAAAGAATTGTTTATAAAATAACTGCTCTTTAATGTGTGAACTTACATTGAATCGCCAAAAGGCAATGACTAAAGACAATTTAGATGCAGATTAGTTGTGTATCGTCTATCAAATGGGTATCACGAAAACTAATATCTATGACTGACTTTAGAATACATAATTACAAATAGACGAAGTTTAATAAAAATATTTTTTCTTTGACAATTATATTAATATATATACCTAATAATTATTATGTACTTTATTGTATTTTTTTATAATTATTACATCTAATGTCCTCTTGACTGATTCCAGCGACTGCGCCCAAACTTATCGAGACTAGCAATCAGCGCAGCAGGTAATATAGGTAATAGGGCACAAGTTTACGCGCTTGCTTTCTTTATTCCAATCACTCTCATTCTCCGGGAGGGCGACACTCTACAATACCAGAGTTAAGGCGCAAGATCGACAGTTTTACGTGCTCTCCGAGTCACGGGGGTGAAAATCCGCCAACTTCCCATCTCCACCGAGGCGAGGCAATCATATCTATGTTTCTGTTATATTATATTTATAAAAAATTATATTATATATATATGGATAAAGTTTTTTTGGAGTTAGGTAATAATAAAACAAACTTAGTCGTTACCGAATATTAAGGAACTTTATTTGTTAAAACAGACAATTTTTAATTCAATAGTCGCAAATAACTTACAATAAAAAAATAAAATACAACTTGTTCCTCATGCAGTCAAACACCAACATCATTACTAGTTGAAATAGTGCGAATTATCTTGATATGAATGTTATAATACATTTTAGTCCCAAACGTGCTTTAAATTTAGAAGATATGATTTATAAATATTTGGTAAAGACAATTATTATTATAATAATTTCGTATGATATAGAAATATTAGTCATTAGAAATATTTTTGTATATTTTATATTTAAACATGAGTAATAGAAAATATGAATACATTTCTTAAGACTACGTAAAGGATCACAAATTCAACATTCACGACTAACAGCGTAGAAGATAGAATAGGATTTAGACGATGATAGATAACTAACACATAGGTACTTCCATTTTATTCCTTAAATATTTTTTAAATAATTCAATAAAATTTTTGGCGTAAATATTGCACTTTTTAAAGTAAGTATAATATAATGCATAAAAATAAAATTCATTTGATAGATAACCAAATATCATATTTACAAAGCGTAAAATAACCTAACTATAAAATATTTTGTACAAATTTTGGCAATCACAAACATTTAAAATAAACTCTCGTTGTTCGCTAACTACATTAAATACAAAATAATATAAAAATATAACAAAATTTTTTTACGTACTATAGCTAAATGCATTTAATGTACATGTGAGAATATCATAGTTGTAATGATGGACAATATGAATATGAAAATCGATTTAAAAGTTATTAATTATTATCTAATATATTAAAATTACATGCTAAAGAATATGGATTAGTAAATTCATAATATTATAATTTCAAAGATCATTGATAAATTTGCATCGTGCGTTCAAAATATCGAGGCTTTTTAAAATAGATTTTTTTAATAACAAAAGAATTTTGTGCGTAAAATATTTTAACCCTGCTTAATGTACTTATATTCTTTCAAAAACATACGAATAAAAAGGAATTACTAATAAAAGATGGATCGAAAAATTATTTAAAAACTTCCTCTATGTAAAATTCCTATATCTCATATACATAGGTATCATATGCAAGTATGCTATTGAGATTATACATATAAACATATTTATAATATTAAAAACACTAAGCGTGATCCACATATTATTTAAAACAATGTGAGGGACCTGATTTCAGTGGTAAGCTGTACTTAGTGATCTAAGAATCCTTACTATAAATCTTTGATTAAATACTAACATTATAAATGCAAAAATGTATTTATTTTTTTAACGAATTTTATAAGAAAATCAATATTTAACAAGAAATATATATAGCATTAATAGGTTAAAAGTTTTATGATAATTATTAAAAATATAAAACCGCATTTCGTAAATTAATAGAAAAAGATGCCTTGTTGGTTCATCTGCGATTTACTTCCAACTGGTAAAGATTATATTAAATAGTATAATATATTGTAGCATTACATTAAAAGTTACACATATTATTTCCTAAGCTGTGTCATACTACGACTATGTATAGTTCGGTACACATTAAAGTAATTACACAATGACTTCATAAAATAGTTTAAGCCAAATCGTTTCGAAGTAATTCTTTATAAGTACAATTTGATTTTATATTTAGTGACATCATGATATTTTTACGATTTTTCTTTGTATTTGAGAGAATTATAAATATTTTGTATGTTGTTGTGTAAGTCATAGTATGGTACAGAACAGTCAACGAATTTTATAATATAAATAGTGCAGTAGAACTTCTCACATAACACTACTCAAATAGCGGGTTTTTTTATAAGGAAGGACAAATTTTTGATATTTTTCAAAACAAAACATTAAAAATATTATCTTTCTACAAAATTTATTATAAACGTAAAAACCAACGCGCATCCTACGCCAATAACCAGACGTATTAGGACGAGTGCACGCTTTAATACTATTTTTTTTTATTTTAATATTAAATAAAACTATCTTTTTGAGTTTTTTCGCCGATTTATTTAGATTTTTGACTCCTGACGTTTCGAATGCTTTTTAGTCATTATGGTCACGGGAGAGATAGGTTACGTTCTCTAAAACCCGCGAAAAAATCCAAAATGCCAATTAGGTACCTATATTAAGAATGTCAATTCTACGTGACATTGGCGAAATAATCTGTGCTCAACTGGCACGCTTTGAAGCCATCAACAACAGAATTGAATTGAATTGAAGAATGTCAATGTTCGCGTGAATTTTTTAAAAATAATTAAGTAGTATTAAGTGAGAATTTAAGTTTCTAAGCACATTTATCTGTGTTTGAGTGCGACAAGGCGGGAGGAGCGTCGTCATGGGGCGGCTGCACGATTGCGACGCGCGGATTCGCGGGACGCGCTGTGTACTTCAGCCGTGCGCAGTGTGATACCGAATATATCTTCGTGGTAGCGGTTCTCTTCCTGGTTGGAGTAATTTGGTCTAAGTTAATTGAATTTTAAATGATAGTATTTTTGTTATATGGTACAGACGGAGTAAATTAATATTATTTTAAATTATTGGTTCAACTAGCAGATTATATTGAAAATGTATGAAACCGTCCTCTAGAAAATTAAAGTACATATTAGACAATAAGCAGAAATTAATAGTGGTCAAAGATATAAATTACACTTTCTTACCTTCAACAGGAACATGAAGTTTTGAACTTGCTCGTCTGTCATGTTTCCATGTTTCTTTATAATACCCTTTAGTTTCTGATGTACGTCCTCAGCCATCTTACAATCTCCGCAAACGTAAAAGTGTGCCCCTTTGTTTATTAATAAATCGTGAATTTCCAACCCTTCATTTTCAGCCAACTCTTGTACGTACATCTAAGAGAAAAATATTTTAAACTAGCAAACCCGAGCCGCTTCGTTCGGTGTAAGTTAATATAAATGAATTGTTTTAATAATTTTCTAATAAAGTAAAAGTAACCTAAGTTACTCCTTATAACATTAGCTACCTGCGTGTGAAAGTCCCTTCAAAATCGGCTTTTCAAAAATAAGGTGGAACAAACAGACAGACAAACATTGTTTTTATGTAAGTACCGTTTACCGAATTTAGTGAAAAGCTGATAATTTGTAATTAAGAACAGACAGTTCAATTTCACCTATAATGTACTGATGTACTGATATTTATACGCAGTTATACTTATTTTGGTACAAAAAATAATACCTTCGGAACATTTTTCTCTCTTGACAATGCGAGAAACACTTTCGAGAGTACGCCATCTCTAAGAGCTTGTTGTTTTTCTTCTCTATATAAGTCCATGGTCTTCGTTCGGCATCCAAAGAATAACCAGACTGGACCAATGTTAGAGCGTGAGCGAGTGTTAATCAGTGCTTTACGGTGATGCCAAAATCCTCTGAACGGTGCTATACCTGTGCCGGGGCCTATCAGTATAAGAGGCACGGACAAGTCATGTGGAAGATGGAAATTCGGAGCACTGCAAAATAAATTATTTTTAAAATTGTTCTAATACTACTTATTAAAAAATAAACAAAAGTAGTAAATTACTATTAATTCTATTACAAGTTGTGGCCATCAAATAAAGTTATTAATAGAAAGTTATGCTACATAATAAGGAAGTGTTTACCTTCGGACGAATAGACACACTTCATCCCCAGGTTTACGATCCATGAGATAATTTGAACAAACACCATAGTGGACAGGACCTTCGCCATCTGTTCAAACATGACATCACCGTGTATGTGTAAAACATACTTTTGACTATATACGGTTAAATATGAACGTATGTTGTGTTATTTGGTTAAGTAATAATATCTATAAATTTATTGAATTTTATATTATAATCGAATATTACAGTAATTGATAAAAATGAAGTCTTTTTAAAATCAATTAGTAGTTTAAATTCTAATATGGAGGTAATATTAGTTCCGTATAAAAATACCTTGGAAATAAATCAGGCGTAATAGAGAAAAGTAGTGTTAATAACAAAATTGGCATTTGAATGATGTTGTTCTCAGAACAATTCATATCACGGCCAACAATAGAAATTTTCATAGAGCATATAATGAAAATAGAATGTTTTGCAATGAAACAGTGGAATCTACCTAAATTACGTGGGATAAGACATTGTAAACTTTGATCTATAAACGCGATTATGCTACAAGTGTCTGTTTATTTGTAAATAATTCATCTCCGCTCGATTCATGACGGTAAACATTGGGATGCACACAATCACAACAAGAACAATTTACAATATTATGAGAAACCGTAAATATAATAATAGTAGTACTATTACGATATCAGTAGCTGTTGTATCATTAGAAAGTGTAGCTTCATTATTCGAGTAAGTTATTATTTATAAGAAAAATATCCTACACCTTCACGTTTAAAAAACAAAAATATCATAATTATACCGACTAATCCAATGTTAATTGAGATAAATCCGCAAAAACTTAACTCTTTAAATAGAAATATATAGAAAATAAAATTTAAACACGGTAATAAATACAAACCTTGAGTCCTATAAGTGACAACCGCTACAGTTAGATGCAATCGTTTGGGATGAGCAATCGGAGATGACGAAATAGAGTAGAATCTTGGTTGCAAAGGAGACAGTAAAGCGGCGAGTAGAGAAGCACTTGGTTTCGCTGATGGGAATTGTTCCAAAACTTCAGATAAAGTCGGGAAACGATAAAGACGCCAATCTTCGTAAGATGCAGGATCCTGTTTAAAAATCAATTTCCTGGTAATTTACCTTGTAAATGTGTATGTTGCATGTTTGTTTGTTTGCTGTAAAGCTTGTTTCGTCTTCAATAATATTTTAAAATTCAACAAAACTACAAAATATTTTAAGATATTTTATATATTATTTTAAAAAAAAGATTAAATTCAGCTCTAAGATTTTGTATTTTAAAAAGAAAAACTTACAGTAGCAAGCGTATTCAATTGCTTTCTTTCTTCTTCATTATCGCAAGTTTTGGCTAGATATTGCAATAGGATTGTCGTAGGTGGCGTCGTTATATCCAAGAAACGGGTGAATAGGTCACGAACACTGACCGCCGGGAGACGTTCATGGGGTTCCCAAGACTTTACCGGACCTAAATAAATATTCTAAATTTAGAAACTTATGTTTCTCTTGATTACTTTGTTATATTCGCAAACACAACTATATTATATTTTTATACAATATCTTTGATGATAAATATTTAAGCATGTATTGTATTTCTATAAATGTAATGTACAAATATTTGAATATATTGATATTTTATCATAAAAATGAAATCTGATACCTTGAAAAGTAGCCCATAAAATGGAATCAATTTTGTATCTTGCGTGTAATTTTTGTTCTAAGTATAACTTTATGGGTATTATAATAGGGTAATATATAACAGGTGTAAATAATTTCTTTTTAATAAGAAATGATTATTTTTAAAGTAAATATACGAAAAAATCAACGCAACACAAAAACTTAAAAAATTACCTATAAGAAAGGCAATAAGTTAATAAAGACTTGTCAGTTATTAATTATTCAATACAATCGTATTTGCTCACCACTTGAAGTATGTGTTTCTTTCATAAGTTGCAATTGCAACGGTTCATCATAATTATCGATGTCCTTCAACCGAGCGAGCAGACCGTCAACTAATTCTTTGCGATTACACGCCATTATGCCAACATGATCGCCAGGATCATAATTGATTTCGCCCTGAAATATTAAAATTTATAATAAAACGTCCATTAGTGTTTTTATCATACATTTAGTATTAAACCGTACCTGAGGTTCCATATCTATGAAAATTGTAGAACGTTCCGCGCTAGAATCACCTAAATCTTTATTGGCTTTGACAACACATGTTAATAGTTGTCGGTTCACTGTAGATTGCAGAGCATTAAGAAGTGCAGGAGGCTTGCAAGCTGGATGTGTAAATCTTACTGTTTCTTCGCTGAGTGCGACTGTACCTAAAGCCCTCTTGGCCTCTTGCAAAGTTTCATCATCATCCAAACAGAACGTTTCACACGCAACCTAAACAATGAAAACCTTGATTGATAACACTGATAACGATCGTCTCAGCTATATCTTAGAAAAATGACGTGAAAGAAAGTTGTATCTGATAAGATATGCTATAATATAACTTATGATGTTTTATGAAATACCAATGATAAGCACGGATAAGGATGACACATATATGATTATCATAGATTACTTGAGTAAATATTAATTCTGCGTTGTAAAAATCTATTTTGGTCTGGTGAAGTGACAATATGGCAACCTAATTAGCAAGTTGTCATGAGTAAAGAAAATATCATTAATTTTGCGCATTAAATGTTAATTTCATACAATATTACTACTAAGTTTCACACTAAACTATGTACATACTAGCCTTGCCCGCGGCTTCGCGCGCGTTCTAAAGGCTGGAAACCAAATACCTACCGTTTATGCAACATTTTTCATTTATGATCCGCTCCTATTGGTCGTAGGGTGATGTAATATTGTCTATAGCCTTTCTCGATAAACGGACTATCCAACACACAAAGAATTTTTCAATTCGGGCCAGTCGTTCCTGAGATTAGCGAGTTCAACCAAACAAACAAACTTCAGCTTTATAATATTAGTATAGATCACATTTTTATTTACCCAAAATAGTGTGTGAAGATATTTTAGAGCTATAATAATAATATTATAAAATTAAGTGTTTTCTTAGCTACAAAACAATGATAATGGAATTCCCAACGCCAATAAGAAGTGGAAAAACTTCCGTCATTATTATTAGCCTTTTTACGTTCAATTGTACCGGATATAAGCCAATTAATGATGATCATTTACATTCAAGATTTCGTAAGCTCCGGTTATATCATACATAGTCCTTGAGTAAACTACTCCTAATACTATTAAAAAAAATTACATCACAAATTAAAATAGTAAATATTTACATTCTATTAGATCATATTAATTTTTCAAATGCCACTTAATAATTTTGACATTATCATATTTCAATGGAAAAATGAAACTAAAAACTTACGTTAAACACGCTAGATGCCCATTTCCTGAAGGCCTGATCCTGTCCACACATCTCATCCCCAGTGGCCACATCATGTATTCTCTCGCCTCCTAAATCTCCCAGTAATCGGTCCACATATTTGCCGAAGTTACAGAAGTTCGGATACGCGCTAGAGCCGAGCGCGAACACGGCGAAGCGAACATTGCTTAGCGGTCCGAAACTATCGATCGATGTCGCATCTGTTGCACTACCTATTAATATTTAATGATTAAAATTATATTTAAATTGCTTTATTTCAAACTAGCGACTTACCCTAATATCGCTTGGGTGCTGGTAAAAAGCACTATCAAAATCTATCCAGCCAACTGGAGATTAGCCGGAATAAATAAACGGACAAATAAAGAACTGTTTTTCATTAAAATGTATATTTTTAGTTTATGTATTTTTTTACAATTTACTAACAAATAGAACCTTCCATTTTATTTATCTGTATAGATTAGCCATGTGTTACTGCAGGTTATAGTCTTTAAGAAAAGATACGATTTTCCCCTAATAAATTAAAAAAAACCTATTATATAATGCGAAAAAAAACAGACGTCAGTTTTAATTCATATTATAATTTAAATACTAAATCTTGGGTTTTCGGAACATTAAAAATAAATTAATTAATTAAAATTAATTACTTAAATTTTATCTTAAAAATATAGGATAAAATATTTAAACTTGCTACATCTTAAATTACTCCAAATCTGGCTCTAATTATTACTGTCTTACCTTTCAATGACTCAAGCCTGCTCAGTTGCTTTGGATTAGCAACGGCATATCTCTGAAGCTCAATTTGGCTATTTGCTTTGATGAATGATTTTGGTGTAAGCATTTGAGATCCCCTAAAAGATATTTTAATACTTAAAATTCGTAAATTTCTAATTAATATTTATAATCAAATACGATTATGAAAATTAGATATTATATTATAAAGTTAATATTAGTTTAAATTATCTTTTTGTAAAAGGTATATTATATTTTAATACTATTTGATTGTTTGTGGTTATAAAAAATGGGTATACGAATGTATTCAAACATCAACAAAAAATACTCGTATATGCTGATAACAAAACTTATTTCAATGTAAAAAATAATTGCATTTAATATATAATAAAAGTAATATGTATATAAATGAACAGGCATATGGCAGTGGTAGCCCAGCGGTAACGCGCTCGCTTGGATGATATAATTGATGATATAGCAGAGTGATGCGGGTTCAAATCCGGGTCTCGCACCTCTGATATTTTCGTGTGCGAATCATTTCTATCATGATTACCGCTTGTCTTGTGGTGATGTAAAACATCGTGAGAAAACCTGCATGTCTTAGAAAAACCTAGCGAGTTTTCGAAAGTCATGTGAAGCCCGCCAACACGTAAAAGGCCAGTGCGGTAGACAATGACCTGATCCCCCTCGTGCTGAGGGAGGCCCGTCCCCAGCAGTGGGATGTTAAAGGGGGCTGAGGACATGTAAATGTACCATGTCCAATGTACATACATCTATGTTATAATAGTGTTATTGAAACTTACCCGGTGCCTTCTTCTCCAACTTGATCGGCATACAGAATTTCGCAGAGATGTTCTCCAAATGCCTATTTAATGAAATTATAAATATGTGTAAAGAAATGTATTTCTTTATTAAAAAGTTTGTATATTATGTTTTAGATAATAACGGATGTCAAAGTTGGCATAAAATAATATTATAAAAGATTGATATATAAAAATGTCAAGAATTGTAATTTACTGTTGAAGGAATATTTAAGTTATTAATTTCTTAATAATTTCGAGGAAATAAAGACTTTAAATGTTGTTTTCTTTTGCTATAAAGAAACGCAATAATTAGGTCTTTGTTTTATTGCTCCCCTTTTAATAAAGAGTAATATAAAATATCATTATAAAACAACATTTTCTGCAAATATTTCAAGACTAATGGAAAAATTAAGATTTGACTTTACTGTAAAATCATCAGGCGATGGAAAATCAAACATGCTGTGCATAACATCGATAGCTACAACTGATGGACAAATTTATGCTATACCAGCTGAATACCAACCTGTAAATCTACACCATGAAATTATAAAGACTCCAAGTTATGCCAAGGTAAGAAAATCATTGAATAAAAGACTTCAAACTAGAAAAATATGGATAACCATGACAGATGAAATTTCGAAAATATATTTAGATGAAGAGAATAACTTACAATTTAATGATATTTATTTAGAAGAGATTTTAGGAAAAAATACTAATGCTGAATCTATATCTAATAACTCAAATCAAATATTAGAAAAACTATTAGAGAAATTACTTGAAGAAAAACAAACAAAATCGGAAACTCAAAATTTAGGCAAAATTGCTAAGGATTTTATGATAGAGAAATTCACTGGTAGAAACTCAAACGCTTTCCAGTGGATTAAAGATTTTAAGACAGAATGTACACGTTTTAAAATCGAGGAAGATAAAAAAAGAATTGAAATTTTGAAACACTTTTTGGAAAACTCCAGTGTTGATTGGTACAACTGCATGCTAATGAAACACACAGTGGAATCAGAATGGAACATATGGGAGAAAAATTTTTGTGAGACATTTGCAAATAAAGGATGGTCTCCCATTAGATATGCTCTTGCCTTTAAATACCAAGCAGGTACATTACTTGAATATGCTCTAAAAAAAGAAAAATTATTACTGGAAGTAAGAAAATCAATTGATACTGGGACACTTATAGATCTCATAGCATTTGGCTTACCTAATTATGTAGCTGATAAAATTAATAGAGAAACTTTAAAACAAACGGAAGATCTATATAAGGAAATAGGAAGATTGGAACACCTTGTTGGAAAGTATAAATATGATAAGAAAGGTATTACTGATACTAAATCCAAAAAAATTGAAGAAAATAAACCATGCCAAATTTGTGTTAACGAGAAAAAAGGGAAACGTTACCACAGTGAGGAAAATTGCTGGTTTAAAGGAAAAATTCAAAACGCAATTGTAAAAACTGTAAACAACTCAGAATTGGAAATTGAACTTAATGAGAATAATCCAAAAAACTAGAGGTACCACCATTAATAGAAGTAAAGTTAATATTAAATGACATTTTAAAAGTTTCTGGAATTTATGATTCAGGTTCTAATGTCTCATTAATTAATGCAAAATTATTGAAGATACGGCCGAAAGAAAATCCAAGGAATATACAAATGGTAACTTTAAAAACTATTAATGGTGAGAAGAAAACGAAAGGTATGGTAACACTAAAAATAAAAATAAAAGATATTGAAAGAATTATGGATATTTTTGTAGTAGATAATGAAAATTTTAATTACGATTTTCTAATTGGTTTGGATTGTATAAAAAAATTCAAATTAATGCAAAATGAAGACTTGAAGATCATACAATGTAAAAATGCAAATCAATATAAAGAAATCACAAATG
Source organism: Boloria selene (assembly GCA_905231865.2). Taxonomy (NCBI): domain Eukaryota; kingdom Metazoa; phylum Arthropoda; class Insecta; order Lepidoptera; family Nymphalidae; genus Boloria; species Boloria selene. The sequence continues at coordinate 3,587,169 of HG993135.1, read as the reverse complement.
TCAATATTCCTGATGTACTAGGTGACAAAAATAAAGAAGGTGACTCTGAGGTATTAGAGCAGGAAAATAAACATATTAACAAATGTGAAATAAATTTCAATGAATATATAAATTCAGATCAATTTGAAATTTTAGTAAACCATCTAGATATGTGTCAAAAGTCAGAAATTGAAGAACTGATAGAAAAGTACAAACCAGTCTTCGCTAAGGATAAATATGACATTGGTACTGTACGAGACTATGAAGCTCATATTGACTTAATGGTGGATAAATACTGTTACAAACGTCCGTATAGGTGCACTTTCGAAGATAGAAAAGAAATAGAAAATCAAATATCAAAACTATTACAGAAGAATTTGATTGAAGAATCTTATAGTCCTTTCGCTGCACCAGTAACTCTAGCATATAAAAAAGAAGATGGTAAAAGAACAAGATTGTGTATAGATTTCCGAGAATTAAACAAAATTGTCACCCCTCAAGCCCAACCTTTTCCTTTGATCGAAGATTTAATGGTAAAAACTGTAAACTGTAAATATTTTTCTACGTTAGACATAAATTCTGCATTTTGGTCTATTCCTTTAAAAGTTCAAGATAAATACAAAACTGCCTTTGTTACACAAGAAGGCCATTTTCAATGGACGTGTCTTCCCTTTGGCTTAAAAACTGCTCCAGCCATTTTTCAAAGAATATTGAGCAACATCATAAGAAAATATGAACTCTCTAGTTTTGCAGTAAATTTTATAGATGATATTTTAATTTTTTCTAAAACTTTTAAAGAACATATAGTACATCTATCAAGACTACTGGAGGCAATACAAACAGAAGGCTTTAGACTAAAATTTTCGAAATGTACTTTTGCAAATAATTACGCCAAATATTTAGGTCACATTATAGAAAACAATTCAGTCAGACCTCTGAAAGATTATTTAACTGCTGTCAAAAATTTTCCGGTTCCAGAAACAAGAAAAAATGTACGTCAGTTCTTAGGAAAAATAAATTTCCATCATAAATTTATACCACACAGTGCAATCATCCTGGATCCACTACACAATTTACTACGAAAAGATGTGAAATTCATATGGTCTCCAGAATGTCAGGAATCATTTGATAAAATAAAAGCATTACTATGTTCGAAACCATTTCTAAATATCTTTAACCCCGAACGACCAATAAATATTTACACAGATGCTAGTATCAAAGGAGTGGGAGCGGTGTTGAAACAAGAAGATGAAAATGGATACAATAAACCAGTTGCTTATTTTTCAAAAAAATTGAGTGAAACTCAAAAAAAGAAGAAAGCAATATACCTAGAATGTCTGGCAATAACAGAAGCTGTGAAATATTGGCAGCACTGGCTCATGGGAAAGGAATTTATAGTTTACTCTGATCATAAACCTTTAGAAAATATGAACATAAAGGCTAGAACTGATGAAGAACTAGGCGATTTAACCTATTACTTATCCCAATATAATTTTATTATAAAATATAACCCAGGAAAAACGAACCAAGAGGCAGATTGTTTAAGCAGGAATCCGGTTCTAGAACCTTGTGATAACACTGACGACATCTTAAAAGTAGTAAATTTAATTAAACTCGAAGATATAAAAGAAGACCAACACGCAAATCTAGATCTACAAAATGGAAAACTTATATTGGAGAATGAAATTTACTACACGAAAAAGAGGAAAAGGAAAAAAATTATATTATCCGAAGAACTTAGCAAAACTTTAATAAAGGATGTCCACAATACTTACTGTCACATTGGGAGAACCCAGATGATAAATAAAATAACACCATTCTACACAGCAAAGAATATAATCACAAACATTAAACAAATCTGTGATGAATGTGAAATTTGTATAAAAAACAAATCAAGAAGGAAGACAAAATATGGTTTTATGTCACAGTTAGGTCCAGCAACATACCCATTCGAAATTATATCTATTGATACCATTGGAGGATTTGGCGGATCACGGTCAACAAAGAAATATTTACATCTACTGGTTGATCACTTCACAAGATATGCGTATATTTCTACATCAAAATATCAAAACTCCAGTGATTTCATAAAACTAATAAAAAAAGTTACACAAAGTTACAATATTGGCATGGTATTGACGGATCAATATCCTGGCATAAATTCCAAAGAATTTAAAGAATTTCTTAAAAAGGAAAATATAAAAATGGTTTTTACTGCTGTGGATGCACCATTTTCAAATGGACTTAACGAAAGGCTAAATCAGACTTTAGTCAATAAAATAAGATGTAAAATAAATGAAGGTGATAAAAAAACCGCGTGGACTACTATTGCACAAAAATGTGTAGAAAAGTATAACGAAACAGAACACACAGTCACGAAGTTTGCTCCAAAATACCTTTTAGAAGGCGAGGATGTCAATATTCTTCCATTTGAATTGAAATCAAGATGTACAAATGAGGATCTAAATAGAGATAGGAAATTAGCATTTGACAACACAATTAAATCTCATAATTATAATAAAAAAATTTTTGACCAGCATAGGAAAAAATATAATTTGGAAGTGGGAGACAGAGTCTACGTAGAAAACGGAAATCGACTTAATAGGAAGAAAATGGAGGAATTAAGAATTGGACCATACAAAGTTCTGAAGAAGATATCTAATTCAATCTATGAAGTTGATGTCGGACACAAGAAAGCGGAGTCGAACCTCTACCACATTACAAAATTAATACCAGTAGTTGGTAATAAATAAACAAATTGCATACATTATTTGCACTTGTTTACTCTCTGAAGGGGGGAGATGTAAAGAAATGTATTTCTTTATTAAAAAGTTTGTATATTATGTTTTAGATAATAACGGATGTCAAAGTTGGCATAAAATAATATTATAAAAGATTGATATATAAAAATGTCAAGAATTGTAATTTACTGTTGAAGGAATATTTAAGTTATTAATTTCTTAATAATTTCGAGGAAATAAAGACTTTAAATGTTGTTTTCTTTTGCTATAAAGAAACGCAATAATTAGGTCTTTGTTTTATTGCTCCCCTTTTAATAAAGAGTAATATAAAATATCATTATATATGTATTTAAAAGAAATATTTTAATGACATTGGGTTTTTACCTTTTTTGCGATTTTGTCCTATATATGCCTAAGAAATACTGGGGACTGATATTTCTAATAATACTATTAATAACCTTGAACGTAATGTCAATGCACATCGTATTAATAGGCCTACGAAGTGATCTATATTAGAGATTGCTTCACATCTTAAAAAAAATCTTTCTTTTGACTTGAGAATAGATAAAACGATTTTGATATACTTCATACTTTCATTTCAACAAGTAGAAGACATTTATGAACGAATTTATTTCTATATAATCTATATTCATTAAATCTTTGTAAAATGTTAAAGACAAAGAGACGATCAAATGCAATAATACATTTTAACATAGTTTATATAAAGAGGTTGTTAATTTTGAGCCGGATTTAAATTAACGAAGGCCGCGGGGCAATCGGATAATAGAGGTTCCTAAAATTACCTACTCCTAGCAAAGTAGTTCTTTTGGCATTTTTTAATTTTGTACGACCCTACCGATAATTATGATTTGATTAATTTCATATAAAACTAGTGACATTGAACTATTAAAAATATTTCTGAAGCGGTCTCCCTTTACAACCAGTTTAGAATTAAATTAATATATTCATACAAGTGAAACCGTGAGAAACAACTAGTATCTAAATAATACACTATTTTAATTACACTATTAATAAATAGTTTGTTTTGCAATTACAATATGCTAAATGTTCGTTAAAGTTACGTTGGATTAATGCCGGTGGATAGATCGGTTCAATTACAATCGGGTCTATGCATATTAATAACAGATCGCTTTTAGAGATAAGGACCCATTGTGCTAACTACGCAGTGATTGTGTTTTAAATGATTGAGATTGAAAAATATTATTAAAATAATATATTGTTTAACTATCCTTACACACTACTACTAGTAGTAGGTAGCTTATAATGCAAAGATAAACAAAAAAAACATGAAGGCAAATGAGTTTATTGTAAATTATAACTTAAATAATTTAACAATTTATTTTAACCTATTTCTTACTTAGTTGCAGTTTGAAGCAGCACTCTTCCAATAAAATAATAATACTTGATCGATAATATGTAGCTTAGTAATCGTAATCCAAAGTTTTTTACTAAACCCGCATGCGTATAACATTAAGCTTTAAAAAGCTCAACTCCACTCATAAATCTTTAGATCGGCCACTAATTTAGTTCATTGCCCATTAGTGTTCGACGTGGTTTTGGTAACGTTTGCCCTTTACAATTTTTATTACTCAGCGATTTTAAACAGCATAGCTAAAGCTCTCATGGTTAAATTCATTATTTAAGCTTATATAATATTATTATTGCAAATAAAATACGAAAAATGTTTTTTTTAATACTTATCTTATATAAAAAGATATATTTCAGTACATTTTGTACACAAAACTAGAGCAACAGGTATGGTAATGTACAAAGTATTTAATTTGTCAAATACTCATAGATAAACTTATCAAATGCTTTTATAGGTCTGCTTTTATAAACCTAGTGGCACCGCGCTATTAATACTTTGATCAAAGATCGATACGAACTACGTTTCTAAATTATTATTCAGAACTAAACCGAATAAGAAACAATCTGAAAAATAAAGTTTATTTTTATATACGGTATGATGTCACTTTTCTATCGCTAACATCTATCGATACACTCACTCACTTATTATCATACCTAATTAACCGACTTTAAAATAGAGGAAGTTAATTAAGGTGCAAACTTTATAGTAGTTTTTAGGGTTGTTCTTTTAAAAAAATATCAAAACTGCTTTCATATCTCAAGAAAAAATCAAAGTAATTTAATTTAAATATAAATTGAAACTCTACATATGTATATTCATACTTACAATGCCATTTTCCGGCGGATCTCCGTTACCGAAAGTCGAAGTCACGACCAGTAGCAGCGCCTCATGCTCAATAGACGTAATGTCGTAATCCATCATGCAATGAACCTGAAAAATAAATTCCCATGAAAACCACTGTCTATGAATCACTCGTTCGTAATTTTACACTCTATTATCCGCTCGGATATGACAGATTTCACGGGAAAAATAGATTTTGAAGCGATTAATGTATTTTAAATTAGCTCACGCTGTCAGTTTGACACCTTTTCCAAACTGGATTATGACGAAAAATAATAGATTTTTGAAATAAATTTAGTCACCATCGTTTATTTATATATTCAATATGTATATTTAGTAAATTTCTAAGATTAATACTATAAAGTACTATACATACCACAAAAAACAATAGAATATGTTTAATCGCAAATCACTCAAATCGTTTAACTAACCAACTAGCATCCCATAATATACTACAATAGCATCAAGAGCAATACTTTTATTGCTTTACAAATACCTGAGCGTTAAAAGCGTGTCCAAATATAACCCCTAGCTCCTTGGCATACTGCTCAGACTTGCCAGTCTCCGTCGCGTACAAAACTGTCGCCTTAATCCTCTTAGAAAGCGCTCGTCCAAAGAGTTTGGATGTGAATTTGACGGCGCGCGCAATCTGCTTGAAGTGGAACTTTCTATTTATGGGCCTCTTGCCGGTGATCGGCTTTGATTTTTGCCACTGATGAGTCTTCCATGCTGGTTCCTACAAAAAATCATGTTCTATACAGTGTGTAATATTACTAGGCGGTGAGATTATACGACATAATCAAAGTGCCAGAACCTAGGATCATTAGTTCGAATTCCACTCTCGTTAAATATTATAGTATGGGCTTTTTGCTTCTGCTTTGGATGCTATTATCCTATCCAGAATAGCTTAACAAATGATATACAATCTACCTATAGATATTTATATGTAGACCGCTTTAAAGTATATCCAATCTGCTTAAGGAGTTTCTAAATAAGTGGAATAAGTTGACTCAAAGATACAATAAATACGTTTTACGTGGTAGTTTACTCACAGACTTACAGACTGACTTTTAAGTTTGATAATGTAAAAATGACGATTCAAAAGAGCTTGTAAAAGTCTATTTGAATAAAGAATATTTTGATTCGATTAGATTTGATTTGAACCAGTCACGTTTCTTATTTATTATAACAAATACAATTTAAGCACAACAGAATCTTAAGACTATGATATTTACATTAAATTATTATTGATATATTATTCTAAATACATTTAAGTCCTAGAAGATGACTAATAGTTTTATTAGATTTTGTAATAAAATCCAAGTTTAATAACCTGATATTCGTAAGCTGGTCGCAAGTAGTAGAGCGCCATCTCTTGATGAAATACCGGTGTGATGGATGACGACATCGGCGGCACGATCCATATCCAGTCCGCCGGACAGCCGGAGCTTTTCAAAATTATAAAAATAACTTATATGACTATGTTTTACTAGATAACACCGTACATCCAAATTTACAAACTTTCTCTCTTACTATAATATAGATATAAAAAAGTTTAACTTGCAATAATATAGCTTTTCTATTACTTAAATAGGATTTAATATTCAAAGGTAAATGAATTATTTTACAATACAATTATTATTATAAGATTAACATAATAACTAAATCTATCTGTAAATTTCTTCAAAAGCATTTTTAGAAGAAAATAGACGTACTGATAATAAAATTTTACTTGAAAATGGATAAAGGAACGATAAAGACTATTCTAAGAATCCATACTTCCATATTATTAGGTAAAGTATAAGGTAAACATTTTTAATTAAAATTAGTTTGTAAAAAAGCAAATCTATACTAATATTATAAATATTAGTATAGATTAGCTTGTGATAATAGTGTATGAACAATGCTTTCGTAAACCAAATATTTACGCGATTTTAATTAATGTACCGGCTTCTTATCGACATAGACATATAACGTAGACTCTACCTAGTAAGCCTCCATTTGTTTCGTATGTTAAATCATTGTATTGATATTTACAAATGACAATATTAATTTTTTTTGAAAAAGAAAGATACAGTATTCAAACAATAAAATATGCATTTAAGATTTGCAAGACCTCATCTAAGTACAAATTAAGCAAAATCAACAACGTCTAAAATATCGTACATGATCCGTTCATTCAAAAATTATTAATACAATAAACTTATTTTTAATACTTGCTAATTAAGTGATTTGTTTATAGATCCGTATCCTCTTTATCATGACATCTAGTATATGGAGCAGACACAAACAGTCACACGTATGTTATCACATGTGGCTAAACAATGGCGCGATGATAGCTTAATAGCTGTAACTTGTCAGCGGATTGCTTGCAATACGCCGCAAGTTTACTTGAGCTTGCGTGTAAATATTTTGATACATCTGAACGTGCTTATTGTTATTTTTCGGCTTAACGTTCATAGTGTTTTAAGTCTCTTGAAGAACAAAACGGTTAAGATTTCTTCTCTTAAATACGTTCCAAGATGGTACAACTTCTTGGTCTTATTAGATAAGTTATGGCTTTAGAAAAGAGATGTTAAAATGAAACGGTATATCTTACCATACAAATTGTTTGACTTTCTATTCTTAGCCTCCGTAAAAGCTTTACACTTTTTCGTAACTTTTATTACAGAAGAGCTTTTTAAAGTTGAAATTGTGCTAACTTTCGCGGGTAATTTTTCCTCTAATGAACCTATCTCCACGAGTTAAACTTTTAGACTTAAAAATAATTTTAGCACTCAACTTTTAATTAAATATTTAACATAAAAAATTAAGACAGTAAACGATCCTTTTTATATATTTCAAATTTACTTACCGTAATCTGTTCTCATTATCTAAATGCTTGATGAAGCTTTCGGAGGCGGTATGATGATCCACAATAGTAGCATTATGCTGTTGAAAACTATGAAGAACAGCGACGTTGACTTCCACCAACGCCTTATCCTTCCATAGGTTCACTGGTGTACGAGTGTCTAAGCCCATCTTCTGTGCTACTTTCTAAACAAATACAATATAAGGAATATCAGGCCTTATCCAACCATTAGATTGATTCTTATGAAATATTAACTACTGTTTAGTGATCTTAAAATGGCTAGAACTACATCTTAATATGGCTAGTAGAATATTTGATTTTAAAATTATTCATGCTCCTTTTTAGTTCTTGTTTAAAATGAATCATATTAACAATATGCTATGTAACGACGTACGTTGGTTTTTTGCCAAAAACAAAATTACTGTACAAAGATATGTGTTTCTTTAGTTATTTTAAATATTATATGTAAATAATTAAAAAAATAAAAAGTGCGTGTGTACAAAGTACACATGTCAGAAGTAAAACTTCTTTGGCAAACTAATTTTTAAATCTCGTTTATATTTATACTAAATAACCCCGTCTACGCTCGTTGAGAGAGGGAGACGGCGCGAAGGTCACACCCACGAGTTAGACAGAGTTAGAAATGTCACTGACTCGCGGTGGGCGAGATCTAACTAAGGCTAACTCTCCCTGTCTCTGAGTGCTTGGTACCTATTGGTACTATGGACTTATTTTTTCGTTTCATCGAGTTTGAAATCACAACGATTCTAAAGAAGTTTTACTTCAATAAAATTAATAACAATCATAGTAGAAATAAGAGTTTCTATACAAAGAAAATAATTAAGTATATAAATAGATATATATGTATAAATAAAATAAAATACCGACCTCAAGCATGTTCAAGCGGTTAGTATCACAGAAGTTCCGGCAGCCGATTTCAGTGCTCATGTACCACCCGTTGAAGGCGTTCGCTGTGAACTCTATGCCGCCGCAGTCGAACCGCATGTTGGACACCGCGGGCAGTGCGTACCAACGTAGCTGAAGTTCCTCGAACCAATCTTGACTGATTCAAATAATAAATTCTTTTACTACTGTACTACTTTATGTGTAGTTTTTGTAACAAAAGAGAGGGTTTTGAAAACTGTTAGTCTTTATATATTACTCTTAAACTTATATTTTTTATGTATATATGTAATAAAAATGATGTTTTTTGTTACTAATATATAATAGTAGCCGAAATTAATTTTTATATACAGCGGTCCATCTGTTTCACCGCGTAGGAATTTCAAGCAGACACGTACATGAATCTACATTACACGTGACAGACAGACAGGAAGGATTTCTAAAAATGGTTCAATTAGCTACAGCATCGATAATAAAAACAATTTCGATAAGATTTTCCAAAAATTATTCAATGTACCTATAGATTCGACTTAGTTAGAATGTTATTATGATGATATAATGATAATATTAAGGACAACATATAAATGTAGAAACAAACCTATAAAACTTTAATAAGATAAGATGCCAATTTATCAAAGAATATTAAGGGTAAGGCTTTACGTAATAATAAAACTTGATGGAATATATAATAGAAATATCGAAGTCATACTGTCTTATATAAATAATCGATAACCACTTTGATCGAAATGCTGTTTGTGCGAACTATTGTTTCTTATAATTAAAAACAAACGCTATACAGCTTCGTAGCAAATACAATCTTTAGAAATGTTCCGTTAAGGAAAACGTTTTAAAGTATCACTGAATCAAGTTTCTTTCTAAATGTGGAGCATCTACAGAAAATACGGTTCGACACATTACTAACAACAACCCACAGCTTAGCTTAAAATAGCTCTAGAAAATATCTAATTTATATGAAAAAATATATATTAAATAAATAAATATGTCGGGACAGTATTACACACAGCGCCATCTATTTTCGTGGTAAGCTACGAAGGAAGCTTGTGTTACGGATACCAGATAGTTAATATACTACATATATAAGTTCAAATACATATATATTATAAATATAAACACCCAAGACTGGAGTACAAACAACCGAGTTTAACAAATGAATGCCCCCAGCGGGATTCAAACCCGCGACCCCATGGCGTAAGAAAGTAGGATTACTACAAACTACGCCAAGCGTATCGTATAAATACTTGAGATGGGCCGAATATTCGTTTTATATTCGGTATTCGGCATATTCGGCAGCTTTACCGAATATTCATATTCGGCCGAATATTCGGCTGAATCACCTAATATTCGGCAAAGTGATATTCAAAGTTTTTACTGTTATTGACCCGTGTATTATCATGATTTGAGTATACAGTGTAATGAGGTAAGTATTTTAGAGTATAGCTTTCTGTTGTTGTCGTCACTGAAGCTTTATTCTCAATTAAAGTAGGTTGGTAAAAAGATAATAACTTAATGCAAAATATAGGTATCTACTATCTAGCTGTTTTGGGATTAGGCTGCTGTGTAAACTCTTTAGAAGTTTAGACCTGCATTTGTGCGACGGAACGGAATCAAATGTACCGAATATTCGGCCGAATGTTCGTATTCGGTGAAACCCATGTTCGGCCCATCACTAATAAATACCTAAACTAAAAATTATGCCCGGAACTCATCAAAATTATATATTTTGATAAGTTCCGGACACTTAATTATGACGTGTCGACCTCTTCACAACACATTACAGCCAGTTAACATTATCAATACCAAAACATTATTGAATGAGCTCGGATTTATAGGCCATAAACGTAGATTGGAGATCACTGGACCACAGTTTTACGATAAGCAATCTGCTCTGTATGGACGCTATTCGCCTATTTGCGGGCCTTTACAAAGCACAATATGCATTCTCCGACTTTTTTATGTCGGCATAAATCTGAAATGAAAAACGATAGCAACTACGTTTTTCACTCAAGTAGCTGGAACATTGTACTGATTGATCGTCTTACATCTACTTTAAATAACGTGATCTAATTAAACTAAAGAATTCAATCGTTAAAGAATTGAAACATGACAACTACGATATTGTAACACTTGAACTTTTTTTTTTAAATATTACCGATATTAAAATGACGTCTTGTCTTAATGTTATTAATCTCTCTCTCTCTCTCTCTTTTTCTCTCTCTCTACAATATTTAAAGAACAGAAAAAGTGATTTTTAAAATAATATAAGTAATCTCATCACTCTTTAGCTTAACTAAATAATATCAAGTAAAATACTCACGTAGGATGAGTCATATGTATCTCCATGACGAGCTCCCTAGGGATCTCGAAGTAGTCGGGGTCTTTACCATTTGCAGACAGGACAAGCGGGAGGATATCCCACGCCGTGTGAGGCGGTTTCCACCCCAACTTGATGCATAGCTAGAGGAAAAATAGCAGCGTTTAATTTATTTTTACTATGTTAGTGATCTAAGACTTCTTCTTTCCGAAATGGTAGTAGACTGATGATGTTCAGTAATAAATTGTATATTATTAAAAACTGTTTTTTTTTTAATTTGAATTTAATGACTCGGTATTTATTTTTTTAAATAAACCCAAATAATATATTATTCTTGTAGTTGTAATTTAGTGTTACTAGAATAAAATCTAGAATTATAATATTTTAATTACAATTTAAATTATTTATCAAAACACTGATAATTATATTGTCATTAAAAGCAATATAATTCTATACAAATAAAATAAATGATGTACAAATGTTTACTTTATAACATATTTTAATAACAATGTAAATGGTATTTTTTTGAATAAATAGAAGTTATTCTCATGAAGTTTAAAATCGTAGAGAAATACTTAACTAATACTTAGAGGAAATGTTAACTTGTGAAATCAATATCAATCTTTTCTAATCCAAGGATTACAAATACTCTTGACTTCAGACCCTTTCGAGCAATAAATAATAAGGATCAGGTGTGGTAAGATCTGACGCGACACTATTGAACGATTTATTTAAGGTCAATGGAAAGCTTTCAATGTTTTGTGATATTATTATAAAATAATTTTCAACCCTTTATTTTATTAAATATAAAAAACACTAATTTCTACAATACAAACAAAATAAATAATACATGTATGTATATATAATCTATACATCTATACATATAAATAAAATGAAGTGTCTCTTTTTGATTTCAAATTAACAGCTTTTCACTAAATTCATATAAAAGTATTATATACGGTACTAACATCAAATAACCAATTTTAAAAAATTTTGTCTGTCTGTTTGCTAGACTTTGCTTGGACCGATTTCGATGGGACGTTTACTAGAAGATAGCTAATTTTATAAGGAGTAATTTTGACTACTTTTATTTTAGGAATTTTGAATATTTTGTTTACGGAACGGAACTTTGTGCTACAAACGTTAAATTTGGTAGGGAGCACCAAGGGACGAATCAAGCGAAGCGAGGGTGAATCGCTAGTAGTATATAAGAATTTAGTCAGTCAATCAGTATAATATAAGAATTTTGTTGATTTTACCTGTCATTTTACTACAATCTATAATAATAATCTATAAAACAAGATTTACTATTCGTACATAAGCACCTTATATGAAAGCGATTGAAAGATACAGCTCTAAGCCCTAAGCAAATCCTTCGACAGCTGTTCTATTGTAGCACACCTAAACAATTTGCATTCGCCCTAGTTTTCAAATCGGATTCACTGATAGTCCGTTGAGAGCTCTTGTTGTATGGTTTATAAAACCTATAAAAGATTTCCGTGGAATTTTATTTTTGTTTGCATACTTCCCTCTATCTACGAACTTACAAAATATAAGTATAAATAATATCATCAATGTCGAAAGATCTACACATTACATATTTTACAATATTGTTTCTACATTATTATTCACTTGCAAATGACTTAATTCCGCAAATATTTTGCATATATTCATTAGTCATATACCATTAGAAGAAAACTTGTTACAGTAGTATTCTTACCTCAGTGAACTCGCAATGCATAGGGTCCCCAAGAACAGTACCGTCGGGCTGCTTGTACCCGGCGTAGCTGATGAGCTGGCTGTTCCATATTCTGTAGTCGTGCTTGCCGTCTGTGCGTTGTGGGAAGACGGTAATCGCTGATCTGTTTATTTATGAAAATTTTCAATAATGTATCCATACGATGTTTCGCGTACTAGATATGATATATTTTGACATAAGCTTTGTGCATGATGTATGAAACTCTCATAGCCAGGAAGGAAAACCATAGGTTATTGACATGCGCTCTTAGAAACAAAATGTTTGGCGTAGCTTCTTTTGAACTTATTTTCCAAATGAGAGCTTTTTCCAAGCCCTTCTTGAAGCAAACGCTTGTCATGATCTTATGAATATTTATAACTTTCTGAGTATGCGTTATGCAAGTTTTATAAATCCCAGACACATGTTAGTCTAGAATATTGATATTAAAAATGTATATCGAAGCCATGAAATAAAAAACTATTTTGGGTTAAACTTAAAAAGCTTTCCATAAAGCTTTAACAATACATACACGGTAACTGCGAAAATGCAGTCGCAATCACTTCGATACTTGCTGCAACTGCAAATATCTTTTAGATATCTCATATAAAATATCAATTGGAGAGCAATATAATCTGCTTACATTTTCATTTCAAATCAATATAATAGAGCACATCGAACGTGCATTATACTTGATTAATATTTTTCTACGATATGCGACTGACCTGATATTTCCTTTATTAGTACTGTATTTTATATGATTACAAAGCGCTTCGAACATTCCACTGGTGGTTGTCACTTGTCGACAGTCAAACACCTGCATGAAAAAATTTAAATGATAGTTCATATACCCATATTATACTTATTTTGTATGCTAAAATTTATTTTTTTTACGTTTTGTTGCTTCTAATATCGATAGTGATATGCTTAAAAGATTATGTATGTGTACGATATTGTGTATACTAAAACTAAAAAGAAAAAAAATAATTTTAATTACTTAGTTATTGTTGGAGTCGGTGCCAGCCAAGAAGGACAGTTTTATCCTGCCTTTGCAATAACCTTTCGAACGGATATTTTGATTATATTTACAGATTGATACATTAATTAAATTGTATTAAGATTATTTTGCTTTGGCTGGCACCGACTCCAACAATAACTAAGTAATTAAAATTTTTTTTTTTTTTTTTTAGTTTCGATTTGTAGCGTTTTGAAGTCGGTTTTCATTTTTGTTAAAAAATAATTTATTTTAAATTTTTTTGTGGAAATTATTATGTTTAAATAAAATATTGGAAGGCTAACTAAACTACTGCTCCAATAAGTCAGCGAAGTTTTGAAATGAACGACAATAGTCAATCGAGATTTGTCCACGTCTATTTTTCCACGTAACTCGTAGACGTTAATAAGATTTACCTTCTATTATCAATCCACCTAATATCCTGAAGGAATACGACTATCAGTTCATAACTACGTATAATATTAAAAGAATTTTCTTTCAACTCCTAACCGTTGAGGATATATCCCTTACATCATCACAAATTCTTGAACAGCTTTAGAAAATATATGAAAAAGGTAATCAGTGCCGATAAAATTTAAGGGTTGCCCTCGATTTCTCTAGGATCCCATCATCAGATGCTGACTTGGTGACAATGAGAACATCTTGAATGTATACCCTACCGAACAAAAAAGAAATTTTTAAAATCGGCCCACAATTCACGGAGAAATCGGTGAAAACACATAAAAAACAACTGTTGAGGAATTTTACCTTCCATCATCAGCTCATCCACATGAGATGATGATTTTCATACGTAAAAGCTTTATCGGGTTTAGAAAATATATCAAAAACATAATAGGTGCCTGTAAATTTTGAGAGTTGCCTTCGATTTCCCTGGGATCCCATCATCAGATCCGAGTTTGTTTGTTTGTTTTAGCGTCTGATTTTAAAAGTTCATTTTAATTAATATAGACCCTTTATTGCTGAAGATAATAGTTCCCGTATAATTTTTCATCATAATATTTATTATATACATAGACCAACCAACCAAGATTTATATGTTTAATCCATATTGACTTATTTTTATTTTATTTTGTTATAAGGCTCCCCAAAAAAGATACAAACAATGATAAAACAAAAGCGAACTAACGATTAATATCGCTTGCTATAGTACGAGTATGTCAACACGAAAAAGTATAATAATTTTATTATTATCAATATGTATTCATATACAACTTTAATATAAGAATATTGTCATACTAAAAAGAAAGTCTAACTTTAAAGTTATCTGCGTAGCTTAATTTAAATGTCGTACCAAGTAGCAGAAACAACAATCGGTAGATACTGTACGTGATTTGCTTAACATGCAAGCGCTGCTTACAAAATATTTGCATTGTCTTCGTATTTCAGAGTAGATTTATACTGGTACTTTCAAATTATCATACACCAAAACTTTTAAGAACTTAGCTACTTTCTGAGAGTATAAATACGAATGTTGAATAACGAAACGTAAAAAGTTAAAGAAGCATATATCGATAAGGTATTCGAAATCACAAATTGAGTGGTGAGCTGTGGAATAAGTCAAGTTAGAATATCGAATTTTGAAAGCTATGTTGTCTACTTCCTTCCTTACTTTCAAAATTATTGTATCAATTTACTTATATTATAACGTCAATTTTGTATTACATTTACTAAAAACCATTTGACTTGGCATACTAGGTTTAATATGTAAATAAACAAAATACTATTTGCACCTAATATTTCCAATAAAATAAATACAAACTATCCGGTATTATGCAAGAAATTCTAAAAATACAATAAAAATCCTTAAACACTTTCAAATAAATATTTCAAAATTAAATTCAGGCAATTCAAATTTATTGAAATGAACAAATAACAGTCTCATTCACTTAAGAGAATCTGGCAGCCGCGAACAAACCCAGCCTCATACAGATTAACCCAGCAATCTATTTAAGCAATGTAATTACGAAATGTAGTCGCGAACATCAGAGAGACTTAAAAGTAGTCCCACTAATTCCGATTTGAGTCCCTCCCGTCCCTCCTCTGATGGAGCCAAACGAATAAATTATTCGTAATATCGTTACGTCGGCTACGACTCAATCAACTGCACTAATTACAAAAATATTGAAAGCTCTTTTTTCCTAATTGCTGTTACGTTGGAAATAATTGTGGAAACGTTTCTTTTAAAGCCATGAAATTTGCATTTTAGAGAATTAGGTATGTATATTTAATACTAATGTTTTATTTAATAATAGTATTTTCGGCGGCTCCGCCCGCGTAGTATTGATCGGAAACCAAAATTTTAGTTTATATCAAGACGTTATAAGACTTCATCGATAAATGGACAATTAAAAAAAAATTGCAATTTATACCAGTATTTCTTATTTCAATCAAATATTCGACTTTATAAAATAGACGAGTATAGATTCTGAGACGTTTTACATTTCAATTATAAAAGCGTTATAACTATTAAATAAAAATAAACCAACGTTAAAGTTAAATCTGTTGAAGTGTGGGTAGAATGAACTAATGAGCGTTCCTTTATTATCATACAAAATATTTGTGCTAAGTATTTGCATATAAAATACGCCCTTTTAAATATCTTAAGAGCCGTTACAAATATGCGAATGGGCCGTTACCATAACCTTATTATACTCGTATTATCGCAATTATGACTAAAGGGATAAACTTATGAAAAGCGGATACCGCCGATCGATCTGAAATTTGGTATAGTAACGTATTTTAACCGCCTAATCACGAATATCGTAATAAAAATTAGCGTAAACGCTATTTTGAATATGAAAAACGAATGTGGACCTCTTTTCGTTCAGTATGCCAGTGCATATTCGTGAATTCCTAACCGATTCAGACTATTTTAGCTTTCACCAGAAAGGGTATGAGTGTGTGTACAGCAGAGATTAGGAACTGAAGCGTTGCTCTCACATTTTTAACAACTCAAAACCTGTGGGTTACAAACAGGCAAAAAATAAACGGACGTAACTTTTTTAAATAAAGTTAGGGACATAAATAACATGCCTTTAGAAAAATTTGAGAGACCACGCATTCGAATCACGTAAAACAAACAAAAATTATGTATGACTCTGTTTAACATTACGATATGCGCGTAGGATTTTCTCAATATGTCGTTGTCCTGATGTACTTCATTGGGTATAACTAATTGCGAATTAATATTGACATGATTGTGAACTTTAAGCTCTATTTCCTAGAAAATAAGGGCGAGACTAGAAATATTTGTTACAATAATCACTCTGTAACGTCGTTTGTTACGTGGTGACATAATATTGTAACACGTTGGGATAAACATACGCGCGGTTTACCATAACTAATTACATATTATCGCTGCTTTGTGTTTCGTTATCAACTAGCTAAAGGATTACTGTTAAATATATACGTACTAATATTAAGTAGTATTTTCTTAACATTCAATAGAAGCATCTCTACCAGATCTCTATCCAGATATACCACATACTCTATCCAGAAACTTAACGGTTCCAGTCCAAGCGGGAATGGAGATTCCTCTGCACGAATTTGCGAGAAAAGCTCAGTCATATCATTATTACCACGACCAGTCCATTAAAACAAAAACGACTACAAAAACGTATTTCTTACTACTTGACTAACTCAAATGACTTAGAAGATTTACTCAATAGCCAATTTGTACTAAAGGCAACACAATTTGTGAATTCTGTAATAATATAGCACTTGCTAGTTTCTTAACTTGAAATTACGCAAGGAATGTTAAATGGAACGAGTATTTAAATTAAGTAGGGAACTTTAACAACATTGATGGAGTATCTAAAGTTTTCACAAACCTTTCTTATCTAACCCTAAGTTAGATAAACTAAAAACAAACTGCTAGTTAATTGGCCATGTTTTTGTGTCGGCGCGGGAAATAGGAGTTTTCTCATTACAGTCGGCAAATTCATTTAGTTCCACCGTGTTCGCGGAGACGGTTGGACGCGTAACAAGTATCGACTAAATTGTTCCTGTTTTTGTCGTATTTTAACTTCACTAAGGAATTGCCTTAAAGCGAAATAAATTACTTTATATACACTCAGGCTTCTTTATTCTTGATATTTTGTTTATTAACCTTATTCTCATTGCTATATAGTTATAAAATTGCGTATAATGATAAAAAAGTTTCATAAATTATCAATCAACCAACTAACATTTTACTACTCTCAAATGTCTTTGGTTATCGAAATGGAAAGAGCAAAACAAACATAGTTGGTAAAATTAAATAAACTGCCTAGCTAAAGTCAAACGTTAATAATAAAATAGATAAGGTACTTAACATTTCATCTACATACTGGTAAATTAATGAAAGTTACTACTGATAATAGTAATAAAATAATGAAATACAAGGGACGTCAAATGTTTTTTAAATTACTTATTTATTAAAAACAACCCTTTTTCTATTATATGTAGTTGAACTTACTTGCAGTTTAGACCACTGTATTCTGCCAATGCATCGGCTAGCGTTCCTCCAAGCTAACTTAGCGCCAAACACGAGCTCGGTAGTCGTGAGTTGGTATGTCCCAGTTTTCACCACTTCTTCCTGTACAGCCTTCCAACGAGCTTCGTGGGCTACAGTATTAGCTCTAGAAGTAAAAAATTTAAATTGTACATATTCCTTAATAAATTAATTTAAATTCACTAAAGTTTAGAATTTTAGATATTTGATTTCATGTCGAAGTACTCTTATGTAGTAACTGGTATTTATTGTTTTTAAATAATATGCATGCATTTAAAAATTATAAATGTAGAGTATATAAACTATCCGGTATCCGTAACACAAGCCTCGCAGCTTACCACGGAACTAGATGGTGCTATGTGTAATAATGTCCCAACATATTTATTTATTGATTGTAAATGTCTTTAAAAATAAAATATTCCTTACACCACGTTATCATACAATCATACACAAGTACACATTTTAAAAATTACGATATAATCAATTTAGCCAAAATCCATAGGTTTCTACATTCTCGTAATATAATAAAATATAAGCTTTCAGGCTGGCAGCTTTTATCAACAAATATGCATTCTCTGCAACTAAAAATTATGGATGTCCACAAAATGGTAACGTATGTGAAAAGCACGTACTCTATATCACTCACTAGTAAAAATAACGTAAGCTTAAAGCTATATATAAATGGCTCTAGTAAATTTTAGGCAAAATAATAACCCACATTACTTCTATCGTACCTACTTTAAAAGAGAGCTCTATTCTTTCAAATTGCTATCTAAGTATATCGCCTTTGTCAAAGATTAGCTAGAATATGCAGAGTGAAATTTAAATATTTTATGTATGATTTTTATATATTATGTTGATGAGTATTTGGAAAAATATAAAAAATAACGTTTTCCCACGTATCAAAGACGTAATACAGCTGGAAGTAATTATTAAGTTCCGGGCATATGTTGATCTAATGTTTATCTCTACAGATTTAATATTTTTAGTTAGTTTCGCAATTTTTGAGATTCGAAATGCTAACAAATGGCAGATAATTTTTTACAATATTTTCAAATATTTCAGTAAATGTTCAACTTGTTTTTGACACATATTTAGCGTATTAAGATGTTTAACATTTATTTTATATATGTATAGTTAAATGAAGTTTTATTTCATTTTAGTAATAACATAATAAATTTTGAACGAACCTTCGTATTGAAGCAAAGTATTGACCAAGGAAATCTTTAGCATCATTGAGGACTTCTTCAGGACTTCTCGGCACATCACCGCGGCCAGGTATGGCCATCAAACTACCCAGACAGGCCCTCTCGTTGCATAATGTGGGCTGTAAATAAAAACATTTTTTAAGTACACACTTGTAAAGTTTTAATGTATTTAAAAAAAAAGTTGCATTTAGTGTCGCATAACCCTAAATGTCAACTTTGACCTATAAGACAATAAAGAAAAGTTGAATCGATAGTTTTTCTTGAGATTTTGGAAAAAATGACTGACGTCATCAAAAAAAGTATTTTTACAAGTATCAAAATTGTATTATATTGTGTTTGTAACTAAAAGAACAGAGTTAAAAGAATAGTAGTACACATTTTAAATAAATATTTACTACTTATCAAGTACCTACTAGAAAATCCGATGAGATGTTTATTGAGTTTTTATTATTTTTATACTACCAAAGTGCAAACAAACAAAATTATAAATTGTGTTTTTACAGATGGCCGACAAACCACAGTGAAAATAATAGACTGTATAGTTCGTAATTGATAACAAATTTTCTGACAACGATTTCCTTCACTGTAGTACTACCTACTAATGGTATTATAATTCATATTGGAAATGATTCGCATATGAAGGCATCATATGTGTGATACCCGGTATTTGAACTTCACTTGGTTCTCCAAACAACCTCGTTACCGCTAAGCTACTTAATTAACATAAATATTTTTGCTTAATACTAAATATTTTTCCATATAACATTCAATTTTTATATCCAAGCTTTATTCAAATCGTGTTCTATAGGTAGCTGTTGATTATCCTTTTAAAGCGATTTGTTTATTAAATTATTATTTAATAAAGTTACCTGAGTTAAGACTGTCGGCGTCTTAAAGGCCTATTACCCTATTCAGTATTAAGACAGTCTTACTAAGATTTTGTGTAATGTAATAAGAGTAAGCAAGTTAGTCTGTCTGTGTGTCTTCCCATGACACCGCGACAGCCGACAAAGTCATCGGCTACATACGCCTTGTAAATAAGTTTATATGCGGTATTTCGGGTGGTGTAATAGCGTGCTTGTCTTATTACACTTTAAGACAGTTCTAATTAGACTATCTCAATGCTGAATAGTGTAATAGGCTCTTTAGTACTTTGTAAACTTGGCAACAACGTTTCTTATCGCATATCTATGGTAATGTATATTTGAACTCTTAGGCACAATCTAGTTGAGCACTTGAAATTGTTAAAACAAATTAAATTTATTTACTTATAAAATTGGCTGATAATGGCGTTACTCGCCATATAAAATAAAGGCCATATATACTTGTATATCTTTAAACTACTTGTCCTTGTATAGAGAAAAAAATAATAGCTTATTTATTTTTAATCTCTAACGATTTCTATAGTACTTATGTCAAATAATGGAGCTTTTAAGTAAGCTTTCCTTATAGTTTATAAGTTAGTAAGCTTTTAAGATTAAATGCACATAAAAATATAATATACACCTACGGTAATATAAGTGACGTTAGAAACTTTAACCTGTCACGAATTATTTTACCATCGGAGTTACTATCACACTGTTAGTGACTCTGATAGCGAAATCTTAAGAAGTAGCATATACAAAGGACTACTAACTGAGCTAAACGAGAAGAATATAGTATGAATAACGAATATGTAAATGAAATATTTTGCGATTCTTTAATTTAATCTCTAGCGAAAAGGTTTTGGCAGATTTTAAGTCTTTAAAATATATAGTCTTTTAACTAATTTTTAACGTCATGGTTAATATTTTTTAAGAAAAGATATTCATTTAAATCGCAATCTAGAACTTACTACTGTAATAATACTGCGAGCATTATTACGATTTCCAAAAAAAAATATTTTGAAACAAAGGTTAGTTTCTATATTTTCTATCTAATATTTTTAAGAATTGCTAAGAATAAGAAAAAATAGTCCTCCTCGATGACCAAATACTCGTATACATAATTGTTATCTGAATAATGGATAGATAATAAATTGTAACGTTTGGTTTTTATAAAATGTACTTGATGTGCCAGCTGTCGCAGGTTCGAGTCCTGATAGGGCCATTCATTTTGTGTGAAGACAGCGTGTTACAACTAACGTTGTAACTAATTGATGTTTACAGTTACAATATGCAGGAATTTAAAATATAGGTAATTGTAGTTTCACAACTACCTGGTATCCATAACCAAAGCTTCGTAGCTTACTATGAACTAGATGCTGTTGTGTATTAATTTCACATATTTATATTTATTAAAAATAATTCTATTGAAAGAAACACTGCATTGTGTAGTATTTAATTTATCTAAACCACTTAATAACTAAACAAAGTTGTAACGTACAAGACGTGCAAAATAATACTTTGACAAATTACTTAACATTCTTTACAATTTAGATAGACTCATGGAGTTAATAATAAGTAAATTTGAATATATTTTAAATATATTCCACGGTTTGGTATCCTTTGTTCTTGTATTTGTGATACAATATGTAAATATGTATGATTAGAAAAATAAACCACTTACCACTCTCGGACAAGTAGTATCATAGAGTCTATCATACAAATACTCCCGTGATTCGTGATTTTTTAACACTTTCGGCCTTGTTACTTTACGCGGTTGTTTTCTATCAAGTTTTTGTACAAGAATTTTGACTTCAGCACTTTCATCGTCCTTGCTGTTTACGCCATTTTGACCGTTGCTCATGTCGGCCAAAACAAGATGGTCGATAGGGCATGTCTTAACTTCATCACTTAAGCCAGGTAAGACATCTACGTTGTCAGTAATAACTTCCAAAGTATTATTGATAACCGTTTCAGAATTATGTATAACACCAGGAGCCATTTTTTTGTTTTTCTTGAGCACTTTTCCGTTAAACTTTGCGGCAAACTTAGGAGGTTTAAAAATAAGAAGTAAAGAGGCGCAGGCGCATACGCGGCGCACTAATCACAAGTAGGTGTCACCGTTGTATTTATAACAGTTTTATCGTCTGTGACTTCGTACTAGTTTGTTTTTAATATTTGCAAACAAAGATTCGTATCTTAACATGATTAGTTGAGTTTTGTATCACAATATTGTAACTTTTGTTTATCTGCATCCTGAATGAGTAGTTTCACATTTTACTTGTTAAGTATATATATTATACTTATACACATATAATGCGTATAATTTTACTACGACTAGATTATTACCCTTGCTTTACTCGGGTTCATACCTAGGTGCTCTCAACTAAATTTAAAGTTTGTAGGACAAAAATTCGTCCCGTACTAATTAAAATAAATAATTTTTGTAAATTAATAGTAGCCTGAATTACTTCTTATAACATTAGTTATGTTCGAGTGAAAGTCACAATCGATCCAGCCGTTTCAAAGATTCACCGGAACAAACAGACAGACAGACAAAAAATTTAAAAATGGATGTATGTGTCGTATATACTTTCATATGCAATTAGTGAAATTTTATTAATATGTCGTAAAGATATAAACTCCTCATTTCAGTTATTTTTTATTATTTACAAAACAATAAAATACCTTCTAAAAGCTTTGCATTCTCTTGCATTCGTTTCGGGAATGATTGATGGTGAGAGACGAGTGCGTTTGGGAGATTATATTTTTAGACTACGAATATTGATTTTGTTATCAAACACAAAAGATGAAATATCATAGGTATAAATAGTTAATACTTGATTTTCATACGCCTTTTTTTAATAAATTTTAATATTGTACAAATGTACCAAACCTATTTAAAAATGGTACTTGACGTATTTGCCAAAAAAATCGTAGTCAGTAAATAAATCCATAAACTTGACTAACTCACAATTTTACGCTGCAAGCGATAAGATCACCTAACTCTTTGTTGTATACTACGAGTATATCCAATGTAAACATTACTCTTCAAGTAGTTTAAAGAATAATTATAGTGATAACGATTAAAACAAACAATGACACGCGCGTGATTTTCTTAGGGCTGCTGTTTTATCGATTGTTGGAGGACAATTTTAAGAAGTTAAATTTTTTAACAGTAAGAATTGTTTAAAACCACTGCGTTGATTTAGTGCGGGCTAGTGGACTTTACTTAGACTTAGCTTTCTGTGTTCTTCCTGTCACTCTCATACTCCGGTGGGACGACTACTCGACAGTGAGTTCAGGCGCAGAACCTCTTCGGCTTTACGTGCTCTCCGAAGCACGGGGGTGAACACCGCCAAATTCTCAACTCCGGACTGTTACTGAGCCTTAATAAACAGAAAGACTCAATAGTTACTTAGCCCGACCCGGGACTCGAACCCAGGACCCCTCGATGTATGACCGTACATGCTAGCACCACCTGGTTGTGTAGCACCACCGAAGCATGTAATACTCATATGAATCATTCTCAATACGATTAGAAACAGTTTGACAAGTTTTTATGCATTACAAGGCTATAAAAATGAATAATTTAATTATATAAATATTTAATATTAAATTTACATGTATAGTATGTATGTAGTATGTATGTATGTATGTATGTATGTATGTATGTATGTATGTATGAATGTATGTATGTATATATGTATGCATGTATAATATATATTAAAGAATATAATATATAAGATATACTCGTATATACATAAACATCTATATATTTTATATGAATATTTTGTCTTTTATGAATACCTTTTTTTTTTTTGTATGATCTTGCACTTTTGTATGATCTTGTCTGCTAATTAACAATCTCTCTGACCCCATAGGTTGACTGGAAGAGATCTCTGTTAGAGATAAGTCCACCTTTGCCCTCAACTTCTCTATTATATGTATGTTTTTTTTTTTCATGTGCAATAAAGAATATATATAACTTAATATGTTGCTAAGCTCAAAACTCGAGAACAGCTGGACAAATTCGCCTAAAAGAAGAACGAAGACGAAGAAGACGCGGAAACGAATAACCAGTTGGCCACCATTGTGTATTAAAGTAAGTACATATTATGTATATGAATTATATATAGTTATGTTAATCAAATACCAACTTAAGGTCCAAGAAATCACAGTTACTTGGCAAACAGCACATATAATTGAATTAGGTTTTCACATATTTGGCTATCACTAATTAAATATTATATAAGTAAATAAACATTAATGTCATCATTAGATAACGCACATCATTGTTATCGGTTGTGCAAACCATCTAATATCTGTATATTAGACTCAGTCATGTGCTAGACTAATAATATTTGCATAAAGTCATGCATAACGACTTCGATTCAAAATCATGCTATTTACTTACGATTGAAAAATGTTCACGTTAAAATAACCTTCCTGACAGTTGTTTTATCACTATCTTATCAATCTTTTTTTTTATGGTAAAAAGGGGGCAAACGGGCAGGAGGTTCACCTGATGGGAAGTGATCACCTCCGCCCATGGACATCTGCAAGCCAGGCTTGCAGATGCGTTGCCGGCCTTTCAGGAAAGGGAGGGATGAAGGAGGGAGGGAAGTGAGAGGGAGGGGGGAACGAAGGCGGAGGATGAAGGGAAGAAGGAGGGGGGAAGGAGAGTGGGCATCCCGGACTCTCACTCACCGGACGAAACGCGACAGCATAGCTGCCACTTCACGCTGGTCTTCTGTGAGAGAGTGGTACTAATGAACTATACGGGGCGTGCCGGCCCATTCGGTTGCTACCCGAAGGTAACAAGCATGGCACTACCACTTATTATCTTAACATTTTATTTAAAAAAATCAATAATTTTACGATTTACTTTGGTACACTAGTCTTTGTTTTTTGTTAAAATAAATATTAATTTATTCTATTCTATATTTAACTAGAGATTAAACCTAACTCCGCCCGGGAACTACTCTACTACTACTACACTACTACTAATCTCAGGAACTACTGGTCTGAATTGAAAAATTCTTTTTATGTTGGATAGTCCGTTTAACGAGGAAGGTTAGGTTAGGTTAGGTTAGGCTATATTACATCACGCTACGACCAATAGGAACGGAGCGTCAATGGAAAATGTTGCAAAAACGGGAGAAAAATATTTCTTTTGATTTTCAGTCTTTAGAACGCGAGTGTAACCGTGTAAAAGGCTAGTTATTTATATGATAATAATATCCTTGCCACTATAAAAAAGAATTATTTTTTATTTTAAAATTTCACTTTGTAATGAGAAGAAAGGATTATACGAACCGATTTTATAACTTGAAAAGTTTAATTTAACTGAGATTCTAATATACAATGTATATAACAATGTACGATTCGTGTTTTTCATCATAGCTCTTGTTTTCTAACTTCCATATTTGTACATGTTCACGGGGAATTAGAGTTGAGTACATAGGAATAGGAGATAACAGAAACAAAAAGGCTATGAGTAGAGTAAATACACTTACAAAGTCTTTGAATTATTACTCTATGAAACTACGATGCAGTATAGTAATATGAATTAAATCGAACTATACTAATATATAAAAAAAATTGACAATATTATTTTTTCATATTTTTTTTACTTTGAAATTCAAAGTGTGACGAAACGTACACTAAATATATATTTTTGGAAATCTTATTGAAGATGTCGTTATAGTCGTATAGAGAACGATCTATATCTATAGTTTTTTTAATTGACGACACGTGTGGTACAGTTTGTAGTGACTCTACTTGCTGCGCCAGCGGTCGCGGGATCGAGTTCCGCTGGGGGCATTCATTTGTTGAACACAAGTGTGTGTAATCCAGTCACGGATGTTTACATCTATTATAATTTATATATTTAAAGTCATATAATATGTGTAGTATATCAACCATCTGATATCTATAACACAAGGTTCGTACCTAGCCATGGAACTAGATAGTGATGTGTGTAAATGTCCCAACATATTTATTTATTAATTTTTGTAACTCTTTCTGTCTGCCTGGAAATGCGTCACGAGAAAATGTCTTATCTGAGAAGTTCTCAGGGACGAACCGAAGCTGAGTGAGTATGAGTCGATTGTATTATATATAAAAATATTTCTCTTTTCGCTTTTTATTCAACGTTATTTGTTAGTTACTGACAATTCTGTAATATTATAATATATTCAACGCGATTAATTTTTCAACCAATCTGTTTCTGATGACGCGGGACTCAAGCGGTATGAGGAGGAAGTATAGATAAATAAATAAATAAATAAATATGTTGGGACATTTACACACAGCACTATCTAGTTCCACGGTAAGGTACGAGCCTTGTGTTATGGATACTAGATCTTTGATATACTACACATATATAGGTTTAAATACATACATATTATAAATATTAACACCCATGACTGGAGTACAAACATTCGTGCTCAACAAATGTATGCCCCCAGCGGGACTCGAACCCACGACCGCTTGCGCAGAAGGTGGGGTCACAACCAACTGAGCTAAACGTGTCGTAATATCATAATAATAATTATTAAACATCTAATATATAAAAATCTCGTGTCACAGTGTTTGTTATCAAATTCCTCCGAAACGCCTTGACCGATTTTTAACACTTTTTTGTGTATATTAGAGTATATTTTTATTGGTATGTTTGATAATAGGTCGTTATAAGCTATTTTTTATTCCCCTAGATGAAAAGGGTGGCTCTCTTCAGATATTTTATATTTTCTTTTTAGACTAATTTTTATATTTTTATAATTTCGCATAAAAAATAACCCTTATTCATCATTCTACCATTAATCCCTGTATTAAGAGTGATTTAATGCAGGCGGAACCGAGAGGATCGCTAGTATTATGTATTATACGCTAGTATATATGAATCGCGCAGGAAAATCGCCTATTTTTAGCAAATAAAAAGTAAAAGAAGAAAGAAGTAAATAAAAATCCTAAAAGCATTTGTGATATTTAAGAACTCTTTGATAATTGCACCCCTGTAAATTGCAGCTGCTATTAAAAAATAAAGTACGAAAATTGCACAGGGCACTAGAATTTAGACGACAAAATTCAGTTTGTAAAAGTTATTTATATGCAAAAATGTTTTTAACAATGCCGCCTGTTGAGCCACCTTGTACTTTTTTATTCTCTTTTAACTGAATGAAGTTATTTGAGTAAAGCAGTTCAGTTCAGATTCCAGTTTTCTGAACTTTTTGTTTATTGCATAATAAAAGAATTGCTTAAATATAATTTAAAAAAACCTCTACATAGTATTAAACTGACGATGAATTTTGATACGGTTTTCATCAAAAGATAGTGAGTCAAGAGATTTATATGTATAATACTTGCATATTACAGTAGAAAAAAGCCAAGAAAATATCTAATTTCAGATAAATGTATACTAATTGTTAAAACGAATTTAGTTAAATATAAAATTTAAGTTTAGTTATTGATCTTCTAACATGGATAGAGGATTGATTGTTTCTTTGCCATCCGTAAAGTAAAAATGGCAAAAAGACGCGACGGCGACAAAACAAATGTAAGCCAGAAGCCTTCTTTGTAATTGAAGGGTTTCGATTAATTTACAGATAGATACCATTTTTATAACCATTTTAAAAATTTAACCTTTTTTTCTTTTTTATCAAACTATTTATATTTTTTTACATTCCATTAGCAAATTCAAATTGGAATTTGAATGATTTTCTTTCTAGTGTTCGATTTCATAAGAGTATTACTCAGTAATATCACGTTCAATGCGCATGAAATAAGGACTAGTTGCTTTTAATGTAACTCTCAAAGTTCAAGACAAAGTACACCTTGAACAATTATTGTAGGTCAGTAAAGTTATTTGAAGAGAGGTTTTTATGAACTTCATTAAGTCTTTTTGTAGGCAATACCGACTGTTCTTTAACGTGTGCCACCCGTTTTTCTGATCGGGTCCGAAATGAAAAGATCCAACATAGGAACAAAGTTATCGATATATTCTCTTTAATGTTGCTCTCATCTCTGTACAAACATATTAATATTGTAAAGCTGAAGTTTTTATTCATTCCATGTATACTTATAAGTGGAAAGTTTACAGACTGATGTACAAAATAGTTTTGTATTTATATCTATACCATAAATGCTGTATATTTCCCAATTGATAATAAAAAATATCCCAAAGAAGTAGGATGCTGAGTAGAAATGTACCTTTTGTTGCAAAAGCTATAACCGGTTCTATAGTTCTAAAGCGGAGATCACCTTCAGCTTAATGGAGCGTCGATATACGACTGACAACGGTTAGATAAGAAGATATGATGATAAGTAAATATATAAGTTGAGACACTGAAATGACAGATATTTAAAAACGATAAAATCTAATGAATTTTAAAATATAAATATATTCCGTTGAGATTATCTTGCATTCAAAATCTCAAAAGAACTTTCTTCCCGCTTTATTCTCCCTAGATTAGTCGTAATAAATTAATAAGACCTGATGATAATTTCTGCGATGAGTTAACATTTTCTTTATAATTTTATATCTCCTGAGAATTTGTTGTCGTTCCGGGTTAATTGGCATAAATTTTAACCTGCTTATTTTTTTCTTTACATAAAAATCCATCAGCAGTTCTTCGAGGCAAGGGGACAAAACACCTTCAAATTTCGAACTCAAGGTTATTACGGGGTTTCATATCTTTTCTCGTAACTTGGCATGACTCGGGAGTCGAACCTAGAAGTACACTACTAAGGCACTAATTTAAGTTAAGCTTTACATTACTTTAAGGGCAATAATTAGTGATTGTTCTAAGTTTAGATATGAATTTTTATGACTGATTTATATATAACATATAATTATTTTGCTGCTAAATTGTTCAGTTGAAATTGAATAAAAATATAAAGGATAGTATTTCAAAACTAGAGTCTTTCATTATTTTGCTTAAACAAAAGCTCTCAAAAGTTCTCAACAGTAATTTATATTTGAATCATATTAACAGAGAGCAGATAGTACAATATACATAGGTACTGTCGTTCACGTATTTCATACAAGTTGAACATGAAAACTGCAAAAGTTTCTATTAAAATATACTAACTTATACTTTACTCTATTTTATCACGTTTTTTTCAGTCATAATAATTAATTATAAAATCTCACTTTCGCTTAGTAATTAATATCATTTCTTCAAAGGCTTTAGTAATACTTTTAGGTTCTGGCTGTGTGTGCTGGCAATTTATTTTATTACAAAGACTTTTTTAATGTTTTGTTATATAAAGAGTTGTAGACCAGTGGTAACTCGCTTGCTCGGGAAACGAGTGAAGCAAGTTCATAGCCCGGGTCACGCACTTCAGATATTTTCATGTTCGAATCATTTCCGTCGGGATTATCAGTTGTCTATATGGAAAAAAGAATTATCGTAAGGAAACCTTACCTAAACGTTTTTGAAAAGAAGACGAAATTATTCGTACTTCACAGATATAGTTTATTATTATATATACTTATGATATTATTTAGTTTATAAGTAGAATAATTCAATCTAAATATATTTATCTCTTATAAATTAACTATAGACTAAGTTTTTAATCAGTGTAGTAAAAAGTGCTAAAAATATGAAGAAAAAATTCACAAGCTGTTTTGCAGTGGATTACAGTAATTACACCGAGACATCGTTCAACCAGTAATTAGAGGCTTTTATAATATCAAGAACCTAAGAAAGTTGGTAATTAACAACTTAAAGTATAAAATATTTACTACATATTTTAATAGTAGGAAAAATTCATATATACCTATATAAATTTATGTAAAGGCTGAAATACTGGTCTTTTCTACAATTATTGCATTTTGATTAAAATATACTGTATAATTTACATTTTTTTATTTGCAGAATCAGTTTTTAATTTTAATTTTGAAGTTGGTCATGAGCTTTTATTTTTCATGCATTACTTAATTATTATGCAGATAGTAACGGTTTTAGTGAAGGCGATAGTACTTAATAATTAAATTAAATTAAATGATTATTGATTAAAATTGTGTTGTTTTTTAAATGAAAAGTAAAATTGTGTAAGAGTGTAAGTTTTAAAATAGAATTTTATTTATAAGATAGTATGAATACAGATTTTTGTTTTAGTTAAGGCAATTTTTCATAGTAAAATATTTTCTAAGGAACAACTAATATTTATGTAGGTATCTAAATATATACATTATTTTATATTTATTTTATAATGTAACGTCAGGTAAGTTTTTAAAGAATATTTATTTTTTGAGAAATGATGCTCGACAACGTGTATTTCTCACATTTTAAACAATGTGTGTTAAAGGTTTATTTCTAGGCAGGGATAATAATAAAAAAGGTAATCAGACGTGTAAGCTCCTCGCACCAACGGAGGCAGACCATAGAGTCATATAAGGCCCTAGATTTTTAGTATCCTTAGTTTTCTAATTTATATACTTTTAAATATATACTTTTAAAACGAAGATACTTATATTATGCACTTTAATAAAATAAAGCTTTTTTGTAAAAGGGTTGTTAGCGTATGAGTACAAAGGATAACAGGAAAATTAGCGTTGTTTTGTTTGTTTGTAGCAAACCTTCGTTTTTTGATAAAGGCTGAAAGATCTCCACCTATATGGAGAGGGTCCTATACCGCACATGGGCATATCACAATATATGCTATATAGCATTTTTATTGATAACAAAATGTATAGAACAAACAGACGTGCAAACTTTTAATGATATACATAAAATAAGGGATGTATAGAGTAAATAGGGGATGGCGCTTCTAAGACATTATAACTCTATGGCTGATCGAGCGTAATTAATATCACAGATATTCCAAAGGTTGCTGCATAAATATTTATCGGGTGTCCCTTGAGATCAAATATGGTATCAGTTTACCTTAACTTTAAAAAGACATCTAAATATAGTCTATTTAAAAGATATGACGTCAATCAATCTCAAAATAGTCTGTGAAATTCCGAATATAGAAAGCTTATAATATGGAATAATAATTGATACGCTGCTTTATATCGATGTATCAATCAGCAAGTAGGGATCGCGGTTATAAGCTAATGATAACCAATATATATAATATAAATTATAATATAAAAATAGTCTAAATAAAAGACAAACTATCTGACTTAATAACTTAGTAGGTTATTTATTAAAAATATTTAATATTTGTTATTACAATATGCCCAAATGTATGAGTATAATAAAATGTACTATACTTAATTTATAACTTAAGCTTAATCATCCTCATTAATTCAATTGAAATACATCCTAACATTTTGATGTTGTCATGGCATAACATACCGAATCTAATCCTTACTTAATATTATAATTAATAACTACTGAACCTACTTAAATGAAATTTAATATACAGAGGCACTACATAGGCTACTTTTTAAAGCGAAAAAGGGCTGTAAGAGGTTGAAATAGGGGATGAAAAGCAAAGATTAAAGCAAGAAGCTTGAAATTTATTTCTTAGGCTTTTGCTAATTAGATATTTGTTTGTAAAAATTTTATCCTAAAAGGCGTACGTAGGGACAAACCCGAGCGAAGCGAGGGTGAGTCCCGAACTACATAAAAAATATCCTACAATGACATACTTAATATATAACCTGCTATAGAAATACAATTCAAAAGTAAAATAAATAATAAATATGTGTTCGATGGAAGATGATGCAGAACAAAATAAATATTTAGTATGTCTGCTTAATATTAAGCAGACCTCGCTGCTTAGTGATCCGTAAACTTATTTCCATAAAGCTTTTTTGATATAAATATTTTAGACACCTCAAAATCTATTTGGACTTTCAGATATTTATTTTATAAATAGGTATTAAAACTAAATAAAAAGATAGATTTACTTTAGAGTTTTTCAGCAGCATAAGCATTATACTTGTAACAAGTAGATATACTAGAGATAGCCTAGTGGCGACGAGCTCGCTTCTATAACCGAGTGAAGCATGTTCCAACTCGGGACTAAAACCTATGTATGGTCGCTCACAAACACACTAATCTGCAAACAGACAAAAAATCTCAAAATATTTTTTGGCTGTTTTTCGGTAATAAAGATCCCACAGTAATAGTATTTCTCAAATATCTATCATGTACAAACATCAATGAATTGTTTTTTTTTTGTATTTATGATATGATCTTCAAGATTACCAATAAATAATATAGATAATAAGTAATATATTTCTTGTTTCTAGTCTTCAATTGACTATTATTTCAAATAAGTATATTTTCTGTTTTTATTTGTTATTAAGCTGTACATATTTGTAATAAATAAAATGATAAAATTCAGTTAAGATAATTTCACGTGATGAATAACTCATCGTATACGTAAAGCATAATATGAGGTATTTTCACGTGACGAATTATCGAATACTTAAAGTATGTTGTTGTTTAAAAAGTCATTATTATAGATATTAGAGAGTTAAATAACGATTTTTAATTACGATGTTTAACCTTATTAGGTATAAGTAAATCTGTTTTCTGAGATACTGTACATGTTTGAAATGAGAGGATTTATTTATTTAACATACACTGTATATGTATAAAAATAGATAGTAAATATTCCTAAGAATTACAATTTCGACGCATCACAGATTTTTCCGCCACCCGGAAAGTTATTTTTGATGGTGCTAAAATTGAAAAATTAACCACTTGGAGTAAAGCTGCATTACTCCGCGCATTATCATAAAATCACCGGTAAGCTTTCTACAATATTTGCAAAGGCATTATAAGAGCACGTTCTAGTAACGAAGCAAACACCATGTGATTTGAGCAAACAGTCACTTTATGTGTAAACAAGGATGCGTAATTATTTACGCATTAAACGTAAATTTCAGATTTCAGATACACTTGCTTAGTTTCAATCATTGATGTGCAGTGAATGTTTAAATTATATTAGATATTTTAGTACGAAATATTCATATGTTATGGGTGATTAGACTGTTCCTATTATTTATGATCAAAATTAAAAAAATCTCTTGTCGTTGTATTGAGTTTTCAGTCCTTTTTTAAAACTCATTTTCATCATATTATATTTATGCAATAAAAACTCATTTTTTTATAATATTATTGGAAATGCATACACATAAATAAGAAAAGCTTAGCAAAAGTTAAATCGCCGTTTTAATATAACTATTTAAATCAAGATTCGACATACAAAGGACAAATACATTTACGAAATCGCCGCAAGCAAGAACTAGGTGACGTACGTACATGTCTAACACTTAACCCATTTCAGAGAAAATTTTGAAAGATTAAAGGTACGTGAAAAAAACTCAGCCAAAAGTATGACTGACATATGGCATTTATTTTCCCAGTAATTCAAAAGCTTTTTCTTAATGTTTCTTTTATAAAATATTGATTAGAGAATCTATACAAATCTCTATTTTAAATAGAAAAGATTCGCAATAATTTATATAATAAATTATATTATAATTTAACTAGCAAACCCAGCCCGCTTAAGCGTAAGTTACTTCTTATAACATTAGCTATCACAGAGTCTATATTTTTAAGAATTTTTGTCTTTGTGCCGGTCTACCTGTTTGTGACCACATTACGAGAAAATGACTGGACCGGTTTTAATGAAATTTGGAAGAATAGAAAGGAAGCCCCTGCCCCTTAGTGGGACATTAAAAAGGGCTGAATACCCTTCCTACTAAATTTATACTTTTAACATTTTCATTAAACACTTTAAATTAATTTGATTTCAATCACTACAATTGTATTATAATTAACTATTTGCTTAAAAACACGCGTTGAAAACACACATTTATGGCTTGAAACCGTCGGTAATTATGTTGCATATGCATATTTAATTAACAAATACTATTTTATTTTATCATTAGCACTTGCATTCACTGTTGACATTCAAGTAGGTACAGTCGTAAGCAATGACATGTATACATTGACAACTTTTCAAATATATGTAAACATCAATCGTTTCAAAAGAAAGTATACAAGCTTTGTGTCAAAATAAAGTATACGTAAGATGTTTCATAATTATGTATACATTTTTATCAATTCATAGTAAATAACATAAAACGAATACTATTATATACAAGTTTCGTGTTATAACTATGTAGCCATTAGTCTAAAACTAAGAATAAAGCATTAAATATTATTTTCGTATTTAACAAAGTTTTCTAATACAAATACTGTCTCTTTCATTAAATACGTGAATTCTTTAAACTGGTCGTTAGAAGTTTAATTTATTTTTATATGTTAAGTGATTGAATCAATTCGACTAATTGCGACCTGATTCTCTAGGATGCGCCTTGGATTCACTTTAGGCAGAGCTCTCCTAAACAGCTTTACCCATGGTATATGAGATATCTTCTGCAGCCAACAGCACAGACAGGATTTAAAATATTGTAACACCATGATTCGTAAACTTATTAATTAGATAATTAACAGTAAAATATGTTTTAAGATCTTAGGCTTCTTGCATCGGAAAATGAAGCATAATACTTTGCTTTTAAAAATGTATTATTATGTATTTAAATTTAAATATTATAATACATTGTTAAATCATACGTATAATACAAATATTATCGCGTAATAGACTGTGCATACACATATATGTGTAAGAGCGTTTGTAACACATTCACAACATTGGATGACAGTTTTAAACTTTTGACAATTCGAGGACAAGATCAGTTTATTTAAAATTTTAATGTGTAATAAAGCATTGAAAAGAATTCGAAATTATTAGAATTACAACTGACAATTCTCTATTTGTTTAGTTTGCGTTGTTATGAGAAACTTACTTTTTCATGAATTCGCCCAATGATATTAAGTTGTCATAGCTCAATTGGCGTAGTTGTAGTATGCGTATAATATCCTTGCGGCGCGGGTTCAAATCCCGCGCGTGGATAACTTTTTTAATTTTTGTTTCGTGCGTATCTTTTAATTTATGCATTATATACTGAATGGCGATTTAGGGACAAGGAGTGAGCCGTGATGAACGTGGCTCGTCATCATCATTGAGTATATGTTTTCCACATTTGTGAATTTATAAGAATATACAATAATACGTATAATTATAATAGAACAGTGAGTTAAAAAATCTATACATGAAATATTTTTTTTTGTTTTTATAACAAAAATACTGTGCATTGAATATAAATCCCAAAAAATATGTTTTAATTTTTTTGTCTGTTTGTATGTTTTCGTTTAACACAAAAAGTACTTGGCCGATTTTAACCAAATTGTGTAGTTACCTGTAACATATTTCTCGGACCATGACTTAGGATACTTTTCATTACATAAAAGCATTTTAATTTACAGGAAAAAATAATAATTGGTTGTATTGAGTTTTCCTTGGATAGCTAGTGATTACACGGTAAGTTCATCTGTGTCTATTTTACGAGCCGAGTTTGAGCTTCTCGCCGGTTCTTCTCAGCAGAACAGCTTTCCGAGCCGGTGGTAGTTTACTCACAGACTTACAGACTGACTTTTAATTTTGATAATGTAAAAATGACGATTCAAAAGAGCTTGTTAAAGTCTATTTGAATAAAAAATATTTTGATTTGATTGATTTACGCAAATTTTTGAACGTAAACCTAATTTTTTTATAATTAATATTTACCACTAGCGAGCCCGGACCGCTGCGCTCGGCGTAAGATAAAATAATAAAACATTTTTCATAATTAAAAGTAGCATAAGTTACTCCATAAAACATTAGCTACGATATCTGAGGTCAAAAGTCCCGTCAAAATCAGTGTAGCCGTTTCGAGGATTAGCCGAAACTAACAGACAGACAGACAATTGATGTATGGATGTAAGTACCGTATATACTTTCTATGCATTGAGTCTTCTTCTTCTTGCCGAGTCGATGGCAATAGTTAAAGTAAGAAAGCCCAAAACCCCTTAAAAATAAAGATAAAAAAAAGAAGCCCAAAACTCGGCCACTATAATAATTGCATAAGCTCCTGTAAGATGCAGGTAACAGGACCAGGAGGTCATATAAGTAAGTGTAAGAGAGGTAAGAGAGGAAGAGTACAAGTCTGCACTCCAGGTCAATTCGCAAATCCCCACCTGGTTGAGTATACTTATCTATGATTTTTATCACATATGATTAATTCATATTTTATTTAGAAGAATATTTAAAAAAATGTATCTTTTTAAAAATGTAAGAAACTAGCATTTCCCGCGGCCCCGCCCGCGTTCTAAAGACTGGAAACAAAATACTTAGATTTTCACACACCGTGTGACGTTTTATAGTCGGTTTGTAACGGTTAGTCGATATTTCTTACAAAATCATCATCAAAACCTGTCCTGAGGTTTTCTCGTGATGCAGTCACAAAAAGACAGACAGACAAAAATTTTAAAAACGATAGATTTGATTGTATGGATAATAATGTCTATCTCTCTCTATTTTAATTACATTTTTATCTATTTTAATTAGATTTAAAAAAAAATATGTACAGATTTGACTCAGTTACAATTATTTTATTATATATGTTTATGATAGATAGTGAATTATTTGACTTTTCAAAATAGATTTTAAGTTAACGTCTTTGTATCGATGCGCAAAACGGCAACGTCGCGTCGCTTACGACGGTTGCCGTTCCGTCAAATAACATGTGGCCTAATATAAATTTATCAGTTATCTTGACACATTGTAATTTGTAATTTGTAGTAGCGCTGTGGTAACGCGCTTGCTTCGATATCCATGTGATGGGGGTTCAAGTCTGAGTTTGAGTTAAACGGGCTAAATACATATAAATTTATCTGCCAGTTACTTTATTGGGAAGTTTTATTATGAAACAGATAAAATATATCAGCAACCATTATCGCTAATCGACTACTAAACGCTTATTACCTACTAAGGTCAATATTTAGGATACCGTTTACTACAGGATAATCGTTTATTCTTACTGGATAATACAATAACTGGTTCTATGGACCACCCACATAAAAGCGTGGCGGAAATTTAAATGGGAATTGAATTATTATAAGTAATAGCATAATATTGTCATAAAATATGAACTAAAAAATGTTTATGGAAGAGACACACTATATATGCATTAGAAAACTTTGTTTCAAATACGAAAATATTATTTTATGCTTTTCGAGCGCAAACCTGTGCACTTTTTTGTGCACAGATTAATGGCTAACTACTTATATTACGAAAAGTATACAATAATATTCATTTAATGTTATTTACTATGAATTGATAAAAATGTATACATAATTATGAAACATCTTACGTATACTTTATTTTGACACAAAGCTTGTATACTTTCTTTTGAAACGATTGATGTTTACATATATTTGAAAAGTTGTCAATGTATACATGTCATTGCTTACGACTGTACATAACACACAAGTATTTTGTCTTGGTTATTAAAAAATATTACATTTATTAAGGATACTATTTTTCATTTCAAAATATTTTAGATGTACCCATACAAAAAAGCTGGAATTAGTTATAGACAGCGTATACCTATAAAAAAATCAACATTTTTTACAAAGTGAATAAGGAAGCGAAAGTTGCTTTCTTACTTACTAAATATATTATAGGACGTTAAGTTTCAGAAAGTGTGAAAATGACAAAAGAACTCGTCTGAAGCACAAATTAAAGAAAATTGTGTTAGAAGAAACAATTTTCGCAATAAAGTCCTAGATTTTGTTGACAAGTTTTTCGTTTACACAAATTGTTCTATTAGTTTTATTATTAATTCTTTAGCGGCTTTATCTGTGTCTACGTCTGATAATTTAGTCTTTAACAATAAAATTTAGCATTCCTTAGGTCAAAGTTTGTTAGATTATAATAAAACATTAATTGAAATTTTATAAAAAACTAGTTTTTTCGGACTTTTTAGAGAAGCAGACTTCCCATTTCGAATTGCTGTAAATTCGAAATGGTAGGAACCCAAGATCAAAATAAGTCCGTAAAAAGAATCGGCCATTCAGCGAGATAATGCGGCTATTATTCTAAATTAAAAATTCACAATAATTTAGTCAGCATAAAATAATTACAATTTGTTACTGAACGTCATGAGTTTACTACCAGTTCGTATAGAAGTAAAAGCCTTTGACCTGAGAAGAACTGGTAAAAGAAACTCAGCGGGACTAATATTGTTTTTGTCTTAATCTGTTTTTTTTTAATGTGGATAAGACTTGTAAATTGTACATTTGCTTTATATATGTAACTAGCGACTCACCCTCGCTTCGTTCGGGTTCGTCCCTAGGTTTAGCTCGAGCAAAGCCGCGGTTCCGCTATAGCCTATGTGATGTTCTGATGTGTAAGCTATATTATTATAAAGTTTCATTAAAACCCATTCAGTAGTTTTTACGTGAAAGAGTAACAAACATCCATCCATCCATCCATACTTACAAACTTTCGCGTTTATAATGTTACTTAGTATAGATTAAGTTATGT
The DNA here is from genome assembly GCA_905231865.2 of Boloria selene. Lineage (NCBI taxonomy): Eukaryota > Metazoa > Arthropoda > Insecta > Lepidoptera > Nymphalidae > Boloria > Boloria selene. The sequence continues at coordinate 3,548,415 of HG993135.1, read as the reverse complement.
TTCAAGTTTTCTCTCAATCATTTGAAACTAGTTATTGAATTATTAAACTAATAAATAAATTCAGTTGTTATTATCGAATCGAGGGCCCTTATAGTCACCATCTACCGTCGTTCCATTAATAAGCAATTTCAGATCCCAGAGGATTGTAGATAAGACACGCATTACTTGCGGAGAAAATGCTACATTTATTTCGGATGGAAAACAACAAGAACGGAACGTCGAGCTCGAAAATATATTTACAGATTACGGAATTAGAAATGTTTTAAATCATACGAATATTATCTGATAGGTATATGTTTTTTTTAAGTTTTAAGTTACCAAATTATGTGTTATTACTGAAGTTTGAATTCAGTAACTACTTAGTACTTACCTAGTTAATTGACGATCTTTATAAAAAAGCTATTATATTTTCTTCTTTTATATATTTTTTGATACTAGCGAAGTCCCCTGGCTTCCCTTGGTTTTCCTCATTTTAACGATTACTGACAAACTGTTTTGAACTTTATGATTGTACAACTATTAATTTTGTGTTTTCCCTATTTCTATATACTTAACAACCCCTGAAAATGCCTAACGATGTAAAATAATATTCAAATCTATTCAGCCGTTTTTTAGTTTTAGTGAAACTACAGAAATTGATTTTTATATACATATACACATATGAAACCAATATATACTAGATACTTATAATATTAAACATATAGTATTATGTTTAATATTATAAGTATCTAATTTCAATATGCAGCGTTGTGTAAATAGAAATAATTATTATATTATTAATACGTAATATTAATATAAATAAACTGAAAAAATTAAGTTCAGCAAAGAAAAATAATAAAATATGGACCCTATATTATGTGGACCTTGTATTCGATTTATGAAAAAAATACCTGATAAGTATTATATAATAAACGGCAATAACTTCCTTTTTATCTTCCACGTAACAGTCACACCGATTCCACTCGTTTTGACTTATCTTATTTACATATATGTCTCCTACAATACAGTAGTGTAATATTTACCTATAATTTATTTACTTTACTTTCTTGGGTTCCATAGTCAAACTGTTAAAACTATACTTTTATTAAGAGCAATAGTTACATAAATCTAAACATCGTGTAAGAATGTACTTGGAGTAAGTTTTTCGATATTTTTAGTCCATTATACTATATAAATAATTTCTTTATCTTTCCTATAACTTAAAAAACGGTTAGTATATAATACTCGTAGATATACCATACATAACATGCTGGCAGGTTAAATGAGTTCGTTGTGAGTAGCATTATGATTTATCATATTTTATGACATGTTTTCACGTGTGAATGAAATAATCCTCCGCGGTAAAAAGTTGCCTATGTAAGTCTACAGCTATCTTAAAACAAAAATTACCAAAAAAATAAATAAGTATAAAAATAAATATGTTGGGACATAAATAAATAAATTTATCATTATTTCATTTTCACTTTTATAATATTAATATTAAAGTAATTTATTTAAGTTATGTTTCATACAGACCCTCGTTTGCAAGTCAAACTCGCACTTGTCAGGTTTTTTTTAACTTTTACAGTAATTTTCTTAACAATTTACTCTTTAATTGTAGAGTAAATTATTTATTTTTGCTCCAAATGATATGTTAATATATGTAAATAATTAAAGCAACAGGTATTCTTTAAAATGCCTAATATTTTCTAAACTTTCCACTTCTACAAGCACTATATGCGTCTCATACAGATAAATAAATATCTTTATCATATCATCATATCATAATCAAACCTTTCTAACGCTACAATTTGGGCTACTTCGCTCCAATGCGAGGGAGGCCTGGCCATCTATACTAATATTATAAATCTGAAGAGTTTGTTTGTTTGGTTAAACGCGCTAATCTCAGGAACAACTGGTCTGAATTGAAAAATTATTTTTGTGTTGGATAGTCGGTTTCTTGAGAAAAGTTGTAGACGCTACGACCAATAGGCGCGGAGCATCAATAAAAAATGTTGCAAAAACGGGAGAAAAATATTTCTTTTGATTTTCAGCCTTTAGAACGCGAGAGGAGCCGCAGGAAAGGCTAGTAGTCTATAACGCTGGGCAAGTGTAGGTAGGCAGGCTTCTTATCGTCTCTATCATCGTTTAAAAATTGCTAGCTTCTCTCAGATATGAAAGTTTTCTCACAATTTTTACCGCCAAAGTAATGTTGTTGAAAATTATTCGCGCATGAAAATATCTGAGAAGTGCGACCAAGGATTTGAACCTGCTTCACTCGGTTTTATAAGCGAGCGTGCTACCACTGGGTTACCACTGCCTATATTATTTTAGTTAACTAGTAGTTTAATTAAAAAAATCTACCAATAACATGTTAATCATTATGTTTATGCATTTTAATAATATTTGTAGCTTTCCATACATGAAAGATTAAATATCATTTTTCTTATCTTTTTGCTACTAAGTTTTAAATTGACTTTTAATAAGTGAACAATTCTATTATTATTTCCGAAATGTTAATAGAACGGGTTTATTTATTACTTTTATTTTTTGTTTTTTTATTTTTCAATCATTTTCAACTGCTGGCTTTAATCAGTCTTCACATCACAAACAAACACTTTAAAAACTTGCTAGGTTCTCGATGTTCTATATGTAATTGATATACTGATATTTTTCTTAGTTATGTTGAAAAATTTTCGCCATGGAAATTAATGTAATTTGAATATTTTACTTTACGTCCTTTTCAAAGAGGAAACGATAACAAAGGACCACCACAGTCTTGTTATTTTTTACTTATTATCGTTTAATTATTATACCTATTACGTTCAATTATTTATCTTCCTTCTCTCATTATATCCACTCTCTTTACTTATGATTTATCTAAAGACAATATTGCTTTCATTTACGGTCTTAATATTACAACGATTACTAACTCTGCTGAAGTCGATAATTAAAATAATATTTATTCTTAGTGCTTAATACCCCCTAGAGAGAGGTCGAGAGCGATAGATTATCTCAAAAACAATAAACAAGAGACGTATTATTGTTAGATGAAGTGGGCCACAACAAATCCGATTATTTCAAGCGAATTGCAACCATTTTTCCGTGTCTCACCTCGTTTGTTAAATGTAATTTTTATTATAAGCGATCAAAAACTTGACAGTCTTATATTTCATTAGCCTTTAAATTTAATCTATACATTATTATATTATGACTAGCAACTCACCCTCGCTTCGCTCGGGTATATTCCTAAGCTTAGCGTCAGCAAAGCCACGGGTTCCGCTAGATAAAATAAATAAAATTTCAACCTTCTCCTTTTTTGAAATTGGTTAAAAAGTTGCCTAAGTTACGCCTTATACCATTAGCTATGTGAGAGTGATAGTCCCATCAAAATCAGTCCAGCCGTTCCAGAGATTACCCGGAACAAACAGAAAGACAGACCGACAGGCAAAAATTTTAATAATTGGTTTTTTGTTGCTAGTATGGCATATACTTTCATATGCATTTAGTGAAAAGCTGTTAATTTCAAATTAAAAACAGACACTCCAATTTTATTTATATGTGTAGATTAAAAACCTAACTTAAGCGAATATGTATATTAAACAATATTTTTTTGAAAATCTTATTCAAATCTGGTCTTTTTATCGATACGAATATAAAGTTTTAAGTATTTTGTCTGTCTGTCCATCTGTGATCACATCACGAGAAAACCTCGGGAACGATTTTGATGAAATTTCGTATGCTGTTGTTATCTTAGTCAATATAACTCAAATATCGGAAACTTTTTACTGCTGAAAAATATCTCATTTCTGAGAAAGCTCAACTGTTACAAGCTAGCTATAAAATATCACATGGTATAATATGTGAAATCTAAGAATTTGGTTTTCGGCATTTAGAACGCGGGCGGAGCCGCGGGAAATGTTAGTTTTGCATTAATTTAATTATAGATGGTGAATTTTATTAATAACGTACACAATATGTACAATCTATTTCAATAAGGCACTTCATTCGATCTAATGAATCTAAACTAAGCTGTAGTCTGGTTTCTTATTAAAATCGAACTTATTAAGTACTAAATAAATATTTTTAGCCTTTCGCAGCCAAATAAGTTCGTTTGTTGTTAGTTTCCTTACAATCGCATTACATACTCGTATATTATAATGAATTGCTTTTAAAATAAATATTATGCTACGGAACCCTCGATCAAACTAGCTTCTATTATTATTTATTATATACTAGGTTTCTATTATTTATTATATATTGTATTAAATATTTATTATTAGAATAATTATGTGTCACACGATGGTTATAAAACATTAATCAAACTATCTATTAACAGATAACACCCCAACTGTCCTTTAACTGTCACCGAATATTGAACGTTGTTTTCAACTTCGATAACATCTTTCTGAGCACCGACAGTAACATGGAATAAGCAGAGTTAATATTTCAATATTATAGACCAGCGATTCACTCTGGCCTCGCTTGGGTGCAACCCTTAGTGCTTATTGCATTCATAATATTCCTACACACGCTTCCCTTTGAATGTGATATAAAGTATCAATCTAATATGTAAAAATCTCGTGTCATGTTATCGAACTCCTCTAAAACGGCTTGGCCGATTTATATGAAAAATTATGTGTTAAATATTATTATGGTAGGTAGTAGTATGGTATAAGTCGTAGGCAATTTTTATTCCCCTAGGTGATATGGATGGCCCTCTCCAGATATTTTATTTTCCATTTTTCTTATTTTTTACTTTTTTTATAATTAGGCATCAAAAAATACTTATTATCTTAAATATTCATCCTCCTTCCACCAATCTCTATTTTTCTATTTTTGATAGTAATAAAAACGCGTGCGGAGCCGCGGGAATTGCTAGTATTTTAATACAAATATAACTCAACTTTGTTTCTAACAACAAAAACTAATCTCTCTTTTTCTGTCTTCTAGATGCTGCTACTAAAGTAATAGTAATATCATTTAATTGGTTATTTTGAAGCGCTCATGTAGGCTTTAGATTACAAGGAAAGAAGTTCTTTTAACTCATGATGAGCTCTATAGGTACTAAATAAAAAAGAAGAAACTCGATACCTCTACAATTCTTAAGTGAAGCTGGATGAAATAGAAAAACAAAAGCTAAAAGTGGTGTTTCGGATTTTATTACATTCTTTACAGTAGTGCTCCAAAACTCTTCACTGAACTATCGAATTTCTTTGATGTGTCGACGGACGACTGGCACTTACGAGTAAATATATCACTTAAATATCTTAACATTTTCAAATTAAAATAAATATAAATTTCAGTAAAGGTGCGTTTTTATAAATAAAAAAACTGCACGAATGCATCATGTCTGTGGTATGGGAGCCCCCTTAAATATTCATTTCTTTTTGTTTTTTAGTATTTGTTGTTGTAACGGCAACAGAAATAAATCTGTAGAAAGTCTAACCGTTTATGAGGTACAGCCAGGTGACAGACGGATAGACTGACGAACGAATAGGGGAGTCTTAGTCATATGGTCCCGTTTTACCCTTTGGGTACGGAACCCTAAAAAGCGGTTTAATAGATAGATATATCCATACTAATAATATATAAAGGAGAAAAATTGTCAACTTGTTCGTTTAGGATAGGTACTTTACTTAATTATACTAAATTACAATCATCTATAGTAAAAATTATAAGAAAAGCCAAGAGAAATTGGTAATTGCGTAACGTATTGTTCTTAAAATGAAAGCTTATTGAATTACTATCATGCTATTTATAGCGGTATGTGATAATTTAGGATTAAAATGTTAACTTTATCGATGGATATTTTCGGTGTCACGAGTCACGACCCAAATCGCGTCATGTGCAAGCGCGTTCAGCCGTGTGGCCAATTACGATATAGGTACTTAGGTTTTAGCCTTAAAATAGTATACCTACTAAAGTTATATTTGAGTAAACCTTTTTATATATTTATAAATTTATGTAGAGTTAAAATAAGCTCTTACGCTTTTTTTAGTAAATAATGTGTACATGGTTTTGAAATATATATCTGATAAATTACAATAAAGTATATTTTTATCTGTCTGTTTTAATGCGCTTATTTTAGATATGATTAAATTAATTCTGCTGGGATTTTTTCACGGGTAATTTTTTTTTTTTTATAAAATTACCGTGTAGGTAACATATAAGTTTCTTGTATACAATTTTATACGGTAAGGAAAAGATTGACTGAACACTATTTAAGTCATTTTAATAAAATCAAGAGTTTTGTGCAAGTCTCTCCTAAATAAATACGATAGAAATAACTGAAGTTTACAATTGACCTTTAGAATGTTTAACTATTCTTTGAAGTAACAGAGTATTTAGAATAATCAAATCAAATCAAAATCAAATCAAAATATTCTTTATTCAAATAGACTTTTACAAGCTCTTTTGAATCGTCATTTTTACATTATTAAAATTAAATGTCAGTCTGTAAGTCTGTGAGTAAGCTACCACCGGCTCGGAAAGCTGTTCTGCTGAGAAGAACCGGCGAGAAACTCAACAGTTGCTCTTTTCAAAAGAAATATTTTATAACAATATTGCATTACAATATTTATCTATTATCCTACGTGAGACACAACCTGACTTAGTCCCACACATTTACATCTACTAAGTATTCCGTGATGGTGTAATAAGCCTTATTCAGTAGCGTATTTTTAATTTTAGATTTAAATTGCTTCAAATGCAAGTTTAATATTGACTGTGGAATTTTAATAATTTACCTTAATCACTGACTTAATCAGGGACAAACACAATTACACACATATCCCAAACAAGTAGTATAAACAATGGGACATTTGTAAATCCTTTAATGAATTCGAATCTTATTTTGCGGTCTGCCGACCCTTAATAATTGTGGCATACAAAATGTTTTGTGGGTTTGCAAATCGTTCAACATTACCCTGTTTCTACTCTGTGATTACGCTTATACGATGTGTTGTGGTTAACCTAAGCTGCCAATAGCAAATAAGCCACTTTAGGCATTTCTATGTATTCTTAGTTTATAAATATCAATATATCTCTAAATAATATTAAATAATTTCTAGAAGATTTTATATAGCATAAAAATCTATTTCAATCGACAAATCCTGGCATAAGTTTTATTCAATCTATAGAGGCCTTACTGTTCTTAAGTTTCTATATAACTTACGCTGTTCAAAGTGTACTTAAATGTAATTTACACGATGCATACTATGTTTCGTTTATGGTTTATCATAATTATCATAAATATGTATTTTTTCTCTTAAAATATCTCACAATTACCCGTATCTTAAAAGTATTATATTAATAATAGAATACATTACATTAAGTAAATAATTCATTTAAAGCTTCATCTATACTTGACAAATTATTTATGATTTTTTACTGAGACGTCTTTAAAGTATACACTGTACAGCAAATAAACGTAGAAATAGTACAAGCGTCGAGTAATACCTAATAAATGAAGTAATATTTTGTAAATGCTATAAATAAACACTTAAACACTTTGATAGAGCGCGATTTATTTGACTTGGCGTAAACATTTTAGCACTATCATTCCACACTCCGATAAGGCAACAATAAAGTCTTTACAACCAACATACTTCACTGGAACATCTTTAAAATGTTTAAAGTTGTCTGTAAGACAAGTTAATAAATTTAATATTATAACCAAAAATCGATAGATATATATACATACGTATCCAGTCTATCTTCTAAAGCCTAAACGACGTGAATAATTCTTGTTGGGGAAAACAAAAAAATGCAACTCGAGAATAGTAAAGTTCAGAACTTTCTTAGGTTCACGCGAATATTTGACATTATAAATGAAACTTTTCCCAACGTTTCGAATGCTTTACAGCAATCATAGTCAGTCTCTCACGTGACAATAACGAAATCATAATAAATCCGCGACAAAATCCGAAAAGATAGTTTCATTTATAAGTTCAAAACTGTTTATTTGTATTGGAACTAATTGTAAACAAACCTTTGGACAAAACCGAGCAAACCTGGGTGAGCCGCTAGTATAGATAGGTAGATAGGCAAAGATAAAATAGATTAACAAATTTTTATATTTAACTGATTTTTTGTATTTTGTTTAGTATTAATCTTTTACTTAAGTCGTTGACGATATCTAACACTTGATGAAAGATTATAACAGTAAAAATGCATTTACGTAAGTTGTTTTAATTTATTGTGTTAAATCATAAACGCCTTCCAAAATTTTACCATATTTCTATTTAAAAGAAATAATATTTTAGTTGGACTTCAAAACTTATTCAATACGGATATCGTTTATTAGAGAAAGTTACTACTGCATTTTCCTACGCGAAGTTAACCTTAAAATCTTAGCTCCAGGCGACTGAATTAATATGAAAACTTTAATAACTAGATATTTAAAGCTTGCTCCATTGATTTATACTATATTATTAAGAAAATATTTTAATTAAAACTTAGACAGTAAAAATAATAGTCTTCGTTTATGTACATTTAGAAAGTTCGTAAAACTTCTGTAAACAATACTTGATTAATTTTCAAAGATTAAGATATAGACACAAACGTTTGTATTTACTATAAGTAATATAAATTTGCTGGATATTTAATTAAATGTACTTCGCTTGTGTTTGTTATACCTTAGATAGAATTATTTTACATAAAGAGATAAAAGTTTAATAAACAGCTTTGTAAGTTACATACTTGTTACATAGGATTATGTCGCTGTCCGGTTTTAAAGGCTATCTCTTTCACTCATCAAAAGATAACAAAGAGAACAAAAAACAAATATAATAAGTATTAATTATTATAATGCAGATTACAATTTTTAAGCGTCCATAAGTATAACGAAACCAAGCTACAAAAAAACCTGGAAACTATTATTAAACATAGTTGTTATTAAGAATCGCTTCATTGCTTGTGCGTTAATTTTTTTACATTGTATTTATCCTAGTCTTTCAAAATCGGACAGGCGGATATACCTCACACACTTAGACATTTTTAAGTGTTTGATGTTTGCTGCATATTTTGATATACCAATGCATTGTAATGGTACGATGTTTGTAAAAAAATCTATACATATAATAAAAAAAATATATTCAACTTAGTCGAATTTGTGCATTAAAAACCTTATTGAAATAAATTTTGTTATTATTAAAAAAACGTACTTAGGAGGAACTCGAATAGTGACTCCGCTATGTCGTAGATCTTGAGTTTGAATGACGCATTAACACTTCTGCAAGTTACTGCAAGGGATACAAAAACTTGCTAGGATTATGAGGCATGCAAGTTTCCTCATTATGTTTTCCTTCGCCATTAGATAAGTGGTAATCGTGTTATGATTCACATCAGATCTGCTAGAGCCAGGAATGGAACCCGCTTTACTCAGTTTCTCAAGCGAATGCTTTAGTAAACGAGTGGTAAACCACTAGGCAAGCTCTGCCTTTAAGTCTATACATAACAATATGATTAGAATATAATAATATTTTCCTAACTAATAAATTGTTCAAAATAATCTTTATAATATTACAAACAAAATATTTACAATACAAGTTACGAAGGCGCCTAATTTTTAAGCGATGCTTATATTTGAAATTGGAAAGTCGGCGTAAATATTTGTTTTCTTTAAGGTAATTTCTGTAACAATACTCGAAAATTAATACTTAAAACGAATAATTGGCAATATTGAAAAGGTAAAGGGTTTATTGAGGTGGAAAGAGAGAACACAAGAACTATTCATTGTGCTTATCAGTGCGAAAGTGGCAGGCTTAAATTAAATCGCTTTTGTATATTGAACAGTAATACAATAAATATAATACACGTTTGGCCCAATTTATAACTCTACAGGCCTACTTGTTGCGCCAGCGGTCGCAGATTCGAGGGGGGTTTGAACTCCAATCATAGGTATACCAGACATGGGTGTTTGTATTTATAATATGCATGTATTTAAAGTTATTTATGTGTGTTAACTTTCTGGTATCTGGTACAAGGCTCGTACCTTACCATCGAAATAAATTGCGCTGTGTGTCGATTTCCCAACATATATACTTATACTCTTTCAAAATATATTACAATAGCCCCTTTATACATCTTTTGACTTAAAATTAGTAATACCATAAAGAAGTCAGCTGAAAAAAAATTTTTCATTAAAGTATTTTAATCGTTATACTTAAATTATTTCAAAAGCATATGTTTTCAAAGATTATTATTACAAAAAATTAAATAAAGAATTAAAAAAATAGATCCATCACATTAACGTATTGGATGATGCCATTTTGATGAGTTACTTTAATTGTCTAGATCCTATAAACGGCAGAACGATTATGATTTTTGAAGTGAAACTTCTTTAGAATCGTTGTGATTTCAAACTCGATGAAACGAAAAAATAAGTCCATAGTACCAGGCGCTCAGAGACGGGGAAGAGTTAGCCTTATTTTAAATTCAACTTTTACTTCTGAGATGTGTACTTTGTACACACGCACTTTTTTTTAAATTTAGAACTCGCTCATGTCACCTTTAAAACAAAAAACAAACAATATTACAATCGGTTTATCAGTTTAACACATTCCGTGCCACCGTCACGCATAGCGTGCTCACATAAAATTTCTCAGCCATGCCGCGGACACGCTAGGCGTGTTCTGAGTGTTAATGCGATATTTCGAAAAATATGCTGTATTTCTACTCAAATTTGAAAATATGGAATCCTTATGTGATAAACTACGCATATTTTAAATGGTTCGAGAATATAAAGAACTTTTTTGAGGACGAAAAAAAAGTTATTATACTATGCCAAGAACACACCAGGCGTGATCACTTAAAAATTATAATCATAGATTCTTAACCTTTTTTTAAAATGTAACTACTTAAGTCTTTTAGAATTGTCTTTATGACCATCAGTTTTCCAAATAATAGGTTTTTTTTTCGAAGTATGGTTTGGAAAGCGGCTTTGTGGTTGACTGGTGTTTAAGTAATTGTGTATCTAATCTTAAAATATAACACATACCTGCGTATGCTTGTCGTCTAACTTCTAAACGGCTGCACTGATTTGGTTGTATATTTTAATGTCTACCTAGTAGGTGTCGATGTGATCGTGTTTTCATGAATGCATCTAGGTTTTCATGGATAGCACTGTATATAGCTTATTATTATTATAAGTAAGTCGCTGTTAAGTAACGTAGTAAATAAAGATAGTTCGCATGCGTAAGTTAAATTGAAGCACGCGTACTTTTTATCAAAAAAAAAAAGCATTCTCCGCGGATCCGTCGCGTTCTGACGACCGAAATTTCCAAACCTTCCTTTCTTTCTACGTAGGTTAGGTTAGTTTCGAACAGTTTCCACGATAGCACGCGAGGAGCGAGCGAAGCGAGCTTGCCGCGGCAGCGGTCGGCGAGTACCATAGTCAAAGACTATTTTCATAGGTAATATGTATTACCTTGTAATGGGAGTAGTAGGTATAGGGATAATAGGGAGCATACCAACTTGCCCTCCCCTCTTGCTAACGATTGTAAACCTCACCAAATAAATATCCTAACCTAATCTAACAAATCTGTAGCTGCATTCAATCAATTCAGTCATTTCATTTTTATATAAGTAGTACAAATCAAAAAAAAATTAAACTCCGTAGCGACATACATCACAAGCGACTCTTCTAAAAAGGACCAATATATTGTCAGTTTATAATGTTATACTTTAGGACAGGCATATATATGACATGATATAGAAAAAAATAAAAACAATATATGATGTAGAAAAAAAAACGAATCAATTTGATTTGTGTGCCGTTTGAATGTGTCGCACGTTTCAAAACTTTTAAATATTATAATATTAAGTAAATTGTAAAGCCGAGACACCACCACAAGTAAAAAAATTGGTAAGTATGTACTTATTTAACGAATTTTATTAGTATTTTATTTATTTATTCTAGTCTTGTAATAATATCCCTCCACTTCGTCCATTTTTAAAGATTTATAATCTTTAATTATTATTTTATTATGAAAAAGGATGACTCCCCAATGCGCGTAGATAAAAGCGCGGCTTTGGTTCTCAGATATTTTTTTAATAATATACAGGGATCGAAAGTTCGTTAGTCTATAAGAATGAGTTATAAGTAATGATTTAATAATAGTGATAACTAGCAAACCCGGTCCGCTTCGCTGGGCGTAAGTAAAAATAAATTAAACGGTCTTTATAATCTTCTAATAAAATAAAAGTAGCCCATGTTACTCCTTATAACAATAGCTATCTGCGAGTGAAAATCCCGTCAAAATCGGTCTCGCCGTTTCAGAGATGCTGGAAATAGATAGACAGACAGACAAAAATTATAAAAACGATTTTTTTGTGAAAAGCTGTCAATTTGAATTAAAAACAGACACTTCAATTTTATTTATAGGTATAGATGTATAGATTATAATAAAACTAGCGACTCGCCCTCGCTTCGCTCGGGCTCTTCCCTAGATTTAGCACAGGCAAAGCCGCGGGATCGCCTAGTTATGCATATAAACCTTCCTCTTGAATCACTCTATCTATTAAAAAAAAGCGCATCAAAATCCGTTGCGTAGTTTTAAAGATTTAAGCGCACATAGGGATATAGGGATATAGGGACAGAAAAGGCGACTTTGTTTTATACTATGTAGTGATGATAGTGATGATGATGATGATGATATTAAGTCGGTCTTTTTTATTTTATTTTATACGGCACTATTATATGTTTTTATACAAAACTATTTTATTATTCTAAAAAGAAATAATTCATATTATTATTATAAATCGTCGCTTAGTAACGTAAAAGATAAAATATAAATAAAAGATAAGTTTGTAAAGCGTAATGGGTGTGATAGACGTGCGAGTAAGTTGGCTTCGCTTGCGCTAAATCTAGGGACGAACCAGAGCGAAGCGAGGGTGAGTCGTAGTTTCTAATAAAGTCTGTAATCGTTGCTTCTAATTTTCCAAAGACAAGGGTTATTTCGGAAAGCTTCTATAAATTCGGTTAGCAGTTCATGCGAATAAATTCGGAAATCATTCACTTTGAGTTTCTGAATCAAAATTAACAAAAATTACAAACACCTAAACTATAAGCGTTGCGCGTCCACGGACTGGCGAAACAAAATAGCGGCTCGCGGCCAGCGTTAGCAACTTGAAGTGGACTATCTATCGTACCAGGGGCGTAAAATTATCGTACATGGATCGAAATTATCGTATTTTTTAGGATAATGTCTATTATAGATAAATAAATCATATAAATTGTAATATTGATATGCATGCAAGTACTCTATAGTTTATCTTTTTTAAACCACCGCTGACAAATCAACAGAACACTGAAACCCAAATGTTTTACACGTGGTATACAGACCTGCGTACGATAATTATATGCTATCGTACATCGTACGTAGGCAAAATAAAAAAAATATCGTACGGTTCCGAACGCTGCTCGCGGCTCGCAGCTGCCACACGTACGAGCGGAGGCGGGTTACGAGCAAAATTCACGTCGGTCTTCTGTGAGAGAGTGGTATGTACTCTCTATTGCGATGTCGTCGACAGAAGACGCTTTGTGTTATTTAGGAATTGTATCGTATTACATTTTAAAACATAATTACTTAATTTTTTCTTGTTGTTATCAATAGTAGCATCTCTTTCCACCTTACATAATAATAATATAATCTATACATCTATACTAATAATAAAAATGTAACGGATCGCTGTCTGTACATTGAAGATATATGAGAAAAATTATTATTGGGACCTTTATCAACGCAAATAGAACCTATAACAATGATTATTAGAATTTTTGTCTGTTTGTCTGTGTATCTGTTTGTCTGTGCGACATCTACTAACTATTAACACGTTCGCTGCGGCGGCGCTAGAGCTAAACTTTCTGCCCGTGCGTTACGAGACAAATACTGCCCGTATCTATATTTCCTGATATGCGTTACGACCTCTATTTTGCCGTACCAGCACCCGGCTTCCAAGGTCCATACAGACGTGGAAACTCATAATATCATCGATTTTTTTTAACTAATCCATAGGGTATATCCTAGTGTATACGTAGCTGCGACCGCCGGGGATTCTGTAAGGTATTTCGATAGATAAAGGGATTTTTCAAAATCAGCTATTTACGGCAATATATTTGCATTTAGCAAAAGCTATTGCATATAGCATAGAAGTCTAGTTAGAAGAAATAAAATAAATTTATAGCTAAGTATGCCAAAATGGTGAATGTCATCACCCTTCTCTTTTACCTAAGTTCAATCAGCAACATGTACCTACCTAGTACAAATAAATTAATCAACAAAAATGTCAAGTGTTTTTTTTCTTAATTTTGATTCATATTTAAAGGTACAAAATTATTTTTATTAATATAATGTCTATTATGTGATCACACAATATTTTATTTAATTTGTTTGGTTTAATTTTTTATTGACTTTAATTTGAAGGAATAAAATTTAAGAAAGAAATAAAATTGCTACAATAAAACGCATGATAAATAAATAAAGTTGCTTTACTCATATCGAGTTTTTTTTCGTAAACGTCTTATTGTACTATAATTTTTTCGCATAAAAAATATCGAGCACAAAATCACTTACGGACAGCTCTATTGCAAACTGAGGCTCCGTGTGGGCGCATTCGGTATGGTGCGGGGTTGGGGGGGTACGGCAAAACAGTTGCCGTGTCGCACTAGACAAAAATATTTTATTCACTATGCGTTATGGCAACTATTTTGCCGTACATTATTAGTGTAGAATATTATTATATTTAAAGTAACAGTATTGAAAAGATCACTGTCCCTTTTCTACACTTACGGAACATAGTTAAATCACCCCCGCACCGAGCGTAAGACAAGGATAACGAGCTGCCGCACTTGCTACTGGTCACAAACGGCAAAATACTTGCCGTAACGCAGCGAATGTGTTAACTAACTTCCTGCCAAGTTTAAAGTTTGTAGCACAAAAAATGAAGGACTTTCATACAAACTTGCGAGAGCCCTTAGACCACCTCAATCCGGCCCAGTCGTAAAATCCGTTCTTAACAGACATCTACTAACTTTAAACTACCTCCCTGCAAAATTTAAAGTTTATAGCACAAAATTTGAAGGAATTTAATAAAAACTTGTGAGAGCCCATATACCTCCTTAATGCAACCCTGACGCAAAATTCGTTCTCAGCGGACGTTTACTAACAATTAAATATGTCCTCTGCCAAGTTTAAACTTTGTAGCACAAAAGATGAAGGAATTTCATACAAACTTAAGAGAGCCCTTAGACCACCTTAATCCGGCCCTGTCGTAAAATCCGTTCTCGGCAAAAGGAATATTCCTACCAAATTTCAAGTTTCTTCGCCTTATGGGTCCAGAGATATCGTGATGAGTCCAATATATAGGTGGAAATTTTTATATATCACTACATAGTATAAAACAAAGTCGCCTTTTCTGTCCCTATATCCCTATATCCCTATGTGCGCTTAAATCTTTAAAACTACGCAACGGATTTTGATGCGGTTTTTTCCAATAGATAGAGTGATTCAAGAGGAAGGTTTATATGCATAACTAGGCGATCCCGCGGCTTTGCCTGTGCTAAATCTAGGGAAGAGCCCGAGCGAAGCGAGGGCGAGTCGCTAGTATATATATAGATTGAAACTCAAAAAGAGCTAGTACTTTCCTAAAGTTATAATATTTATTATTATTATTTACCTAATATATATTCATGTTATCCAAAGTAGGATTTTTCGAAATTTTCACTAAAAATGTCTGAGGTGTATTTTTTTTCTATTTGTAAAGTATTATTTTTAACAAGAAATCTATCTGATTTCTTTTATTTTATTAAATTTAGGTCATGGATCCCTTCGGAAATCCGATACCATCGTGCTCTTGGGACCATCCCAGTATAGAGGAAAGCCTGAGAGCTATGGGAGCTCTTTCCACATTTCCCCCGGTGATCCCGCCAACTCCATCTATAACTACTAGCCAGCTGCTAGGCATATTGTCGGGAAATGTTATAGATGAAATAGATTCTGAAAATACCGATTCTGAACCGGAATGTGAGTCGGATGACGGGGAGGCAATTACTTCTAAAATTGAGACACCCAGCGGCGATGGATGGCATAATGGAAATCCCCCTAAGCCAAACAGTTCCGTTAATTTTAAATTTTTAAAAACAGCTGGTATAAAAGAAATAATTCATGACACACCCGTTAGCTATTTCGAGTCCCTATGCAATAAAGAATTGCTGCATTTGATCGCACACTGTACCAATTCCTACGGAAAAAAAGAAATGACATCTAATAAAACACAAAATAAATCATGGAAGACAGTAACATTAGAGGAATTAAAATTGTTTTTTGGCCTTATTTTCCACATGGGTTTTATTAAAATGAATAGATTATGTGATTATTGGAAAAAAGACATTGCATTTAAACAGTACATATTTTCGAAATTAATGTCTAGAAATAGATTTTTCATTATTTTAAGAATGTTGTGTGTATACACAGGAGAAGTCAACAATAGTTATGAGAAAATAAAACCAATTATAGATTTTTTTAATAAAAGAATGTCGGAACTATATTATCCAACTAGGAATATTGTTATCGATGAATCGATGATGTTATGGCGAGGAAGATTAAAATTTAGGCAATATATGAAAGGCAAAAAAAATAAATATGGTCTAAAAATGTATACCCTTGCCGACCAGCGGGGAGTTGTTTTAAAAATACATTTATATGGTGGTGCGTCTGATACTTTAGTTGGGGGAACCAATCATGTCCAAAAAGTGGTTCTCTATCTAATGGACGCATATTTAAACGCGGGACACCATTTATTTATTGATAATTTTTACACTAGCGTAGACCTCGTTGAACGTTTATATAGTATGAATACTTATTGCACAGGTACACTAAGAAAATTAAGAAAAAATAACCCGAAAACAATAATAAAAACCAAACTGAAGAAGGGAGAATTATGTATCCAACATAAAAATAATATTTGCTTTATAAAATGGATGGACCAGCGAGAGGTAATTGCTATCTCCAGCAAACATAATGGAGATTTAATAGAATGTGTGAACCGAAGAGGAATAAAAAAATTAAAGCCGCAAATAGTTACTGAATATAATAAAAATAGGAACGCGATAGATCGTCACGACCAAATGTTGGCATATTATTCATGCCAACATAAGTCAATGAGATGGTATAAAAAAGTAATAATTCACATTATGCAAATAATATTAGTTAATGCTTGTTTTCTATACAATACGCATTGTAGCCAAAATTTAAATTTATATGATTTTCGCCTAAGTGTCATTAAATCTTTGTTAGAGCCTTATATAGACACGGAATTAGGAACTCCAATAGGGCAAAAAATCCACTGTATAATGAAATTGGAAAAAAATGCCAAAGGCAAAACAAAACGTCGAAGATGCGCACATTGTTGGAATCTAAATAAAAAACGAATTGCCACATTATTCGCTTGTGAAAACTGCCCTGGTCAGCCAGGGATGTGCATAGAGTGTTTTAGAAATTTCCACAAATATTAATTGATTAATGTTCATTGTTTTTTATTAATATTTATTTCTCGTCATTTTGTTTTAAGCTCTTTTTTCTAATTTAATAAAAAGTGGATCTTAGGCTTTATTAGGATTTGTAATTCCGAGCTCTTATCAAATTCTAATATATACTTAATGACGTTTACATAAGAATCATATAAGTTTATTTTTTTAGACTACTAGAATACTTATTGCACAGAAGACTATACATATACATTTACTAATAATATGTGCACTACGTGAATTATTACTTCATAATTCTCCCTTTTTCTCTCTGTCTCGATAGACAGTGGCAACGCGCTCGCTTGCATAACCGATTGATGCGGGATCAAATCCGGGTCTCGCACCTTATCTATTATCACTTGTCATATGTTAAAGGCAAATATTGTGAGGAGACCTGCATTTTTGAGAAAACCCTGCAAGATTTCAAAAGACATGTGAAGTCTGCCAACCCGCACTTGGCCAGCGTGGTGGACTTTACAGTTCTCTCTTGTTCATATTAGGTTTTATGGTTTATTATGGTTTTTGGTTTAGGTTTATAAACGTACGACTAGGTCTAAGCTAGAACATGATTGTTTAAAACAACTAAAGTATCAGCAAGTTTTGAAGTGGTAGTGCCACGTTACCTTCGCAGCCGAATGGCCCGGCACGCCCCGTATAGTACCACTCTCTCACAGAAGACCGACGTGAAGTAGCAGCTATGCTGTCGCATTTCGTCCGGTAAGTGAATCCCGGAGGCCTACTCCCCTTTCTCCTACCTCCCTCCCTCCCTTTCCTGAAAGGCTGGCAACGCATTTGCAAGCCCTGCATTGATGCAGTGTTGTGTGAGCCTCCTGCCCATTTGCCCCCTTTGTCCCATAAAAAAAATATAAATGTATAATATATAATTCCGATATTCTTTTATTAATTATTTTTAATTTTTAACAAATAAATTAAAATCAAATTTTACGAATATATTTTTGTTTTGCGTATTTTACATATATATTATTATTACATTAAAAGAATTTTCTTTCAACTCCTAACCGTTGAGCAGCTCCACCTTTCATCATCAACTCATCCATATGAGGTGATGATTATCAGATGGAAATACTTGAACAGGTTTAGAAAATACACAGTGGAGCAGTTTAAGTTGGGAAATTATGGGAATGCATTAACGCATACCACCAGGTGGTTTTGTGAAACTCACCGACTTAAAATTAGCCAGTACTATCCACTAAAACCCAGCAAAACCTTACTCCGTCTAAATGGGACTATTCAAAGCACAGCGACAAACACGGTATAAACACAAGAAATAAGGATAAACTTGTAACACCCAGTTTTCGCATACAAAAGGTAAATAGATCGTTCATGGGGCATGGTGTACGCATGTATAATAAAATTCCACAGTCCATATTGAACTTGCCTTTGAGGCAATTTAAATCAAAAATTAAAAATACGTTAATGAATAAAGCTTATTACACTATAGCGGAATACCTGGTAGATGTAAATGTGTGGGATTAGTAACTGGTTGTGTCTCACGTAGGATAAATAGATAAATTGTAATACAATATTGTTACCAAATATTTTTTTGAAAAGAGCTGTTGGGTTTCTCGCCGGTTCTTCTCAGCAGAACAGCTTTCCGAGCCGGTGGTAGTTTACTCACAGACTTACAGACTGACTTTTAATTTTGATAATGTAAAAATGACGATTCAAAAGAGCTTGTTAAAGTCTATTTGAATAAAGAATATTTTGATTTGATTTGATTTGATTTGGGGCGTCGCAGGAACGGGTAATTTTAATAAAACCCATGTGGAAAATTAGGCCAACTTTAAGTTTAGTTGCAAAAACAAAATATAACAATTGAATTTAAAATCTGTCATGTTTCTATGATTGTTCATTGTGTTTTCTCATTTTCGCGCCAATACATTGTAAAATATTTTGTGATATTAAAATGGAGTGGGGTGATAAAGAGTACAGTAAAGTTGGTATGGAGCCAACATAAACTTAAACAACTTAAAACTCTCCATACGCTTGGTATTAGTCAAATGTTTGTGTACCGGGCTATATATAGGTACAATGAAACCTCCTCTGTTTGTGACAGAAAAAGATCTGGACGTCCACGTAGTGTTCGTAGGAAAAAAGCGATCAAAGCAGTAAGGGAAAGAATTCGAGGAAATCCCGTCCGAAGGCAAAAGATTTTATCTCGGGAGATAAAGATAGCATCTAGAACCATGTCGTGTATTAAAAAAGAGACGCACTGATCATTTCTTAACTGATAATTTAAAAAAGAATACGGTGTTTAAATCAAAACAACTAAAGCGGTTCGCAAAGGGAGGTCACAGAAAAATTTTGTTTAAGGATGAGAAATTTTTTACAATTGAGCAATATTTCAACAAACAAAATGACCGCATATCTCCTAAAACACTAAGGAAGCTTCCCAATTAGTCAACAGAGTACAACGTGGGCATTATCCGACTTCAGTGATGGTTTGTTGAAGTGTTAGCTATGAAGGAGTGACTGAGCCATATTGTTGTGAAAAAGGTATCATAACATCGGCACAAGTGTATCAAGATACGATCTTAATCCGCTGGATTATGATTTATGGTCAGTTTTAGAGAGTATTGTTACAAATGTCAATAAAAGCCGGCGTTATTCAAATCTCATATGTTAGCAAAAACTAGTATAGCAATTTATTATAAGTAAACACTTTGTTAACACCTTCGTACAATTTAATTCTAAAATATACTTTTATGTTCCGTGTTCAATCTATCAAGTATCACTTTAATCTTTTTTTAGTTTGACCATAGACTTCTTAAAGTCTATGGTCAAACTTAAGTTCATATTTGTTTAAATAATATTTATTTTTTAATATAAAAATAATTATTTAGTTTTTAAAGTGAAAATACAATTAAAATATTTACACGATTTAGTTTCATTACCTACTTATTATTAAATTGCATGTTTCTTTATTAAAAGTACCTGGGCGACCGAGCTATGCTCGGTTTTTTTAGGAACAAAATTTCTTAATAGTTATCTACCAACTATTAAGTAACTCCCTGCCAAATTTAAAAAAATGAAGGAATTTCGTAAAAACTTATGAAAGCCTCTTTAATCCGTCCCTGTTGAAAAACCATTCTTAGCGGTCTTCTACTTACAATAACCACCTCTCTGACAAAATTAAAGATTGTAGCACAAAAGATGAAGGACTTTTATACAAACTTAGCCCTTAGACCTCCTCAATCCGGCCCTGTCACAAAATTCGTTCTTAGCTGACCTGTACTCGGCAAAAGGAATATTCCTACCAAATTAAAAGTTTCTACGTTTTACGGTTCCAGAGATATCGTGATGAATCGAATTACAGGCTGCTGCCGGGGTGGAATGGGGTGGTTTTTTAGGGGTTGAAATCACAATGAGATAGTGGTAGCCCAGCGGTAACGTGTCGCTTGGATAACCGAGTGATGTGGGTTCAAATTCCTACATTATGTTTTGGTACCGAATATCCCTTTAATATACTACCTTACTCCACATATACCTACTCGTAAATATTAAACTCATTTATATTTATCAATACCAAACTAATTATTTTCGTCACTTACGCATTACAATCATACTATCACAGCCGTATACAAATGAATAAAATGTTGACAACCTCTTACCAAATGACAATGTTTACGATTTTCTTATAGCGGTGCCGCGGACACGCCCAGCGTGTTTGAGTGATTTTTGGGCGGCATCGCTATGAACTGTTAGAAAATAGTAGTGGCGTTGAATGTGTTAAGCGCTACGAAAACCCAGACTCATACATAAATAGATAGATATAATAAAAATATTATTAAATAGACTAGTTAAACTTATAACACCCATATTTTTATTGTCTTGAAATGAAATATTTTAAATCAGGCTTCTTCACTTGCGAAATACGACCTAAACTTTATGTAGCCATTCTGGAAATATATATGTTATACTGAATATTCCAAAAAGTCTGAGAATGTATTGTAATTATCTCACATAAATACATATTTATACACAATAAACATAAATTATAACTTTAGGATGAGAAATTAATTTAAGCCGTTTAAGCCCTTTTCATGCGTTTTGTTCTCTTATATATTATTATTATTGTTTTTCGGAGGATAAGTAACTTTGAAAAGGCAAAATCGTTAAATCACTTCTATAAAAAAACTCCACAGAACAACTTTATATAAAGATATGATACTGAAAAGATGTGGCATATCCTAATAAGGTGTAGTGCCTTAGTATTTAGTATAGATATTTATCTACATATAAATATTTTTAATGATATACACACGAAGCCTTTATAACACACTTGATGTTTAAAAACACTGATAAATTCAAAATGTATTTATAACGTATAGATTATCTCTTAAAATTTCCAACATGAGACTAGCTATACTTACATTTCTTTCTTTCGTCGAACAATTCTCAAACTTTTAATCTTATCTCCAGTTAAAAATTTTCATGTTACTTTATAAACTTTAATATGAATTATAATTTATTTCAAGAAGTAATAAAATTTGCATGATTTGTGAAGTTGCCATTTCTAATTTAATTCCTCGTCTTTGGGGACCTCCATCTCATATAATCGTAAGGTTAATAATACAATTAGCCCGGACTGAGCTATTGCAAGCACCTGGCCCCTTTTATTATACGGAACAGAGAACAATTTTAATCCATACTAAATTTGAAATTTAAACGTCACAATATTTGAGCCCTCTAAGGTAAAATGACTTTGTAATATACCTATACCCATTCATTTATGTGTCAACTTTTAAAGACGTTATTATACAGAGTTTTATTTTTGTGAAATCCCTTGGAAAGTTTCTTTAAATGTAAAAGCTTTTTTGTCTGATAAATTGTAATATTTATATAAAAAATATATTTTCTTAGGTCAAAAATTAAACCAACCAAACTGATCAATGGACGCCATACCTTTACAATTTTTATTTTATATATGATATTTTGTTATTTCTAAAATGTAAAATGAAATTTTATAGCTTAAATCCAACGATATAATTAAAATGGGGTATTACGAAATAGCCAAGTAACCTTTCACATCTAAGGGAATTCTTTAAATTCATCACATTCTGACCTAACCGTCAAATTGTACAATCATATACGCACCAACGAACATCAATCGTCCAACCGGGCGCAGATATCTCTAACGCAATAAATAAAAGCAAGAAATTATGAAAAAATCTTATAAGAAAATAATAATAATTAATATTAATGAATGCTAATATGTTTAATTGTAAACAATATTTGAGTAAATCAATTATTCTCTTCAGTCGCCATTATATATTACCCTTAATTTATTTCATTGTTAATACAAAAATAGTTAAAAGTTCCACCTGAAAAGATATCTGCAACATAAGAAGCATTAGAAGATGGTATTGCAAAGAACAACAAAAGATAGTTTCATTTATAATGTCAAATATTCGCGTAAACCTAAGAAAGTATTAAACAACAAAACCGTTGCTGATCTTAAAGGAACATAAAGACACAACGAGCCCTATACTAACAATGTATGTAATCAGCCCTTTCTATCGTCCCACTGCTGGGCACGGGCCTCCCTCAGTACGAGAGGGATCAGGCCATAGTCCACCGCGCTGGCCAAGTGTGGGTTGGCGGACTTCATATGTCTTTCGAAAACTCAGGTTCTCTCAGACATGCAGGTTTCCTCACGATGTTTTCCTTTACCGTATATAAGTGATAATCATGATAGAAATTTTTCTCACATGAAAATATCAGAGGTGCCAGACACGGATTTGAACCCTCATCACTCGGTTATCCAAGGGAGCAAGTTACTACTGGGTTACGTCTGTATATTTATAATAAAGATTTTGAAGAGCAAATATTTATTTCTGAATGTTAGTTTAAAATAAATTAAGCTTCAAATATTTCAAACTTGAATCAATTCTTTTATTTTATTAACTACATTTATTACTTTGACCGAATCATTGTTAATAACAAAACTTACCAAAAATTTTACTCCGGTGTAATGTATTTATGTAAAAATATTAAAAGTGGCATTCACTTTAATATTTAAATAAAGCAAAGCTATTTCACAACGTGACGTTTCCGCCGCTGGTTGTCGGAAATAACATATTGTCTTATGTTTTGTTATCGTATTTAACTTTTTATTTAATGTCCCACCAAGGCCCGAGCCTTCGCCTTCTATTTAATAAAAAAAGTATTCAAATAACTTTGGCAGTTCAATTTATTATACCTATTTCTGATAATAAAATCTGTATGTATAACAAAATCAATTGCTATTCGTTTCATTCGTTCGACAGATTTGATTTGAGTGTAATGAAAATAGGTTTTTCCCTAAGCCATATGCCATGAGTACAGCTGGCTTATTGAAAAGTTCAAAGCTGATTATTTTGTATGGAAATCTTCTGATTACTTTCAATAGTGACCGAATTAAAAAATGCGTCCTTTTAATCTGAAACCATAAATTCTAGTCGTAGCAGCTACCTCAACAAAATGTCGGTATAAACAATCACATATGCTTTAGCTATTTCAAAATATAATATAATAACTATCACTACAATAGCGTAAAAATATGAATAAGTTTTAAAATAATAAAAAAAATATTATGGATAAAGACAAACGAATGAAATCTATCTCCTGAGTAAAAGCTGCAAAAGCATTTTTTCCTTTGACGTTCTTTAAACCTTTATGCAAGTAAATTACAACATTTTAAAGTTCCCCATTGACAATACAACTGCTCTCGCTTCAAGGCATAATCTTGTTTTTTATGTTTCCGGTTGAATTTCTTATCTTGGTTTTATCAATTTGTCATACATTACTAGTATTTTAATACTCTATGATATTTTTCTACAAATTAAAAGAACAGATAACTTTTGCGAACTACTATGAAATATCACAGATTATATAATAAATATTATTATCAATATTTAATAGTGATGTAGGGAATAGGGATGCTCATGATAGTGTTTTGTGGCTCTATTACACGTATTTTGTATCATTATAAATTATCACAGCTTTATCTGGTATTTCGATTTCCCACAAATTCATATAACGTTGTTACTTTTCATTTCTATGAAAATATGCGTGTTAGCCCTTTCTTCAAATAAATTTGAACAAGGTTCATTCAAAACGATCCATTGAATGTTTGTTTTGACAGCAAATGCCTATGACAAAATGGATAGTCACAAAATATTTCAAAATTTAGTTTGAAAAATGTGTTGTAAAATTAATACATTAAAGTAATAGTTTTCTGGGCAGTTTCACTTGAGTAATTTATTTTCTTGCAGAATGTTGTTTTAACTATATTTATGTGGGATCGTTAAATTGATTCAAGCGGGATTATAATTGTAAATCTTTATTAATCTTAACAAACACGTCTTTATATTTTCATCATCAGTCGCAATCTTTTATATGATATCTTATAACATTCTTTAATAATTTAAAAGTAAAAAGAGGTTTACTATGTCTTAAAATAAAAATAAACTAAATAATTAATAATCATATTCCCACACGGCCATCCTGTTCTTTCATCTGCCTCAGATGAACTCTACCGAGTCGAAACCAAGTTCGCATCTTTCTTACGTCTTTTCTTATAATTTCTTAACTTTTCATTCTGTATCATCTTTATTGATTCTTTTAATTTATTTCTGCGTTTTTGCCTGGTCTTAACATCTAAATTTCTAGTCTCTACTTCTGTTATCTGCTTAAGTTCGTCATTTTTAACTTTTTTCTTGAGTCTTTGTTTTGTGTGTGTCTTAGTGTTATGATAGTCTTTATCTTGTGGTCTTATGAGTCGTGCTATAACTTCTTTTAATATAAAGCATCGTTCCTTAATAATAACCTTCTCATTTAGTGGTTTATAGTTCGTATGTAATTTTCGAGATTCATCTTTTTTATTACCTTTGGTCAAATCAGACTTACTGGGTGTTACTATCTCTTCATCCATCAGTACTCTTTCTTGTTCATTTACATTATCATAATCTTCATTTATTTTTAAAACCTCTGCGTATTTCTTCTTACCTTCATCGTATTCATCGTTGACATCTTTCTCGTTGACGTCGCCTTCTGTGTCTACCTCTGTCATATTTTCCAATCCAATAATACTTATATTTTTTAAAGAAACTTTATCTTCATGCTTTATCTGTATATTAAGAGACTTCTTCGGAATTACAGCAGTGCAGTCGTTGGATTTGTGACCAAAATTATTGCATTTAAAGCACTTGATACCTTTTGTGCAAGCCGGTGATTGATGGTCAGTTTCACCACAGTTGTAACATCTTTTTATCTTGTTCACATTAGCTGTTGTGTGACTAGCATCAATAGATCTTGTTGACATCTTTCTCCGAAAATCACTGTAAATATCCAACTTCCTACGAAAATCTTTAATGTCGTTAGCTCCATATAAAATAATTTTATTAGATTCAGCGTCACAGATACCATCAATAACATATTCAATGAGAGCGGCGTCTTCAATATTACCATGTAATGCTAATTCTTTCATAGTTAGAAAATATTGCTGGAAATTCTCATCATTCTTCATCTTACGTGATGCCAACTTCTTGTGGATTACAGCGCTGTTGAGCTTAGGGCCAAATTCTTCTTTCAATCCTTCCTTTAACGTGGCATAGTCTTTTACTCTTCCTAAAGATCGTTAAAATAGCTTGGCAGTACCACTTAAAAGTCTTTTAGCATAAACCAACTTCTCAATACTACTCCAATTCATAATACTTGCAGTATCTTCAAATTCATCGAGAAATGAGTTTACTGGGTAGGTGTCATCTCCGGTAAAAATATTCATTGATTTCTCTAAATCTCCAAAAGAAATATTTACGTCAAATCTTTGATCGTCATTCTCACGTGGCGAATCTTTTTTCGGTGGCATCTTAGATATTATGTTTCTCGTCTTTGCTTCTTACAAAATAGTTCGCCGGAACAGCAATGGCGTCATCATATTGCGTCTTCAAAATTATCAATCCGTTTCAAATCAATATTATTTACGATCCCGGACGAGCCCCCAAAAAAGTTGTGGGATCGTTAAATTGATTCAAGCGGGATTATAATTGTAAATCTTTATTAATCTTAAATAACACGTCTTTATATTTTCATCGTCAGTCACAATCTTCTTACCATAGAGAAAAGTAATATTATACTTTTAATAGAGAGCCCTCTCTACCGTTTTTTTTGCCAACATGAAACTAGCGCCATCTGTAATTTTTCACCCTATGGCCTATACTAGTCCTTCTGATATAAAAAATATATTTAAAATTAAAGTCGATCGATTCTAAATATGTAAATATAGTGATGATAATTATATCTATTAACACTAAAATAATAAAAGCAAGAAAAATATAATATACTTAACATCACCATATTTACAAATTTAAAATCGATCTACTTCAATTATTAAGTAGGGTTGAAGACTGTCCTTCTATGTAATAAATAATACAAGAAAATGTTATTTTTAAACTTTATTTTGTATATATTAGTGTACTGTATTACAGTTGTTGTTGTTGTATAACACAGCTGGCCGCGCGTGGCATTACGTAGAGCGTAGATATGAAGATCGTTCGTACCTAAATGTAATTCGTAATAATAAATTAGCTGTTGTTGGAAAAATACTTTATAAATTTCAGCGGTCCCGACACGACAACGATCTTAAAATAAAAATATATAAGGAATGTACATAATATATGTGACGATAATAATTATAATAGGTTAAAAATATTATTTCTTAGTTTTTAGAGTTTATTTTATGTGTCGGGGACTTTTATTTTTAATTTTATTTTGTATTAGTAAAATAGGTTCTTATATTGTTTAAGCAAAATAAAATCTTACCTCTGGTCATCGTCATACAGACACCCAAAGACACAACGGCTTAAGATAGGCATAATTGCTTAAACTAGACAACACAAAATAAAGCGACCTTGCTTATTTAAAATAGTGTCAATATCATATAACTAAATTAAACCACCAACTAAATTTTAAGATATTTAATATTTTTATTAACCGTCAAAACGAAAAATTTTAAAGAAGTTTAAAATGTCAAAAAAAAAACAAAACAATGTTGCAAGCAATCCAATTCACGCATTTGTATAAATTTATTATTTGTTTGAAATGCTCCCTAAAAAGTAATAATTTAATATATCGATTCAAAAATTTCAATTGTTATTTTAAGCAATGAACAATATTATTTTTATGTGACATTATGCTTATTTTTTTCAAAAATTAAATCACTTTTTGCATGCAAATTTGTTTGGTATGCGTGTACTGGACTGCTGGATTGACGATTGCGACCGTAGCGACATCTTTTACACCGACTTATAGTCGCTGATAAATTTAAGCAAAAGTTTTGGGTGACGAGCAATAGATGACACTACCAATTTCTTATCTGTGGTAGATGTTCTAAGTTTCCAGCCCCTGCTTCTTACTTTTCTCTATGCAATCTTCTCATGACATCTTATAACATTCTTTAATAATTTAAAAGTAAAAAGAGGTTTACTATGTCTTAAAATAAAAATAAACTAAATAATTAATAATCATATTCCCACATTTATATAATATTTGTATATGTATTATATAATATTTTCCGTTAAGTGTAATTTGAAAATAATAATTTCAGCAAATATTTGCAAGTAGCAGGGCCTATTAAACCTATTTTATACGTTCTTACGGTTATAGTCTATCGGCGCATATCGAACTACATAAACCCCTAAAATCATGGCATTGGTACACTCTATGACTTTATACGGGAATAAAAGTGTTTTCTTGGGTAAATATTCAAGTGAAAGCATTACCAACAGCTATACAATTACCAAAATTCGTATATTCCCCAAAGTAATTTAAAAATACATACGAAAAAATCTCTTAAAAGCGCATCGTTATTTCATAAGCCCCAAATGAATAGAAACAAATATACATTGTTCGCTAAATCTCAACGGTAAAAGATAAGTAACTAATTCTTTTCATGTTTTAAATTTTCCAGTAAGCATTTGGCATCTGAGGATTACTGGTTGAAAGATGAAAAATTCTAAGCATCTTATAATGAATAATTGAAACCCGTCATACTGGTATTTTAATTTAGATTCTTTTTTCGTATAAAATGATACATTTCCACAGGTTTTTCAATGAAAAGAAAGATGCATTAGAAAATTAAAAAACATTGTACAGACCTAACTACTACTACTATATCTTTCTCTCTCCCTCTCTCTCTCTATCTCTATATCTCTATCTCTCTCTATCTCCCTCTCTATCTCTCTCTCTATCTCTCTAGTTTTTCATTTTATTGCCACTAATTTAAAATGTATTTTCGAAATATTTTTCTATTCCAAAAAGTTTGATGTTTCATACCTTCCGCGTCCCATAATTGCTTTATTTTGTGACTTCTTTTAGCTCTATCTATATATTATATTTTTTCTTACACAAATTGTAATAACAAATAAAACATCTTGTTTCATTTTACATTTGTGTAATTTTTTACCGAAGACATTCCTTCCCAAGAAAGACGTAACAAAATATTTCAACAGGTTATCAGTATAGCTCGCCATAAACCATGAGATAGAAATACTGTACCTATATCTTATAAGATGGTTACAAACAATAATTAAGATAGCTAGAAGTTGTTCCAAGCTTGTCAACTTGTTGATGACATTTCCTTTATTAAATACTTCGCCGTCCTCGGTATTCTCGTATTGTTAGACTTTTAATTTTTTTCTATTATTATTCTAGTACAACATTATATGTCTTGCAGTGCTTTGTTTTGTTTGTTGTTTTGTTTCTGCTTTCTCTCGTGTTGTATTTAAGATAATATTTTATTTATTTTTATATCTGGTATAAGTAATGACGAAAGGAAAAGTCGTTTTCTAAGATAACAAATAGTCTTTTAAAATATTCCTCCTACTTTTACTGTTTTTCATTCTTAGAGCATCGTGACACTACGTAGTAGTCGGCAGTTCTTGACTCTACAATTAAATCTATGCTAATATGTTCAAAATTGTTCAAAATATGTTCAAACAATGCCTTAATTGACCTACTTTTTGATGTGTTCAGCAGCTTCGGCAGCTGTTATGATTATCAGGGTATAGTCCATCATCATGGTGCCAGTAGAGTTTTCAACACGTCTTTCGCAACTAGTAAGTGGTGATCATATGGGAAATTATTTGTATGTAGGTTCAAATATGTAATGCTTCAAACCTGCTTATTCCATTTGTATTTTGTTTCCTAAAATATATATTGGTGCACGTGTCAAGAAATGCAATGCATATGTTATTTATTCACGAAAGGTAAATATAAGAATTTACTACGACAATACATTCATATATCAAATATATCAATCAGCTCGTCATGCTCGTAATCTTTTTGTTCTATCTGAGTCTGAAGAGAAATCGATCCGTCGGTGAAAATGAATATATTTGTAGGTATATCTGTTGAAGATTAAAGTACACAAAAGGTGAAGTATGACGATGTATTGAAAATATTAATCGGTGGGA
Organism: Boloria selene; assembly: GCA_905231865.2. Taxonomy (NCBI): domain Eukaryota; kingdom Metazoa; phylum Arthropoda; class Insecta; order Lepidoptera; family Nymphalidae; genus Boloria; species Boloria selene. The sequence continues at coordinate 3,518,430 of HG993135.1, read as the reverse complement.
CAAGAGCTTAAACTGCGAAATTTTCATAAAATTGGAATTTGGTGCTTTTTGTAAGTTGAATGAAATTGAAAAGACAGAACGAGTTCACGACACCCAGAATTGCAACTAGTGGAACAATTGCATTCATCTTTAGAAATGTGTGTCAGTGAAAGTTCGAGCTATCTCAAGAAGGCTGGAATCCTAAATTCCACTGTTGCCAATGAATAAAATAGGTAGATCTTTACGAGTAAAATCATAGTTATTAAAACAATTCTAGTTACTTGGGCGATATCAAAAAATTTAATGCGTTAAATATTTTTTTACTTTAGATTATTTTATTTACATTTTGTTTCCTTTGTTTGGTTTATTTTTTTAAAAGAATCTATAAATCATGCTGATGATGATAAGTATGTATGCAAAATAACAAATCATAGTTCCATTTAAATAATTCAGATAAAACATGTACATATGGTCAATACAAACACCCTGGGCGGGAATCAAACTTGTAATGATGTAAGGAATGCCAGAGAAGAACGGTATGCCATGCCACTAAACCTGAAAGATTAAGACTTATATAATATGTTAGCATAGGCTATGATTATTAAAGTTAATAATACTTCGAGATTAAGCTTATCAATGAAATAAAGTAGATAAAGTACTATGTATTATTATATAAATTTCAGTAAAACATTTTAGCTTAACCACTATACGCAGTATATGTGTAAATGAAGTTCTGTTGGCTCTTCATTGGATTGGAGTTGTCATCTATCTAAGTGTTATCTGTGGTGGCCACGACACTAAAGTAAAGGAAATATTTTGGATTTGGAGGAATAGTGTTTGAAGCAATAGCTTTTAATGTTGTTTCTCTTTACAGGTTAGTAAATAATAATTATAAGTTAATTAAGTGTAATTAATGTTCTCAAATTCATCAAAGTGATGTATGATTTTAAAAAAATAAATTTCTCTTTACAGAGCAACAACTTGAGTTTTTGTTTCAATAAATCACATATTACAAAACAACATTAGCTACAGCTGTTGTAAATAATGGAGAAATTAAAATTTGAATTTGTTGTGAAACCAAGTGAAGATCCGAAAACAAACGTGATCTGCATAACCTCAATTATGGATGCTGATAAAAATATATTCTTAATTCCGGAACAACTTCAACCGGTGAAACTACATGAGGTGGTAATAAAAACTCAAACTTTTCTAAAAGTAAAAGCTACACTGCAAAGAAGGCATGAGAAGAGACAAGTATGGATCTCAATAACACCAGAAATACGAGACACTTATATTGATGAAGATGGAAATATGCAGTTTAAAGGATATTTTTTAGAAGAGGTTACATCAAAAGCACAACAAAAGGTTTTTACGAGTGAAACGTCGGTAGAAGCTCTTACAAAAGTCCTAGAAAATTTTGTAGAATTAAAGAAGGAATCTAAACAACCTAATATAAAAAAAATATCGGAAAAGTTTGTTATTGAAAAATTCACAAAAAAAACATCAAGTGTAACACAGTGGATGATGATCTTTGAAGCTGAATGCACGCGTTTAGGAATAGATGATGATATCTACAAGATTCAAGTGTTACGGTTATTTTTAGAAGATTCTTGTCAAGATTGGTATAATTCTATGTTGATAAAACATACAATAAATTCAGAATGGTGTATTTGGCAAAGAAACTTCTGTGAAACATTTGTGAACAAAGGCTGGACACCAATAAGGTATGCCATTTTATTTAAATATAGGCAGGGCTCATTATTAGAATATGCTCTAAAGAAAGAGAGACTTTTATTAGAGATAAACAAATTAATGGATAAACCTACTTTAATTGATTTAATTGTAACCGGGCTACCTAATTTTATAGCAGATGAAATAGATAGAAATAAATTAAAAGACACAGAGGATTTATTTAGTTGTATTCGAGGCTTAGAACATTTAATGAATAAAAGGATTGTGGAGAAAAGGGGATTAGATTCGGAAAGTAAAATAAAAGAAAAGAATTTAAGAGACCGACCATGCAGAATCTGTGAAAAAGAAAAGAAAGGAGCTCGGTATCATTCAGAATCCGTATGTTGGTTCAAAAATAGAGATAGTGATCGTTTTAAAAGAGAGCCAATTAGGAGTGTCAATAATTCTGAAATAGAAATGAGTTTAAATGAATTGGATCCAAAAAACTAATAATTCCACCATTAATCAAAATTAAATTAATAATAAATAATTCCATAGAATTGTTCGGGGTTTATGATTCAGGATCAAATGTAAGTTTAATTAATTCAAGATTACTATCCTTAAAAAAGGACCCTTACTACAATAACAATTATCAAACAAATTTAAAAACGATTAATGGTGTAAAAAAGCCTATAGGAATAGTTACATTGAAGATAAAAATTTTTGAAATAGAAAAGAATATGAATGTTTTTGTCATAGATGAACAAAATTTTGATCATGATTTTTTGGTTGGATTAGATTGCATAAAATCTTTTCAACTAATTCAAAATGAAAATTTAGAAATCTTACAAAACCTAAGGATAGAAATGAAACAAAATAATGAAAATATTCCTGGCTTTACAGGTGACAAAATTGAAAACAAACCATGTTTCATTGATAAAAATAGTAATAAGGAGGTAACAGAAGAAAAATTTTTTTATATGAATGATAAATGTAAGGTTAATTTTAATGAACACCTAGAAGTTACAAACTTTAACATTTCAATTAATCATTTAGACACTCAACAACAATCTAAAATAGATGAATTAATTAACCAATATAAATCACTATTTGCAAAAGATAAATATGATGTAGGTTCAGTGAAAGGCTATGAAGCACATATAGATTTACTGGTAGATACATATTGTAGCAAAAGACCTTATAGGTGCAATTTTGAAGACAAAAAAGAAATAGAGCGCCAGGTTTCTAAGTTATTAAAAAAAAAATTAATTGAAGAGTCCTATAGTCCTTTTGCAGCTCCTGTAACATTAGCTTATAAAAAAGAAGAAGGAAGAAAATCTAGACTGTGCATAGATTTTCGCGATTTGAATAAAATAGTGGTTCCTCAGTCGCAACCGTTTCCACTTATAGAAGACCTAATGGTGAAAACAAGAAATTGTAAATTTTTCTCAACATTAGACATAAATTCAGCATTCTGGTCTATACCTTTAAAGGTGGAAGATAGAAAAAAAACAGCATTTGTTACTCAAGACAATCATTTTCAATGGACTTGCTTACCATTTGGCCTTAAAACTTCACCAGCAATTTTTCAAAGAATACTAACCAGCATTATTAGGAAACATAGCTTATCAAATTTTACAGTAAATTTCATCGATGACATTTTAGTATTTTCACAGACATTCACTGAACACATTAAACACTTATCGCTGTTATTGGAAGCAATCTCAAAGGAGGGCTTTAGATTGAAATTCTCTAAATGTAATTTTGCACAGGACTCTGTAAAATACTTAGGCCATATAATAAAAAATAATACAGTTACTCCTTTGAAGGATAATTTAATAGCAATAAAAGATTTTCCTATTCCAACAACAAAGAAAAATGTTCGACAGTTTTTAGGTAAAATAAATTTCTATGGTAAATATGTACCAAATTTATCAATAATACTAGACCCTTTACACAATTTGTTAAGAAAAGATCAAAAATTTACTTGGACAGAAAAATGTCAAGAATCTTTTGATACAGTAAAGAAACTGCTGTGCTTAAAACCTATTTTAGAAATATTTGATCCAGATTTACCCATACATATTTATACAGACGCTAGTATACTAGGTATAGGGGCTATTTTGAAACAACCACAAGAAAATGGAGAAGAAAAGCCATGTGCATATTTTTCTAGGAAATTAAACGACAGTCAGAAACGAAAAAAAGCCATTTATCTGGAATGCTTAGCGATAAAAGAAGCAGTAAAATATTGGCAACACTGGCTAATAGGAAAAAAGTTTAAAGTGTTTTCAGACCATAAACCTCTAGAAAAACTTAATATTAAGGCAAGAACAGACGAAGAACTAGGAGACCTCACATATTACTTGTCACAATTTAATTTTGAAGTGATATATTCACCAGGAAAAAAAAACTTAGAAGCAGACAGTTTAAGTAGGAACCCTGTATTAGAACCACATGTAAATCAGGAAGAAGTCTTAAAAATTGTAAATTTTATTCAACTAGAAGATATCATAAAAGATCAAGAGATAAATACAGACATAAATACATATAAAAATAAACTAATATTAAAAAATAAAATATACTTCCAAAGGATAGGAAAAAAAGAAAAAATTATACTCACTGAGGAATTTAGTAAACAATTAATAAAAAAGGTGCATTATAGATACTGTCATATTGGAATTAAACAAACAGAAAATAAAATCAAACCATTTTATACAGCAAAGAATTTAATAGAAAATATTAAGAAAATCTGTGATAATTGTGAAATATGCATAAAAAATAAATCTAGAACTAAATTTAAATATGGATTGATGTCTCATCTGGGTCCTGCGACTTACCCTTTTGAAATAGTATCCATAGATACCATAGGTGGATTTGGTAGCTCCCGTTCTACAAAAACATATCTACATCTTTTAGTAGACCATTTCACCAGATATGCCTACATAGTGACATCAAAAACCCAAACCGCAGATGATTTTATAAAACTTATAAATAAAGTTATTCCTGAAAATAAAATTAGAATGATATTGACTGATCAATACCCAGGCATAAATTCAAAAGAATTTAAAAGTTTTTTGAAAAAAGAAAACATACCTATAATATTTACCGCAGTAAACGCACCATTTTCAAATGGTTTAAATGAACGTTTAAATCAAACATTAGTTAACAAAATAAGGTGTAAAATTAATGAGCAAAATCATAAAGTTGCATGGACAACTATTGCTCATGAATGTACCCAGAGATATAATGAAACTGAACACACTGTGACAGGATTTTCCCCAACATATTTATTGGAAGGAAAAGTTATTAATATTCTACCAGATGAATTAAAAGAAAATAAAATACAAAATGATTTATTACAAGACAGAAAATTAGCTTTGGAGAGAACTATAAAATCACATAAATATAATAAACAACAATTTGATAAAAACAGAAAAAATTGCCAATTAAAAGTAGGAGACTATGTGTATGTGGAAAATGGTAACCGAATAAATAGGAAAAAACTAGATGAATTAAAAATTGGACCATACAAAATTTTAGAAAAATTATCTAACTCAATTTATAAGATTGATACAGGATACAAAAAATTAGAGTCAAACTTATTTCATATTACAAAACTTATACCAGTGGCTGAAGAATTTTGAGTGCCTTGGGGAGGGGGGGAGATGTAAATGAAGTTCTGTTGGCTCTTCATTGGATTGGAGTTGTCATCTATCTAAGTGTTATCTGTGGTGGCCACGACACTAAAGTAAAGGAAATATTTTGGATTTGGAGGAATAGTGTTTGAAGCAATAGCTTTTAATGTTGTTTCTCTTTACAGGTTAGTAAATAATAATTATAAGTTAATTAAGTGTAATTAATGTTCTCAAATTCATCAAAGTGATGTATGATTTTAAAAAAATAAATTTCTCTTTACAGAGCAACAACTTGAGTTTTTGTTTCAATAAATCACATATTACATATGTATAATATTTAATTATTTATATATTTCCATTTTTCTTTCTTTTTTTTGATATAAATATTTAAACTATGATCATTTAAGTCTATTGCTTAGAAATTTAACTTAAAACAAATGACTAAAAGTAAAATGCTAAAATATTTATAAACATGTAAAATACATATTAATATTTTCATATATTTACATTTAATATAAACAAAGAGTAAACTCTACTAAGTGTACCCTAACAGTGAACTTGCATCGTAAATAAAAATTATACAAACAAGAACAGTTATGAATACATAGCCGGCTGTATCGAGTACTTGAGTAATTTATTACGGAACTTGTCGGCCGCCTCTTACACTTTTACAACTTACTAATAAATTTTATATTGAGCACATTTTGAACAAACATTTGGAAGAGCAATAACTTTAAGATTTCAAAATTTTAAAGTACCCTTCATATATAGTATAAAGGATACTTAATATAATATTATTATAAAGAGGAAAGATTTGTTTTTGTATGTTAGTAACGAATAAATTTAAAAACTACTGGACCGATTTTAAAAATTCTTTCACCATTAGAATTGTACATTATCCCCATAAAACAGGCTATATTTATTACTAGAAAAAAATAAGGATCTACTAAAGCTTCAATAATGTAATGTAATATAACTCTAGGTAAATTGAATATATTATGTACGCGAGCCAACTTATCTGAAAATATTAAAATAATTATTGCAAAGGCATATATTTCGTTATATTAAAAGGAAACTTTAAATTTCAAAGTACAAGACTACATTTGCCATACATATTTTTAATACATATTATAATAATTTCGTATTCACAATATTCTCGCTAGAAATCATATAAGCCTTGCACCGCCACTAAAAGTTTAGAAGAATCGCGTTGCAAATTGGAAATAATGTTAGCGTTTTAAAATTCACGAGCAACGAACTGTTTGTTTAGCTTGGAATAGAGATACATAGCGCAATGTAGACGTGCAAAATGAGAGTAGACGATTCTCGTCTCGGTTTATTCGAATGCATTTTTTATGCCGATACATCCCAATAGAAATCTATCAGACTCCAATAGAATATGGTTTATTCATGGCGGTGGCGGCTTCTCTCTCACTCGCTGGCTCATTTTATAGTGTTTTTTTTCATAAAGTCACATTTCTCATTCAATAATTCCACGGCATGTTATATAGCAGGTTACATACATATGAGGACAGAATTATAATTATAAAATAGGGACTGAAAATTTTTAGGAGTATTTTATCATTGAAGACTAATATTTTAAATTTATATTTTAAAAAAAATCTTTGCATTCAACGGTGTTTGACGTTGGCAATAAACCCCATGTCTTAAATTTAGCAATAATAGTGATTTTTAATTAAATGTGTGGTGGAAGAATTTTTTGTAGTAGGAAAGTATCTGATTTAATTACATAATATTTACTGCAATAACAACTTTTAATCCCAAATGTTGATATTAAACGATAAAATACTTTATTCTGCTTGCATTCAATTCCAATAATTTAATTATACAAATCATGTGTGTAAATTACAGAAACAAAAGCGGTAGTCGTTTTCGAATAGAAGGGGTGTGACAGTTGTAATTAAGCAACTCTTAGAACAAAGTAATGAAGGAACTGAAGCAGTTACTAAAACTGCTTTAGAAGCCAGAGCAATTCAACTTAAAAAATAAATTACATGGCACTAAAAATGTAACTTAATTTAGGTTACTATTTTGCTTTTCATTTTAGAAATAAAATTTTTAAAAAATCATATAAATGGATATGATATACATATTATATATAAACGATATACATAATATGCAAATTGTCAGAGTTATGCCACAATATAAAATCGAATAAATATCACTGAATTTAATCGAATAATATGCACTAAAAGATTTATTTGTAAAATAATATAGTTCTTTATGTTAAAACACTATGCGAAAAGGAGAAAGACGGGGGCGTAATAAAAACATTCCATGTGCAACGGCCACTCTTATATAAAGCTACATACGACATGAAAATTTAATAACTAAGTATTAAAACTATAGGGCATAGTTTTCAAAGTTGAAAGTTTCAAAAAACAAGGAATTTTACGTGCTTTCAGAGGCATAGGAATGTAACAATAGCTACTAGTTTATGAACTCTAGACAGCTCCTAAATATTTCTTGACATAAACTCAATAACTGTCAGCTCTTAGCTTATCTAACATAAAATAAAACAGTGAAATACATATTTCTTTTTAATTTCGCGCAGAATGAACCTAAACCTCAAACGTTTTTGTAATAATGTTAGTCTAAAAATAACTATTAGAATTAAAATTAATAAGATTCCTAGCTTAAGGAATTTTACTTCCACTTTGTGTGAATGCTGAAAATTTCCAAATATTCCTGCATGTAATCTGCACGAATGTTTTACTTAGTGCGTTCTAACGCAATGTGCCACCGGTTAAATTTACAACATTCATTTTCACGTGAAGATCCACTTGATAGTTCCTATGTCGCAGCTTCATTCCCCAACCCCCATCATAAAGTTACAAATGCCTGTGAATCTTTATAAACGGCCAAAGAGAAGAGACTTTGGCAAGATTAATTGTCAGTCCTTAGTAATATAAAATATATTACTTAATCTATTCTTTTATTTCATGTCCTTGTTATTATCCTTCGATCTACATTTTTCTAGATTAAGACAATTTATATGTCCAGAAAGAGCCATAGGGCTATTTACAGAAGTATATTATACTATTTAGTCTCCAACACTTATTAAAATATGTATAAATTTTATGAATTCGAATAAATATCACTAAATTTAATCGAATAATATGCACTAAAATATTTATTTTTAAAATAATATAGTTCTTTATGTTAAAACACTATACGGAAGAAGAAAGACGGGGGCGTAATAAAAACATTCCACGTGCAACGGCCATTCTTTTCTTAATAAAAAGCCATATCCCCACGTTGTTTGTGTAAAGTAGCAAAATAGTAGAATAAAGGCAAAACAAACGCAATGACACGGTGCTCCCACAATCCTGCTGTACAATGTTTATACAAACCGAGTACCAAGTGGAGCCACTACAACTGACATTTAACCAGTCGAGTCACTCATATAACATTAATCTCATTTATTAGAGTGTTCCTTTAGTAGCAAAATTTCGACATTGTTGATGGAAAATGTATATAAAAAGAAATACACCCATATAAAACATCTTCTATAATTTTTTTACTAATAACACTAATGCTCTCAATAAAAAATAACATTTTTGGCAATGTTCTGATGTAATGGACTTTGCCTATTTATGTAACAAACGCAAGCTAGCTGATATAAGTGAGTGAGTGAATGAGTATGTATGTTAGTTCTAGTATAATTTATTTCTTTATATAAAGGAAAAATACATTAGGTTTTTGTATCAAAATTTGCTCTGTATAAATGAACTTAAGAAAAAGAAAAAGAGTATAACTGGTAACGGACTTAGTATATCGTAATTACACAATTGCATGTTGCAAGCAGATCTTACATCGATTTGATTATTTTCTTCACAGTGAACTGAAATGCCAAGCTTTGTATTAAAATCATTTTGTTGAAGAATTGAGAAAGTTCAAGGGCATTAAAGTACAGAAGCATAATCTCTACATAGTATACCTACATAAAACAAGGGTGCTTGCTCTATACACTTATATCTTTTAATCTACGCATTGAATTTTGATGCAGTTTTCATCAATAGATCGAGTGTTTAAAGAGGAAAGTTTAAATGTATAGTATTGTATTACATATTGTAGTAGAAAAACGTAAAGTATTTCTGAGAAATTTATACTTAACGTTAAGAAGATTTCGAACAAACCGGAGCGGAGCGAGGGTGAATTGCTATTCTATATATATAAACATTAATAAAAATGAAGTGTCTGGTTTTAATTTCGAACTAACGGGTTTTCAATAAATGCATATGAAAGTTTATACGATACTAACAACAAAAAACCAATTATAAAAATTTTCTGTCGTCTTTCTGTTTGTTCCGGCTAATCTCTGAAACAGCTGTACCAATTTTGACGGGACTTTCACTTGTAGAGAGCTAATGCTATAAGGCGTAACTTGGCCGACTTCAAAAAAGGAGGCGGTTATATTTTAGAAATTTTATTTTTTTAACTAGAGGAACCCTTCGCTTTACTCGCGCTTAACCTAGAGACGAACTCAAGCGATGCGAGGTTGAGTCTAGCGAGTAAATAATAAATTTAATAATAAAATTCTAAGTAAGCTTAACAGATAAATTAGCTCCTGTCATTTTTTAACTACCTGAAAGCTAAAGGCCTCAGTTTACGGTTTTACTCAGTTTAATTGTATAATGTATGGAACTAGGTTTAATTAAAATTACTCATTCTTCTAGAATTTATTATTTAAGCTATAGTAATATGAACCGTTCTGACAATATTATACTAAATAAAAAATAAATCGCTACTTTAGTGGCTTATGCTAAGCTTTGAGATATTCTCACGTGCGCAAAATATTAGCAGAGTAGTGCTACTAACATGTTAGCTTTTAGTACAGTTTTCAATATTTTGTAATGTTAATTTTAAACAACAGTTGTTATCAAAACATTATTTTAACTAAAATTGGATTTTACAGCATGGTTCTAAAAATTCAGAAAACTAATTACGGAAAGTGAAGTTTTAAAAATGCTTACAAGAACAAAAACATTTTTCAGTTTAGTTGAGAAAAAATCACACATCGCAGAGCTTTTACTTTAACCCACGAAGATAATCATTTTTAAATAATATTATTAACTAGTATTTTTTTTTAATTAATTAAAAAAGATCAACGATCTTATTTAAGTATATTCATGTCATTAATCCATCTTGGAAAGTGTGACAAATAAGCTTTTTTATTGTGTTTAATAGAACGTGATTGGTTTCTACTAGTACAACTAATGTTCTTTTAAATAGACTAAGATAATTTAAGACTGTGTCTATGTAGTGAGTAATAAGGGGTACTGTCAGAGATTTATATACTGTAATTACTGTCTCTTCCAAATGAAACCGTTTTCTCATTAACAACGTGCACAATGCTTGGAACAAAATTAGATATTGCTTGTAGTTCTATACCTTCTATTTCCTGAAGCAAGTCATAAAACAAATAATATTTTGGAATTACCTTTTATATCCGTACAAAAACCCAAGTAAGCCTTTAAAACGAAAGGGATTAGGTTGCCCAAATTTCTTCTACTAGAGTGTAGGTTACTATCAGTACCAAAACACAAATTTATAGTTTGTCGCCCACAATTTAGTAATAACTTTTTCGTTTGTCCCTAAGTATTTTATCGGCTAGTATCGAACAGACGATGAATATATAATAGTACGTAGTTTATAAGCAATTTAAAAAATAAGAAATATTCCCACCTCAATTTTTTTTTAAAATGATTGATTTCCCATTCAAAAAGACCTTTACCTTAAGAACAACTCAATAGAATAAAGGTATTGAGTTTTCCCAAAAGGAAAAAATACCTGCTGTAAAAGGTATCCTTAATGTCCCGATTAATAAATTATAATTAATTAACTAAAATTTATTTTAAAATGGTTAAGTCACTTGAAAGTCGCGTGAAACATTTATAACGAATTTGCTAAATTACTATTTAATTAATGTATGTATCTATTGAATAGTTATTAAGTATATCTGTTAAAAGATCTCAATGACAGCCCGGTGTTAACGAAGTGATATGTACGCACGTGTCGAAAAGCTTTCCAGAAAGCCCGCAATCCTGAGCCTGATCTCCAACACTTGAATTGACGTGATCGGAAAAGAGAGTGCACTTGTCTTTGCACACATACGATTACTTATGTACTATACAGGTGTCCACCATTTTCTTATATTTTCTACCTAAAGCATGCACCAGCGAAATATAAAAATAGCGTAATTCTTTATAAGAAAATATAAAATTCGTTCCGTATAATAATACAACTAATATTTTATTAGGAAGATTTTGTGTTAAATAATTTTATAATAGAAATTGCAACTAGGCCACGAACTTACTTTTAAAGCCAATTGACTAAATGCGCTCAATACACTTATTTTCACGTTCTCATTCAGGCCCTACTAACTCTGTACGTATCCCGATACGAATTTCGCGCTCGCTTTGAATAGCACTTAATTTACAGTCTGAAAGTAGTTCCAGTTTGTTAGCGTTTACGTTAAGTATAAGAGGCAAACTTTAATTTTTGCTATACCTTATATTATACATATAAGTAACTTTATTTCATTGTAAAAAATTTAACTTTAATACATTCTTCGATTAACGCAAATTTTTGACATTTTTCACGGAATTATTTTGATTTTTGGATCCCGTCTTTTCGACTGCTTTACAGCAATCATGGTCGCCGGAGAGACTTTTTTTTTGTTGTCATAGGTATTATATAGCAGATACAGACAGTTTACCCACAAAGTTAACAGAATGAACTAAGAAACACAAAAACGGCACCAAAGTAGCATATTATATTATTATATTGGTTAATTTTAATTTTATGTATTTTTATTATGAAATAAATTATTTACAATTTTTACTATTATTATAATAGTTTTTATCCCAGATAGTAGTGTTAAAAGTTTGTACAGGGATTTCATTGCTTATGAAGGCATTTAATATAATATTGTACAATATATTGCATACTATCTGTTAAAATAGCATACTGAAGTTAAAGTTCAAGACTTGTTTCGTAGTTCTAGTTGCTCACCAACTCCACTTTTTCTTTAATTAGGTGTTCTTACTAACACGTGAAGTTTCAGAGTGTAACTATAACTAACGCGGCGTCCCACGAGACCTTTCCCATTTTATTTCATTCATCCCCGCAGGCGAGCGTTCGCTGAAAATGCATTACGCCCGCATGTTTTTGCATCTACAATGAATGCTTTGTGATACGTTGTTTGGTGGTTTTATTAGATATCGTATACCATTTTAGAGGCTTTTTGGTATTGAAATTATTATTTATAATTATATTTCCATTAAAGTCGTATTTAGATGGTCATTTATAATTGTGCGAATAATAAAACCAGGGCCGCTTCAGGTGGAACAAAATATTGACGGCATTTTTAGTCATCTTATATAGAGTAGTACTAAAGTAGGTACTAACCTTGTACTTAGTACCTTTTAGGTATGGAACTGTAATGAAATTTACCTAAATGTCGCCCACATTTAAAAAAATGCATCATACTTGGAAACTCTACCGCACATCCTTAAATACAACTATATAATATACTTACTCAGAGAACTTAGCGTTTGATATTTCGCCCATCCTATCCAAATTTATGTGTATAACACTGAAATTATAAAACTTATATGAACCTTGGTTAGGTAGGTAGTAAGTAACTTCAGTAAGGAACATAAATGACGTATGTTTAAATGCCGTAACTTAAACTAAATGTTACATTCTACTCTTGTTAAATGAACTTGTTAAATAAACTTATTAAATAATTGTACATTTTCATTACACTGGGATATTTCATAATAAGTATGAATTAACGAAACACTGCGGTTTACAAGCGAAAACTTTTAAAACCCTCGTATAACAAAATTTACAAAGTTTATTTACTACGATAACTTTTAATAAGGACTAAGAATTATAAAACGGCTTGTGCGATGCGGTCGGTCTAAATGCGTTTACTTGAAGAAAATTTGGATAACATTTTAATAAAAGGAATCCTTATTAGCTTAAATAAGCTCTAGCTCTTGAAAAAGTTTAAGCAATTTGTTTTAGAAAACCGGAAAAATATACAAAAATAGCAAGTCAATTTAGAAATATTTACAAAAATTGTCTGTTTTTGGATTTTCTCTGACTTTGATCTACAACTATACTTATTATATAACTTAAGTTCATTCTAAAGTACTTATCGACCATTTAGAAGTTTCGCACATGTAATATATTATATTGTGTAGACAAAATTTTATTTATTATATTATACATAGATATTTCCTGTTAATTGAATATTAAATATAAATAATAATTTTAATGTTTTACACAAGAACATTAAGCTTTGTGTCGTTTATTTATTTTTAATCATATCGCAAATAAAGAGTTAAAATACGAAAAACATTCCTTTTCCTTAGAATAGTCCTTTCCCACATTTTAGTTTTATTTTACTTAAGAAAGAGGTGCTACAATAACCGGGAAACTATCCCGCTTTCTTTCACGGCACGTCTTGGTTTCATCAAAATATCTTCATTACCTATGAATATAAAGCGAACTGAAAATAAGGTAATAACTGCTTTATAACAGTAAATGTGGTATGAAGCAAAAACGTGAGCTAAAAGTTAAAAAAATAGTATTTCTAGAAAAATAATCTAAAAAAATAGTAAATCTGAATATATAATTAAAAAATATAAAAAAATCTAAATAATAAATTTGGCAGGGAGGTAGTTTATAGTTAGTAGACTTCCGCTAAAAATGGATTTTGTGACAGGGTTGGATAAAAGAATTCTAAGGGCTTTCATAAGTTTGTATAAAGGTTCATTCATTTTATTTGTTCTTAGATAAAATTTAAATTTTGCAGGAGCTTCTAGGGGCCAATGAGTCACTAGTATATTATTAAAATGATGATGATGATGTCCTCCTTGACGTATCCGTCAACGGCGAACCTTGTTAGCTCCGGATATGAGAGCGAATGTGGCTGGCGAACCCAAACTTTGTTTTAAATATTCTGTTGCAGGTCGCACAATGCAACTGACCTGCAGAATTGTAAGTGTAGACATAGGAAGGCTTGGGTCGGGTCTTTTTATGATGGCGTTTCGCATCCAAGTGTGTTAAGCGTCTTTCTTCAAAGATAGCAACAGCCTTGTTGATAGAGTTGCGCCAATATGCCCTCTGTTGCGCCAGTTCTTCCCACCTTTCTGGTGCGATGTGACATGCATTAAGATGTCGCTTAAGGACATCTCTGTATCGCAAAAACTGGCCCCCACGTTTGCGTTTACCCTCCTTTAACTGTGAGTAAAACACAGCTTTAGGCAATCTGGAGTCATTCATCCGCACAATATGTCCACATTATTAAAATAATTTATATATAAATATAAAAAGTATATCTGGAAATGTATTTTAATAATGTAAATGCTGTGATACAAACAAACAATTTGCCACATCTATTATTATACATCTATGTATATATCCATATGTCTACACACATATTCTGATATGTAAATGTACTCAAAATTAGATTTTGTAGGTATACTTAAAATCGGAAAAAAGAAGATTAACGTTATTCAATTAAATATTTAAATGACACAGCCAATTGCTTTCATCAGCTCAGTTTGTTACTCTAAATATATTGAGAATTCTTTTTATATGTTCTATACACAGTTTGTTAATAAGTTACTCAAACTACTTATAGACGGAGTCTTAGGCCAAAACAGTTATAAATGTCGAATTTTAGCTATTATTGTTAAAGTAGGTATAAATTAACGTTAAATTAAACGAAAGTTATAGATCTTTGCAATGAGGGCAATTAAAATACTTAGTATTATACTCACTGTAGCGCTATATACTACAGGTAAATGAATACATTAACTATCAAAACAGTTCCAATCAAACCATCACAATTATCTGGAAACAGTTAAGTCAGTATAAACACAAGTTAATAAGTTGAACTAAGTCGCTTCTGCCAATTAAGCTAACAGAATTCTTGTTCTAGCATCTGCAGCATGCATCGTCAATTACCCAAGCGGGGCAGCGTGAGAGAAATCTACATAAAAGTAATATATTTTGTACATATGTACAATTTTGTTACTAATAGTTGGTTTCTTGTTCATTTAATATTTTCTCGCAATATATAAGCTCGTATGTTTGTTTATTTTAATAATTTAATACAATGTATGTTGAAGAGTGCTTATTCAAAATCAAAAAAAGTTAAGGAAAAATAAATAGAAAGCAGTGGTAGTCCAGCGGTAACGTTCTCGCTTGGATGAACCGAGTGATTCGGGTTCAAATCCGGGTCTCGCACCTCTGATATTTTTACGTGCGAATCATTTTTTTTCTATCATGATTACCACTTGTCTTATGGTGAAGAAAAAATCGTGAGGAGACCTGTGTGTCTTAGAAAAACCTAGCAAGTTTTTCGACAGACATGTGATTGACACTAGGCCAGCGCGGTGGACTAATCTTAAACTTTATTATATTACATTAATATATATTAGATTAAGACCCAGTCAGTCCTCGGGAGTAGTAATATTAACGAATTTATTCCAAAGTCAGTGAAAATATAAAGAAACAAATAAAAAAATACAATCGCATTGAACTCTACCTAGTTCTTACTAACTCTACAAATTTTAGCCTTTATGGAATTAATTACAATATCTTACGTCTATTAATTTATTTATTATTTCTTTGCTCTCAAGAATTAATGCGTTGGATTTAAGTATAATATTAAATTTAGATTTGGTACTTACAGATTCACTAATATATGCATAATGTGCATAAGATTAACACCCTCAAGGGTGCATTGTACTTCTTGTACCATATTCATAGAGTATTACAACTTTATGAGTCTGATATTAAAATTCAATTTTAGATATAAATTATTCATATCGCCCACAATAGAATAAGGTTCGCTCTTTATAACATGTTACGTATAAACCAATAGTTTGCATATTGCTTTGCTTTTCAAAACAAACTTTGTTATTTTTAGACTTCAGCACCACTGAAAAATCTTATATAACGAAGATGTATTACTTGTATATACATATATATATTAATTGTGTTAAAAAAGTTTTCTTTATTATTGCCGATATAAATACGAAATAATACTAAATTGTAAGTAAACAGGTACAGTACGATAATGATAACGTATATGTATTATGTAGAAATGGATTATTTATTGAGTAAAGCTTGTTCAGAGGAAATTGTGGAACTTCGTTCATTAATAAATATAGAGCATAGGACACGTCCAATATTAGTTTTCAGTGATGATGCACAGAATATATTAACTTTGGAAGTGCAGAGTATATTCCTGAGAGCTCGCTGCGAGTTAAGTGACTAAGATAAATACAATACTAACTTCATTCATACAACCTAAATAAACTATGGGGAAGCGCCATTTTCATGACATCTTTTCTAGCTAGTAGACTTAGCTACAATAATGAGTTCATAAATATTTCTAAGCCTTGTTATTGATGAATATGAATAATAACTGTGTTATAAGAATTTATTTTGAACTCTAATACAATAATTTAATATATGATAGATGATTGATGACCCTATGATCTAGGAGGTAATTAAAAGAAATCTTTACCGGTTACTAGTAAAATTTTTATCGATTGATCTCATTTGATTTTAATAAGTCGCATAATATATTGCAGTAAATGAAAAACATGTTTTTGTAACTAGAACCAATTTTAGTAGTTTTTGTAAACGTCAGAATAATTTATTTCGGAAAAAATAAAAATTTACCCGAAATTTTGGAAATCCTAAAAAAAATGAAAGTGTTTCCTACCTTTTAGATTTTTGAATGAACTCAACACCATTTCCTACTAAGTTCATTTTTATTTATTTAATTTTATTTAACTTTGACAATGCAATTTTATTATACTGTTAAGAATATAAAAAAAAGAAATACCACGTTATTGACTAGCAGAATATTATATAAACAATATAAAATATTTGGAATGTTTTCTTCCACCCTTTACGTGGATAAATATAATATTCTTTAAGGGTAGTATCTAGGAAAAGGGATGACGGCAACAATAATTCTCACGTCATAATATATCCCTTAAACCTCACACGTTATATACAACTTCTTACTTTCAACCTCACGTCATCTCTGCAAACATGGCTAACAGCCTATACCTAAAATACCGTTTCATATTTTTTGTTAATATTTTTATTAATTTAATTTTGTTAATAAAGCTCTTTAATTTTATATCCTGGAACAAAATATTTCAAAATAATTACAGCATAAAGTATTTTGTCCTGTAACTACATATGTCCTGGTCTGCCCCGTAAATACCTAAGGGAGACCTGCTCCCAGCTGTGGGACGTTAAAAGGCATACAAGGAAGTCTAGCCCCAGCGGAGAAAAAGTAATACGGAGATGGTATTACTTAAAAAAATATTCTTTATAAGTTACTAATACAATTTTAATATAAAACTTTACTGTCGGTTTAGAAAGTCGTGTCACTTTTGTGTTCCCAAAAGATTATCTTGAATGTAACGCTTATTCTCATTCACAATCAGTACCATTAACTGAACTTTGTCCTGTAACTTTGTTGACAAAATAACGAACTTCACTTCAAACAAGATTTTGTTTAACTTCATTTAACTTCATATAATAAAATTCTACAACGTAACTGTAGTAGAATTATAATTGTTTCAATTTGGGAAGTTCTAATTATAATATTACATTGAAACTTCTTCTATTGTTAAGCTATGTACATATGATGAAAACATATGGGCGGGATGGAGAGGCTCTTGAAAACATATGTTAATTGTAGATTTAATATTATATTACATCTAAATAAGACAAAAGTCTAGGGTTATTAGACGCTGGTTTTGTTCTAAGAAGCTAAATTCGTCTCAGAACACTATCTTATACTATAAATATCTTCTGTACTTTGTATATATATTACATTTTCAGTAATATAATTTTGAATATTGTAATACAAAGTATGCACTAAAATTAATAAAAGTGGTAAAAAGTTTTTTTTTATAATGGACGCCTTCCTTTTACTGGTACATAACGTAACAAATTCTTGTTTTTTTACAAATTTCAAATAATCGAAAGTTATTTACCGGCTGTTTTCGTATTTTAATGCACGAGTTATTTCACCTTATTAGGGCTTTGTTACACATAATGGCACCTGTGACGCGATAAAGAAAACAGTGAGTGCAACTATCCACGACATGAGTCCATGCTCCTCTAAATCCAACAGGCTGGAAGAAAATATAAGTAGTCAAGATCTTTACGACTGAAAAAACAAAGTTCGCCAAAGTTTGTCAGATTGCGCTACTGCACGTAAACTTCTACAATCGATCATTGTAACGAGTGAAACCGCGAGTAGAAGTTATTTGATATTAATAATTAAATCCTATTAATACGTTTATGTAAACACACTAATCTAAACATTATGTAAATTTGTCATGATACAGAAACAGTGCAATATACAACAGCATTTAACTACGTAGATTTCTACTCTCTAGGGCTATTTATTTCCATTCGTTCGGAAAATCGCTACTAGTCATACAGTTTGTAACATTTAAGTACACTTTTGATGTGATGTCGAACTTAATAATGAACTCCTGGCTTTTAATGTATAGCATATAATACAAAGACCGTATACAATTTGGTTTTTAATCGTAATCCTGTAACGTTAAGATTTAATTTAGATATTCTAAAATATACCTTTTAGATATTACTTCTTTAGATGAATCCGAATATCTTACATAATATCTCAGCTCAGTTTCTAGTGGATCACTACTGAGTTACTGTAGCAGCGGTCGGGGGTTGTAATGAGAACGAACGTTTCTACTTTTGTCATGGATGTTATTATAATAGGTATGTGTTAAAATGGTACATGTATAGTGCATTAACTGTCTTGTAGCCACACCTTGTACAAGTTACTATGGAACAAGATAAAAATATTTATTTATTTATACACATATCGCTAAAAGTATGGCAAATATTTAAATTTTTTGGTTTCTGAAATTTATGATTTACAACATGATCCCTTAAAAAATCGGTTCTCGTCATTCATCGCCAAATTATTCCTATTTTTTTATGATCTTATCAAGACCAATAATTATTTCACTTATTATCATAATAACTCGCCATGATATTACCAAGAGACAAATAAAAATAAATATCGCCGTAACAAAGATTACACGATTATGTAATTTTACGGTACATGCAACAATTAAAACCAATTTTCAGTACAATATCGAGGGCTAATTGATTTTATTAAAACCATTTTATTAATGCCTCATTGGCTTGGATAATGGAAAAAAGGATTCATTTAAGGAAATTTTAATAATTTTTCAGGTGTAATATCGGTTACATCGATTTACATAGACACATTAGTATATCATGGTTGATAATGACTTTCGTGCTATCTTTTTGACGTGTGTCTACTTGTAGACTATAGTTTAAATTATTTCATAATGCTGTCCAACCGATTCTGGCCATGGCGGCCAATCTCATTGAGCCAACTACGCAGGAGATATAGTGCATAAGTGTACTCGCAGAAACAAGTGTACTCTCTATTCCTATCACTGTCACACTCCGGTACGACTACTCGACACGACCATTGAGAGCTAAGGTGCATGACCGACGGCTTTACGTGCTCTCCGAGGCACGGGGATGAAACACCGCCAACTTTCCAACTCGGGGCTGTTACTGAGGCTTACTAAACAGAAAAACTCAATAGGTAAGCTTGGCCCGACGGGACTAGAACTCATGACCTCTGGATGTGCGGCCGTACATGCTAACCACTACACCGCCGAGGCAGTTAAAAAATCTAGTAGGTATAACACAAACAAAAAAACAAAAAATCAATAAAAAAGAGCATGCATATTAAACGTTTTATAATAATATCACCTGTAGCTTACATATAATAGTACGTACATACTTTCTTACTACAGAATTCATAAACACCATTTTCTCATTTTCCGGAATGATATTCTATTCCACGCAAAAGGTTACACTTTGTATATACCTACTCGTATATTGTACTTTGACAAATTATATACTGTTCCTACGTTCTTTTTCCATCATACTTAGAAACATTATTTCTACACGAAGTTATTATGCTCATATTCATATTTAAATTTTCATGTCTAAAGTTATATTTTATCATCATCATCATCAGCCCTTTTTTTAACGTCCTGCTGGGCACGGGCTTCGCTCAATGCGAAGGGGATCAGGCCATAGTCTACGCGCTGCTTTAGTGAGTGTTAGCGGACTTCACATGTCTTTCGAAAACTTGGTAGGTTCTCTCAAACATGCAGGTTTCCTCAAGATGTTTTCCTTCACCGTAAGACAAGTGGTAATCATGATAGAAGTGATTCGCACAATAAAATATCAGAGGCGCTAGACTCCGATTTGTACCCGCATTACTCGGTTATCCAAGCGAATTATGTAAAAGAAACTTTGTTCGTCTGCGTTTATTTTTAGGTATAAAGTTGGTAAATATTTTAAAGTATAGATTTTTTTATTTATTTTTTTTATAATTTTAAACACAAATCCAAACACGAACAGTGTAACATAAACCATGTTTGATTTTACCATACACTGTGGATTCGTTATCGGTTAGTTGATTATTTGTACACTAAATAATATATACATCTATTAATATAAGTTAGAGCTACAATGGACCAACACTGGTTGACGTAACAAGGGCCGACCGCGGCACCAATCCCAAAATATAAATAATAATAATATAAGTTAACTTTATAAATAAACGTAAGTTTTAAATAGCTACACTTATGCTGCTCCTGAACTGAATAATTTATTGCGTATTAACTATTCTTAATATCTTTTTACATATACATGGATTCGTCACACAAAAAGTCAATGTATAATTTGACCCGATCCGGGACTCGAACCCAGAATCTCATGATCTACATTCTAACATTCAAATGAAACAGATTGTAGAATTAAAATCTGAAAAAAAATCTAAGTAACAGTCGTAGTTGAGATCGAAATAAATGTACAACATTTCCAGATTAACAGAATGTGTACGACACGACGACACGAGACGTCAATCAATTCGTTAAATTGCACAGAAATATCTGAGGCATTTGATTCATTCGATGTCGTGAAAATCCATTGTAAATTGCCTCGCATGTACTTGTAGCATGAAGGTCGAAATTCTCTATTTATTTCGTACTAGCAACCCTCACTTGTTTTTCCTATACACTATAGAAAACTATGATGCTTTCTAGTACACAAAATGCAATTACAAAATTTGAGCATGTTACATCGGGGAGAGTTTAGAAGATTAATTCCTTCATACTATACATAGGCATTTGAAATGTATTTCTTAATGGCTTAACATTTCTATGTACTTACAATCTACATAGAAGATTTGTTTTAATATATTTTGTATTTTGTGAGAGGTTCTGTTTTTTTCATAATAGAGATGTACCCGAGCGGAGCTTGGTCGAGTCGCTAGTTTTGTAATATTAACATGCTTTGATATTTATAAAATAAATCTTTTAAGTCAATTTTATTTAAACGTAAAACTACTAACTATATTTGCATATTAATAATACATATTATATTATTATATTAAAAAAAGTACAATGAATGAGAAGATAATATATTTGTATTCGCCGTACAGTTTGTAATTAATATGATTCCTTACAATACAACATTTATTTAACCACCATTGTCATTAAAAATATAGCTAATTGAAAACTAAATAAAAAAATTCTGTTCAGCAAATATTGTCGAAATCCTTTAATTCTACACTCAAACTTACATACTGGAAGCAAACACGAGCTTCGAATACTCGTAGAAGTAGTAGTTGAACTGCTGTAACTCATTGACAAATAAAACTGCATTCGAAAAGAACTCGTTAACATTCTGAACTTCCTATTTATCCTTTTTAATTTTTGTAGATACGGTGCGGGAGAAGACGGTAATGTGAAAATATGTGATAGGTCGTCTTGTTGATATGATTTCAATTTTATTTAAGTACTTTATTCCACAGGAAATATAAATTTATACTTATAATAAAATTTAAATTTAGTCATCTATATCTTATTGAAAGAGTAATAATTACTTGTCTGTCCGTCTTTCTGTGGCCCCATCACGAGAAAACTACTGAACAGATTGTGATGTAATTTCATATTATGGTGATAGCTGCCGAGTCAACATTTAAAATACTTTTTACCACAGAAATCTCTTTCCTTAGAAACCTATTATGTACCGTTAAATGGTGTCGAGGTACGAACCAGAGCGGAGCAAGGGTGAGTCGCTAGTTAATATGTATTTAAGTTATGTAATTTATAGTAACTCACGACCTTTAATTTTAATAATCTACATAATATATATTATTTAATTTAAATAAGACATAACATTATATACCTATATTAATACATAAAAATATAAAGTAACATTTCATTTATAAACGACATCTTATAAAAATTAAAAAATAAGAAAATACCTCATAATATTTATAATTTTTTTATTTGGTTGAAAGAGAGCGGCTAAAGTTTAATTAAAAAAGTTTAAGTTTTTAATTCTTCAATTCATTGGATATAATGGTGTTAAGTACTTAATACTAAACTTTTAAATTAATGTACGGTGATAAAAAGGTATTAGGGTTTAATTAAAAGACAGCTAAGAAGAGCCGCGAAAAGACTATCTGCCAGTAAGATGATTTAATATTACAAGCTTTTATAACTTATGGAGAAGCTATATATAAAGAGTCACACAACTATTATAAAGGCGATATGTTCTATGTTTTGATACATATAACAAATATTTAAATACGTAAGTTCATAAACATAATTTTTTCGCTGAAACATCTAGTAGTATAGGTATATATTATAATCTAGCAACCTTCACCTTACCTCGCTCGGATACATGCACAACACTAAGGTGTTACTTCAGTTCCTACTCTAATCCCTCCAGTAGGTAGGTATTTTTTATAGGACAAAGGCGGCAAACGGGCAGGAGGCTCACCTGATGGAAAGTGATCACCACCGCCCATGGACATCTGCAAGTGCAACACCGCAGGGCTTGCAAATGCGTTGCCGGCCTTAATTATTACAATATTAGTGCGATAAGCAATAAATCATTTAAAATAAATAAATATGTTGGGACATTTACACACAGCACTATTTAGTTCCATGGTAAGGTACGAGCTTTGTGTTATGGATACCAGATAGTTAAAACACTACACATAATATATAACTTGAAATACATAATATATATCATAAAACATCCATAACTGGAGTACTAACATTCGTTCTTAACAAATGAATACTCCCAGCGGGACTCGAACCCGCGACCGCTGGCGCAGCAAGTAGCACAAACTGCACCACATGTTTCGTCTTTAATAAACGTGATTTTATAAAAGATCATATTATGTTTTTCAATGAAATTCTTTAATCAAAATGAATTCATTTAAACGAAATGTCGCTAAGTTAATTGGTTGCCATATAGTTTAACGTTATTGCCTGCTTAATTATGACTGTATATTTGTAAATGTGACGTCATAAAATTACTCGCACCATTTAATCTACTTCATCAAAGCGAGTTATGTGTAGACACTTTACAGCATATCCTAGTCTATAGAACAAGTAGATATATTCGAGCCTATAGTAAATAATCTGTTTTTAGAATACAAGTCCATTTGGATGGGCGTGAAAACAACAAAAAACGTTTTCTATTTTTGATCTACAAAAATAGTAACAACTACATTAAACAGGTTTTTTTAGATTTTTAGTTTTCAATAATAAAATGCAGCAACACTTTTTGAAAATAAAAAAAATGTGTAATTTGATATTTTCAGTAAGGCCTTTCTCGTATCTGGAGCATAAGTTCCACTACGTTAGTTTGAATTGCAATATATTAATTACAAAATATAATGTTTGTTAGAGAGATTTTATTTTTACCATACACTCTATCGCTTAGTTCAATAAAATAGCTATGGTTTATTTTAATCATCATATATGAATTAACGTGAAGCGGGAGAGATTCCATGAGGTATTAGTGGCTACTACGGGCTTTGTAGGTGAGATCCACATAATTACCAGTTAGTAAGCTAGTGGTACCTAAATACATTTCCTAACATTAAAAAAGCTGCCTGTTCAGATAAACTTTTTAAAATAAAATTCAAGAATAATAATTATATTCTTTATTCTTCTGTAAAATAAAATCATGTTTCCTTTAACTAAAACTTGATAACTTCAATATTATAAAAGCTCATATCCAGCTCAAAAAGTTTCAGTACAACAAAATGTTTATACTTCGCAAAATATACTGGTTGCTAATAACTTGTGTTATTAAAGAGTTGTAGCTTTTCTAATGAGGCAAGTTACGATGAAATTAGGATTTAGTAATGTATCTAAACTTTTGCCGCAGGTACATCAATAAGGATGCTGCCTTAATAAAGATTCAATTATACGTTTACTAGTAATTGCCACGGCTCCGCCCGCGGTTTAATCACTTAAAAATAGGGACTAGCGGTAGAAGGATGAATATATGTATTTTTGATGCCAAATCACAGAAAAATAAAAAAATAAAATTTGGTCTAAAAATTATAAATTAAAAATTGTAACCAGTCAAATAATTTAAAAAGTTAAAGAAAAATATTACTACCTCTATCGAATTTGATATTTTTTATCAAAATATGCAGGCTATAATACAGTGAACACTAAGTGTTTCTTAAATGTATCAAACTTTAAAGACTTAAAAAAAATATTTGAAAAAAAATAATAACAAGAATAAATAAAAATACATTTCTAGTATAATTTACTCGCTGCGTGAAACCTGAAAGTGTCCATTCTCAACTTACAAAAAGGGAAAGCTATTACGAAAGCTACAGTATAAATAATCTGTAAAAGCCTATCCTATAAATCCTAAAGCAACGTTGCACTTAGTTCTTAAATAAAGCCTCAAGTCACTTATTATTATATTATTTAGATAGAGTGCCTTTATTTTTGATGAGCTTCTCGCACAATTGGCACTACGAGTAGTTTGATTTTTATTTATAACTTACCCTCGCATCGCTTGGATTCCCTAGTCCCGCGAGTGAAGCCGCGGGTTTCACTAGTTAAAATAAATAAAAATTCTAAAATAAATTCGTTTAGTAGCCTCAGTTGCTTCTTATAAAATTAGATATCTGCAAGTGAAAGTTCAGTCAAAATATGTCCAGCTGTTTCAGAGATTAGCCGGAACAAACAGAAGACAAACATTTTATAAATTGTTCTTTTGATGTTAGTACCGTATTAAATTTCATGTGCAGTTAGTGAAAAGCTGTTAATTTGAAATTAAAAAAGACTCTTCAATTTTATTTATATGTACAGATATTAAATGTATAGATATTTATATGTATAGATGATAAAATTTTCGGCTTTTCTATTCCTATTATTGTAAAGGCTATTCCTATCTATACAAATATATGCAAGTGTTTCTATGTAATGTCGTAATATGACTTTTTAAAATAATATACAGTACATAAAAAAATACATTTTTTTAAATATTTTTTGTTTCAGATAGTCATCAAAATGAATGGACTGATTTTGAGGGAACTTTCACTGGCAGATAGCACATGTTATTAGGAGTAAATAAAGTTACTTTTATTTTATAAAATGCATTAGAATTTTGCTTAACAAAATGTACCTTGCGAAGTTATAGTATTTGGTAGGAATAGATTCAAAATGGTATATAAATGTGTTAAATATTAAATCTTTAAAAGAAATTATCCCGTAGTTTTTCTTAATAATCAAGCTTCATTATTCCACAAATATCTACATAAGTACAGTCCTAGTAATTAACAGCAGTATAAACATATTAGTAATTAACGCAGCTTAGGCGACAACTGTATAACTCCATCAGTTTACAAAGGTTAACCCTAGAGACCTATAAATTCAAGCTGGCCAATACTAAACTAATATGTGTGGGTATAAATAGATGCACATTGCATATTGTTCTAAATGTACAGAGGCAAGCATGTGCGCGTTTAAAATGCGTCAATACAGTCAAAACAAAACAGCGCTCACGCCTGTATAATCCTCTCTTTAATCGATCTTATTCCTTGTTTGTAAAAGTTTTATATACTTTAAAATTTGTGACGAGAAGCTTGTAAGAACAATGAAAAAACGTTGATAATAATAGACCTAATACTTTCTTAGGGTTACGCGAATATTTGACATTATAAATGAAACTATCTTTCTCTATCCCGAAAGACTCTCTCTCGTGATCATGATTGCTGTAAAGTATTCGAAACGTCGGGAACCAAAAATCAAAACAAATCCGTGACAAAATCCGAAAAGATAGTTTCATTTATAATAATAGACCAATTATGTGCATTATGATATTACATCAAATTTTAATATAATATAATAAAATTCTCAATTTTATCTGTACGTTAAACATGTTTTGTACTATCTTATTGAAATAATTTTTGATACAGTGGTCGAATCTATTGTTTTATACTTTTTGGCTGAGTTTTCCTTTTTTTTTATTTTAAATTGTTTCCTATGTAAAGTAACGAGTAATATTGAAATTTCATTTACAACTAATGTACATAGATCTAAAAATACAATGTAAAATCACTAATGTAAACTATGCAAATTATTACACAAAATTAATGGTACGAACGAATAGAAAATAAAAGTCCAACGCTACTTTGGAAAAAATTATAACTCAAGCTGAAGTGCCAGTTATTGAATAAAACACGTGTAGGTATGATGTATTTTTACGCGAAGATGCTGTTCACTTGAGAGCCCTCTAATTGAATTTTTACAGGTAAAAAGCTCCCACATTTTTAGGGTTATAAAGTCTCAATAATATGATTTATGAAAATTATATGCTCAGTGTTGCCAACATAAATGAAATTTAATGTGAAACAGGGCAAAATGTGAAAAACCATAGTAATAATCATTTATATAATTATGCTTTAAAAAATTAAGTCAATTAAAAATTATTAGCATAATTAATATTATTTTCATCTAATTTGAAACAAAGTGTTAGTTTGCTACTAACATTGCTATCACTATTTGACAAGTTAAACTGCGTTAAGGCTTGATCAAGCTATAACACATAAATTGATATTAAGCACTTACGCAAAGACATTATCGACATAAAAGAAAAGGGGCTGTACAGGAAGAAAAGTAAACATAAATATGCCAATACGTAAACAAAAACACTTATTTAACAATGTATTCCTAAGCAAATGCATATTGTATTAAATCATAATTTGGCATATCTAGCAAGATGTGTCAACGGGCCGTGTAAGCCAATGATCCGATATTGTGGACGCGTACGTGACAGAACACTCACTTCCCTGTGTACCGAATCTCCATTCATCTATACCTACATTGCTTTGTGTATAAGCACTAAGTTTAAAAATATAGTAATGGAACATACTTTATATGTAAGTGTTTATATTTAAGTGTAGCTTGTTATTTGAGATTTTCTATCGTATAATTTAAGGTAATTCTATCTTTTTTATTTGGAGGTAATGTAGCTTTTTATTAGTTATGCTTTCACTAATAGAAAGCTCTTATAATCAAAAAAAATACTCTCTTTGATAATTATTGTGCATGTAAAACATCTAACATCTACAAATACAACCTATCTTTTAATTATAGCATATTACACAAAAAAAGTAAATTGTTAAAAGTAATTTTCTCATGTATGTCAAACCATCAAGCGTCGCTGACATCACTAAATCATTTTTTTTTAATAATAAGGAGTAGTTTAGTTGATAATAATTACTACGTTAATGAAATAATTAAACAATTTTCGTTATCTTTATATGACAAAACAATAGCACAATATATTGAGTATAATTAAAGTACCATGTAGGAAAAAGTGCTTTACCTCGTCAACCGATAATGCATCATTAAGGTGGATTCTGAATAAACATTTTTACAGTTGCTACTCGTATAGCTAAACAATAGTATATTTAAGAAAATTCAAAATTTTTCACTGATTAGTAGTTGTAATATAAAAATATTTTTCTGAATTTAAACTTTTTCCTTGGAAATAAACAATAACCTACACTTGTCCTTCTCCTATATCATATTTAATACCTTAGACCTAGCATATGTATAACAATAATGATTGTGAATTATATCAATCTTCGTTTGGATCTATGTAATAAAATGATCGGGGGAAAACCGACACGAATAAACTAAAGCTACATAGTGGTTTAATAGATATGAGAACAATGGAAGCGCTTCATTTCATGAGACAAGACAATTTATATATCATCTTGTTTGTTTGCCGAAGACAAAAATATCGATTTATACAGCATACACGTTTCTAAAGAAATTATAATGTGAAACATAGTAGTTCAAAATTCGTTTCTGGATGATCGAACGAACTTTTATTGACTTTGAAGACAGAAAAATGCGTTTTAGAAAATATATTTACGATAAGTAAACTGAGAACGGAAAACCGACTTTTATTTTTATTACTTAAATTTTTCTTTTAACTATTTTATTATAACTTTATTTATAACTATTTGTCTTAAGTTATACTCTTCAGGTATATTTATTTTATACTTTACTAGCGACTTCGCTTGGGCTTTTTCCTAGATTTAACACAGGCAAAGCCGCGGGATCCGCTAGTTATGCATATACACCTTCCTCTTGAATCACTCTATCTATTAAAAAAAACCGCATCAAAATCCGTTGCGTAGTTTTAAAGATTTAAGCGTACAAAGGGATATAGGGACTGAGAAAGCGACTTTGTTTTATACTATGTAGTGATATTTAACGGAGTATAAACACGCGTCTTGCATAGCTAACAGCGCCATCGCAGATGATAGTATTTCATTTGTCTAGTTATAACGAAAATACTTAAGACTATATTATATAATTGTTTTAAAATATTATAAGAACACATACTTTCAATTTTGGAAATATATTACAAAAAATGACTCACCAATATGCTATTGCCGTACAAGGTGTCATAGGATTCAGCTTTTGATGTGACATTTCTGAGCTTGCAGGGCTTTTTCAGCGGTGGGGGAGGTTGGCCATGCTTTGGAGATGGCTGTTGATTGGCTTGGCCTCCAGCAACATGATTGGCCTTATTGTCCTTCTCCTTCACAGACTTGCTATTATGCGTCAAATTGTTCTTTGTAAAGTTGCCGAGCTGCTCGAACATGCTCGATAGATGTTGGGACATCATCTTGGCGTTTTCTTTTCTCAAACTCAACCAAATTCAAATAAACACAAGTTCATGACGGAATTTTAAACGCTTATCATTTTATTCAGGTTACATCTGATCTTTGTACTGTTTAAGTATAGGTACATGTATTAGTATACCTTTGTGGAAATTCATCTCTAATTAGATTTTTTTCAATTATTGAAAGCCGCTTGAACTATTTCGATAAAATTTAAATGGGTCGCCCTAGGAAGTATTGAAACAAAAAAAGAATTTTCCAAATCGATTCAGACGTTTTCGAGTAATCAGTGAACAATATATAAAAAAGGTTCCGACTAATCTATAACCTCCTCAATTTTTGAAGAAAAACTATTTCGTATACTAAAATATAACAAAAATATTAGTTAAAAAATATCTTAAAGTGATCGATTGCATATTTTAATTTTTAAAAAACAAAATTCATATAAAGTTGTTAGATCAGTAATTTAAGTCAGCTTAGTTGTTTCACAAGTTAATTTTTTTTAAAGTGTTCATTACAAAAGATTATTCTATGTTTTAAGCCTAATATAGGTAAACTAGTAATTAGTATTCAAATATTATTCATCTTGATCACATCTTTTATACTATTCATTGAGTTACTTAAACAGTGACACTATGACAGGGTCGTGAGAACAATAACGTCACAAGTAATGCCGCCTCGGTTCCGACACTATTCAACTTCGCACGTGTTACCACAAACTAGCATGTTGTAACATTATTAGTAGTTAGTGTCTAAGTCATTTAATAGTGATAACTATTATTAAAGTTGTGTTCGTGCTGGTTAAGGCAATTATTATCAAATTGACTTTAAAATAATTTTGATTAAATATGTAAGGTAGAAAGAATATAATCGCTTACACAATTCTTTCTATTAATAAAAACATAAAACAAACTCTGTATGTCTGTTTATGCCCTTTGCAGCTTAAATTGCTAAACAGATTTTGATAAATGTTAGCAATAATAGACCTTTCATTCCCACATTGTATACTAGTACTATATTAGCAGAATGTTTTACGGTCAGATTGACTACATATTTTCATATATTAGTAAATGAAGCAGGACTAAAGTCCTTAAACAAAAAAATATCGCCATGGCGATATCACCATAATATTTTATTTTTATCCCAATTATATTTCATAATATATAAATAGTGTTCTTAACCTTGTTTTACCCTGAGAAAAAACAATTCAAATTCACCCAAGTGTAATCAACAAATTTCCGCACTATCAAAGTGGCAATCCAAAAGGCTGAGGAATGTCAGCCAAAAAATAATGAAACAATATTTTGAAAGCGTTTTGGACAAAACAAAGCCTATGGAATAATAACCCCTCAAAGTTGCGTTAAAGAGACCGTTTGCATTGTTTCAGTCCGATTTCCACAACATAAAAAAATAAAAATATTTGCAATGCAACTTACAAAATATGAGTATTTCAGATTTTTTTAACACCTATTGGAAAAGTTTTTGGTCAATAAGTCAATAAAATTGACTTTAAAAAAAATATATAATAAAGAAATTCAATCATTTAAATGTTAGTTACCAGCCCAATTATTGTTTTTTTTTTAAAATATATACCTGTATGTTTGTAATTGAATTTATGTTTTCTATTGAGATATATCAGTGAACAAATTCCTTTAAATACAACTATAAGGTATGCTTTAATTCCATTCACATATAAACATGTTTGTCACTGTCATTAAGAAAAGAATCTGCAAAGAAGATATTAATTATTTTTGATTTCGTTTTAGAAATAAACACGTATAGAAATCAACTAAACGAGCCCGTCTCACTCAGGTCAATGGAAACATGCCTAAAGATCACAATAACTTGCCTTATCTTGTCTAACTTTGGAATGACACTTATCCACTTTCCCTAGAATCGATGCCACTCCAATATATTTTATTGACGACGTGAAAATGTCACAGCCCTTATATAAAAGATAAAAGCCGTTGTACAAATATTATACATTTGATAAACGATATGAACTTTACCGTAATGATTTTGAGTAACATAACAAATGAATATTTACGCGCATTAATGATTTACAGACAATAATAAAAGCGTTTGAATGGAGTTGAATAATATATTTAGGGATAAAATAATATAATAAATTAACTGTGTTTATAGAATTCATAAGTAAAATATAATATATAAATGAATAATAATAAAAAAATAATAATAATTATAGCATCGAACGAATGGCTCAGCTGTGGTGACTGACTCTTTCCAGAGACTGAAGATTTAATGATTACAATTCAGGACCAAGTAATAGTGACAAGAAACTATCTAAAGTACATTATAAAACAGCCAAAGTCCCCCACAGATACAAAGACGTTGTAATAGTGTTTTAGAAACTATACAACACATAACCGGTGCTGGTAAATCAATCGCGCAGACTGATTACAAACACCGGCATG
The DNA here is from genome assembly GCA_905231865.2 of Boloria selene. NCBI lineage: Eukaryota > Metazoa > Arthropoda > Insecta > Lepidoptera > Nymphalidae > Boloria > Boloria selene. Next base: position 3,486,559 of record HG993135.1, on the reverse strand, counting down.
ATCAAGTTGCAAGCATCATCCACCAAAAATTAGCAATCAAATATAATTTGAAACCTAACTCTCCCGTACCTTATTATAAATATATACCAGAATCTGTGATAGAAAACCAATCATACAAGTTATATTTCGATAGAGCCATACTGACTGACAAGGCTGTGCCGTATAATAGACCTGATATTACAGTTATAGATAAAATAAACAAGACAGCGTTAATTATAGATATTGCCGTACCTAACTCTCATAATCTACAGAATACAATTTCAGAAAAAATGACCAAATATCATGACCTGAAAGATGAAATAACAAGAATGTGGAAATTAAAGAAAGTAACAATAGTACCACTAGTTATCTCTACAACAGGAGTCATACCCAAAATTCTTCACCAGTCCATTAAAATACTAGAGCTACCTTTTTATAGTTACAAAAAAAATAAAAATACAATTACAAAATACAATTACTCAATACTTGTCGCATAGTAAGGAAATTTTTGAACAACTCGCCACACGTTGGCTATCACTTGGCTTAGGCTCGTGATTGCTACTTTTGCCAGTGTTATATATACCGAGAATAGTTTAATTTGAATAATTAATAATAAAATGAATACGTAAAAGTAAACTATAAAGTCCAAAGAAAATTGGATCATGTACAAAGCAATTAGCTATTTGTATGATATTTTTAGTAAGTGGTAGGTAGTGACTCACGTCTTTACGTTTAGTATAGATTTTTCAGAGATATGGTGTTATTCCGCGGTAAAAACAACTGCTTTTAAATATACATTCGGCATCTGTAAGAATGTTGGGACATTATTACAACAGCTTCATCTTGTTCCGTGGCACCCTACGAGGCTTGTGTTACGGATACCAGATAGTGGATATATTACACATATAAATTTTAAATATATACACATTATAAATATAAACTCCCATGAATGCTCCCAGCGAGACTCGAACTCGCAACCGCTGGCGCAGAAAGTACTGAGCCAAACGTGTCGTCATATATTAAAAAGAAACAATATTTTGAGATGGAATATATAATAGTAAAATGTATAAAAATAAAAAGATAGTTAAAATTTATATAATAGCTGAAATCTTTCAACAAAATTACCTTAACCGCCATTGCCTTAGTAAATGAAACGTCAGGGCAAGCCACAAACAAATACGTTCAAACAACCCTTTGATATCTTTTTCTCTTAGATTAGCTGTCAACATCATTAGTATTGTTATTAAAATGGTATCATCGAAGCTTGAAATCATAACTCCTTTTGTTTCTATAACAATGTTACAAAACGAAAGCCCTTATAAAGGTTTTGTAGGTACTGACCAAAATTATTACGTAAAATTTTCTATTTATTCAATCCGTATACATAGAATATCCCTCGAGCTCGACCTTGTTTATTTTTTCGCCATATTCGTCGGTTCTACATAAGTATGTGTAGGCTAATCTCATTTTTTTTTATTGAAAACAATTTTAGACTTAGAAGTATTTTTTGCTGAAATAATCATGATTTGCTCCAAGATTTTTTTTTAATATTCAGATGCACTTTAAAAATGCTAATTTCATTATCCTAAAAGTGACGAATGGTATTTAATAGTGACAAAGTGCATTTTAGCAGATAATTCATACATACATAACATAATAAAATACATACCTAGTAAGAAAGCGAAATCTGCACATAAAATATTTTGAAACAATACCTGTGAGATATTTTGTGCAGAAAATAGAACTCAAAATCATAGTTGCTTAAATTGTCTGTCCAGATACTTGTTTTCAAGCAAAAAAATATACAAAAAATATATATGTTGAGACATAATTACAACAGCGCTATCTAATTCCGTATTAAGCTACGAGCCTTGTCTTGTGAATTGATACACTATACATATATAAATTTTAAATACATACATATTATAAATATAAACGGCCATGACTGGAGTACAAACGTTCGTGCTCAACAAAAGAATGCCCCCAGCGGGACTCGAACCCGCGGCTGCTGGCGCAGAAAGTAGGTTCACTACCAACTGAGCCAAACGTGTTGTCATTCAACGTGTCGTCGAAGTTTATAAAAATACAATTTATCTACATTTTGTGTAAGTAGCGATTGCTTGAGTCAATATTTTTCAAGTTCATCAAGTTTTGTTGCTCAGAAAGTTGAAACTGTAAAAATAAGGTATTATAGAAACTTTTCTCTTGTTAGTAAAGCTATGTGTGCTAAGCACGGTTTTCTTTACATATTTATAATAATAGAAAAACTAAAAATTCGGTTCACGGTTCATGATTCCGAACATGGCTCACTGAAACTTTATGTAGTATTTTGTCATTTGGTGTAATTTTCTAAATATAACTTTTCTGTTTTACTAATATTTCCATATGCCGACGTAGTTGTTAAAGTCAAATTATGCGAACCATTATTTGAAAAGAAGTTCTAATACGTAATACGTAATTTACTTCATTAAACTTACATTTCGTAGAAAATATATATTTGTTGTTAGTAATAAAAGTGTTTTACAAATGAGCGAATGACTTATTTTTATAACGAATGCTAAAAAAGAATATACATTTCCTTCTCAACATATTTCAATGCAGTTTTACATAAATATGTCTAAATGTTCGTACAATACAATTAAGATAGCCTTTCCAAATATAATTAATTATATAAATAAAACTGAAAAGACACTTTGCCTCAAATAAACACTATGTAATCACGAACCCTACAAAGTTTAGGTACCTCAAGCAGTTTATCAAATACCATATATTTCACTCCACACATTTTCTACACGAAGGAGACTGATTTATAACGATCTTGCAGCTTTGCTCGATTTTAGAAGAAATTACGAATTTTCTCAATAAGTTTTAAATTTTACTTATGTTATATGCGAGAAAGCTTATGTGCGTGTATATTTTTTACTCCTTCATGCTGAAATGGCAGGACCGATAATGATAAAATTTAGTACACAAAGATTTCTACTTATATTTACGCGAATATTTAAATAAAACTATTTGATCCGAATACGGCTAACCTAATTAAGTTTATGTCTGCAGTCTGACACTACCTTATAATAACTAGACGGTTTAACCGATTTGGTGATTGCAACATGGTATATAATTTAAAATTTAAACTCATTTTATTTTAACCTTTGTTTGACGTCTCAACAGCTAAAGTTACTTTACACTATTGCTTATGTAATCAAATATTTAAGATGATTTTTAATAAATACATAACGTACTTGTATATTTTTGTATGTATATTAAAACTTGTTAGCTATCTGCGAGTGATAGTCCCGTCAAAATCGGTCCAGCCGTTTCATATATTAATCGCAACAAAAAGACAGACAAAAAATTGATTTTTGATGTTAGGACCGTATATACTTTCATATGCATTTAGTGAGACACTTTAATTTTATTTATTTGTATAGCTATGTATAAATTAATGATATACAAAGTTATGCTCTGGCTTTGAAATATTGCTAGGCTTAGTTTTACTTCTAATGAACGGATGAATTGCTTCAAAAGACCTTTTGACTTTCTTCTATTTGTAAACGAAGTAGGATTAAATCTGTATTCAGTCATAAAGTTATATTTTTAACTAGTGATTCACCCTCGCTCCACTGGAATTTGTTCTGTAGGTGCGTATTAAGGCCCGAAAATAAAAATCAATTTATTTCTACTAAAAAATAAATTAACTAATTAAGTGATAATCTATATGTATATTAATATTATAAAGAGAAATGATTTGTATTTTCGTATGTATACGAATATACTCAAAAACTAATGGACCGATTTCCAAAATTCAAATTTATTCATGTATTTTTAAGTTACCTTACTACGTCTTATATTGTATGTATGAAACTGATTTTTTTTTCTATTTTATAGTACCGCAATTTCGATAAATTGAAATCGCTATAAAGGGACGACACAAAATTAACTTTACATTTTCGATATGAAATCCTCGTGCAAAATAGCCTAACTAATTAAGCCTGATTCGTATAATGTTTTAAGTCAGTATAAATTAGTGGGAAAAGAAGAATAAAGAAACAGTTAATGTGGAGGTGATTTGATTACTTAAAAATAGTGTGGACTTATGTTGAATGCTTATTAGATTAAAAAAATAATACTTTCTTAGGTTTACGCGAATATTCGACTTTATAAATGAAACTTTCATTTCCGAGTAACAGTCTCTCTCGTGTCTATGATTGCTGTAAAGCAATCGAAACGTGGAGAACCAAATATTAAAATTTAAAATAAAGCCGCGACAAAACCCGAAATTATAGTTACATTTATAGATTAAAGAAATATGTGATGGAGAAAAATATTGTTTAAATTTATTGGGTGTCAAAGAATAAATTGAATATTAAAGTAGTAACATATTATCTACTTATAAATTACAAGTTTTATGAACTGTCACATTTTTTGTATATATACTAAAGTCACTTTTCATAATTTATGATTCTTTTAGATTTTAAATATGTTTTTCGGTTTACTTGTAACAACGTAGTCTAATCTTGAAAGTCGTTTTTTTTAAAACTAAATCTATTCATAACATAGTCAGTAAGTGAAATTTGGACAATAGTAATGGGATTTCAATAACTATATAACTTATTCTGCTTTTATGAGAAAAAATAAAACTAAATAGTAAAACACAAAGCCGCCGGTACTACGTTCACATTTTAGAGATTAGGTTTAGGGACATCCTTAACTTCATGATATACGTACTTTTATAATTTGACTTTACGCAAGTATTTATTTATCACTCAATAAATAATTCTGTGCGGATACTGTCTGTAACAATTAAGGATATTTAATGCATTTAGGACCTCTAAAATCTTAGTCTCTCAAAATGTCACAAAACGAAAATCAAAATGAATCCGCGAAAAAAATATGAAATGATAGTTTTATTCAAAATATCAAATATTAATTCGTAAATCTAAAAAAACTATGAAATAATTAATTTATTTTAGTCGTATATGTATTACGTATTATTTTTTAAAGTAGTAAGTTAACTCTTCAATTAAGGAAAAATTATGAAAGCTTAACTTTCTATTATAAGTATTTTCATGAGTATCTGGACTTTAGCCGAATAAACCGATTTATGTTTGTTATTCACAAGATTATTTGGTTGTTTTAAAAAAATTACGTGTAATATGTAAGCTACCCTTCAAATAAGTAATGGGTATTTAAAGTTTCCTATTGTTAAAATAAAAATATTTGTTTAAAAATATTAAATGATAATATTTCTGATGTTATATTTAAAAACATTTATTTGAAACGTAACTTTAATCATTATTAATAATTGTTCACTTCGTCAAAATCAAACTACGTTGCGAGTTGATTGAAAAAAGTACAAATCATGATGTTACAAAAGATCATAAAATGTATAGTAAAGACAATTGCATTATTTATGTAATAATATTTTTATAATATCAGATTATTTTCCATTTTTACATAAGTCGTTAACTGTAGGCTTTCTTTATTTACTATAAGCCTGTAGAGCAGGTACCGATTCTAGTTGTGATTATGTGAGGCTTTTTTTCTATCCCAGTTATTTCAGGCGACACTTGTAAATTCAACGTTAAAAAATCTAACAGTGCTCCAATTAAAAATCCACGAACTTTTAAAGTTGTCGCAATTGACTACAGTAACTCTTTTTGGCTTTGGTTATTTCTGTGTTTTTATTTTGTTTTTTTAATTTTGACATTCTCTTCGGTGTCAATATTTTAATTTTTAATGCCTTTGCCTCTGAATTTACGTCAAGGCATAATTTGTGAGTTCTATTGAACAATACAAGAGTATTTCTGTTTCTCTTTCAATTACCTTATAAATATCTATGTGGTAAAATATTAATAAGGAAATATTAGTATAAGGAAAATAAATTTTAGATTAAACCATTATATGTTTGATATGTTATTAACAATAATATGTTTGAACTTGTATAAAACAGTGTATTAGATTTAAATTTTGTTGTAACATAATATGTTATATCTAATAATAGTCTATTATCTTTAACAGTATGGAGACCTTCCATATAGTATAAACATGGTCGTTTTATATAATCGGCCTGTAATTATTTTCATTACTTTTTTATTATGATAATTTTTATTGAATTAAGTTTACATACATGAGGTAAGTTTAAACGCATTTTTGTTTTCGATTTTATTTTTAGTCTTATCTGAAAATATGTGGATTGGTTACTTGTTTCATAATATTTTTTATAATAATCCTATAATTTAAAAAATTGTAAAAATTAATTTTTAATAAAAAAAATTCAAATTTACCAAGAGACGAATTTCCACAGAGTAAAAAGTTTTGAGAAACTTTAAGAGAAAACTTTTTTCTTTTAATTTGTAAAGTTTTGTAACTTATAATCAGGTAAGTGTTTTAAATGATTATGTCTGTGAGGTATATTTACGTAGAGTTCACAACTAAGCTCTGCAGTGCATCGGATGCGCCCGCATGTTACCGAGGGTCCGCGGCAACTGCCTCCAGTTGTCGACGATGGCAAGCAATTCTTCAGCAAACGTCTTGCGCATGCGCCAAAAAGCTCCGCCCCCAAAACTTTTTCTTCAAACGCGCTGTCGGTGAAAGTTTTTTTGGGTCAAAAGTACTTTAGTTAGTTCTGTAACAGCCTACAGAGTATTTCATTCTATTATTAAATTTATAATATTCACTTATATTTTTTTTGTTTGTTTGTTGAACAACAAGTTATTCATTAATTTAATTGATGAAGTTAACATTTCTTTTCATTACCCTTTGAAAATTAAACTACTTATCGTATAGTGTATATACGAGGTATAATAACCACATCTATATATATATAGTAGAATGTTAACTTAGTCAAGTCTGTACATTGAATATTTTTTAAAAAAGCTAATTGACATTATTATCAAAACAGAGGCCGAATCTATTGTTTTTAGAATTTTTGTCTATCTGTAAAACGTATCTTGTTATAATAAGTAAAGTGCTCAAAGAGATACGACATTTTTTTCAGAGGGGTAATACAAACGTATGTTTATACCACAAAAAAGATCTTATGGAAGATAAAAAAGAAACCTTTCCGCTTAATCACAGAATGAGTTATGTTTTGTTCGGGCACTTCGGGAGCCTTAATCCCCAACGAAGTTGCTTATACCACTGTGATATATACTGCATAAAATATTGTTACATTATTATTACCTAGATAATAGTGTAAAAAATAATAATGTCAAATTACTCATAAACAAGATCTTTTACAAATACATATAGTCTTACCATAAAATCACAAAAAGATCCTCTATTTAGGTTCTTTTCTAATATTATGAAGTAAATTCTTCACAGGAAAGGCGATTTTCTAAATTCATTTTCCAACAGGATAGGATTTTCACATACTATATCTATATCTATAAAATTCTATTAAATTTAGATCAATTATTAAAAAAATGTCAATAATAAAAGCCTAAGCCAGAATCGTAGTTAAGTTATTATACTGACAAAGGTGTTCCTCGATTATAGGAATATTACAATGAATGGAAAAGAGAATCGAAGTTAAGTAAAGATTGAGAATGAGAAAAGACATGTAGGGAAGTGATATAAGAAGTGAAACTGGGCGTATACTCCGAGTGTACCGAACTGCTACAGATAACATAATAGAAGCAATAAAACATCTATATTGCACGTGACCAGCTTTAATTTCCGATTCTAGAATGTAGTGAGCTAGCTCATCGGATAATTATGTATTAAAACATATATGTACATTTACTTTGTTTTAACTTTTCGCAAAAATTAAGAGCAAAAAGGTAGAAAAAGCTTTCTTAAGACCAAACTAAATGTATTTTTTCTATTATAAGTGTAATGCTACATCTTTTATTGAACGACAATTTCTGAACCAACAATTAATCAGCATTATAATATCAAAAATGTTAAAGTCAATAACTTATCTTTATTTTAACTGTGTTAATGTTTTAAAAAACAATGTCTTGGACTTATTTTTCGTCTCTTGTTTTAGTTGATAGTAGTATATCCTTAGGCTTATCAATTAGGCTAGTGATTCGAATCGGCATTCAATTATCACAAGCCTCTTGGTACAGATTGTCAATCTATCTATCAGGTGCCCTTAATTTCCACCAGCCTGTATTTGAGAATACGTTGTCTCGATTACGGCACTGTAGACTAGAATGTTATTAAATTCTGGTATCTGTCAATTAAGCTTATATAATTTATCTATAATTTAAAAAATATCATTTTAAAAAAAGAAGAAAATAATAAAGTTTTAATTATAAATTTATCAGCTTAAGCATCATGTATTGATATAAATAACTTAGACTGTATCAATTTATTATATTGTTTTCGTCAGAATATCTGTCACTTGTCTTACGTAGGGGTGCCCTGGGACCTTAATCCGCTATGAGACCGGTTTATAGCCGTATGTCAACATAAAGAAAACAATGACAGTTAATGTAGAGCAAAGCTCGCTAAACCACTAAATAAATCAACTTTAACGAAAAAGTTTTTATATATGATAGGAAATTATAATGATTTGTTTTTTGAAGACACGTTAGGCTCAGTTCGCGGGTTTGAGTAACGCTGGATATACATTTCTTGAGCGAATGTTTATACTCAAGTCTTGGGTGTTTATATTTATATTATGTATTTATTTAAAGTTATATATGTAGTATATCAACTCTCTGGTATCCGTAACACAAGCCTCGAAGCTTAACTCGGAACTAGATAGCGCTGTGTTTATTTATGTCTCAACATATTTATTTATTATTAATTAAATTAAATATGTTCCAATTAATTACATAAATGTCCTGTTTAAATAACTTTTTCTTTTTTGTAATTTTCAATGTTTAAGAAATATAAAATGTCAAGTAAATCTTTTCATTTTATAAAATTACAAGCATTAAACAGATCTAACATCCGGAAACATAAAAACCTACAATCAAGTAAATATAAAGTAACAGCCGTCAGTTGTAAACCGTTCAGGTATAAAGGCGTCGAGAAGCAGCACGCTAAAGCGAATATATATACAATTTTATTCCTTAAGTAGGGTTGCCATATTCATACTTAACAATATAAATATATAAAAAATAACTTAAAATTTAATACTTATTTTTTAAATTCATATAAAATTTAGATAAAATTACCATAAATATTTTATGTAAAAACTAAAAATTACAATTCCTAGTCGCTCTAGTTATAACAGTAGCCTCTATAGTATTCCTCCCGATGATAAGTAGTTTATGAGTATTATTCCAAATTATGCTAGCCGTTTCTATGTGAAAAATGAACAAACATACTCAAACTTTAGCGTTTATAATAGTTAGATTTATTTGATTTTACTGCCTCTATTATCTAATCTAAGGGCTACTATAAACAATTTTAAGCTGCCATTTTTTAATTTACTCTTTTAACCGATATGGTGAATATATATTGTTTTATTTTATTAAAAATAGATATTACACCACGTATTGAGTCAAATACGTGGTGATATTACGGTGAAATGACTCGTTCGTTCGTTTCAAAAAGGTATAAAGGCGGACTTCATAATGAGCAGTACGTTTTTATGACGCTGCATCCCATTAAGAGATTAGGGTGTTATGTCAGATACTATTAAAATACAGGTGCTTTTTTATTCAATTATTTAATTTTTGTACTATTTTCAAAAGTTCGCTGCCATCATACTCGTAGCAAAATATCATTGCAATTCGTGATTTGAATAGTTTTGAATTGCATTTTTACCTAAAAATACAACGACGAATATACAAACCCTTTTCTAAGAATAATAAAATTATTGTTTTTTAAAAACTTAAAATGAACATTTCAATATACAAAAAATCTGAAATATAAAAATTATTATTCAACAGGTCAAACAATATCAATTAAAACAAACAGCTTCATATTTTTATTTATTGATGTTCTCAAATGCACTCGTTGGTTATATCAATGTTACTTTATACGAACGAAAACTAGAGCTTTCAATACGGAAAATGTTCATATGATTTTAGCTCTTAGCTCCAGGTACGTTGATCTATTTCAGCATGAACATAATTGCACGTGCTGTCTTCTGTATAAAACTTTTATATCCGCGTGGAATAACCTCATATCCGGTATGAAACCATAAGATTAAATCAAATACAAACCGAACATATTTTGTCAACATACTCGTACGAGATGACCGCAGCGTATTTTCCATTTTAAAATACAGTATAAATGCCCTCTAAAAGTACTTAATGATATCATCATAGTTTACAAATAGTTCCTTATAATAATTATCTGTTATAATATGATAATTTTGTGATATATGCATATATTATTATTTATTTCTCTTAGAAAACTTCTTTTCAGAAGTTATTTCAATATAGAGTCAATTGACGTCTTAACTACCTTTATAATATGTAAAATTTATTCTTAAATGGAAATAAATATCTATGTTAAAAATGAATGAAAATTCAAATTACAACTTGTTATAGATCAAGAGGTTATGAAATTGTTCAATGTTTGAGCGACTAATCTTTCGCGATCACTAAATCACAAGCGTCCATTAAGTCGATATCTTTGTTAAAAATGAGTAGATCTTTGCATTACTACTATAATAAAAATCTGAGTCAAATATGTACAAAACATATATTTTTTAAATCTTATTGATATTGTTGTTGTTATGCATACTGAGACGCAATCCAGTTTTTGGATTTTTTGTCTGTCGTAAACGCATCACGAAGAAACAACTGGACAGATTTTTATAGAATTTGACATGATGATAGCCTGAGTCTAAGATTACCTGATGACGATAAATAATTATTCTTGACTGCGGGAAAATATCTTATTTCTGAGAAATCTATACTATCCCTTAAAATGTACCTATGGACAATCCCGATACATAGCGTGAGTCCTAGTTTTAGCGCTATTTGCGCTATTAGCGCTATTCTTTCTGAGTCGCACGTCGCACGGTATGGCACCTCGGAAAACTAACGCCCACCCTTCCCGTTTTTGTAAAATTTTTCATTTTTTTGTAACAAACAAACGAACGAACGAACAAACGAACAAATAAACAAACTCTTCTAATACTAATATTATAAAACATATTAGTATAGATTTAGCCCTTATTAACGACCCACTGTTAGACACGGGCGCCACTTCAGCACGAGATCATAATCTACGGGTTGGCGGTCCTTGGGAACTTACTAGTTTGCAGGTTTCCTCACGATGTTTTCCTTCACCGTAAGAAGTAATGGTAACTACGTAAGAAATCATTCATACATGATAATATCAGATGTGCGAGACCCGGGATTTGAACCCGCTTACTCGGTTTTCCAAACAAGCGCTTTTCCACTGGGCCACAACTGTGATACGACAAGAATGTTATATGAACAGAAACTACACTTGTTATTGTTATGAAAATTTTATATGAATTAATAGTAATAGTGCTTAGAATTCTAACATTTGGCTCGGTGTAGCAGATTGGCGTATTAAGGAATTAGCTCTACGTTCTGCTAGTCATCGCTTGATCGCCGCAAAACAAGCAAATCCATCAACGGGTAACTATTCCATTGAACACGTTATGGTATTATATGAGTATTGTACGTTAATACGGTTATTAACTCGTATCTTATATAATAAAATAGACAATATTTTTGTATATATATAGAAATTAATCATATCTTTTCTAAAAAATATACTTATTTTTAAATAAATGCTGGGTGAAGCTCGATCGCCAAAGTACTAAAGACTATAATTATATATGTAACTTAAAGATATCTTCAGAAAGGACAGTTAACTTAAGTATTAGACAAAACAATATCGCTTTTTAATTATTTTGTGCTCGTCATCATTCATCATTTATTTAAAACTTTATTCCTTTATTCGTACATGTATAAATTAATTGAATCATTAGTACTTATAGGGTTTATTTTTCTTAATTTATTGAAAAAAAAAAATAAGCTCATTTCTTTTTTTTCATAGAGCAGAAATTTGTGTTTTCTTATTTGAATTTTTATTTCAATAATAATTCTTATAAATAAAAGAATTTTACGATAAATCAAATGAATGTCCGTCGAAATATTTGAGAGTTTATGTTACGAGCATAACACACATTGAAACATTAATAAAACGGCGTATTCGATTTAACAAATAGCGGCTATTCACAAAATAGGTAGTCATACATAAAAAAATAATATTTTTATATAAATATTAATGTAATACGTTTATTAAACTAAAAGACTGGAGTTTTCTAATATTATTTAAATTTTCATCCGTATAACAACAAAATATGTGTATGTCGGTCTGTATTTCTGTAGTTGTTATATTTCTCATGAACCACTAGACAATGTGTAAATGTTATGAAATACAAAAACTAAATTAAAAAGTATTACACTCTAACTAAAGGTTGCAGAGCCCAACTAAAACTACGTAGAGGCTTTAAACTAGCTTTGAATGAAAATGATTGCTAATGTTAATGTAACACGTGATTGTTATATAAATTTTGTAATGTATGTAAACAGTAATAGTTCCTGTTCGAGCTGTAAACTTTGTGAAATTCCAGGTAACCCGAATAGCAGATGATGTATGAACTAACCTCTTAGGCTCTGCAGCTAAAGCTTCTACGTATGTACTACGTAGCTGAATTAACAGCTACAAAACACACTAATTTCACAACCTATGTTGTAATATTGCTTTAATGTTCTAACATTATAAATATGAAAATATTTTTGTGTACCTTTTATGTTATATAAGATCTAAATGAACTAATGATGTAAGATTCATCTGAACGATTTTGCCCACGGCCATCAACCCCGCTGAGGCTAACCTACTGTAACCATACTCTCTATATCTACCTTTGACTCCCAAACTCTGGTTATTATTTATTTCAATTAGATTTTTAAGTATTTGCAGATTTATAGTATAGATTCGGCTTAGTTACAAAATTCGTGTATTAATTAAATATATTAATTTCTTACAAGGTTAGTAAATATTTGAATTTCATAGAGATTTTCCTAATCCAATGATAATGTCAAAAAATCTGTTAATGATGTTGATTATACTCCTAGTTAACGAAGAAGATTCTAGTAAAAAAATACGACGGAATTGTTAGACTGTTGACGTTATGATATTATAATATAATTTCTGTATCTCTACTTTATTTGATTGAGAATTTGAGAGAAGGTTAAGCTTTTAATATAGATAATCCGTTTAGCTATCATCTAAAATTACCCTATTTTATATAAAAAATTGCGACATAAACCAAGATCTTACAAGCTGAGAAACACGATGCACGAGTTTAAAGCCGCGCCATTGCGTGCGTCTATTTTCCACCACATGCATCAACACGCCCCAGTTCTCCACAACCGCAACTCGCAATTCCAAGTCAATATGAACGAAACATTGTTATATTCACATATCTATCTTTAATATTGTGATAGTAATATAAAAAAACAATGTTTCTGTAATTTATTTACATAGTATATTTTAAAATACCTACTGTGCTTTGGCAGTAGTGACCTAGTAAGAAGAGTCTCGCACCTCTAATATTTTCAAAAGCTAATCATTTGTAAAATGATTATCACTTATCTTATGGTAAAATAAATATCATTACGCAACCTGTATGACTGAAAAAACTTAATAAGATATCAAAAATCATAATATGCAGTCTGCCAGCCCGCACTTAGCCCGCGCGGTGAACTATGGCCTGATCCTCGTATTGGAGGAAGGCCCGCCTTCAACAAATGGTCATATATACATATTTTAAAATAATTGTCTTAACTTAATTGATAAAAAACATAAGGAAATAGTACATCATAATTCAGATACTATTAATTATTAGTATTTAACTATTAAACTTCCCCCGTTACCGACTCCTTAAATGCAATAATCCGTAAATATACGATTTATTCTTTTAATAAGATATACATATATTCCATCACGTCTCAGAACCAGCTTTAAATCATCTGCAAGTATGATAAATCTTAACAATTGTAAAGATTGAAACAACTTGCATTTTCTTTTATTTTCTTTATAACCATCCGCCCACCACAGATATTGTTCACAAAAAAGTATAGGTTGATATAGTTGATGAGTTGAAGATTAATTTCTTTATGAGAAACGCTACGAGTATTGGAAAAGAAAAGGTTTTCTAATCGTGTAAATACAATCAAAATTACATCAACTATTCCGAGCTTCAATATTAAGTACAACAAAACGTGTATTTGGAAATGATAAATTTGTGGGAATGAAATGATATATAGACAACCATTTATAAAATACTTGACTTGATATATACCGCAATGAATTTCTTTGATAGGCCACTATATCCGTTGCGAAATAGGCAAAAAGGTCTTGATCTTCGTGGTTATGATTTATCTGTTATTTTGTTAATATTTTATTATTTATTATTATTAATGATTTGCCCTAGGATGTTTGAACCTATATATTACATTATACCTTTGGTATTAAGCAAAACTCTTTTAGAAAGTTTAATTTATTCAGGTTATAGTCTACCTAAGTATACTAGTACGACTCTACGCATGCGAATTCTGTTCTCAAATTCTTGGGTTATTTATTTATTTTTTTATTTAAAAACAAAAGTAAGATAGATTACTGCTTATAACTCTTCAGTAGTGTAAGTCTCATCATTATCGGTCCATCGAAACATATTCATTTAGTAATAAAAATCTGTTATTTTGACATTACAAACAGACAATACAATATTATTTATTCGTAGAGATTTCATAGAAATCTAGCCTTTCAGCGTAAAAAAATGCTTACAATTTTTTTGTGTTAATGGGTAATGTGATTTCAATCAATCATGTCTATTTATTAATAATTTTATTATTATGTAACTGTATACAAACAAGATTTTTCTGTCATGATAACTTAAAAGCTCTAAAACTACTCAAACTTTAATTAAAATATATTCTTTAAAAGCTCTAAATACTACGCTTTATCGTCTTTTTAAATCGTTTGAAATTTTAAACACTGAGTTTCCTTCCCCGAGGGCGGTACGGGTGCAAAACTATTTCCAATCTTGCACCGCGTAGGTTTTTTCAATCCGGGTGGGCCAAGTGTGGACAGAGACAGCTTTTACAATGTTTGCAGAAAATTAAAGTTTTCCAGTTTCCTTTAAACTAGAAACGTGAAATGTTTAGTTAATAAGTAGGTAGTAATAGTTGTTTTCGATTTAGGACAGTTCTATACGTTTGTGTACTCACACGTACACCTACATTTATAGATAATTACATTATAAGATTCATATTTTCGGATTTTTCGCGGATTTACTTTGATTTTTCACGCCATCTTGTGTTTATTATTGCTGTAAAACATCTGAAATCAAATACCAAAATATTTTTTTCATATTATACATATAATACTTAAGATCAAACAAGGCAAATACCGACTTCGATTAATTTTGATATCGATTCTGAAGCAAGTCTCTCACAAAAGGTGCCATCAGATCTTGTTGTTAATTAAAAGCAAACAATACTCGAGAAAAATCTCTACCAAGACAGGTTTTAATTTATCGAAGATTAAATCTTATATAATCGAATTTTAACTAATATTGGCAATTCAGAACCGATGGTTAATGTAGTTAATAGGTACCTACCTAAAAAATATTTCAATGTTCTTGGTTGCTTTATGAAATTGAAATTTTATCGTGACATAATTACTTTTGATCTAAAATGTAACGTTAAAATCATATTAAAAGAACCTTTATCTTTAATGGATATGGTAGAGTTTTTTTAAGATTTACACGAAGTCATTGTTTTGAATCTTCATTACAAATTATAATGTAACCCAACATGCAATTAACGTGTTACATAGATATAAAAGGACATACACAAATTAAATAAGACTTCCTTCTTGACATCAGGCACTCTACATCATCAAATGATCGGTTAAACAATATATTTATTTTTGCTACTCCGGGGTGTGTTAGGCGTTAGGTTCCATATTATGGTTTATATTGTTATTCAATTTTAAATACTAAATAGTAAATTCAAATCGGACAAACGAACGAGTTTTGAATGAAGAAGTAAAACACGGCTAAGTCATTTCTTTTTTTTTATGAGCAAATAAAATAAACTAATTTAAGTTTTCCTTATATTTAAGAAACCTACTTACATTTTAGAAGTATAAATTTTCGTGCATAAACACGGATAGAAGTATGCAGATAACAAAGCTTACATGAGCATATCTTGTCAAGAATGTTCAATAAAAGCAATCAATGCTCGATCCCGCGCCGGCTGGTATTCGGACACACGAATACATAATTGCTTTCTGGCGGAAATCTACAATTCGATTGCTTTTCACTTACATACTAAATTATATCTAAGAATATTAAATCAAATATACATACATTATATTATCTAACAGTATTAAAATTCAGAATTAGTAATTTTTAGAAACAAGCTTCAATAATAAACAGATGAAAGTGTCAGTAAAATTCAATGCCCCTAAAAAATTAATTAATATAATATTTTAACACTGACAAAAATTGACAAATTATTAGTCAATTATTAATGTGGAGACAAGTAATAACCTTATAATTACACAGGCCTTAAGGCCGAAGCCACTCAGAAAACGAACAGCTTCTCAAGTAACTGCCATCCATTCCGACTCCATGTAATTGCCTCTCGAACCTTTGCATAGATATGATTTTTTATATTACATTACAATGACACTGATGAAAGTATAAATTAAATATGCTAATAATATAATAAAATATAATAAATTTAAAAATAATATTTTCCAAAAGATTAATTTAAAATTTTTGAGATTTCATTTTATTTAGTCATATTATACATTTAATTTGATGTTTTATAAGACACTTGTGTAAACATTGTGTTATATACTTACTTAAAATGTATGAACACGAACTGTCCCCAAATAGTAATACTTTATTGTTTTACGTCCGCGAAAACTGCCCAATTTGTCTATCCGGCGCTGTCACCCTTTTTATCTTGGCAAATGATGATGTATAAAAATATATCTCACGGCAGGAACTCGACATGAATTTTAATACTTAGCTGAAATGTGCGTGACAGAACATGTCCAGCTATCACTAAACAAAAACTATGAGAAGAATAATGTGAATACTTTACTAAAAAAATAAAATGACATGATAAGGGTATGATTTTAAAATAATTAATGGTAAAGTTCAAATATCTATGAATACCAAAAATGCAATTATTGGTCTATTTATTTACAGCCTATCTCGCTTTTTTATGTTATTAGTTTTCAGTATTAGTTTTCAGTAGTTAAATCAATTCAATTCAGTTCCCTTTTACATTATCCCGTAGGAGTGCTATTTGGGCATAATTTAATTCGAACATCTATCACTGTACTATCATTCTTTTTTGTTTATGGTAAACGAAATATATTTTTTAACTTTTTTAAAATATACATTACTAGCGACTCGCCCTCGCTTTGCTTGGGCTTTTTCTTAGATTTAGCACAGGCAAAGCCGCGGGATCCGCTAGTTATGCATATAAACCTTCCTCTTGAATCACTCTATCTTTTAAAAAAACCGCATCAAAATCCGTTGCGTAGTTTTAAAGATTTAAGCGACTTTACAATAGGGACAGAGAAAGCGACTTTGTTTTATACTATGTAGTGATTATAAATTCCATATAAAATAGCGCGCGAAAAAAAAGTAGCCCCTAATTCTAACATTTACATACAGATTACAAAACAACGTTTACAGGATGTTTTCTTGAAAAGGAAAATTAGTTAATGTCATTGTCCTTAATAGGTAGGTATAATAAAACTTTTTATGTATATACTTAGTTTGAAAAATATATTTTTACAAACCAGTATTAACAGTATTTCTCATGAAGCAATAATTGTTTGACTAAATAAAAATTAGTTTACGTTGTGATCGCTACAAATTACTAAGGGGTCGTCCATAAATCACGTGATGTTTTTAAGCAACTTTTTAGACCCCCATGGTGATACGTGGTGAGGTTTAAGATTAGAAACCCCCCCCCCCCCCACTCAAAATCACGTGTATTTTTTTACAAAGTACCTTAAAAAAATCTGAATATTATTTTTAAATAAAGGTTAACAGGTATAATCTAATATAATTTTGGTAAAATAAGCACCGTGATAAAAATGTAAAAATTCTAATTAAGCAGAATAAATGACAAAATAATAATCGTGAAATTTTACTATTGTACCTGAAGCAAGTACTGGCTCTCTCACACATTCTCGCTATACTACTGCGGAGAAATCTGTTGTCCTTCCTTGTCCATCAAGTTGGGTTCCATAAGAGTTATGCGGAAGTATGAGTCTAGCCTATGTGACTGGGAGTGACGCATAATATACTTACTGGCTACTGCTCCTTTTTCCGTAGATTTTTTGTGCACTAGCACCTACAGAATCCTTACGACTCGACTAAAATCCTGCCAGAATTTTCTTTTTTCTCATTAACAAAATCAATGGGATTAGGTGGTTTATGTATGGTCTTTGACTGTATGCATACCCTCTAGTTTCGGCCGACGGTCAATTAACTTTGAGCACTGGGTACATCACCCGGTGCTAAAGTTAAGTCAAAATAGTATTCACTTTTCTTAAACTTACAGTGTTGATATTCACATATGTAAATATAGTAAAAGGTTTTGAGAATATCATTAAAAATGTATAATTCGTCCGTCTGTAACTTATAACTACTACTATAATAATGTAACGTTACTTATAGTTTATGTATGACTTAATTTTTATACATGATATTATTGGAAGTATGTCAATACTTTTTATAAGTAATCCAAAGCAATTAAGATCAATCGGTTCATTATTACACTTCCATTCTTACTAATAGCGACGCTTCGTGTGTCTGGGGGTATGTTTGGCCCATCCTATTGGTCTCATCATCTGTTATGAAGAATTTATAATACACGATTTTTTAAAGCATAGCATAGCTTTTAATAGTGCCATTTCTTGCAATAGTAGTTCCCGTACAGGTCTTTTCAGAGAAGTTTTGGAGGTGACTAGGCTTATTATTATAAAAGTTTGGCGAATCGTGGCGCGCGGGATAATCCCAACGGTGAGTAAAAAAAAATCACGTGATAACTCACTACACCCCCCCTCCCTCCTGGTGATATTTCGTGATTTTTTCCGAACCCCCTCCCCCCCCCCATTCAAACATCACGTGATTTATGGACGACCCCTAATTTAATAAAAATAATGAATCATCCTGACGTCTCGCCTATGTAGCTTAAATATAAAAATATAATTTAAAATTATTTATATGAAAAAATACAAAAACATTTTACCCAAACATTTTGATTTAACGAAAACGTCAACAAAACAAGGGTAGGAATTTTAAATGACTTCACGTTCCGTTTCCAGCCGTTTTCCGTGATAAAAAGGACCCTCGTCCGATCAAAAGCAAACGAAATATTTTCTACGATTTACTACGAAAAAATATTTTCTCTTGATTGTAGATATTGTGGTGTAATTTTTAACGTAGGCTTAATATCATCATTTTTATGGCTTCGATGTATTTCCTTAACACTAAGTCTCGATTGAAATTCGTCTCTCATTTAATATGATATTCATTGCAACGACTGATTGTAATAACTTTACTGATTGAGTGACAGTGATCTATACGAATATTATGAATCTGAAGAGTTTGTTTGTTTGGTTGAACGCGCTAATCTAATCTCAGGAACTACTGGTCGGAATAAAAAAAATCTTTTAGTGTTATAAATGAAACTATATTTTCGGATTTTGTCGCGGATTTATTATGATTTTTGGTTCCCGACGTTTCGAATGCTTTACAGCAATCATGGTCACGGGAGAGTCTGGGTGAATGCTTTACAGCAATCATGGTCTCTCCCGTGACCATGATTGCTGTAAAGCATTCGAAACGTCGGGAACCAAAAATCATAATAAATCCGCGACAAAATCCGAAAATATAGTTTCATTTATAATGTCAAACATTCGCGTAAACCTAAGAAAGTATAATCTTTTAGTGTTGGATAGTCCGTTTATCGAGGTATGTCGTAGCGTGATGTAATATATCGAGCTATATTACATCACGCTACGACAATAGGAGCGGAGCACCAATGAAAAATGTTTCGAAAACGGGAGAAAAATATTTCTTTTGTATTTCAGCCTTTAGAACGCGAGCGAAGCCGCTGGAAAGGCTAGTAATATATAGTATTACTATAAGTATTACTTACCTTCAAATTATAATGTCTAATGAGTTATTTATTGGATCGATATTTCTACATATCAGGACAAGAAAACTCGTAAGTAGACGATAATAGCTTATTATCCCTTATAGACTGTTAGATTGTCATTTCCACATTTTTCAGATTTCTATTAACATTCATTGCAAGATGACATCTTATTACAGTCTCCTTGGTAGAAAGCGGTGAACGAATGAGAAAATTATTCATTTTCTCTCTGAATAAAATGGAGTAAAATAAAAATTATTCTTCATGCTTTTTTTACAAATAATCATTTAATTTAGTGGTAGCCCAGCGGTAGCGCGGTCGCTTGGATAACCGAGTGATGCGGGTTCGAATCCGGATCTCACACTTCTGATATTTTCATGTGCGAATCATTTCTACCATGATTACAACTTGTCTTACGGTGAAGGAAAAACATCGTCAGGAGAACTAGGCCAGCGTGGACTATGGCATGATCCCCTTCGTACTAAGAGAGGCCCGTGCCCAGCAGTTGGACGTTAAAAATGGCTGATAATGATTTAATTTATTAAATAAATAAGCGCCTTTGAATTCAATTATATTACATATTGCCATACAAATTTACAAGGCGCTTTTTATTATGCTTTAAAAATAACAGATATTCTGCAAATAAAAAAACATAAACTAAATTTCGAATACATTCTATAAGTAAGACAACGCACGAGCGACTACAAACAGTTTTACCCAGTGATACTTCTTGCAAACTTGCCTACTTTACATTTACATATTTTTTATGGAACATTTATTGCGCTGCTTGAAGAATGGGTAAATATACTTTTTCAATACGATTTTTGTAGTAATTAGGATTAGTAATAGTATAAGTTATGTGCGAAAAAATACCAAATTAGTGAATAAAGATTTTTTGTCTCTACCCTCCGCAATTCCATCGATAAAAACTTCTTAAGAAGATTTTGAGGGGTTTTAAAACATCATTTACTTAAAATATAAATTAGACATACACATTTAGTTACCTGTATTTTATTTGTCACATTTATTTATGTGGTGGGTTTAAATAAAATAAAAACTAATTAATGGTCAGATTCTTTTAAAATCGTATTCTCTATCTCTCATAATCTCATAATCATAATCGTATCTCTATTATTATGTCGTTCTTGCAAATGTTTCGACAAAAACAAATATTGCATTTATTTGTAATGGAAATTAAAACAAAAGAATCAAGTTAAAGTTAAGTAAGTTTGTTCGTTTATTTGCTCTTTAAATGTTTTTATTCCTAAAAGCAAACGTTTTACGTCTTGCTATCACAATCTTGGGTGTTGGCTAAAAACTTTAACTAGGGATATAATATTTTTCAATTTATACTTTAATTCCCACAAAGTATACTAAAAGTAGGTATAATTTCTCCTAAACAATATTACATAGGTATTACATACGAATATTTCTCTTACCGTATTTCTGGGACATATCGTCGAATCACGCCATGCGCTCATGTAGATTATGAAATATAAGTAAAAATTCAACAACACAGTTAACAACTTTGCCTTATATATTATATCAAATTCCAATACCTTAGAAAGAAGTTATGAGTTCGTGACAATTTAGTTATGGACTTTAGAATGCCAAACAACAATCTCTGATATGAAAGTGATTAGATATTTATAAATAATTATAATTATAAAATATTGTGAAATTTTTATATCTCCCAATATCCAAGTTTTTAGACCATATCGGCATAGTAAAAAGAATGACAAAGTAGGGCATCTTCATACAAACGCACCGCGCGCGGCTTGTATGTGTGCGTCATAGTATCTTTACGTTGCCGCACGCACACTCAAACAATATCTCGAACCGTTTATCAGTGCGCCAGTCAAGGCTGACGCCGCACAAGTTTCGCGCGTCACGGCTTTTTACTATATTAAAAATAAATAAATATACTTAATGATGAAATACTTATGTAGGTACTTTTATTTTTGTTGTATTAGTTTATTAATTTAATAGGATGTGATATGATTTTATTAATATACATATTATACTTTTCATTTTTTTTAATTGTTATTAATAGCATAGTTTTTGTAAACTCAAGAAATTAAAGGATTTATTTTCTAACAACCAAACATTTTTAATACTATTTTCTACTGATATATCAGTTAGGCAAGTAACTATAGGCCTAATAAAAATAATCATAAACATGTAGAAACAAAATGTTTTACATTCTTAAATATATATAAATAATAAATATTTTTTAATAACACACTTCCCGGCCCAATGCCAATTTCTGAGCATTGAATTAAAATTTAGCTACTGTGACAGGCAACTATGGTAACTATGACAGGTAATTATATCGCGGATTGGGCCGATGTTGCCGTACTTTGTCATTCTTTTTACTATGATATCGGGGCGTGGCCTTCTGTACGACTGTAAGAGACGCACTAAACAGAAACCGATGAGACTCCAGATGCAATCTGACTACGATCCTCAGACATGAAGAACCGACATAGAGAGAGTGTACAGTGGTTTTTCAGACAGATAGACAAAAACTCGAAAAACTAGATTCACCATCTATATCCATAATAATACTAACTATAAATGACATTGAATCATGAATATCACGGCTCAAAACAGTCATTACTGTTTCAGACTTTTTATTCTATTCTACTACATTTTTCTATTCTACATTGCTTAATCGCTAGAACCCTTCCTTTCTAAGATCCCTTATTTTTTCTTAAGATTCCGAGGGCAGAAGTGCATTTTATCAATCGGACATATACTCGTATGTATGTTGTGATTAAGACAGACAGACAGATTTTCTTAATCGATTTATTTACGTATATACATTTATATACGTATAATATTATATTTAGAGAAGAGCTGATAATTTTAAATTACAAACAGTCACTTTAATTTTACTTATATGTACCTACTGATTATTGATTTAATAGACTACCTTAAGGTAGATATTGTAGTAATTCTTAGGCGTGATGCACACTATAATACCGATTACAGTCCGTTTTTGGTTCATATCGGTATTGGTGGGTCTATACGAGACAAGTTCCCATAGAGACACAATCCAGCAACGTTTCTTGTATAAATACCTTATCAAGAACGAATTATTATCCGTACTATAGTGTGGATTGGTCTTTAATTTGAACAACATATTAGGGATATTTAATAAATAGTAAATTATTCTTATTGATAAGTCAATATAATATATTAAGACAAACGTAATATGAACCTCTATTAATAATATAATATCTATCTATATACGAGTACATTTAATAAAAAGGCCAATGTTAGTCTGATAAGCAGTAAGAGGACAAATAAGATATAAATATTCGTTGCATAATATTTGTCGCTCGACTATTCTCAGTTATTCGATTCTTAAGTAGGTATTTTATTCTCAATAATTATTATAAACATGTCATACTGTTTTGTATTTTGTTAACAGAATAGATTTTTAGCTTTCGTCCGTTTGTCGGTTATACCCAAACTCTAGTCGCTCACGTGGAAATATTTTAGAGTGAAAAGAAATAAAGAGTGATCTATATAATATGATTTCGGGAATACATGTGCACTGTGCAGTATAATATGGCCTGTGCAATTCGCTAAAGAGATTAGCCCTCGCGGCCGCAAATAGTCAAGGGGATATTATTTAAATTCTGCTTTAAACTTATAAATGTTTCCCGCGACATTTTCGGTAACATGATTTTTAGTCAATCAGTCAGTCAGTCAGGCAGTCAGTCAGTCAATCAGTCAGTTCAGTCGCTGTGTGTATTATACTGTTCGAACAGACTGCCAAAATGAAATATAAGAGCTAGTAAAATGGAATTCCCCTGTTAAACTGCGTGTTGTAAAATTAGTCATCAAAGCGGAATAAAAACGAGAACAACTTGACGAAGGAGAATGATATAATCTATTTTTATATTAAATATTGTAAATTATCATTTTCTAACGTGTTTACAGCTACGTGTGTACCAGGTACCTATAGGTATATAGACGCATCGTAGCGCAATATCAAGGTTAATTTGGGTCACTACGCGATGCCCTACATATGAAAGTGATGATCGGTTAGTATAATCGTATTTAACCGACTTTCAAAGAAGAAAAAGTTCTATATTCGTATTTTTCGTGTACGTATTTTTCGTGTACGTATTTCTGTCATTAAATAATAGTATTTAGTATTGGTATGTTTTTATTAAATAGCTCTAGCAAAATGTACACTAGATTTTCCAATAACTTTATAATAATCTGAATGCAATTTTTTACATAATTAAAAAAATATTTTTAGAAAGAATTAAAAAAATGTAAAGAGTATTACTAGTAACTAGTCGAGCCTTGTACATTAAGTATGATATGAGATAAATATAATTACTACACTATCTAATTACTTTACTATACAATAGGCTAACTCAAATTGTATGTATAAACAAACTAAAATTAAAATGTAAGTAGGATACTTAAAATAAAACTAGCATAATATATCAATATTTTTGCGCACTATAATAATGTTACAAACTTCGTAAGCATATAAAAATAATAAATATGTAGGGACATAATACCTATATGTTGGGACATTATTACACACAGCGCCATCTAATGCCGTAGTAAGCTACGAAGCTTGTGTTACGGATACCAGATAGTTGATATACTACATATAAGTAGTAGTAGTATATAAGTAGAGTCACTACAAACTGCGCCAAACGTTTCGTCAGTTTTATGAATTAAATCAAATAAAGAAGTTTACACTTAAAAGTTAAGCAAAATATTTTAACATTTTATAGTCACATACAAAATGGGTTAAACTGAATCAAGCCAACTTTATATCTTAATAATAAAGCGTAATTGCGGTACTTTACTTTGATGAGTAACCAGTTGATCCACGACGGGGGTATTTTTAAGTACCATATAAATTCATCTCACAATCCTTCTTGAGATCAATATTTATAAAACAATACAGTAGAATTTATTTGATTATTCGTTGCTGGAAGGTTAGTTTTTACATAACTACTGTTTTAGATTCTTTACACGTTCATCTAAAATGTGCTTAGCGAAATCCGTTATACAAAAAAGTACTTGATATTTTAATCTCTAGTATTTTTAGCAAAAAAACACTCAAAACAATTTAAATCATACAAAATAGGGCATTTATTACTAATGAAACAAAAATATACTGCCTGCTTGTATTTTTTATTTACTAAAGAAGACACTGCGAAATTACAATTTAAGCTACCACGTACCATTTACGATTCAATAGAATATTCTATGTACGACGTGGTTTGATTTTATATTATGG
The DNA here is from genome assembly GCA_905231865.2 of Boloria selene. Lineage (NCBI taxonomy): Eukaryota > Metazoa > Arthropoda > Insecta > Lepidoptera > Nymphalidae > Boloria > Boloria selene. The sequence continues at coordinate 3,461,140 of HG993135.1, read as the reverse complement.
TCAAAATGTTTTAGATGATATTACTTAGAGTGCATTTAAAATTTAGTAGTGTTTTTGGCCATATTTTTAATCAATCGTATTAATACTTTTAGATTTGCTATGATTAAAATAGGAAATTTGTTTGACCTTCTTTGAGGAAATAAAGGAAAAATACGGTTTGAATATAGCTAGAGATTGTTTATAGGGTGGAGAATGAGCCTGTCTTTTATCCCTAAATATTGTATAGGTGTGGAACTAAACATGATGTTCATATATGGAACTAAATATGAAGTCAAATAATAGTAATAAGTCAAAAAAAGTAAATATCAATTGTATTGTAGCCAGCTTTCTGTGCGAGTCCGGCCATAATCCACCACGATTGCCGGGTGGGTGGTGCGGTTTGGCGGATTTCACATGTCTTTCGAAAAGTTGCTAGGTTCTCTTAGACATGCAGGTTTCCTCGCGATATTTTCCTTCATCATAAGACAAGTAGTGATCATGTTTGAAATGATTCGCACATGACAATATTAAAGGTGCGACACGCGGATTTGAAACCGCATCACTCGGGTAAGCAAACATCACCAAACTTGAGTGTTTCCATTGGGCTACCATTGTCTTAGAGGACTATTATATAGTATGAATATTTACTATTTAATACTTATAGCTCGAAACGAAACGAACCTTTTCCACGGGAACTGTACAATTTTCTAGGATAAAAAGTAACCTATGTGGTAAATAATTACTTTCGTTTTCTATTAAATCCAAAAAAAATCTGCCTTATGGAAGCTAACGTTACATACAATATTATATATTCTAGAGCACATTCTTAAATATCTATGTTTGAAATTGTAAACCTCACTTACAAGTTAACTGAAAATGAATAATAAACATAAAACAGAACAATACAATCTTTGAAAGTAGTAAATTTAAAAACTTACTTCATTTATTAAGTAGTAAGAGCGTTTATTAACATTTGCTTCTAGTGCATTATGTAACAACACATTCAGTATAGTATAATAGCTGTCCAACTTCCTGTACGAAAATATTATTACATCATATTCACACGCGTATAAGAAGACGAACAATTCGTAGTAAAGATAATTAGATTAGTAATGATTTCAAGCTTGAAAAACTGAAAAACAATGGCTTTGAACAAGTCTTCAATCTTCAAAAATAAAAAATATGTAGGGACATTATTACACAGCTACGAGGCTTGTGTTACGGTTACCAGATAGTTGATATACTACATATATAAGTTTAAATACATACATATTATAAATATAAATGACTGGAGTACAAACATCCGAGTTTTTAACAAACGAATGTCCCCAGCGGGACTCAAACCCGCGACCGCTGGCGCAAGAAAGTATGGTCACTACAAACTGCGCCAAACGTGTCGTCGAAATGAATGAAAAAAGAATGAGCCGAGAAGAGAATGAGAAGAACAGTATACATGTAACAATGTAAAATGTTACTGCCGAAATAATCCCTAGTTTTAGCATTTTCAGATCAACACAATAATCCTTATGGGATTACTTTATTTTAAAACCGTTATAATAATTTAACACATAGTTAAAATAGACGTCCACTTGGTAAATTTGTTACACGACTAACAAAATTATGTTAAAAATTAAAAAGTAAAACATGACTTAATTATCACGTTAGTGACTTCCAGAACGCAACTATGGCTTTATGGTAGGGGAGCCCACGATGCTAAATGGGGATTTACTCGAGCGTCATAGAGACCTATTGGGTTTCAAAGCTTAGATGATAAGAAGAAAAAAATGTTAATGATATAAAATGTTATATGATATATACCTTTTCATCGGTGGGGGAAGCGGCTATAGATTTATAAATATGTAAAAAAAAACTGTTGCATGGACATCCTCGAGCGCGTCAGATATTGATAGCATCAATGCCCTGCGTATTTTTAATAACTTACGTATATTAATCTGATCGTTTGCATGATGGGGGTGGTTGTATGTAAGGGTTGAAAATGAAAAAAAAAATTTAATCGAGCGCGTCAGATTTTCTAAAAAGTCTTTTTTTTTGAGATTTTCGCGTCATGGCAGCAGAAACCAGTGGGAACGGAGTGAGAGAGTAATAGATAGAGAAAGAGTGAGAGAGGAATAGAAACGCGGAGAAGGAAACATAGGCATCACGCAGCTGCACGCATTTAACTTTATCGACGAATTTTTGTTATTTCGGCTTGCGGAAATCGTCAGATTATATATTTTTCGTTATTTTGGAATTACTTCCTTCGAAATAAAAAAGCTACGCTCGAGAATGTCGAGATGACGTTTTTTTTCTACAACTTTGCTGCCCTCCCCTTTCTTAACGTCACTCTCAAATTGTCAGATTAGTTGAATATACACTTTTTAGGATGTAATTAACTCACCCTACCTTGATCTGACGCGCTCGAGAATTTCTGATGGTCAATTTTTTTTTACTAATCTGATCCTGTATCCTTCACGGGCGGCCTTATATATGGGGCTCATGTTTGGTGGAGGTACTTAACCGGGTACAAGGTACCCCCCTGTATATTAATCTGCCGCGCTCGAGTAAATCCCGAAATCCCCGCTTGGGCTCCCCTACTATTATTCTTCTAGAGATATTTCATTTTTCTTACACCTATATCACAACAAAAGCTATTATGTATAGCCCATAGGTTCTGATACGAGTAGGTGTATGTAAATATTGATGATATGTATTTAGTTAGTTAACACCATTGAGAAACTCCAGTAGTGAAGTGAATGAAGCGCTTCATATCCACTTTACCTATTTTTAGATAATGCTGATAAACATGGTTTCACAACGTCTCGCTTTCATCTTAACTTAAGTAACGAGCGTACATAAATCAACCTGTTTCTAAAGCTATAGAAGATACATGTATGTACTAAGTCCCTCTTTTAAAACTTTAACGTATAGTTTATAATTTTATTTCACTACTAGTGACCAGAGTATCTTTTCATTCTGAAAAAGCACCGCTTAAATAAGTTATAGGTAGCCCAGTGGTAACGTGCTCGCTTGGATAACCGAATGATGCGGGTTCAAATCCGGGTCTCGTACCTCTGATATTTTCATGTGTGAAACATTTCTAACATGATTACATTTCCAGATTATAGTCTATCCTGTACAAGTAAATCTACTATAATCAAAGTTTGATTATAGTTTATTTGAAAATCTAACGTAAATTTCAATTAATATTGTCATCATTTACGTTAAATTGAATAAATGAATACTAGTTGAAAATTTCATTACAGTAAAAAAACTTTAAGAAGATAGGTATGTCATGCAGAGAAAAATTGCAACTATAATAGAAATAATACGCTATTCAAAAATGAAAACTTAAACAAATACACGTCTGACTATACGCGTATTCACTTTAGCTATTGAACTAAACTTTCATACTGTGTTTTTTAAACTTTATTCTTGAAGAGAGAAAATACAGCAAATAGATGTTGAAAAATAAGTAAAAACCATACTAACATGGTTTTTGTGCTATTTACCTATATAACTTTATTCTACGATCACTCTAGTGAGTGGTGATGGTGGTGGTGTAAAAATGTATAAACCAGAACATATAAATAAAATTGAAGTGTCTGTCTTTAATTTTAAATTAACAGCTTTTCACCAAATGCATATGAAAGTATTTACGCTACTTAAATTAAAAAAATACTATTTTTAAAATTTTTGACTGTTTGTTCCGGCTTTTGTCTGAACCGATTTTAATGGGACTTTCACTCGCTTTATGTTAATTTATTTTATATTTTTAAAACCGTTTAATTTATTTTAACTTACGCCCAGCGAAGCGTGCCGGGTTTGCTAGTAGTAAAGTACAAAAAAATAAAATCGTTTGACAAACGGAGAATAAAAAGGTAATATTGTCTTTACGACTTTACCTAAGTATTAGGATTTCTGTCAAGAAAATCCCAGTCCAGAAACACACCTCTACACACATACGAGTAGCTTATTTAAGTGTGATTGAGAGTTGTGACCGACATCAGTCAGAAAATATTCATTGCGTAATATTTACAACTAGTCTCTATGGCATTGGCCTTCGTGACTGAAAATCGGTCATTAGGTTATTCAGTTCTCAAATAAAAAAAGATAAAGGCAAATTTCTTTAGACTTTTCCTATAAATAAGCTATTAATTAAGTCAACGTTTTACAACAAATACTAATATAAAATAATATAGTAATAATTAAATAATATAGTAATAATTAAATAATAATAATATAATTCTAAGGGATTGTTATGTTAATATTTAACGTAAGAAGAATTTAACGTAGACTATTTGTTCTACTTATATTGTTTAGTTTTGCAGTTACACGATTTTTGATTAATTAATTATATTTAAATGTATTTCACCATATTATTTAAAAGTAAGAATTAATGTTTTTAAAGGTTTTTAACAATAACTATGCAGATAAACTCTATCCGATCCTTTGACTCTCGAAGTTACATGTTACAGTGTTACTTTGCACATTGCCTAAATGAAGTTTATTAACGTAAATACTAAAGGAAAAATATACAATATATGTAATTAATTATTAACATTATTTATGAAGAAGATGTAAATGTCTGGGATTAGTGTCTTGTTGTGTGTCACGTAGGATAAATAGATAAATATTGTAATGCAGTATTGTTACCAAATATTTTTTTGAAAAGAGCAACTGTTGAGTTTCTCGCCGGTTCTTCTCAGCAGAACAGCTTTCCTAGGCGGTGGTAGCTTACGCACAGACTTGCAGACTGACATTTAAAAATAATGTAAAAATGACGATTCAAACGAGCTTGTAAAAGTCTGTTTGAATAATGAATATTTTGATTTGATTGATTTAATTTGATTTGATTTAACAAATATTTTTTGAAAAGAGGAATTACTTAGTTCTTAGTTTCTCGCAATCTCTTCTCAGCAAATCAGCATTCCGAGTCGGTGGTAACTTACTCACAGACTTACTGATATTTAATTTAAATTCAATAATATAATGTAAAAGTGACGATTTAAAATTGCTTGTAAAAGTCTATTTGAATAAAGAATATTTTGATTTGATTTGAAAAAAAAAATACTTGCAATAATGGCTGATCACTATTTGACTATTTTTGAATTTAATAAACTTAAACTTCATATATAACAAAGTTATGAGTCGAAACTATACATTACAATAGTAATTAATTATTATCAATACAAAGGCCAAATCTATTATTGTGTGTTAGTCGCATCACGAGAAAACCACTGAACATATTTTAATAAAATTTAATAAGAGGATACCTCATACCTGGTCATACGGATCAATATATAGGATTTTTTTCTGAGATAAATCTCATCTTTTAGAAATCTGTACTAATCGTTATTTAAAACGTAACTAGAGACGAACCCGAGCGGAACGAGGCGAATCGTTAGTTTATAATTAATTATAATACATAAAAAGTAACTATAACTCCAAGTGTTTAATAAATATCCGTGTTATTTTTAGTTTATACAATGAATGTAATACATATAATATGTATTACACAACGAATATAATAATATTATATTTATATCCAATAAAACCGCACTAGGGTCTGACCTGAAATTTTTTACACGTGCCTTAATAAAAAAATTGACAAACAAATTGTAAAACAATCATTTAATGATTTTAATATATAATTAATCGAACAAAAAAGATAACGTCTCCAAATAAATAAATAAAATAAATAAATAAATATGTTGGGACATTTTACCTTGTGTTATGGATACTAGATGGTTGATATACTACATATATATATATATATATATATATATAAGTTTAAATACATACATTTTATAAATATAAACATCCATGACTGGAGTACAAACATTCGTGCTCAACAAATGAATGCCCCCAGCGGGACTCGAACCCGCGACCGCTGGCGCAGCAAGTAGGGTCACTACAAACTGCGCCACGCGCGTCGTCAACATTCGTTTTTAAATGTGTACACAAAACACGTTTTATTACTTATTTGATAATTATTAAAACTCTTTGCTTTGTACCTAATACATGAATTTACATACCTAAATTATTTATTTGTTGCATATCACTACATATTATAAAACAAAGTCCTTCACGTTTATCTGTCTGTCTATTCGCGATATACTCAAAAACCACTACAAAGATTTGAATATTGTTTTCACCAATGAATAGAGTGGTTCTCGAAGAAGGTTTTATATATAACTAACGGAATGAAATAGTTATGAGAGTTATAACTATTTAATTAACCATATGCAATAAATAAATTATAGTTTTAAGCATACTGTTCTCATGAAGCTGTCATTATTTTGTATAAACTTTAATTGCATATTTCGTGATATAACGTATAGGCATAAATATCAGGCGTTTTGATAATGAACTGTCGTAAATGACTTATCTGGTTTTAATATTGTGACATATAATATACATACAAAAATAATGTAATGCTGATACGACTCTTAACTTCTGTATATTTTTAGTTTTTAAATAGAAGCTAACTTTTGACAGTCGCTTTTAAGCTCCCGTTTATTGTCGTTTTCGCTATTTCGTAATTTAATGCAATCAAACTAATCTGATATTAGCTGGTGATCATGATGGGAAGAAGTTAAGAAAAAATAATAATTTCGCACAAAAAATTGGAAAAAGTCACTAGTCTAGAAAAAAACCCCTATAAAGCATTCGATATTTAAGTTAAAATAAAACACTAATTCTTAATATCTATTTTATTAATTTCGTAATGACATTTACTTATACATATATTACACAATAACTATATTTACAAACACATATTTCATAGAATGATATACAAGCTACAGGTTAATTTTAAGATAACCTTCCATCAATCTTGTCTTCTTACAACAAGAAATAAACACAGCGCAAAATATACTTAGGTATTAAAACAGTAAAGAAAATGGCTGAAATTTAACAATATGATTGAACACACGTATGTAATAGACAATGCACTTGTTAACGTTGCAAAATTTTGATATCCAAAAAGATTCATTGTTTAAGGTATTGATTTAGTATGATTCAAAGCAATGTTTCGTGAAATTGAAAGAATCTAAAGAATACAAGGCCTTTAAGTACAATTACCCAATTAAATTAAATTTTAAAACTGTTAAAAAATATATCGAACTATCGCGTGTTCTAGGCAGTGTTCATTTGCAATATGCGCATAATTTATAACTACACTACTTAAAAATATATATTAAACTATCACAAATCTATCACGCTGATCGTCTTCGTATCACATACATCACAATAAAACGCAGAGAAATAAACATTTATAACACTTAAGGCTGAATACACTAACATCCGTTGCGTCCACTCTTCCCTTTTTTGTTAAAAAAACATCATCTATATTATGTTCTTAAGTTGCCATTTCTTTAAATCCTATAGAGAGCTCTGAGAGATCCATACAACTAATACTAAGTAGTTATCTCAATTTTGATCCTGTTAGAACTAGATCAGCCCATTCTCATGATGTTGCGACGGCGAAGCAATCGCTCCATTGCGTAGAACACGCGATCTGACCCTCAGTAGGGACAAACTATTCCTCCTGCGCCAGGGAAAGCGGCTGCATCTGGGTAGTGCACCCTGCAGATCTCCTTGAACGTCTTCCCTTGCCTTGGCTTTTCAACGGGCCTGTATCCTTGATAGCCATTGTTATATCCATAGTTGTACCCATAATTTCCATAGCCGCTGTATCCGTAAGATCTTCTGCCATTCCCGCTTATAGCATCATATATAGCGTCGAAGAATGGAGCAGCATCGACTGACGCTGCGACAATTAGTAGGGCAAAAAATAATATTCTCATGAAAGTCATCGCGGAAGGGTGCCAAGTGGCAATTGTCTCAATTCGGATGGCGGTCACTGCGACCTCGGCGCACGGAAGCTCACGGCTGTGGTCTGATCGCGAATGGTGCCGGGTGCTCTTATTGCACGCTTATATACTGGCCTCGGCTCGTCTGAACGGAGATAAACATTGCGCACGCGTTGGGTTCACGGTCTCCAGGCGGGAATCACATTGAGAACGCATCTACAGACGGGATGACCGGAACCCTCAACAAAATTTTAGCAAATCCTTTTCAATTGTTTTTTTTTTCTGTAAAGAAAGATAGTAGGTAACTGTCTTCCAACATCGCTGGACTCTGGCGTATAATAGAATGAGTTAAAACCCTGTCTTTTAATGTACATTTTAACATTGACGACCAATTTGGCTCAGTTTGTAATAACCCTACCTGTTATGTCTGCGAGTTCGACTCCCCGAGAGTATGATGAACACGAATGTTTGTACAATGGTGTTTATATTTATAATATGTATGAATTTGTAATTATATATGTGTAGCTTACTATGATACCACCCAACATATTTTATTTGTTTTAACATCTAATTTAGTATACCTACATATTAGTTACCTATAAGTACAAGTTTTCCCTAGTTAGAGGAAATATTATTGAACAATTGCGACTCGTTAAATGTGTCATATTATGTATCTATTGTTAAACAACAATAAAAAATAATTCTGTAGCACTAAAATTCTTAGAAACTTCTTTAGAAATAACATATTAAATGAATTTTACAATCAATTAATTTCTGAGTAAAGCTTATCTTCGTAATTGTATTACTAGTCGATCCGTCCGTCGTTCCAGAGGTCCTTCATACATCCTTCCTTGTTGATAAGAAAAATCAATGGTCAAGGGCTTAGATAAGCTTTTGCATTGATACGAAAATTACGTACCTACTAAGTGTTTATTCAAAATAACATCGAATTAAATAAAATTTTCCATACAAAGAATTAAATATACACCATTTAATTTACTAGTTGAATGCAACTATTTTAATTTAATAAGATGTTTTTGTTATTCAGAAAATATTTTAAAAGGATATTAATCCGAGATTCTCGATAAACAAGAAACTCCTTTTTTTATCTATGAAAATACCTGTTCTTCGCCCTTTTGATGTAACATGTAAATCAGGGATTGTTGAATCTTTTATTCTAAATCAAATAAATAGTATGGTATAAGTAAAAATAAAATGCAGTAGTAAAACCGAGTGAAGCGAATTTAAATCTCCAGTCTTGCACTTCTAATATTTCCACGTGCGAATCAATTTCAACATGATTACCACTTAGAGTAGGAAAGCAGTGTGAGGATACCTGCATGTCTGAGAGAACCTAGCAAGTTTTCGAAAGACTTGTGAAACACCAACCCTCACTTGCCTAGCGGAGTGCACTATGGACTGAAAAAAAGCCTATAAAAGGGTAATGCCCAGCAGTGAGAAGTTAAAAAGGGCTGAATACATACAATTAGATATAATGTTTTAAATATTATAATGCAAGTACATAATATAGACAAGATTGAGCAATAAGCATTGTATTATATAAAGCAATCATAGCTCAGAAGTGCAGTGAAGCAACTAGGTATAACAAAATTTATGTTATTGCATACAAAATCTAATAATTGATTATATTGTATTACTCTTACTATAATCAATATCATTAGGTCGATAAATATAATATTTACAATCAACTTAAACCGTTGTCATAAAACAGTTTAGAAAGGCGAAGCGAGCTTTTGAAAAGGTTTGTGAAATATTAACAAATGAGAATGTATATATTATAAACTATTTGTAATTTATAACTAATAAATATAATTACAATGCATAAATTATAAATTTAATTATTATTTTTAATAATTGTATAATAGATTACTTATTTTGCGTATCGCACCGTATTTATGTCGGTATCGAAGTCAAGTTCAAGCGGCGAGCGTTCACCTCCGGCCATGAAGACATTCACGTTGATTCACTTTATGGTCCTTTAACTTGAACTTTTCTACACTTTTTGTGTACTCATAGGAACACTTGTATGATTATTTGCTATAAATAAGGTTAGTTGATGAAATCCCAATATCTATAAAATATCTAAGGAAGAAAATATACCTTCATGATTATACTTATCCGTACAAATGAAATGAAATTGAAGTTTCTGTTTGAATGACAAAATAAAACCATATTACTAAATTCATATAGACTTATGTACCTTTAAGAAAAACACATTTTTTGTCTTTCTGTCTGTCTGCTTGTTTCGTCCAATCTTCAAAGCGGCCCGATGTTGAATAAACTTTCACTGGCAGTTAGCCGATTTTATAAGGAGTAACTTACTTTCTATTATTGTAGAAAAAGAATAAGGGTTCCGCTATCCTTTGAAAAAATGAAAACAAACCCGAACGAAGACGAATCGCTAATAAAAATGTAAAGATGCAGATTTTCTTAATTATTTTACTAATCGCTTAGTTAGGGTTTTTTTATAGTTTCAAAGTAATTTATTATAATGTATAGAAAATAATGAATCTGTAATACTAATAATCATCCTTGACCAAATAACACGAATTTGTTATAAGTTAGGTCAGAATGGTTAAAATTGAATTATAGTCGCACAAGGTACGCCGGCACTCGGCACAGTGGCATATTACGAGTAAGTTGGTAGCGACCTCATTTCATGTTTAAACTTAACTTTCCTATTATTATTACAGCCTGATTTGTTGTAATATAAAAACTTAGGAATAAAGTGATTTTCTTATCAAGAATTAAATCGTAGGCGTCGTAAATTTATACCCAGATCAAAATTTTAAAAAAAATCATTAAGCATATATTGCAACATTAATTTTGAGTCTAAAGTGTTCTCGTTATTTTTTTATTATTTTTCTATTGATTTCTATTTCAATCACCAACGACCGTAATAAATACGTTGGACAGAAATAAGATTTCCAAAGGGCAATCATTTAAGAGATCTCATTTTTCTTTTCCTTGTTGTAAATCAGTTATAAAAAAACAATGAAGTAAACCAACTTAGCTGTCATAAAGTTTGTAAGATTGTATAAGGGAAAACTAAAACTACTGATCCGATTCTAAAAATTGTTTATTTAATAGGAAGTTATATTACCCCTGAGTGATATTTTCATTAAGATAAAATGTGTATACTGTCAAAATGAGAGCAACTTTGATTAAAGTCGGAAAAAATGGACGTTTAGTTACTTTATTAGCTATTGTAATATTGGTTATTTCACTTTTCGGAAAAATACAAAATGTTCTCGGAAAAAGATCGAAGCAAGTCGTTCAAATTAAAACATTCATAATCATAATACCCATACAAAATAATAAAGCTAACACGGGATATTAATTCTGTAGCATAAAAGATGGTCTCCATTACTATTTTTAAAACTGAATTGCTAGATTTGCTTCACAGAAGACTGATTCCATTGCTTAATAAATACAAAGAATGTTATAGACTAATACAGTATGCTTTGTTTAAATACATAACGAGAAAAGTGTGCCTTACTCAAGAAAATGTACCTATTTTCTTAGAAATAGACGGTGCGCATTTTTCTTATTACTTCTTTCGTTTTGTTATTATTTTATACGGCGAAGTTAAACCAACATTTAACTCTGTCTTTATGAAGCAGTTACTTACCAAATACTAGCTGTTTACTTACAACATTCACATTAATTATATATTATTCGGCCTTTCTCTAAACAAATTTAAAAATTTTGTAGAAACTAGCGACTCGCACTCGTTCCACTTGTTATACACATAAACCTTCCTCTTGATTATTGAATCACTGATAGAGTGATTTAAATAAAAGCATCAAAATCCGTTGCGTAGTTTTAAAGATCTAAGCATACCTAGGGACAGACATACAGCGGGAAGCGACGTTGTTTTATACTATGTAGTGTGATGATAGGATAAATCTGATAATCCGTATTTTTTAGATTATATCAAATTCTAATCTCCAGTAAGGAAAAGCACAAATATACAACTGTAGAGTATCCGAATAATAAACATTGTTCGGATACTACACTAGACAAAATGTTCTATAGTCACTGCCACTTAAAGACGAATGTATAGAAATACTTATAATAAAGTGAAACTTTACCACAAAGATATTTTCACTGACGATATATTAAATTATCTCTTTTAAATTATTAAACTATCTTAAAATACAAGCATAGCAACAGCTAGTAAGGTGACATGGCAACGATAAACAAGTATTTAAGCGTTTAAACTTCTCAACAAGGTATACTTGAGATGTGACGGGTGTCCCAATAAACCAATTAGGATGTAGAGTGGAATATTTTAGAAGGGAGCAGGAAATAGTGAAGATAATATTATATTTACGATCATCGGGTGCTTGGAGATGAGTTTCATTATACAGACGACACGATTGGCTCAGTTAGCAGTGACCCTGCTTTCTGTGCCAGCGGTCGCGGGTTCGAGTCCCGCTGGGGGCATTTATTTGTTGAGCACGAATGTTTGTTCTTCAGTCATGGGTGTTAATATTTATATTATGTATGTATTTAAAATTTATATGTGTAGTATATCAACTATCTGGTATCCGTAATACAAGCCTCGTAGCTTACCACGGAACTAGATGGCGCTGTTGTAAAAAAAAATGTCCCAACATAGTACATTATGGTATATTATATACTTTTCTTATTATCAATATGTTTATATAACAAGGACTGTATTACTCGTAGTTATTATCCGTGATCCGTTTTGATCAATCCGTCCATCCACATAAAATAATTAATTTAAAATAATTTCACCTTTATAATAATCCTAGAAGAAGTTACGATGACGTTTTTGATTACTTATCATAAAATATATATATAATATTATAAAGATAGGTACGCACATTAATATAAAAATATTCATACTTCTTATTAGAATAAAAGCATGATACTTTTATTCTATGAAATCCATGTAAGACTTCTTGCAATAAACAAATAATAAAAATATAACTTCGCTGTGCTATTGATTTTTTTAGAAGAAATCAGTAAAAATTAGTGCTATGCATTCCTAATATGTAAGGAGTCTAAGTTTTACTCGTAACACATAGAATTTTAATTCAACTTATAGTTGTTAGTTACTTCTAACTTTCATGTCAAGCTCTAAATGAATCCAAGAATTCATTTGTGAATGCCAAAAGGAATTATGCCCGTTTATAAAGTAAGATAGCGCATTGAGTAATATTTTGTGGCACTGCGGCTGTAGCGCTATGAAATAACTCGAGGTATTTATAATAGTTAGAATAAAAGAAGAAGGAATGCACTAGAAATGCAATCAAATGTAATTTATATTATTATCTTTTTATTATCAATAAAAAGACTAAGACGAAAAACGTATAAGAAGTAGGGGTCCATAGAGACAGTTAGTGACTTAACCTCGCTACAGTGGACTATGTTTTACTCCAGATCATACTCTATCTTTGTTCTAAATCGCATCTAAATCTGTCGAGACTTTTCATTTTGAAGAAGTAACATTAAAACCAATACATTACTTTCCAATTACTGTATTACTGATCTAAGACACGCTCTTATGATTGCAAATCACGTGCATTTCATCAATCAATGGCCAGTCATATTTCTAACTTTAAATATTCACTAGAAATATTAATGTTTGTAATACCGTACCTATAGGATATCTTGTATAGCATATAGGGCTTTCGCAATGACTGTGCAAGACCAGTGCATACAAAATGTAACTTTGTTTCAAATAAGTCAAACTGATTGATATCAAGCCTAAGCAATAATTAGCTGTGGCTACGTGCAGCTAAAACAAGGTTTTAAAATCAAGTCGTGAGCATAATATTAAGTGTTGAAAAACTTATTCGATCTACATCACTTTACTCTATTGCATTATTTATAATAATAATAATAATACGTTTATTCCAGTAATCAGTCCATAAAAAAGTGTTGTAAACTTTTATTACTTATGTTGATAACTCACAAAAATAAATATGAATGGTAAAAGTAATTTAAAATATTTTTAAAGATAATTATGACTTATTCTTTATCACTTTTAACACAAACAAAAGTTTGCCATTGAGTGTATATTTGCTAATTGTTCAGGCTCCAAATGTTATATGGATTAAAATATTTAGTACATGGATAGAGTATTACCCGCACACATAACCCTTTGTTAGGCTACCTAGGGATGTTCCTAAGATAAGTGAAAATTCTAAACATTTATTTTGTTTATAAATGTAAAAAATATATAGGTACCATTAGAAATCTTGAGGACTTGTCATTTCGTTACACAACTTAAATATTTATTAAAAATATGATATTTTTAATAAATATTTTCTAGTAAAATAACTACGAGTACGTTTTAAGATAGGTAATCTATATATATATAATGAAAATGGTCTTCGTTTGAGGCACAATCACGCCTAAACCACTGATCGTATCGACATGAAACTACCACCATTCGATGCGAAATTTTTCCTAGATGGTTTATGGCTATCTATTTTTTGAATTCCAACATTCCTTCATTTTTTTATTGCTGTTTTACTTTTATGAACATTTATTCCGCTAATAAAAACAAAAGATAAGCATTTTCTCTTGATTCTTTTGTTTTCATGGATTTCAACAGAGTATATTAAACGGATTACGGTTTTTTACATTCAGCTAAGAATCTACTCACGGTAGTGGAGAACGGCTGGACCAATTGGGCTTTTTTTCTTTATCTTCAGAATTGTCAGGAAAAAGTTTTGTATGTAAAAAATTTTTAAAAAATTCCGATAAAAAGTTAAAAATTTCGATGATAATCGAAGAATTCCCATCTATATAGTCACTCACCACGAAATATCGGGAACCATAAGACTTAGAAACGTGAAACTTGATAGGAATATTACTTTTGCTATGTAGAGGTCAGCTATGAATAGATTTTAAGAAATTCATCCCCCAAAGGGGGTTGCGGGGGCGTTAACAATGAACGATTCCCGTTTTTAAACTATAGCTCCTATAGACTTCAAATTTGGTAGGAATCTTCTGTAAGAGGTGTAGAAAGACGCTATGAACGAATTTTACGATAGCTCACCCCGCAGGGGGTTGCGGGGGTGGGTATTAACAATTAATATTTTTAATTTTCCAGCTAAAGCTCCTACAAGCTCCAAATTTTGTAGGAATTTTCTATAAGTGATGTAAAAATGATTTATGAACAAATTTTACGATATCCCACCCCAAAGAACTTTACATGTAGCTATCCAATCAACGGACTAAGAATGTTACATTCATTTTACTTTTGCAGACTACATAACCGACGAATTCTTTTATTGCGGGATCGCGGAAATGTAACAGATTAAAATGAATGCATTTTCCAAGCACTTGAGATGTGGAAAAGAAATTTAGTAACTTATTCCAATAGAATTCATAAAAAACATGAACAATTAATTTTCTATAAAAAATTGATGTCACGGAGAAAATTTTAGTTAACAGAAAATTCGTCGCACTTGAACCTAGACAGATTTCAACTTCACATATGAGACTTGCAATGACTTAAACTTAAACTTTCAATGCTCATTTCAATTTAAATTTCATTTCAAAAGTCTAAACAATATCGATGCTTTCAGTTCTATCCGCGGGGCCTATTTATGTTCATACGAAAAAAAAAAAAAGGAGAATAAAAATATTAAAAAAACAATAAAAATGAAACATAAAATGTAATTTATTTCCTTTGTCAATTCGCCCAGCGAAGCGGGCGGGAAACGGCTAGTATAATAATAAAGAAGTGCCTATATCTACACAGTAAAGTATTATACACTAGATATTATGATGGAATCTATATAAATAAAAATGAATGTTGGCAAGCGCATAACTCGAGAACGGCTCGACCAATTCGGCTAATATTTTTTTGTATGTTCCTTAAGGCCCGCGGAATGTTTTTATAATAAAAAAATATATAAAATTCAAAGTTTGTAAAATCTTATAAAATAATAATTAATATTTTTTGTGTTATAGTATTAATATACAAACAAGCTACTTAATATAAGACTCAATTAAAAAAAGTTAGCTAATTGGCTGCTTAGCCGCAAAAACTCATTTTTTTATTCTTGGGAAATGCATACAGTCCTAAAAATATTTATATTATGGAC
Source organism: Boloria selene (assembly GCA_905231865.2). Taxonomy (NCBI): domain Eukaryota; kingdom Metazoa; phylum Arthropoda; class Insecta; order Lepidoptera; family Nymphalidae; genus Boloria; species Boloria selene. The sequence goes on along the minus strand of HG993135.1, from coordinate 3,445,233 downwards.
TGTATTGTTTTATTACGTTTTTTTTTTATAAAGAATATACGTAGCTACATATAATAGATGAAAACAATCAAGTATCTTTGTCATTGTGCATATAATTTGCTTATATATTCAATACACTAACTTCCTCAACAGTTATTACTGTCATAATACCATTCAAGTATTTATAATCAACTAAACTCCTCTGGTTACAAAGTGCTGATGAAAATAAGTATTTTATTATTTCATCTTTTATTTTCTATTATTAATATATTATTTAAATAAATATTATATTTCATAAGTAGAAAATCGAATGGTATACGTACATATTTACATTGTGCAACTTGCAAGCACGAAAATACGTTTGCAAATATAAAAAAGTTTGTTAAAACTTGGGTCTCACACTTCCTCGATTTTAATGTCCGAATAATTTTCAAATTTGTTACCACTTACATATACGGCGAACCTGAATGTATGACAAATGTAAAATGTGCTGATTTGTATTAGGCATATTAAATAATGATTATAATCCATATATAAAATCGGCGGTTAATTATAATTTTCGTTCACATCTACGGAACAAATTTTAAAAGGACGCAAAAGCTCGTCTTAAGAGCTCAAGTAAATGGTAATTCCTTTGAACAAGTACATCTTCCCACGCTTTGCTATTCTCGATTGTGTATCTTTAAGCAAAAGTTGAATAACAAGTAGGGGTGTTAGATAAAGATTTCATGAACGTCGCATCGCTTTGGTTCTGTGCATAACAAAACTAAAACTAAAGTGGTGACCATAAATTGAATAAGCTATAAAGTGTATGTGCATGTCATATACGTTTTGTATGTTTTATTAGTAAGAGCCAGTGATTTAAAAAATTAAATAGTTCTAAGGACTGCCTTAACGTAAAGATAAAATGAAAAAGGTATAATGGCACATATACAGCCAAACTCACGTACAGATATAGACCGTGCATAAATGTATTATTTTTTGCGACCATATTACAAAAACTAACGTTGTTTTTATAGAAACCATAAAATAAAAAATAAATGCCACTATATAATTGACATCTTAACATAAAGAAATAGTAGGATAAAATGTTATAATTCTCATATGACATATATGATCTGTCCACTTGTACGCTATGACTCTTACATTCTTATCTGAACATGTACTACATATAAATAACTATAACATAGCAAATAGCGCTATGATTTATTTCTTTCCTTCTCGTGATTAATGTTATGGTGTTGAGCCTTTTGATTTACGAGTATATAAGGGAATACATAAAATACTTATAATACAAACAATGACAATTGTAATGAATATTAACACTAATTAATTGATAGGGAATACTTTTAATATTTATGTATTTAACTTTTAGCTAACATATGCTTAGACAAGTTTGGCTCAGTTTGTAGTGCTACTACAGCCTTACTTGCTGCGCCAGCGGTCGCGAGATCGAGTCCCGCTGACGCATACATTTGTTGAGCACGTATGAGATTATATTTATAATATGTATGTTTTTAAAATAACTTATATATGTACTACATATATTAACTATCTGATATCCGTAACACAAGCCTCGTAGCTTAACACGGAACTAGATAGCACTTTGTGTAATAATGTCCCAACATATTTATTTATTTATATACTTGTTGATTATTTAATTCACTCCACTAATTCTCAGACAGACAGAAAATAATCTCAGTAGAAAACATACAAATGAATAAAAAAGAAAATCATTTTTTTATATTTAATCGTTATCTACCCATGAAATATGTCCCTACTTATTTTGGTTCAAGCAAGTTCCACGTTGGATTAGCTGAGATTAGGCTTCTGAGAGCACTTAATGATGTACCCGTAAACTGCGCGCTGGACATTATGATACTAAATTAGAGTTATATACCCAACTATGTGTGTAAAAACCACCAGAATATATACACAGTTGGTCAAGATAAAAGGAAATCATACGAGTGTACGATTGTGCTCTTAAAGAAATGTATTATTCAATTAACCATATATAAGAATCACCAATCTCATCAACAAATTCATACTTTAAAAAATTTTAGTTGCGATAAACTATTCTGCCGCTCTTCCCACAGTTTCCGTTTTCTTTTAAATATACCACAAACATAGAAAAGCAATAATAGTCTATTCAATTTTCATTTATATGGTTTTGAAACGTGTCAGTGGGGCCTGAATAATTATAACCTCAATGAATACTTCTCATTAACTGAAAAATCAGCTATCTGATTGACAACTTGGTAAACTAAAATTCCTGTGACACAAAACAACCTTAAGGTGTAAATAATCTCGTCTTCATCAATCACCAGCCTGCAGTTAGTAGTACAAGCCGTATGTTACCGTTGAGTTTAATACGTCACATAAACTGTAATGGCCCTGTACTGATCTTGTTTACAGTCCCGTAATATTTTTCTATGTTTGCTACACATTTTTTATTGAATAAACTAGCAATAGGAATATACGTCCTTACATGTTCACAGTATTTGTATTTAATAATTTCTTATATGACAGGCGAGAATTTATTTTTTGTATTATTACTTCTTTTGCACAGCATAAAGGAACATATAGCAGATTGTTCATTTTTTTTTACTGGGATGATAATAGGTTTACAAATTTTTACATTTGCTCCTGCAGTATTTGAAACGGAAATCCGGGAAAGTCCGCTGAGGTTGTATATAGGGTATATCCCTTTTTAAATGTAATAAACAATTGTTTAGCGATTTATGTATTAAAATATTTTACACATTCTGTATACCCAATTTTTTATATATTTTTTATTAGAGTGAACAATGTTTTTATTTAATCTACTGGACAGATAAAGGGTAATATGTATAGTACATTTGTTATAAAAAGTTAGCTTTAAGTTATGAGCCAATGACGGAAATATAAGACAAATAAAATGCGCGGATCAAGGCAGAAAATTTACAAAGAAAAGTTTTCGGGTGAACTTAAAACGAGTTTGACATTTATACTCTAACTAGCCGTTTCCCGCCCGCTTCGCTGGGCGAATTGAAAAAGGAAATAAATTACATTTTATGTTTCATTTTTATTTTTTTTCCATATTTTTATTATTCTCCTTTTTTTTATTTTTGTATGAACATAAATAGGCCCCGCGGATAGAACTATAAGCATCGATGTTGTTTAGACTTACACAAATTCCAAATTCCATCGATTTAGCCTGTATCTTCCATCCAGGTGATTTTTCTCACTAATATTCATTGTAACTTTCAATGTGCAATCATTTAAGTTAAAGTTAAAGTCGTTAAAATCGTTTAAGTTAAAGTCATTGCAAGTCTCATATGTGAAGTTGAAATTTGTCTAGGTTCAAGTGCGACGAATTTTCTGTTAACTAAAATTTTCTCCGTGACATCAATTTTTTATAGAAAATTAATTGTTCATGTTTTTTATGAATTCTATTGGAATAAGTAACTAAATTTCTTTTCCACATCTCAAGTGCTTAGAAAATGCATTCATTATAATCTGGTACATTTCCGCGATCACGCAATAAAAGAATTTGTCGGATATGTAGTCTGCAAAAGTAAAATGAATGTAAAATTCTTAGTCCGTTGATTGGCTACATGTAAAGTTAAGTTTTGGAAACCTCTCAATGACTTTTTCTCCGCTGCCAAAAAGACCATTGTTGTAAGGAAATACACAAATATCCCTACATATACGAAGATCCCCACCAAATTTGGAGTCTGTAGAAGTTACAGGTTGGAAATTAAAATTTTAGATTTTAACACCCACCCCCGCAATTCCTGTCGGAAGTAGACTATATTGAAATCCATTTTGAGATGATCTTTATGTGAATAATAAAAGATTCCTACCATATTTAGAATTTTTAGAAGCTATATTTCGCTTATAGAAAATTCCTACAAAATTTGGAGCTTGTAGGAGCTTTAGCTGGAAAATTAAAAATATTAATTGTTAATACCCACCCCCGCAACCCCCTGCGGGGTGAGCTATCGTAAAATTCGTTCATAGCCTATTTCTACACCTCTTACAGAAGATTCCTACCAAATTTGAAGTCTATAGGAGCTATAGTTTAAAAACAGGAATTGTTCATTGTTAACGCCCCCGCAATCCCCTTTGGGGGATGGATTTCTTAAAATCTATTCATAGCTGACCTATACATAGCAAAAGTAATATTCCTACCAAGTTTCACGTTTCTAAGTCTTATGGTTCCCGAGATTTCGTAGTGAGTGACTATATAGATGGGAATTCTTCGATTATCATCGAAATTTTTAACTTTTTATCTGACTTTTTTAAAATTATTACATACAAAACTCTCTCCTGACAATTCTGACTATAAAAAAATAGCCTAATTGGTCCAGCCGTTCTCCACTACCGTGAGTAGATTCTTAGCTGAATGTAAAAAACCATAATCCGTTTAATATACTCTGTTGAAATCCATGAAAACAAAAGAATCAAGAGAAAATGCTTATCTTTTGTTTTTATTAGCGGAATAAATGTTCATAAAAGTAAAACAGCAATAAAAAAATGAAGGAATGTTGGAATTCAAAAAATAGATAGCCATAAACCATCTAGGAAAAATTTCGCATCGAATGGTGGTAGTTTCATGTCGATACGATCAGTGGTTTAGGCGTGATTGTGCCTCAAACGAAGACCATTTTCATTATATATATATAGATTACACAGGAAACCGCAAAGAAAGTTTTTTTTTAATTCTCTAAAGATTAGAAATACCAAAGTTGAAAAACAACATTTTGTATGTCGAATCAATCATTTTTAATGTCATTTTTATAGTTAAGATTTGTTAGCACTTTATGTACACACTTAAACTATAGTATACAGTTAATCTCAGCTTAGAAACCTTATATAAGGCTCTAGCGGGCAGTTAGTAGTGCAATCCAAATGGGCCGTAAAGGAGAGTGGGCTGCATTATGACGTCTAAACGATAATGCACAGATCTTCATCTAAGAAAAGTGCAGCTTTTATTAGACACATTCGTACTTTGAAATTGATATTCTAATACAGTTCGGTTCTATTAGAATCATCATTCATCATCGGTCATTTTGTCAATAAATAATTAAAAAATCCTGTTTTTTCACAAGCATTGTTTTCATGCGAATTGTGTATTATTTGGTTTTAAACATCTAGACCTTGAGCAGGTTTATTAATTGATGTTTCTTGCCAAGCTCTAGCTTAGGTAGCTTTCTTGGCAACCGCTTCTACACCGTGCTCTATCTGCCATTATACGGTTTGGTAAATGCCTAGCTAATCTTCAGTTGAATGTTGTTCAAATACGGCTCACACTATTCTATACATATATTTAACTTAAAGTACTGACAATATAGATGTGATTCGTACCAATTTCGTTTAAAGTGTAGGTGCAGGTGTATAATATCGTCGATATTTCTGCAATACGCTATATCTAATATTAATTTCTTTTTGATTTCACTAAGATATATTTATATTAGTTTCCAAGATATATTTAATTTCAACACGTATGTATGTAAGAAATAATTATTAAGAACTTTACTACAACTCACAAAACTATTTGCGAAACTTGTAACGTAATTATAACTTGTTAAAGAGCGTATAAAGACCTAATTGTTCATTTTTAATGTTACTTTTCTTTTCGATTTTGCGCCGACTTCATATGACCTATATTACACCTATTTTATAAAGCTCAAATACCTATGAGTTATGACTTGGCGGACTTTACATGTCTTTCACGATGTTTTCCTTCAACGGTTAGTCATGTTAGAAATGATTCGCACTGAAAATATCAGAGGTGCGATATATTCTTATTTAAATGACACTTGTGCTAAGGTTTTATAAATAGAGTACATACGCAGGTTCATACTTACTTTAAAAAAAATAGAAGCCTTCTGGGAATTACCGCGTATTATGTGACAAGAATTATTAAAAAAAGCAAAGAACTTTATCCTCTCGAATCATCTATGATTATAGATGAGTAAATAATCTATATCTTATAAGGTTCACATAAAATAAACCGAATATAAGTAGAAAATGAAGTGCGGTAAAGTTTCAATGGTATTTAAAACAAAAATTATAATTACTCAGATTAATGTTGACCACACAAATTTACATGTTCTGATTTATCACCGACTTATTTTGAATAAAAATTACCATTAGAATATAATATGGAGAAGGAAGTCATTATTCAGTACGAACTCCGCATCCTCTGCTCGAATCATATGCAAATACTACGACGCAAAAATTAAATTCCTGAGTAAATTCGCTTTCCTGTTTCTGTGAACTCAATTGTTTTAATCTTTTTCGTGTTAAAGCTGCGGTCACTAATTGCAACTTTAAATTTCATAAGATTATAGTAAAATAAATGAAGGATTTGTATAATCTTATATAGACTTAAAATTGGTATTTGGCATATTTATATTTATATTTTTCCCATCATGTTTACGGATTTCTTAGAGAAGTTAATTAGTACTTAAAGCTGTATTATAGATTATTCTTAAAGAAAATCTTATTTCTGAGATTTAATAATAAACGGAATAGGTAAATGCCTTTATTTTTTTACGGTATACGTATGTACCTAATTTTATCACAGCCTATGGTTTTTTAGACTTTTTATATTTCTATTAAAGTGTCTGCTCTAATCTACCTTATATTAAAATTGTTGGCGGTTAGTGGAAAAAACGCGGGAACAAATAGTATATACTTACTCATATGTAGAGAATAATATTTATTAGTGAGATGCATCTTTCACACTAATTTTCAAGGTTTCTTAAGTCAAATGAAATTGCTTTAATTTTTTTTCACTGTTTACTATCTAGTGTGCATAGTCGTGAAGCATGAATTGCGCATTTTCTTATGTGCCGTCGTCACCGCCGGTACCTACTTACTGCACTAAATTACGAGCTTCCTTAATAAAGAACGAATAATATTTTTGCTTAAGACACAACAAAGAAACTGCCTTTTAGATGAGATTTGTGGTATCATAAAATAATTTTATGACAATATTTTCATAGGTTTATTTTTATTGAAATAATTAATTATGACAGACAGTGGTAGCCCAGTGGTAACGCGGTCGCTTGTTACGGGTTACGCACCTCTTATATTTTCATGTGCGAATCATTTATATCATGATTACCACTTGTCTTACGGTGAAGTAAAACATCGTGAGGAAACCTGCATGTCTGAGAAAACCTAGCAAGTTGTGCAATGCAACCATGCATTTTTGTGAAGAGCACGAATATTTGTACTACAGTCATGTTAATATTTGTAATATTATGTATATATTTAAATTTATCAATATGTATCTATTCGAGAAAACAAAGACCGCCGACCGTCGAGCTTTTGTATAAATTTCAAGATTGTATCAAAGGTTCTTTATGATACTGATGTTTCATGATATCAGTATCATACAATACTTAATATTCATCACAAGATACAATATTTTATATTGCAAAAAAGTATATTTAATCATTTATTAGATATAGAATTTTAATCATCATTTACTTATTTTTTTCTTTTTCCAAAGCAAACAAAAATGTGGACTTTTACTAGAAAACGAAAGAAAACAACAGGCATTTTATCCGACCTCGCGGGTTCATCCCGATAAGTGGCGATCATTACGTGGTCAACTGGTCGCCTAACCGCCTTAACCTTACTTTACCTTCCGGGTTCTTATGGCACGATGATTGCTTCCTACATTCTTGTCTCTTCTTGAAAATAAAAAAATATAAATTTTGGCAATTTCTTGTTCATTATAATTTATAGTAGGAATTCCAATATGCTTTACGATATTTTAGTGTAATAATTATTACATGAATTAACAAGATATAAATGTGGCTAAATGTAAGCTATAATAAACATTATCCTCTTAAGCTTGAAGTAATTCTTAATTGATTAAAAAGTGTTATTTCGTTTTTTAATTAATGACAGTTAATAATTTTTTAGGTTTATTTAACAATTATTGTCTCAAATTATTGTAAGCACAAGTTAGCGAATAAAAACCGTCATTTTGTTTTTTTTTTCAAGTGATTAGCCGCCAATTTGTTTTGTCATTGTCTTACTCGATTTTTATAAATAAGATATGCTATAAATATTTAATAATTTAATATAACGAGTCTAATTTATAAGAACCGAATAAGTCGTTTAGTAATTACGAGGGAAAATAACGACATAAGTACATAAATAAAGAGGTCAGACACATAACCCTTTGACCTTCACTGCAGCCAGTGAACATATAAATCATACATTAAAATAAATATATCAAATATTCTCAGCTACCAAGTAACAACGTACACTCTTCATCTCACACCTCTCTTCAATCAATCACTTTAATTCAGTCAAAACAGTCGTTACCGTTATAAATCTAACGGAAAAACAAATTATAGCCCATTGCCAAACGAATTTTTGCATCAATCATCTTAACGGCCTCAGCTATAATCTCCGAATTCGCTCTATCGCCTGGCGGCCCTGCGATCGCGACAAATATTGTTAATGCGAGTCAATGCCGTACTAAGGCCGCATGCTGCATGACTCATCGCTCCAGACTTTACGTCATTTCTTCCAGCCCCGGGAATTCCTAGGTACACTTCACTATACTTCTATACTAATATTATAAAGAGGAAAGATTTGTTTGTAAGTATGTTTATAACAAATTGGCTTAAAAAGTACTGGACCGATTTTAAAAATTCTTTCACCATTTGAATGCTACATTATCTTATCACTGATTAATATAGGCTATTTTATTTGCAAGAAAAAAATAAGGATCCCTACTAAAACAATAACAGGAGAGGAGGAGGAGTGCACGCCGCACATAATATATGAAATAGGTAGCCGCGCGGCTCAGGAGTATATTAAAGCTGGAGTAACTTTGGAGAATTTTCAACCCAGCGAGTGATCGAATGAAGTTTAGTAGCGATTAAAAAATGAACGCGGGCGAAGCCCTGCGTATTGCTAGTCAGTCATATAAATAAAATTGTAGTGTCTGTTTTTAATTCAAATTAACAACTTTCCACTTTATAATATTTATCTGTCTGTCTGTTGGTTCCGTTTAATCTCTAAAAAGGAAGAACCGATTTTGACGGGATTCGCAGGTAGCTTATGTTATCCCGGGGGGGAGGCTGTACCCCTACCGGGCGCGTCCCCAGGTGGCGGATGGGGGAACGCCACCTGCTCTTCCTAACCAGTCGAGCGGGTGGTACCAGTTTACCTGGCGCGGACCAAAAACCATAGACGGCGGGACAGGAGGTTCCGTGACTGCCGACCGGGGTGGCACCTCTGGCTGCCGTCACAGCTAAGAGGTGCCACTAGGGGCCGCCTAGCGGCCACCGGTTGCGCGACCCCTTCGGGGGTTTCGTAACCGGACATGGGGGGGTGCCGGCCTTGGGACTGCATTGCAGGCCCTCGGCGGGCAGAGGGGAGGGCCGCGGGGGGGGGGGGGAGGACTGCCGGCAAACGCGGCTCTCCCTACCCTCCGCGGACTAACGGAGGTCGCCACCGTCAGTTGGTGGCGTGGTGGGGCTGCAGGGGAGGAGGAGTGCCGGTATTCGCCGTACTCCCTATCCTCTGCAGCCGTTTTTTTGCCGCGGGGGGCGCGAAGAACAAAATATTTCTCCCCGCCTTCCGCGGTCCCAGCTAGGCCGTCACCGCTGATGGCGGCACGTGAGGGGGCGGCAGGGGAAGGGGAGTGTCGGCGTTGTCGCATCCTCTTCTCCTGCGGCCGTTAGTGGGGGGGGGGGCCTTCGGGCGTAGTGGGTGGGCCTTCGGGCGTTTTTTTAGGTGTGCCCAATTCGATTGGGTGGGAGGTTTTTGGTTATATGCGTATAGACTTATATACGCATAAACCCCTTATTTTTTGCAGGTGGCCCACTTCGGTGGGCGGTGTAAGTGTTGTGTGGGGCTGCTCCGGGTACTTCTCTGATCAGCAGAGTGGACTTGCGAGCAGCTTCACTTTTCTGAAGGGGTTCACTTCGGTGGACAGAGGGGGCTGTTTCTCAGCAGTCCCCTCACCTGATGGGCCATGGCCTGCCGCCGGGGCGTCGCGGTTGAGTGCTTTAAGCGATCCCGTGGCGTTCCACTATGGCGGATGAGGGCTGCTTGGTTTTTAGTGGGTAGGACCGGCTCTTGCACACCCCGGCCGGGTGAGTCCCAGACCCTACCCGGGCAGGCCTGTTTTTGGTGCGTAAATGCATTTTCCAAGCGTAATAAAAAAAATAAAAAAAAAATAAAAAAAAAAAGGTAGCTTATGTTATAAGGAGTAAATTAGGCTCCTTTTTTCATTATAAAAAGCGTTTAATTTATTTACTTTTGATTGCTGAATTTGCTAGTATACACTAAAAACTATAGAAGCTATATAAAGTTACTTTTTTGCCGCTATAGTTTAGATTATATTATAGTATGTATAAATAATTTTAAATATTATTGTGTTATTTTATTTAGTCTGTTGACAAAAATATAACCTTTTATACAGTCATTATAAGAAATAATTTGAGTTTGAGTCACAATTTTTTGCATAGTAAAAAAATCTAATCTATAACTCAATCTCCAAAGTGGCTGAAAAAATGAATTACTTTAACTAGGTATAGTAATAAAAATCTATATTAAACAGTTTTTCTAATAACTCTGTTTATCATGTAATTACTATACCTAGGAATCCATTGATTTATATTAAATCGTAGAAAATCCCCGTCTATGAATATTTCTACTTATGGATCATCAATTTATCCTCAATAACTATATTTGCACAAATAAATTACCAAAAACCTTGATCTCATATCAAAATCATTGACCGTTTGTGATAATTCTTCGAAAATAGTTGTGGTAATAATAAACTTAGTTATAACGAATTTTATTACTTATATGTTGGGACATTATTGCATACAGTGCTATCTAGTTCCGAGTTAAGCTACAAAGCTTGTGTTACGGATACCAGATAGTTGATGTACTACATATATTACTTTAAATAAATACATAATATAAATAAATCTCATGACGCGAAGGCCTCGTAATTGGCGTTATGTTTTAAAACTTTTTAAAACTCGACTTTAAAAAACTACAAAGTAAAAAATAACTGAAACATGGATGTTTATATTATAAATTATATTTATTTAAAGTTGTATTATAATTTGTGTATTAAATATTTGGTATCCATAACACAGGTCCCGTAGCTTACCATGAAAAAAGATGGGGCTGTTTGTTAATATTACAACGTATTCATTCGTTCATTCACTTATTACCATGACGTTCAGACAATAGTTACTTTGAAGAAAGCGAGAGCTTATTGACAGCGCCGGATCTACGATTTTTTCGAACAGGGGCAAAACCTTGAAAGTGGCGCCCCCTCCCTTCAGTGTTTGAGAAAAACTGTTAGAATTGCCAATAAGTAGCATTTTTTGTGACCATATGCGAAAATAATATTCCTTTAATAAATTTAAACTTTTTACTATCTAATAACTAATAACATTCATTTGTGACATAAAACAGAAACAGAAAAAATAATATAATCAGGAAAGACTACAACTTTACACGGTGTGCTTTCTTTTCTGTAAAATAATGTATTAGCTCCTCAAAGTCCGTCGCAAAGGCAGTTTTGTTTTCAATGGTTAGTATCGCGAGGCCAGATACACGCACCTGACTCATTGTTGAACGTAGATACTAATAGAAGCTATATACTATCATTGGGATTTGGGAAACTTCTTGCAAGTCATACTTTTACAGGATGTTGTAACACAGGTCGAAGGCACTTGATTTTTCATTCATTTCATTTACTAGCTCTTTAAATACGGCAAGTTAAATAAGGCAACCAAATGCATTCAAGTCTTTTGAATATTTAAGAGCTAGATCGGCTCCATTTTTTTACAGATCTATCGACATATTTAAAAAGGCTGGCCACTGAGGAAGGTGATTTTGTCATGTAGACGCTTTGCAATCTATACTATTGTCTGAACTGAATTTATTATAATTTTTGGTTTTCGACGATCCAATGCTTTACAGCTATCATAGTCATGGTCACTGTAAAGCATTGGAAACGTCGGGAATCAAAAATTACATAGATTTAATTTACATATATGGGCAGGAGCTGTTAAGACCAAGGGGAAGGCGCTTGCAGCCAGTCTGAACATAGCGAAGGCCTTTGATCGGGGATGGCACAAAGTGCTTCTTTCGAAGGTACCTTCCTATGGGCTCCCCGAGAAATTATGCAACTATCCAGTTGCCAGTTTTTTTCAGATCGGAACATGAAGGTAGTTGTTGACGGTGCTTGTTCTGATCCTAAATACGTTATATACGTGCCGGAACTAACTTGTGTCTGAAATTGAATCTTTGCTAACCAAAGTAAAGCCCCAAAAAGACACAAGTCTGCACGTTAACCGTTAAAAATCGTCATTTGTCGTAACAGGACACTCCCCTCTCTGCCACAGCCAGTATCGGAATACTTGGCGTCGACATTTAGAGCAACTTCCAGTTCCGTGGTCAATTGGAAGGTAAGGCTAAATTAGCCTCAAAGAAGCTTGGTGTGCTGAGAGTGGCGAGACAGTACGTCACGTCGGGTCAGCGTCTTAATCTCTATAAGGCGCATATTCAGCCCCACATGGAGTACTGTTCTCATCTCTGGGCGGGAGCTCTCCAGTACGAGCTACTTCTATTTGACCGCATTCAACGTAGGGCTCGGTCTAAAGTTAGCTACGATCAAGCTCTGTCCGATCGGCTTGATCCTTTAGCTCTGCGAAGAGATGTTGGATCACTCTGCATCTTCTTCTGCAATTATCACGGGGAGTGTTCCGAGGTATTGTTTGGACTGATCCCGGTCGCAGAATTTCATAATCGGACATCGCGCCAAAACCGTAAATTCCACCCACACCACCTCGATGTCCAGCGTTACACGACAGTGCGATTTTTGAGACATTTTCTATCTTTCTGTACTATCACTCTGTGGAACCAGCTGTCGCCAGTATTCCAAACCGTTACGACCTGGCATCCTTCAAGAAGAGATGTAAAGACCTTCCTGAAAGACCGGTAACGCATTTGCAAGCCCTGCGGCGTTGCAGATCCATGGGCGGTGGTGATAACTTTCCATCAGGTGAGCCTCCTGCCCATTTGCCCCCTTTGTCCCATAAAAAACAATAATAGAGCAGTACACTTGATGTTTAGCCGACCATCTGGTTTGACTACTTCCTTTTAAGTTTGTTTTTGTGCACTTGTGCATTATTTTCCACCGCGTGGTGGATCCGACTAAAGAAACAATAAATTTTAAATGTACAAGCCCAAATAGGTTAACTGCTTATGGGCATGTTGAAGCTGCATGCACAAGATTTAAAGAGTGCGCTACACACGGTACAATCTGTGCGAGCTCGTTCATTTGCATAACTCTAGATTTGTATATGGCGGCCATATTGGATTCTTTGTCGTAACGACATTTTTGCACATCCTTGAGGCTTCATTTGTTCGATATTTCGAATTCTTGTCTCAAGGATTTGGCGCCCCCATGAAACTGCCGCCCGGGGCAAGTGCCCCGGTTTGCCCCCCCTTAGATCCGGGGCTGCTTATTGATACTTTTGCCCTACGAAACCTTATATCGAACATTTATTTTAATACCGACTTACTGCTTTGTGTTTACTGAAATCTTTATTAAAATTATGTCTTTAATATATGTCTTGTCTATATAGCGCTAAATAACAATTCCAGTAGATAAGCTTATTTACAGAAAATATGTACTTATTCAATTTCGCGTAACTGATACTGAGGTCGGTGTCCAGGGTCGGCTATCAGGAGGCCTTCGCGTCATGAGTGACGAAGTTAGCGTACGACAACAACATGACGTAACTATACAATATACTACATGTACCTTTGTTCATAGCATATTTAGTATAATAGGACTCATCTGTATCTAAAGAATGCTCGAAATTCAAACATAATATTTTTTTATGGTAACACTAAAAGGCCGGCAACGCATCATGTCCATGGGCGGAGGTGATCACTTCCCATCAGGTGAGCCTCCTGCCCGTATGCCCCCTTTGTACCATAAAAAAAATGTATTAACTTTTTTAATGTTACTAATCTATTTTTGAATATTAATACTAACATCCAAGCTTAAAATTAATATAATTAAAATAAAACAACTGACTTTAGCATTAAAATATTACATATTATATTATTACGCACGTTTTTTCTTATCTATAATCTCTTTGGTTAATAGTACTTTCAACAACATTACCATTATTAAATAAACGACTTTTAAAATATAATATAAAATAAAATAAAACACAAATAATATTACTAAAAGCACACTATAGACATCTAGTAGTGAGCTTTCGAACCAAGATTTGTACGTAGTTGGTAAAGATGGTACTTCTTTATGCCTTGCCACATATTCAGTCCAATAGATGGCGCTGTCCATTACATTCATCGGTCTGTCGTGCCATAGCGTCGAAACTCGTTTAGCATTGTTTTGCATTCTATAAAAGAAAATTTTATGCTTAGAATTACTATACTTACAAGACCGAACCAAGGGTCAACTCGGAAGTTTGAAATCAACATAATTATTATAAGCTATAGTCGTACTTCGTAGTTTAATAAAAGACGTGTGATAAAAAGAATAGGTAGAAAATTTTCAGCGTAATCAACCAAAGCGTATGTATGAAAATAATAACATGTGACGCTGTAATAGTAGGTACGTACCGACATGTAAATAAAGATTTCGCTTTGAAAACCGAATGCGTCTATATAGAAATCTTTTTATAAGGACTTACCGTGAGCTCAACAAAGTTTTAATAGCATCAGCTAAATTTTCCGCGTTCAGATCTTTAAAATGCAAAGTTAAGCCCAATCCACTGTCTACTACAGCAGCTGCATTAGAAAACTGGTCTCCAAAAAATGGTATGGCCAAAAGTGGTTTTCCGCAGTGAGCCGCTTCTGACACACTCAGCATACCACCATGAGATATAAATGCTAAGACTTTGGGATGACCTGGAAAATATTTTAATACTTAATTTTAATTTACTTCGGTTGAAAAGGTTTTTATTAGTTGAAAGCTGATATAAAAATATAGCTTAGATGAATGCAAACAAAATCGCAGGAAACCTACTACTATCTTTTTAAATTGAATATGCCGGACGGAGACGCTAACATTATTAGATAATTCTTAACCTCAACCTTGCTTTTGCTCCAGCGACAGCCGACAGGTGATGGTCGTACAAGGTTCCCAGACATATTTTTCTTTCGATTCCGTATTTATTTATAGACACGACATTAAGTATATATTATGAGATCCTTATGGCGTTTAGATATAAAATAATAATAATTTTAAAATGACTTATGCATGCTTTAACCACGTGCATGTGAAAATTATAATCTTCCTATTTATTATCATAATTAAAGGAAAGAAGATTTTTATGTACTATAAATTTTATTTATCTATAAATTTTATTAAGAAATGTTGTAGCTTAATAGCTCTATAAATTTTATTAAAAAATGTTGTAGCTTAATCTCAGAATAAAAAAATCGAATAAATCAAATTAAAAGAAACATCAAAAATGTATGAACTTCTCATTTTAAATACAGAGTCAGGATACTTGAAATTATCTTAGACATGTATTAGAACTAAACAACAATACTAAAACAAGAAACATCGGCTAAAACAAGAAAATACAATTGCTTTCAGAAAAGGTCAAGAGTAACTCAAGACATCAGCTTAACTAAATTACTTTGTTATGTTTTACAATTTTTATGTGATATTTTCTTTAACTCTATATTCGGTTTTCTTAGATAGTTGTAGCCCAGTTGTAACGCACTCACTGTAAGCGGGTTCGAATCCTGAGTCTCGCCTCTTACATATACGTATGTATCCAACTAATCTTACGGCGTAAGAAAACATCGAGAAACATGTCTAAGAAGACCTAACAAGTTTGAGAGACATGCTCAGTTTACTCCGCACTTAGCCAGCGTAGCGGACTATGGCTTGATTCCCGTATCCGTATTGAAGGAAATTACCGTGCCTATGGAATGTTAGAAATACATTACTCGTTATAGGATACATTTTAATTGATGTTAGTGTCTATAACTATCTTAACTTAAAAAATACCTACCTCCAATAAGCAAGTAGTTTTTTTCCTTATTCATATCTTAAAGATAACCAGGTCAATAATAACACCTAGACAACGTACTTATGTTGTTTTTGAGCATTTTTTTTATATTCAAACACTTTTCGTAGTAGAACTATTGAATTTTAATATATAAAATTGAACACTCACACAAAACATCTACTTGCGGAAACCATTCGTGTAAGAATATGTGGTCGTTTCCTGGTGGAAGCGTCGTATTTTCTAATTTCCACAGCACTTTCTGGGGAATTTGCCTAAAAACGTCGAGAAATTGCTGAAGTTTGTATTTTGACATCGTACTTGCTTTGAGATTAGATCCGAAACTAACGTATACCACGCCATGTTCCGCAGTAGATAAGAATTTTTGTATACTCTGAAAAAAGAAATATATTATATTACAAAATAAATGTATAATAATTACTTAAGTATATAATTACTATATTAACAGTTTTACGGTGCACCCTAAATTTTAAGTTTCATAGAGTTTTAGTAAAATAATAGTTTTATATAATGTATGTGTTATGGACGAAGTAATTGATAGGACACCACTACATACTATATAAAGCAAAGTCACTTCCCGCTGTCTATCTCTATGTATGCTTAGATCTTTAAAACTACGCAACGGATTTTGATGTTTCTTTTAATAGATAAAGTGATCCAAGAGGAAGGTTTATTTGTATAATACACTAGCGGAACCCGCGGCTTCGCTTACGCTAAATCTAGCCCGAAAAAGTCCGATAATAAAGACCGAGCGAAGCGAAGGCGAGCCGATAGTTTATTCAAAAATTTAAAATACCCGGGATATTTTAAAAATAACCAAAATAGTAAGTCACCCTCAATTCAACGCTTCAATCGGGTTCATCCCTATAGGTGATCCCTGTTAAACTTAAAGCTTGTAGCACAAAAAACGAAGGACTTTCATATATAAACTTTCATACAAACTTGCAAGAGCCCTTATATTTAGGCTTCTTTAGGTTATTTCAAATGTCTATATTGACTATGTCTATATTGACGGGCTATTAGACCTTTTCCTCTTTAAACCGGCCCTGTCACAAAATCGGTTGTTAGCGATCGTCTACTAACTATAAACTACCTCCCTGCCAAATTTCATCTTTATACTTTATACTTACTTATTACTCACATACTTCAAGCGGATTTCGATATAATATATTAGATAGTGACCTTAACCCTTCGCTTTTATATATTTAGATTAATTAAATTGACCGGACTTGATAAATATGCTATTGGTTAGGAAAATTAAAAGAAATATTTAGATAGATATTAGAAGTAAAAAAAATCTAAAGAGAAAACTTTGGTTTCTCAATTCACGTTATCAAAGTCGCGCTTCTCACTATCGAGAAACGTCAACATCGAGAAACTTGAATATAACCAACATTTTTTAACTATTGCATTGTAACGTTCTCGGCCGGTCGATCTAAGTTGTCGCAAGCTTAAAAAAATTGATCGTTTTATTTTATTTTATAACTTCATTTTATACCTTTTATTTATATACTTCTACAAAAAATCCAAAAAATACAATGCGAGAGCTTAAATTACAATAGAATATGTTTGAAACCTATAACATCCTGTGTTCAGGTTTTAAACATGCGTTTCTTACTGTTTAAATATTTATAAAAAAGTAGTTTTGATATATTACAGTTTTTATAGATTTGAGAATAACTACAAGTATGCTACTTACATAACTAGTCTTATCCTATATTATGTATATAAGCTAAATAAACATTATTTTTTCGTTGGTACATCCATGATCCATAGTCAATTCGTCACCTGAATTTTATGCATAGGTATATAAGAAAACAAAAATTCTACTGGAAAAAGAAAGATAAGACTAGAAAATGCGGAAAAAATATAATGAGTTCTATTTTTCTATAACAAAACGACACGTAATTTTAACAGTAGGTACCTATCTCATTGCTGTACGTACTATCGAGTAGCAATATTTATAATGGCCAGATGCTGTGATAATTAACGAAGTTTAAATAATTATAAATGACTCTGCTTAATTCGACTGGCTATTATTTATTTAGACCGGGCATTATAAATAATGCCTTAATTAATCAATTAACCTACCTATCACAAATGGATTGATATATTGACCTTAAAATATTTACGAGTATGTACTTACTACACTTTGTATATAGTATCGTTATTATTACCTTACATTACAACCTTTTTGAAATTAACTCTATCAAGCCTTCATAAAGTAAAGTCTTAGAGCTTTGCAGTTTTTTTTAAACCTATTTATATCAAAATTAAGTATTCCTGTTATAAATACAATTTATACGCGACATTGGCGAAGTCAAGTGCCCAACCGGCACTCCTGAAACTTTAATCGAATACAATAATTTAATTCAAATCATTATTCTAAATCAAAGATATTTGTTATCCATGACAATCCAAAAATATGTCTTTGTTTACAATTTTTATATCTGACCTAATTTTTATCTTAGATCTACGACAACTAGTCCTAAATTTTCCATTACTTTTTATTTAAAAACCATTTTATCTTAAATCATACAAAACACGTTAAACCTAGTTAAACATAAAAGCATACAACCTCTTTGTCAGTGTAAATAAAATATAATCTAATAATTTATTACATCTTACAATAAATACTCTGAAACGATTAGGTATAATATACCTATATAGTATTATATTTATTTAACAAAATAAAGCTAATATAGAAATCAAGTGAAAATTGTAAGAAAAAGTTAATTATAAAAACTAAACATTGTTTTTAATTTATAAAATGTAGTACGTCTATGCATTGGAAGAAGTCGTTTTAAATCCATCAAATTAAAACGTATTTTTAACCGACTTCCGCAAGGAGGAGGAGGTTATAAACACAAGTACAGGATACTTCCTTATCTTAAACGAAACTACATAATCAAAAAAAATATTTCAGAGTTATTAAGAAAAAATTTAAAAATCATATAATATTTCTACATTCCGTTTATCCGTTTTCCTCATTTTAATTGCATTTTTTGTGTGTACGTATAAGCAATATCTCGTAAAAAATATATTACTTATATTTTATTCTTTTTCTATTCTATTTTGAAGAATAGACTTAGACCATAATTATGACCATACTTATATTGACAAGAATCTATTTAATTTTTTAACTTTTTAATTATATACCTTTTAATATATTGGTGTTGAATTTAATCTTAATAATACTTAAGATGTTAGGACAGACTAAACAAATAGGTAATAATTATAATATGAACTCTTACCTCAGGTATAATATTAGATTTTTTTATATGCATTCCTCCAATTTCAAGTACTCTGGGCGCAAGCAGCCTTGCCCCAGTGACCGAGTGGTGTTGATTAGAGAACATCATTACCATCCTTTCCTTTGCTATCTTTTCTACATCGAAAGTTATGTTAGGAAGGTATTTATTGAACACTTGATAAATCATCGAATTAAACTGCCATCTACCGATGGTATTTGCGTAAATGTTCATGAGAAAGCTTTCAAACTTCTTGTATAACGGAGGATTTGTACCTCCATTAGAAAAATAAAAGGCATCTGACCCTACATCGAAGGGTATGCCCAACCTGGTATATGCCCACGGTAATAGTGTATGCGAAGTTATGCCTATAATAGGTGCATCATAAAACACTGCTGCATACACAAGTCCACAGTCACTTACGAACTGTTCCACAAAAACGATATCAAACTTGTCTCTTGTATCACGAATCGCTTTAATATTTTCATTCGCGAAAAAACTTTCACAGTCCTGTTTTGTATTTTTCGGACCCATTGTAATGTGCGCATAGAAATTAAACCAAACACTCAAAAATGAGTTAAACTTCTCGAATTCAGACAGCGCTGTAAAATTATGTCGTTGCGAAGCATTCATGTTTATAAAGCTCAAATTCTTTGGCGGATCTTTGTCTGGATAGTTATTAATAACAGTTACGGAATGTCCTCTAAGAGATAGCTCATGGAAAAGTGTTTGAAAGGACATATAATGGCTTTTAAAAGGTAAAGAAACTATCGCGAGTACATTTAACGCGCTAACAAAATAAATTTGCGATAGCGCAAAACTTAATAAGATGAGCTTAACGTACTCCATTGTGGGGTCGATAAACTCGCGAATATCTGCGATGACGGACGGTCAGTCTCGACGAGCGTACATTACAAACTGAACGAAATAAGAAATTGCTCATTTTACCGATATCTAGCATTACACACGCTCCTATAGTTGTGCGTACAACTATAAATAAGCACGTCATGATGATATGTGATGTTCGACAAATAGAAGTCATTATCCTGTAGACTTGGAAAATAAATAATATAGTCCAAATAACCTTTGCCCGAGATATCTTAAATAGTTAATACTATAGTAGAGTAAATACTTTTAAAAACAAAAGTATTATTTAAAGTTTTATAACTAAATCTGTTTATTCCGATTATATATACCAAATACCAATAACCAAGATATTTATTTTTGGCAAATTCAGAATTCTAAAAATTAAAATTAATTTATTAAAGCTTTTCTCCATTTTAATAAGAGCTGTTGTGATAATCGTCCGAAATATGTAGGTATACATTAGTATGTTATCATTTAACAAGTGATAAATTGGGGCATTATAAATAATAATAATCTACTTATAGGAAAGTAAATATTTTTAGTTTCGACTTCAGCCTCTCTGTCTAGATCAATGAAATGTTAGAGGTTTAAGTTATGGCAACCAGATACCAGAATGCCTCAGCAGACTCGAACCCGTGACCAATGGCACAGCAAGCAAGGAGAGCCAAATGAGGAACAGTATTTCAATTTTATTTCCCACTCAATTACGGAACTATAAACTTTTGTAACTTTTCCTTGCTAAGTACAAAAAAGAAACCACACATATTTTAGTTATTTTCTTTTATTGAATATGGCATGACTTACTTACATACTTTCCGACTTGTACCGGTCAAGGTTGAAAGTGAACTTAACAAAGTTCCAAATTGCAGTTGCTCATAACCATGTTATTATTTATATTTTTAAACTATGTGTACATATTGTTTACAAGTTCAGTTTCTAATAATCTAGAATCAATAGATAACTACGAAAATAATAAAATAATCATTTAATAATTACAATGTTGTTTTATTAATAACTAGCTGTGCCCGCAACTTCGTTCGCGTGGATGTCGGAACTTAATTAGTATTTTTTAGTGCGAAGCGCTGTTGGAGGATACCGATACAAATCATTTTTTTTATTTATGCTAGTGCTTCTTTATAAACAACATAAGCTAAGACTCCTACAAAACTCAAATATGGCCGGCAGGCATGGGCGAAGGTCATTCTTTCAAAGAAAATCTTGACACCGCGATTCAGAAAATGACGTTACACGCACAACACCATCTATCGAACAATACTGCACGCAGTTGATCTCTAGTTATAGTCCCGTCTAAGTTCGAATACTCGTAGATGGCACTGTTTTAATATTTTAGTTCGGAAACACTATTTTTTTTAAATTAATTTACATTTTTTATAAGTGGTGAACTGATTACGATGAAACAAAAACCTTAATGTTACTTCAATTTACGCACATATTGTTGTGTATAAAAGTTACTTGAAGTTGTGAGACCAAATGCACATAACCCTAATTTTAGTTCTGGAATTTCTCTACTTCTTCACTTTAAACTCAAATATCTTTTGATAGACTGAACCGATTACAATGAAACAAAAACTAAATGTTACTTCAAGTTACGTTCAATCGTTGTGTATAAAAGTTATCTACATTGCTTTCGTACATTTTATGTGATGCCCGGATAAATAAACAGACAAACAGACAAACAGACAAAAATTCTAAAAATGCTGGAAATGGGTTCTATTGGTTATCCTTTAACACCCTGGCTATTTTTTTTGATGTACAAAAACGACTTTTCTACAGTTTTATTATATGTATAGATTTCAGTTAATCAGTTTGAGTCAAGAAACAAACGAAATTACTTGCAATGGACACTCCATTATCATCATAAAAAAATAAAATCCATAACTAATATAAAGTTGTCATTTATTACTTAACATTGAACAAATATAAATAAATAGTAAATTTTTTTAAATACAAAATTGTAATCAGTCTAAATTAAAATAACCTCTTCTCAACTATATACAAGCAAACAGCCAAAAAGAAGAGGAATGCAAAGAACATTATCACTTTATCTGTAAATTCTCTTCTGCCATATTTCTTTAACAATTTGCTTGACTGTGTTATTGTACTTCCTGTATTTTGTAATTCAGCTTGTGTACCCTAAAAATTATTATTTATTCATTAATTTCAATAAACATGGAGTAATATTATATATTAATAGATTATAAACAGAATAGACAGAAAATATTATTTTTTATCGAATATGTACTAGCAACTTATTTATGACATCACAATATAAACCTCTAAAATTATTATCAGTGTTTCTCTACAATATTATGTATGTTTTATTGATCTATATAAATCATCTTCCTCTTGAATCACTCTATGTATTAAAGAACACCATCAAAATCCATTGCATAGTTTTAAAGATCTAAGCATACATAGACATATAGACAGCCAAAAACGACTTTGTTTTATACTATGTGGTAATAATGATAACCATTGTTTTTAATTAATCTGCCCGTTTGAAAGTATCATAGACTATATTTTTGCAGGTTCTCTTAACACAAGTACTTATGCATTTAAAAGGAGGTCCCAATCATATTATCATTTATTGTAAACTTACGAGATACCAAATAAAGATTTTAATTACTTATTTATATTTATAGTATATACAATATACAATTCCTACTTGCTCCACTCTGGATAAATAATATTTTATCATAATTTTTTTTTTTTTATATTATACTTGAATTGGCTATCAAAGATGCTAAAAAACTTACATGTACTATTGTGCTTGATGAAACTAAACTATCCAAAGTATCTTGACTTCTCTGTGTTGTAGCAGCTAATTGCCTACTAATTGAGAGCAATTGTTCTGTGACACCTGTTGGAAGATTTAGTATGTTAATTAAAAACAAAATAATTTCAATTCAATTATCTTAATAGTGGCGTCAAAGTATACTAGTTGAACACAGAGATCAAATAAATATTTATATAATACATAATACATAACACATTTTTAAAATATATGATTTCATTATTTTTATGTGACAATTGAGCACAAATTAATTTATTTAAACAATCAAGAATCTTAAAGATAAAAGACAAAATAATTGATTTAAAATGTATTAAAGTTGCTTATAACATTATCTAAATAAAACTTTTTCTAATCCATGTGAGTAATATATGAATCTGTTGTTTGTATAAAAAAACTGCCAACCTGTTGACACTTTTAATAAGCTATCCCTATTAGCTTTCGTTTTCTTTCTATGTTTTACCACACTTTCAGCTTCATCCTGATATTTTAATAAATCTTCTCTTTCAGCATTCTCAATAGAAAACATGCTACTTAAATTTGCTTCTTTAAATTCCTTAAGTAGCCTGGAAAAGTTAGCAGTTAATAATATCACTGTGTGTATAATAATAACCTTCTAAATGTTTTATATAACTCTGTCTAGCTATATTATCCATACTACTATGGGCAAGTAGTTCAAGGATGCAGTTAACATTAAATATTATGAATTAACACAATAAATATTACTTATTATATATACATAGTACTATTTAAACATCTAATTACTTTAAAAACATCAAAACTATGAAGTACAATGTTTCTGGTATAGGAAACAATATGTGATGATGTCAACTGAAAATAACTAGGTAGTCTTTTTTGTTTATTCTATTATATTACATTATAAGAGATTTACATTATTAAATTAAATCATGTTTCAGTACTTACCCAGATAATAGTTGTCTCTGTGAAACCACCTCTAGTAGATACTTCTGATCCCCAGATTCAGTGGCATAGGCACTGAAACTTTCTAATTCTTCTCTTAATAATGATATTTTGGCTCGACCCCTTTCATTTAACTCATTTAAAATCTCCATTGACTGTCGACAATCTAAGATATCCTACAATAAACAATTAACGTAACTATTAATTTACATATGCTATATTGTAATTGACCACCTCAAAAATTTGTGTTTTTAGGTTTCAAAACTCACTTGAATTATAGCTTTGATTTGAAAATGATATTTGGCTAAATTCTTTATAAAATTTTTGTAAGTAACATCAGCATTGTTTGTTTTAGAATTTAGTTTCCGACTAGAATCTGAATAGTTGATATTATTCAACAATGGTAAGTTCATTTTATTTAAAATATATATAAACAAGATATTGTTATAAAGAATTTCTTTTGATTTCTTAATTTTCTTGTAAATGGCTATGTCAAAATCACATCAAAGAGACATTGACAATCACATTAGACAATAATCCACAGAGCAGATGAATATATCAATTATCAATTCCGTGCAATTATGCAATAATCAATAGGATAGGTATAAAAATTAAAAATTAAAATAATACATTTATCTGTCAAAGACTAGTTGTTGTTGTTTTTAAAATTTATCCCCAATAGGGAAAAAAGGACTATAGTCCATACAGCCCTATTGGGGATAAATTTAAAAAACAACAACAATCAATTTAGGGCTGTACATTATTTGACAAATTACCGATTTATGCGTTACAATACAGATTTTTGTACATTATTCCATATGCATTTTAAATATTCCATAGATAAGTATTAAATTATATAAATTTTTTTGGTTCTTACTTTACTTCAAAATTTATAAAAAAAGTTACATACAGTGTGAATTTAGAGGATTCGATTCCGGGATCCCGGGATCCCGGTCATATTTTAGTCCCGAAATTTTCGGGATCAAATTTAATAAATCCCGGGATTTTCGGGATTGATACATTTTTTAAATAAGTCAACGTTGTTAGTTTCATAAATTATTTACAGAAGTGCCTAGTTTGTTTATTTTATAAGAAGAAAGTATAATTTTGTTTAACCGCCTTTTTGAAGATTTAAAACTTAAATATTCTATGCCCTCACAAAACTTAAAGATGAATAAGCAAAAAAACGTGTGTGTGTACTTATGTACGCACGTAAGAAGTTATACTTCTTTGGCATAACAAGATAAAAATCTTTCTAAAAATTTTATCTTCGCGTCATCCAACATTTGTAGAAAAAACGACACTTATAATAATAGAAAAAAGGAGTATTTAATACATTGAAAGTTTTGTTATAAAGCATTATCTAGTTAAATAAAGTTTATTTAAATATCATAAATAAAAATTATTTTTACATAATTAAAATAATTATTATTTGTATCTATTATTAATTTATTAATTTATTTGTACACTTGTTACATCTATATAAATAAAAATTAATGTTGGTAAGCGCATAACCGACAATGGCTGGACCAATTGGAATATTTTTTTTGTACGTTCCTTAAGGGCCACGGAATGTTTTCTAATAAAAAATAATGAAAGTTTGTAAAAAACTTATACAAAAGGGAGTACCTAGGGACGAACCCGAACGAACCATGGGTGAGCCACTAGTAAAAAAATATTTTATTTTATGATGTAAATAAATAATACATACTGTCAACTAACCTCAAATT
Organism: Boloria selene; assembly: GCA_905231865.2. Lineage (NCBI taxonomy): Eukaryota > Metazoa > Arthropoda > Insecta > Lepidoptera > Nymphalidae > Boloria > Boloria selene. The sequence continues at coordinate 3,419,600 of HG993135.1, read as the reverse complement.
CTATAAACGTACTCAAAGTAATATGTAGAAACAATTTTTATCACTTATAAAGTTATAATCACAGTAAATTAATCATCTTTCAATCAATAAATTGTTAATTAATATCAATCACCACGATATACTATTTGAAAAAATATAAATATCCGAATGAAATATATATAAATATACATACATATAGTATATTTATATATATTTCATTCGGACTAATACAAAACACGTGTTGTAGGTTCAGAAAAACGTGAATAAATATCGTGAATTACAGTTGCAAGTCCTCTAAACTATTGACTAGCTAACTTCATACTGTCAGTTTTTCGTGTCGGTGTGCGCGCGCATCATAAAAATTTACTCTCATCATTTTTCCCTAACGCGCCTAAAGAAGTATAACTTCAAAAATGATTTTGATATGTTTTACTGTCTTTTTGGAACGAAGTTCCTTATGGGACGATGCGGAGGGGTACCCGCGAAACGTCCGTAACGAAAGATTTTTATTCATCTAGTATTTTATAAAAATGGATACTTATATAACATTCAATTATATTTATATTATTTAAAAAATGGCAATAAATATTATATATCATACTTTTTATGTTTAGATTTTTATTTTTATCGATAAAAAAAATATAAAAAATGTATACAGAATAATTATTTTAAAATTAATATTTTTATAATAAGGAACTTCGTTCCTATCGGGTGTCCCACGACACCACACGGTATACTTTTTGTTACCACTTTCCATTAACAATATAATCCCGGGACTATCCCGGGATCCCGAGATTGACTGTAGATAATCCCGAAATCCCGGGATTAGAAATATCGACCGGGATCGAATCCTCTAAGCGTGATAAACAAATCCTGTGGTGCATCGAATCATGTCGAATGTAGCAAAGAGATAATATGCAGAGTAGACCAATAACGAAAAACGACGAAAAACCTTATCAACCATTTTATATAGCTTGCGACTTTCCTTCGTTTTGATTGAATCTATATAACTAATAACTAAGTGGTTTTTGGTCAACCCTTGAATGTATGCGTATGTTTTGTGGTGGTAGGGAGGTTGTTTAGCGTCTGGCAATCCAGCCGAGCATGAAGTCGAGTGACACCTTAGAAAGTGACCGACTTTGGTGGGTAGTGTACCATGTGGTTTGCTAGAAACAAACTTCTTTTATTGCAGAGTGAACCGAGTGAGCATCTTTGGTGCTGTGTTTCGCTTCGACTGGCTTGTGATTGGGGCACTGTAATCCTGCGACGCCTGATCACGACGAGGCAGTTCCCTTACCACTTTTATATTTGCAGGTAGTACCTACGCGTAAATGCATTGCCATATAAAATGGATTTGATGATGCTGTTGATTCACGATGATTTTAAAAAAGGGTTCTTTTGGTTGTTCATTTTACAGGTTAATTTTGAATGATAAAGCAGAGCACGCCATTAAAGTGAATTTTTCTATGGAAAAATTGTATACACCAAAAAATCGTAAAAATAATAATAGAAATAAGAAGAAGGTAACCCATAAAACTACCCAAGATATCTTCATTCTTTCGAATTCCATTTAAATATTTTCAGCGTCAGTGTGAACTAAAATAATAAATATACTCACATTCGCATTCGTAATATTTGTATGATTTTAATTCTTTGTCTAAAATAAATTTTCTGATGTGAATAATAATACCAGTATTTGAAATTATAATTCTCATCAAATTTAAACTATAGGTATGTATGTATTTTCTGCATATGTACTTTTACAAAATATAGTTTGTAGGAGATTCAATAAAAAATACATAATCTGTAGAAACCAAAATAAAAAACAATTAATATCCAGCTCATTTACACAGTACACTACACATAATTTTCCACCACTTTTTCCTTAATCTTTCAATACTTTCTTTTACTACAAAAAATATACACTTATTAATCCCATTCATTGGCATTATTATCTAAAAATAATTTGTGATGAGCATTTCTTCCTCGTAAACTTCTTCGGCAAATTGGACAAGACGGTCTAAATCTTATAGCTTTTATCAGGCACTCAGTACAGAAGACGTGACCGCATATAGTAGAAGACACTAAGCCTTTATCTAAATTATTAAAGCATATTGGACATTTGACGCTCAAAAACTTTTTTCGTGATGATTTACTCTGAAAACAAGTTTAATAATGTTATGTTATTTAATAAAATCATTGGAAGATTTGGTGGGAACCCAGGTCAATCTCAGTTTAAAAATTGTATAAATAATCGTTAGACTATAAGATATTTTTCATACCTATGTTAAATAATATATCGGTGATTTCGGAGTCCGTCGGACTTTGAATGTTAAGAAAATATAAGTAGGTACTTTAAATTACATAACAGGTTTGTCATTTTTTAATAACGTCTAAACGCACCCCGCCGCCGCATTGTAGGTACCATAAATATATTAAAAAAAAGCTTATGATAAACTTATCAAATTAGTTAAATTTGTTTACTCCAGATTATTTATAAAAATCAATAATTTTTGATCTTACTTTAGTAACTTTGGCTCTTTCGGATTTTTCATTCTTCGATTTTCTCTTTCTGGGAGATTTTATTTTAGTCAATTCTACACCTGATTTCATTGTATACAAGTATTTATAACTAATACCATTTCACAAAAAATTTAATGTGGAACCATAGCTTCTGACATATGTAATGAAGAGACAATAATGTTCTGTTTTTTTTTGCTTTCTACAATATAGTAAAAATATACAACCTTTAACTACTTTTTGATTAATACTAAAGAAGATAGTTAATACTAAAGAGGATAGTGGGAAGGAGAACTATATGGGGGTAAATTAAGAAAGTGTCTATCTGAAAATTGTAAAAATAGTTCAATAACCGACCAGAAAGCTAGCGCCTAGCGTCGGAAAAATGATATTTTGGCAGACACGTCTACCTTGTAGTACCTGAGTTAAAATTATTTTGGGTGACTTGACTTCAGGTGACGGCAGACCAGCCGCCGGGGCGCCGTGGTAGTATGCTAACCAGCGATCCTGCGGCGTCCCATTATGGCGGTGGGGGTAAGGGACGTTAGATTTTAGTGGGAAGTTATCGGTCCTTTTGGCTGGTGAGTCCCACATCACCACCCGGGGGATCGGGTGGCAAATGCATTTCCCAATACCAAAAAAAAAAAGATTCGAATACTTTATACGATAACACGAGCCGAGCGAGCGAAGTAAAGCCATAGTCAAAGGCTATTTTCTCATGAAATTTGTATTACCTTGTAATGGTACTTCCATTACAAGGTAATACAGTATAAGGATAAATACGGAGCATATCAGCTTGCCCTACTACAATGGGGGGACCTATTGTAAACCGCACCAAATAAATATCCTAACCTAATCTAACAAAATGGCGTAGATACAGCGTATAGTATGAATTATATGGCAGTTGAAGATGAATGACGGGATCAAGAGTTCCTGACTCCTGAGATAAAATAATTTTATAATTTTGGTGACTTAAATAGTCTATTCGTACATTCCTAGTTTCATTTGCCAGGAATAGCATAAACTTTATTATATATAATAAAAAATATATAAAATGGAAATAAAGTAAATCTTGTAGCGTATTTTATTTATTTGCAAGCTTAAAATAAAATTAAAAAAATAAAATAACTTTATTAATTCAATCCATTTAGGTATTAAGTGTGTGTTGTACGCAGGGCCGGATTTAAACTCAATGCCGCCCCTGGGCACCGGAAAAGAATTCGCCCCAATATTGGAACTTTACTTAAACTTATAGTTTATATATTTTATTTCTCAAAATTAAAATCTCTAATTTATTACAGAAACTTTAATATATGTTACATATTCCAAAAACATAAATAAATACTTGTTGTTTTTCCTAACAATTATAAATTTTGCATCAATTTTAACATCAATTTTATCACAGGCAAACACGCCTAATTTTTGTATTGCGAATTGGTCGATTAAATCTTCGCAATCTAAACGTTGAAGTATCGATGCATAGAATAGCTAAGTTAGTATATTAGCAGGGGCGTAGCTTGCCCTTGATGGACCCTGTATCAAAATTTAGTGGGGGGCCGTTCTTCCTAACTAACTGAAATAAAAACATTTAGTGTGTGGCCAGTATAGTCAACCAGTGCTTTTTTGGTCATTTTTTGTATTCTCAGAAAAATATGGACATAATATTTTTGAAGAAAAATTTGCAAAAGTAATAAATAATTAAGAAAAAAGAGGTTTAGTTTTTGCAAATATCTCAAAAACTAATCGAGATTTTTGAAATATAAAAAAAGATTGATTGAAAAGAGGAGGAAATTTCCTAAAAAGGGAGTCCTTACTCCCGGAACAATTTTGAAAAAAAAAACAAGTTTTACTTGCAAAACTTGAAAAAGTTATAAACAATTAATTAAAGAAAATAGGGGTTTAGTTTTTTTTTATATCTAAAAAACCCAATTGAGATTTTTAAATCTAGAAAAGATACAAAAAGAGGAGGAAATTTTCAAAAAAACAGTTCTTACTTCCGGAACTGTAAGACCAATATTTATAATTTTCCTACGGCCGAAAACGAATGCTCTGGCTTTCGCAAGCCACATCTACTTTTATCATTAAAAATATTTAAACATATATCTTTACCAACATATTATGTTGGGACATTATTAACACAAAAAGTACTAGACCAATTTTAACCACTATAAAATTTAACTTTGCGATTTTTATAGCGGGACTTGATGTTTTTCAAAGATCTTCATACCATTCCGAATCAAATGACACCTCATTCTTATTTCTCCGAGACTGCTCAAAAAAGTTAACAAAACGCACTATAAATACTTAAAAAATTTTCAATTTCGTATAATATTTTCATTTTTCCCGGGAAATTAAGCGATGACCTTAGAGTTCAAGTGAGATTTTGAATAGCACTTTATGAATTTTTGCTTACATGGGTTGGGGGCCCCTTTACCTCCGGGGCCCCGTATAATTGATATGGCTGATACAGCGGTAGCTACGCCCCTGTATATTAGCAGTCATTGTAGAACGTAAGAAAACAAACAGAAAATATCTTTTCAGATTTTGTCGCGGATTAGCATTCGAAACGTCGCGACGTCCGCTCAATTTTTTACGTCCGTCGGACATGTTTTTCAATTATTTGTATATTTATACTCAAAATTAAAAAAAATATTAAGCACTCGAGTTTACTAATTAGGGGTCATTCATTTATTACGTAAGATAATTTAGGGGGGGAGGGGGATCACCCATGTCTTATGTTTTCTTACAAGGGAGTGGGAGGGAGTCTTGATAGTTCTTCCGTAAGAACAAAAAAAAAGCGCAAAGTTAAAACTATACTTTGAAAAAGCGCGGGCAACCGAGTGAAAAGTACTGTACCTTTAAAATTACAAATAAACATTTCAAAAAATTTACATTAAAATAAACCAAACGTGTATTCATTTTTTTTAGACTCTTACGTAATAAATATTAAACAGGGGGGGAGGGGGTCGGCCTATTCTTATTTTTTTCTCATAATAGGGGCAGAGGGAGTCAACAACTAGCGAAAATAGTCTTACGTAATAAAAATAAATGGCCCCTTACCATAAAGTAAAGTAATGTACCTTTAAGTCTATACCAATGGTCTATACATCAGCTTTGACATAAGAGACAGAATACAACAGCGCCACGCACGGCCGGAAATAATATATACAAAATCTGTTTACGAAGACACTTACATAGTATTTACGGAGACACCATTAAATTTATGTATTTAACACTTGAATTATCAATTAAACAGAAAATTATTAATTAACAGAATTAATTATTTATATTGAGCAATCTTGATTAAAGACAAAAAAAATTTTTTTGACTTTCAAAGTTTTGCCGCCCTAAAAAATTTGCCGCCCTGGGCACTCGCCCCGACTGCCCCTAGTGTAAATCCAGGCCTGGTTGTACGTACTATGTGAATGTTAAAATAATAGATTTTTCTAATCGACAACATCGTTTAGCACAGCAAAGATAGAGTAAGCATTGTAGAGGGCCTGAAAAAAACAAATAATAGTTTAATTAAATCATGAAGCTGAACCAATTTTTATGATATTTGATTTGTTAGATTTGTATCTGTTTCGAATAGCAGAATAACTATTGAAACATGAACAAAAAATAAATTTACATGGTGAATAACTATTTTTATCAATTAAAACGTACCCAGAGACGAGTAAAGTGAAGTTCATATCTATATAATACATACATATATAAATAAAATTCAAGTGTCTATTTTTAATTTCAAATTAACAGTTTTTCACTAAATGCTTATGATACTTTTTAATCCAATTTTTAAAAATTTTTTCCTCTGTTTGTTCTGTTGTGATAATCTCTGAAACGGCTCGACCGATTTTGACGGAATCTTCACTCTTAGGCCACTTTTATTGTAGAAATTTATTTATGTTAACTATCGAAACCCGCGGCTTCGCTCGCGCTAAATCTAGGGACGAACCTGAGTGAAGCAAGGGTGAGTCGCTAGTTATGTAATACATTTAAACCTTATGTACGACTAATAAATACAATACTAGAACTCCTGTAATCCATTTCTAAGGTAAGGTCTATCACTGTTTATCTCTCGTCTCTCTTTTTTGAAGGTATATTATTCCTACCTGACTATATGTCTGGATGCACATTATGGTCATGCCACCAGCGCTTAAAATTAGCGGTTTTTGCGCTGCTAAAATCAAAATTAATAGATCTTTCTGTAAACCTATCGGCCATGACGTCCAACCAGACTCGTACGCCGCTTGAGCTATTCCTGTGCTCTAAAAATTGAAAGATTTTTAAAAACACTTTTTTCTTACAAATATAAGGACAAAAATAAGCTATTGTAACGTGGCAAATGTGTTTTTAATAACTTTTAATAACACTTTGGGTGTTTCATTAAAAATTTTGCGGTGTTGCAGATGTCCATGGCCGGCGGTGATTACTTTCGATCAGATGAGCCATCAGATCAGAGTAGTTAAAGACGGAGTTCAAGTTTACTAAGTTAAAAAATAATATCTTGAGTTACTTTCCTTATTTTATTTGCCAATAATAGTGTCATCTAAAACTATAAACTTACTTGATCGATTAACTCATTACCCAAGTAACAAAAAATGTAAGCGTTAATCAAAGCAATCCCCAAGTACCCTAAAAAACTGGCCAAAAGCACTTTTTCTTCAAGACTGACCTAAAATGAACATTTAAAACACACAGAAAATTATATCGTAATATACTTACCTAAAGTAGGTATATAATATTTTAATTTAAATAATGACGTACCACTGTAACCATTATAGCATTTAAACATAACTCGATCGTGACTGCTAAATTTTGTATCAAAAAGAACTCCTTAAAAATATTAGTAAAAGACTTTGAATATCTGTAAAAAATATTCCAAATTAATATCCAACAATCATATTTGTTACAATTTTCTAGAAAAAAAAAATACTACCTCATTATTCGGACATGTTTTTTTAGTATTTCCTTAAACTCTACTCTCATATCGTGGTCTCTGTTTTCAGAATAAGCCAAGTTTTTTAACCTATCTTGTAACTCAATTAACTGGTCGCAGAAATACATAATAATGCAACAAACTACGCCTTGTAAAGCACACGCTCTATATAAGCAAGGTACTAGAAAAGAAACTGCCAGAATTTGGGCGGCAAGTAACAAAGACATTCTGTTTTTAAACGGATCAAATGGCATCCACGCTTCAATAGTCATCTCACCTTTGAGTTGACTCAAAAAGCTGAAGGCACCAACTAAAGTAGTGGACACCAAAGTTGCCAATATAATGTAAATACCCATTAACTGTTTTCTACCATCGCTAACTATATCTCCGGAATTTCTTATTTCATCAATAAGAATTTTAAGATACTTTCTTTTTAGTATGAAAAAGAATATCTTTAAAACAAAATTGTATGCCGCTAAGCATTTATCTAAGTTCGCCATTAGAATAGTCATGTCAGATTTGTGCTGATATATGCCTATTCCGGTCACAATGATGAACGAAATGGATAAGATGTGGAGAAATATTTCGTATATCTTGTAAAGAAAGAGTTTATATTTATCCCAATCATCTTTAGGCCATAATCCAACAAAAGTGAGGTATTTTAAATTAAAATCAAATAAATCTCTATGGAGCACTTGTTCACTGATTTTCTCCAAGAAATACATTTTGCGAATGAAAGACATCGAGGTTAGATTAAAGGTAATGGTATAATCGTCCAATCAAAGTTTTAACTTTCAGTTTACCCTTGAAGTTACCTTTAAACTACTATAATGAAACGATTAGCAGTAAAAAAAATATACATATTATTTTTTTAATAATACTTAGGTTTATCTTTCTATTGAACAAATTAAGTTAACATTTTTAATGATATGAACTCATTTACTAACAAAAATTGATTTGATGTGGTTGGAAATTTTGAAATAAAACTAAATTTGAATGATTCGAAAATCTTTTAATATGTAATTCAGGAAAAAGCTTCGTGGATAAACGTCAGCTTTGTCTTAGTTTGCATCGACGAATATTTACACTTGTTCCGTAGTAACTTCACTAATTTCTTTGGTCCACAGCAGTACAAGTTTATGTGATGTCTGAAAAATAAGAAATATTTAACTAAATAAATATATAAGCTCAGATTAAGACATTTATAAACGGAGCCCCCCAAAAAAATGTCAAGCCAAAAAAAGAAGCGTGATTTTACTGTTTTAGCCACGGAATTGATATTCACCTGCTTAAGCCATTAACCATGTTTCTATGAAGTAATCTTACTTTCTACTAAGAATAAGGCTTTCTGTAGTCCTTTCATATTAATAAACGAACTTACCCAGGATATAAATGGGCCCAGTATCCAAACACTCTATCCCAATGTGGCCTTCCTCTCCTCACTCTACACCCTAGCAATGGATACTTCTTCGCAATTTCAAAATCATTATTCATATTCTCTATATTATTCAATCTTCTTACATTACCAATAATTTCTTCACCAGCACTTCTCTTATTAATGGGAGTTAACAAACATTTTCTTTCATCACTATTTGGGTAATTATTAACCTCTCTTATATCTATAGCAATTTTAGTATTATTCAAGTTCTCCATTTTATTTTTTTTATTTAAATAACCATTTTCGCTTGTATTCAAAAGATTTGCTCTATCATTATTAACTACGTGGATAAGATTTCCACTCTCATTCAGTACTACTAAGTGGGATTTTTCACAGTTTTCTTTACTTTCAATATTATTGTTTGAATTAGTTACATACAGTTCTATATGTAGCCGATCTGGTCGGTTATTGTTCCGCAACTGAATTATAGTATCGGTAGCTAAACTTGCAATCCAAGTTAGTTCTCCTTCATTTCTCACTATCCATATTAAATGGACTCTACCAGGTAGTTTATGTCTTGGTTTCCTTTAATCATATAAAACGTTTAACTTGATTAGCTTTAATCATGGATATTGGATACATTGTATAGAATGTACGACTGTATATGGCTTAAGTCGATGTAAATAAGTTATATAAATAAGTGTAATGGCATTTGTAAAGAAATATGTTTAATATAGAACATCAAAGCGGGGACTTTACCGTAAAAACTCGCAAAATGTTCAAAGTGCTATCTATAAATATACAGTACAAACTCATAAATAATGATTTTAAAATTCTCTATCTGTAATATGACGGAAATGTAATTAAAAACGCATTATTTTATTTTACTGAAAATATTTATAAAATCAATTAAAATTTATAACCATATTGCGTAAGACTTTAAGAAAAAGGAATAGACTAATAGACTCCAAATCTAAAGCCTCGAAATGTATATTATGTACTTACATTAACATATCCTTAAGCACCGAAACAAAAGGCGTTATTCCAACACCCGCAGCAATACATATTGAAATTTCACTTCTACTTATACCTTCCATCGGACTTGAAAATGGACCATCAATAAGCACACTGAAATTTAAAACTTAGTGAATTTCTTAACGGACTTCACTTACACATTTTCAAATATTTAGAAATTTTACATTAAAACTGTTACCTAAGATTATTTGGGCCTCTTTCTTTTATAACTTTTTCTAAAGCCTCCGTCCAATCTCCTTTAACTTTTATCCATATTGTAAAACTTCTTTGGCTTTCCGTAGGAACCTGAAGTGAAACATATTATGTCTACTATTTAATAGTAATTGGCCTTCACATGTTTTCGGTGTTGTTTTTTTTTTGTAAATACTAAAATATTAAAAACACGATTTTTCGGAAATGAAACCAATATAGATAAATTTACAAGAAAAAAAATTTGGTTTTAATTGTAAGAGTCGTTTCCGAAATCCACGAGCCCTTGAAAAAGGCTGAATACAATTCATAATATATACAAGAATTGTTCATTTAATATTAAAAACATTTGTAACTCTTTAAAGAACTAGCTATCGTTTTCAATAGAAACGTTAGAATTTGACGAGAATTGAATAAGCTCCTTCAATATGCCGACTAAGTTGACTTAACCTTTTCCGCACAATAGGACTAAATTTCGACTTGAACATGTTATGAAATGTCAAAACTAGACTGGAATTTAAATTCGATCTCAAATATACCTACTGTATCTGTTTATTTGGAATTCACATTAGAATTGCAGTCATTTTCCAAATTTGGCGAAAAAGTTTTCAAAATGCCGCCTCTAGATTATTTTCTTATGAAAATTAAACTACAGAGAGTTCCATGACTAAAATAAAAATGGCAATAAAATGCCACCCCCTTCTTGGTGCCGCCTGATGCGTTTGTATCTTTGTATCATAGCGCGCATAATAATAATCTATCATATTGAATGTGTTTGTAATACAATAATACAGAGAAGTTTAATTAAAAAGGATCGTCTCTACAAATATCAAATGTCACTGAACCTCTACTTTTTTTTAACTTTTCATTTCGAAATTTTTGTAAAGATTGTGCCATTAACCAATGTTTTAGTTATTTATTTATTAGCAATTCATTAAAATAAATTATTATATTAAACTTATTTTAGGTACGACAGTAGCGGCAACTTAAGGGCCACGAGAATTTCACTGAATAATATAGTACTCATGTGAGTACAATATTATTCAGTGAAATAAAGAGATATTACCTCAACAACAGTAAAAGGATGCCACTCTATCACAGAGACGTCCAGACACTGCATCAGTACATACTGACCCATCCTGCACACGAACTCCTTGTGCGGACTGCTCAGAGTTAAACTCATAGTGCGACCCGCCATGTGACTTACCTGAAGTTTAATTATATCTTTAATGATCAATTAGTTTTAATCATTATTTTTAATTATAATGACTTATAATTCAATACAATTCTCTTTTTAATGGCTCTACTTTATCAATTTAGCGTAGAATGTTGAAGGAAAACGACCAATTGAAAAATGTATTGCCTATCGATTAAAATAGGTCAATATAATCCTTTCCAGTGTTATCATTTAGGTACATGAATGATGAATCCTACCCATATAATGTTACCAGTAATCTACCTAAAGGTATGTGATTTACCTTACTACTAATCTGACATAATTTGTATAAAGCCTACTACTAGCTTCAATCGTTAATAAGCAAAAATATACTTAGATTAGATTATTGGATACCACCGTAAGTCTACAATAACCTTAATCACGAGAATTAACTTCAAACCCTCCCAGTGACAAAAGCCATCATTTGATCATTTAAATAATTATTTATAAGTGATCTCTTTAGTTTTTTTACACAAATATTGGCAATTTATTTAGTTATAAATTTTAAATATGTATATTTAATACAAATACAATTTTTTCATACTTATTAGTTTTTTGAAAAAATAATGATTTTTCCTTATCCTTATATAGCTGACGCTCTTTGTTAGAGCTATACGTAGATGTAATAAAAACGAAAAATGAATATCAAATTTGTTTTTTTAATTCACGATATTTTATATTACAAATGTAGGCTATTACATAATTAAAGGATAAAAAGGACATTTTTGCGGACGCTACATAAGAGAATTATGCAAAGTTTAATCGGCTAGTGGACTTAATCGTACGGCATTCGATTTCATTTCGTTCTACCGTATAATTGAAATAATGTAAAGTTTTATCGATATTATAGGAATTAAGCTTCCACTGAAAGATGGAGTTAAAATATATTTAATATTAATATTATTTTTTATAGCAATATTTAAAACTAGTAATAAACATGACTCCACTTGAGATGTGCTTTACCTAACATATATTTTCTCAGATTCATACGTTTCTTGAAAAAAAAATTACGTGTAAAAATGTATTTCCAGATATTAACATATTCAAACTGATAAACAAGAAACAATTAATAGAGATTATATAAACTTACTTTTAATATCCGAACTCTTGCCAGATTTCTCGTGAATATTCTCCATAATAGATCCATAAAAAAACAGCTCAAAGGTAACATCATCCACAGCCACGTCTATAAATCGAGAAAATATTTAATTAAAAATATAACTACGTAACAAAATTTATTTAAAATTACACGTAGGAGTAGATTCCTCCCATTCGTCATGGACATTTAAGATATGTATGAGGTTTGAGAAACCTAGAAAAGCAAATATGAGCTAGGCATTGTAAAGGTATGCCGGGAAGAGGTGAATCACTATATCACAAGGAAATTAAATATTGTAAGTAAAATAGATAATAATATAATTTAATCAAAACTAAATCACAAAATACCTACTAATATGTTATTATATTTTATCTCTATCACTTTGATACAAAAAGAAATTGTATTTTTTGTATTGTATTTTAGTGTATTGTATTGTAACCATAAGAGTAATGTGGAATTTAAATAAAAAGCAATGACTTTATGAGTATAAGTAAAGGAAACCAGTTAGCAAATTATTAATAATACGTAAAACAAATGGACCGATTTCGTTACAAAAAGGTTTTTTTTAACCAAAAACGTCCTTCAATACGAGGGACCTCATAGTTGTACCTCTCAAAAACTTGCTAGGTTATCTCAAACATGGAGGTTTCCATACGATGTCGTTAGTAGATATTTAGATAATATACAAGAGTCATAGAGCATTTTGAATAGCACGCATGATAGAGTTTTAACAATACCTCCTAAGACAAATTACTTCCAATACAATTTAAACCATTATTCAATACATTAATTAAGTCACTATCTGTCCATAAATGTCCGGAGCATCTATATATATACGTAAAATACAATTGTAACGGAGTCGAAACTTTCCATTAAATATTTTTTGAAAAACCTTATTGAAATTGTCTTAGTTTTTACAATTTTCGTCTTCTATATTTTGTCTGTCTGAGAATGCATTACAAAAAAATCACTAAACATATTTTGATAATGTTCAAAAGTTTGGTGTAACGATAGATATAATAATTAATTCGGCTTAACATATTATAAGATAACTTTTATTGCTGGAAAATTTCTCATGTTTGAGAAATGTAATGACCGTCAAACATAAAAAATTTGGACAAATTCGATCGGGAAGAGTGAGTTGCTACAGAGTAATATATCTATGAGACAGGTTTTTTAATTTATCTTTGAAATTATTCTAGAAAATAATAAGTCTCTAAATAATCATTATTCATAAAAAGTTATTTCAATTTGTTGCCTCTATGACTTTTTATAGAAGTAACTACATATCCTCTTGTTCTTCTTAAAGTTACTAAGTAATAAGGTAAAAAAACTGTACAATTTAATAATTATACTTATTTAAGTTAAAAAGAAGTATGTACAAATACAAAATATACAGGCATTTCATTAGTCCGTCATTGAATCGAATCACAAATGGAATGATGAGGAATTATTGATATGTAAAACTTGATATAAAGCATTTAACGAAGGTCATATGCTACAAGCTCGCGACGGCTCATAAACTCTTTTATGAATACTCGACACAGTTGCTGAATGAAATGTTGGCTACACACCAATATCATTAACATAAAAGATTCTATACTAACTTTGATGTATGAAAGGCTTATTGTTATGTACTGAATTTTCAAATTAAATGTTCCACGTATATAAACACAATTTAGTGAATAGTTAAGAGTTGATAGAGCGAGTATCTGGATAAAACCTAAGATAAAATTAGCAATTACTGTGGAGAATATAGTAAAGAAATCTGCATATCTGAGAGAACCTACATTTTCTCAGTAGGGTAGACTAGTAATCCGTTGTCTATCAGTGGGACGTCAGACGTTAGAAGTAGCTTAGTTATCTATACTTATATATAATAAAACAGAAACTTGGCAAAATCTATATTAAGTACAGAATATAGACCCCAAAAAAATGGTTCTTAATATTTTGTCAGTTTGCTGCGTCCCTCACTCCTCACTATAGCCTATAACGTTTCTCGATAAACGAATTATTCAATACAAAAAGAAGTTTTAATTCGGACCAGTAGTTCCTGAGATTAGCGCGTTCAACCAAGCAAACAAAAAAATAAACAAACAAACTCATCAGCCTTATAATATTAATAATAATATTAGTATAGATAAAGTATATAAAACGAAACCCCACAGGAGCTTATGATGAATAAAAAATAATCGAAATAAATAAACAAAACCATTAAATGAGAAAAAGCAGAACTGATATAAATGACTATCATAAATTTAACTTTTGTTTGTGAATATGAAATATAACAGCACTTAGAGCCAGCACTCTATTAGCACAAAGTGGTCCATCTGAAACAATTGCTCACGTAAAATTCAATTAAGTACCGCTTAAGTGCCTCCTGATGGAGCCTGTCTACGTTTAATTTGATTTAGGAATTAGTCACATGTAAGTAATATTTCACATCACTTCAATATTGAAAGACCAAGAGTTATACAAATTATATGCTTAGCTAACACTATAAGATGCCTTCCAATATAACCACTATATAACTACCTCATCTATGTATGTAGTAAGCTTCATCCAAATCAAATAGTAACACACACATATGCATGCTTTCTGTGTGTGCATTCAGCTTTTAACGTCCCACGGCTGGGCACGGGCCCTATTCAAATTTAATACAAGGAGGATCAGGCCAAAGTCCACCGCTCTGCCCAAGTGCGAGTTGGCAGACTTCACATGTGTTTTGAAAACTTGCTAGGTTCTCTTAGATTTGCAGGTTTCTTCACGATGTTTTCCTCCCCATAACTTGACAAGTTGTAATCATGTTTGGAACGATTAAAACATAAAAATATCAGAGGTGGAGGTGCTACCACAGGACTACTACTGCCTTACTCGCATCCATTATTATGATTATTACTCGTAGATGTGCCTAAATAAAATATATCCAAATAAAACAATCAAAATACTTACCATAGATTGTATCGCAGCAAACTTTGGGAGATCGTATGTCGTATTCCATCCGCTTACGTTAATTGCGGGTGTAACAGTCCTGTTTTCGTCCAAGATTTCTTGTTTTAAGACTCCACTGGAATATAAAAAATCTGTAGTAAAATATTCTATGAAAATAACATAGATAATTTAATACGTTTTCTATATTTACCTCAAAGGATGAATCATAAGCAATACCATAAAAGGTAAGTATAACTGATGTGTGTACCAAAAGGCGTTATACACTCTCCGTCTGACGATTCTAGTAGACGTTAATCCCATACTAATTACTATAAGTAGCATCGATATTCCAGTAACGCCTGCTAGACTCATTAAAAGGAGGAAAGGGCTCTGAAAAATAAAAAATAGGTACGTTCTCTTTGATATCATTCGTGGTTCTTAGGTTCGGATGTTTCGTTCAAAGAAACTTTTGTAAGTATCCTGCTTCTTATTTTTATTATTCAATAGTCATCTAATTTAGTGAGACTCTTACATTCTGAATGCTTTCTTTGTAAGTTGTTGATCTATCAAAGTAAAATACTATGTAAAATAATTAATATTCATATCAGACATACGTGATACGAATTCCATTAAATTCTAGTTTTAGGGATCCAAAGCCAAAATTAAAATTTTTGTAATTTCTTCTCAAAAACTAAATTAAATAGAGCTGAAATTTGGAAGGAAAATGTCTCGGGTGAATCCCAATACCATTTGACCGACAAAAAATATACGTAATATCTATGTATAAGCTTTGATATCAATATGGAAGCAGATTAGGCCAATAATTGCAGTTTCTTTTGTTATTATTTAAGTAGTCAACTGTTCTCAGTATGGATAATCCAACGATAAAATGAAGACCATGATCCGCTTTACGTGTCATTTGTAACATGCAGCGCGATAAATGTGACTAATGTTCTTTCAGAGGAAGTTGCTTGTTTTATACAAAAATATAAGTCTTAATACAATAATAATAGGCATATTTAAAATCAAACATTGCGAAATATCATATTCGCTTAATAAATCTCTTTACATAAAAATAATTCAAAAATACTATTTTATACTAAGTACCTACTGCTTAGTTCCCATATTAATCGGATACAGCGGATATAGCTTGTGAGGGAAACCCCATCTAACATCAATTACGATTAATTTTTATTCATGGACGATTGTTTCGCTAGCAATGAATGATTGTAAATTTAAATATTTTTACAAGTTTAATAAAACTTAAAATCTAGTAATATTATTTATGTGAAAGTTTAGATGTTAGGAAAAAACGTTGCTCAAACATGGCAGAATGGCTGAAAGGATTTACTTACTCATAAGTAGAAAAGCATATTAGTTTTAGGATTTAAATTGTTCTTTTTTTTCATTAGCGTTGAATGTGAACTAAACTTCATTTGAATAGTTGAAATTAATAATAAAACAGTTAACTTTTTTCTAACAATTTCGTAAGTGATATACCATTTAACTTTTTAAGTCTAGTTAATGATACACTTAGAATAAGAGCAACCATGCGAGTGTCATAATGACTGTGCGCTACAATATATGTAAATAAAATTTCACATTTATGTAGCTCGTATGAAAAGTATTCAAAAGTGAGCCTCTGCTTCATTAATGAAATAAAAGAGTCTGTAGGATACCGTCGCGTCACCGGCAGTCCTCGTAAGTACGGTACAGTGGGTCACAAGTACGCGTCTCGAGCTTTAACGGTTCAGGATGTTATGCAAGTATTATATACACGTCATGAATATTTATCTTTAATGTCAACTTATTATATATATGATAATTGCGTTACTAAGATTTATTTTATACTTTAATAAGATGTAGGTTACAAAATAAAGTATTGATTTTAGGGGCTTCCGTGAGGTACATTGATCGATTTCCATAATATATTACATTATACCGTATTCAATTTTCCATTTGTATGGAGTAATCTCAATGAAAGTACAGAAAATAACTAAGCAGCCATTTAACAAAATGGTCTTTGTCAACGCTAGTCTAACTAATGGATGTTTTTTTTTTTGCATATGAAATTCATAAAAGCCATTTAGACTTCATAAATGTTACATTACATATATTTTCAGGGCATAAATAACATAAATTTTACGTAAACTGGTAATATATGCCGCTTATCATCGTTGTGCAGCGATGAATAAATTGTAATGGCCGTGCAGCGCATAGCATGAAATACAGACACCCATTAGCACTTACTCAATTATTTATTAAAGTATACGCTTCCATTATGCTTATTTTAATGGCTATTATATTTTAATAGCATTTACCATATGCTTTGTTAAAATGTACGTTTTAGTTGTCCCTGACTCTTGAGCTAAATGAATAGACGCAGAACTTGACGAACTAGGTATTGTTCATATTAAAGATGCTTTGTATTTAAAAAGGAAGGATAAACATTTTTTCATATACATTTATAACGTTATTTTTTTGGGAAATTTGTTCAAAAAAGAAAACGTTTTCTTCTTTTTCTCTTGACAAACGGCTAGCCAGGGGTCGCTCCCTGACAATATGTTTCAAACACCTGGAAAGCTCGACAAGTGTTAGCATACCCTTGACTTGTCTCGCATTAATTTCACAACCCTCCGTCATTTCAGATATGAAATCAGTCTGCATCTTTGTGTGCAAAAACTTTTTTAATATTTAAGAGGTGTTTAGCATAATTTACCCTTTTAATAGTCCCTCGTCTAGATTTGCTGACTTTCAAATCTTTTAAAACATGAATTTGTTTAGAGATTTTTTTTATATTTTTTTAAGACATAGAAACAAAAACTATTTAAAAGTTACTAAATACGTATTTAGACTTCAAAAAATTATAAATAAAGAAAGAAATATTTACTTATGATATAAAGATTATGTAACATCAAAATGGTTTATTAAAAAAATCTGATTTTTAATGAAAAAGCTTAATATATCAAATAATAAGGTGGTAAAATTTGTGATAATATTTTAAGGCATGAAAATTGATTGGCAATTAATAACTTCTGCATTCTTAGATTCTTAAAACGTACAATACATACCTCGTTCTTATATCTCGCCAAGTTGATTTCTTCTCTTACTTCGTCGTAACTGCGCGAGAAATTCCATAAGTTCACGAAATGCGATACGGAATGTATTACTAGAAAGAAACAGAGAAGTTTAGGGAAACCCTAGAGATAATACCATAATACTTTGGTAGGTGATATTTAACACCAAGATTATCGCATAATATATTGACTAACGACTCTTACCATCGAAAATTTTTAAAATTAAAAAAATTTCAATATTTGAACTTAACTGAACTAAACGTTACCTTAAAAATTAAATTATTTATGGACCTATACGTATATTTAATATTTATTTAAACATACATGGACGATCTATTTCATATGATCTGTTTGTCTGTTTGTAAAGTTTAAATCTTTGCCATCTTTGTAGTACCCACAGAGAACGAAAACATTTTTTTTCTTTTTGTAGTCGTTAAGTATATAACTCCTCCTTTTTGAAGTCGGTTAAAAAAACACATAGATAAACAAAATATTATAAGAGCTTGGTAAAAAAATAGAGTCCAATTCCTTAAATGAACATGTAATAATAGTTGAACATGACTTTAAGTCCATACTTTGAATTGGTTTCAGTAGTTTATAAATAAATTACCTACTCTGTGATTTATAAGCTTGATATTCTTAATTTTATACGCTACAAACACGCGAACGTGCAAACCAACATTGATCGACATCAGAGGCCGTTTTATTTACAAAATTTCAGTAAATAAACATTTCTTTGTTATTCAGAAAATATTACGTGAGTCGAATTATAAAACAAATATAGCCATTAACATTCTTTTATTATCTCATTCTCTTAATTTTGTTAAATAACATGAGATGGATCACAAAAATTTATATAAGTAGTACATAAGTACAATTTTAACTACTCTCCTCCTTAACGGCTTGACCGATTTTGATGATGTTTCTTATTTATATAGGTATTTATTGGGCTTCTTATTCTCTGATGGGATAGATCATATTGTTGAAACCTTCAATTATTCAAATGCTAGAACCAAGCAAGGTGTTTCTAACGTATAAGATTCATAATAACACCAGCAAACAAAAACGCATTTATTATATTATCTTATATGTATTACAATAAAAAGAAATGTTTTGTTTTCTGGGCTAATCGTGCGTTGATCTTACGCACTACGCTAAAGTCTAGAAGTTGGAATGGTGTCGTAGTCATTAGCCTTTGTCTGAAGAACATAATGGCGTGTAAGAGTCGTTTAGGAGTATAAGCGATTTAAGACTGCTTTGCGAGTTAAAATTGTTGCTAATTTTAACTACTTCACCTGAATTAATAGACCGTCTCAAGAGCAAGAGAAAAGAGATTCTCGTGACAATACTATGAAAAAGATAAATTCGATAAAATATTTGTATACGTTATTTAATCACGATATTTAAAAGTGGAGGTCTCATTTGATTTCTAAATATTTATAATATAAGTAAACGTATATATTAGTATATATTAATCTTTACTTAAATTTGAAGGATGGGTGGATTTTTTTTATTTTCTTTATTTTTCCCCAGTTTTCTTTGGTAACTGTTGGGAATGTACATCTGACTCGATTAAGATATATAGTAATATGTATATTGTATATATTCTATTGTGTATGTTTACTTAACTAATGTTTTACAAATATACTTATTTTTGTAGATTATATTATATCACACATGCTCTCACAGGTACTCACCACCAAAAGTAAGGAGAGTTATCGCAACGGTCATATGAAAGCTTTTTGCGCTCTCTAACCAGAAGAAAAATAATCCTGGGCATATCTTAGATAAAATTCTGTACAGCAATTGATTTAATTTTTTACATAATGGCAGTAGGACTAGAGCACAGCAGAGATTGAGGACTGTTGCAGTGCCACGAGACACGCATAATCCTAACTGTAACAAAGAAATTTACTTTAAAAAGAATATATACCTACCTAGATTGACCAATCACTCCCACCCCCATCCTCATCTCCATCGCCCCCTTAGGGATAGGATTTCGGAAAATCCTTTCTCATCGCATGCTTACGTCATACAAAGAACATACCCTTCAAGTTTCGGATCTCTACGATCAGCGGTGTAGGCTGTGCGTTGATCCGTCCATCATTCAAGACAAAGCATTTTATAACCAACATTATAATATTAATGTGCTTTGTAAAAATCTCTTCTTCTGCCTGGCATTAATCCCGGCCATTGTTGCCAGGGTCTGCCTTCCGACTAAGTCTACTCCACTTTGCGCGATCTTTAGTGTCCTCCAGGATAAGTCCGTTGGCTCTCATGTCCTGCTTCACGACATCCAGCCATCGCTTCTTTGGGCGTCCGGGAGGTCGAGCTCCGGGAACAGACATATCAAGGCACTTTCTTCCGACATAGTCCTCAGATCGACGCGCGACATGGCCATACCACCTCAGACGACGTTCTTGGAGCTTATCCGCTACGTCACGGACCCCGAGACTACCTCGGATGAACGTATTGCGTATGCGGTCAGCCCGCGTTACGCCACACATCCACCTCAGCATCTTCATCTCCGTGACGTGAAGCTCCTTAGTGTGTCGAGATAGTGCTGGCCAGCACTCACTCCCGTATAAAAGGACCGGTCGGATGATGCTCTTGTATATCTGTCCCTTGAGCTTGGGCGGTATTTTTCGGTCGCAGACCACACCTGTGACCTCTCGCCATTTGGCCCAAGCAGCGCTTATACGGGCTTGGATGTCGTGATCGATGCTTCCGGACTCGTGCAGGACGGATCCAAGGTACTTGAACTTCTCCGACTTAACGGCTGGTTCAAGCCCTATTTGAATGGTGCTAGAGTCCGGATTCCCGCAAGTCATGTACTCGGTCTTCGCCACATTTAGCTTAAAACCACCGTTCTCAAGCGTACCCTTCCAGAGGTTCACCTTACGCTCCAGCTCCAGCCGGTTCTCATCAACGAGCGCGATGTCATCAGCATACATCATTAGCCACGGAGGCTGGTCCTGGATGCATGCCGAGACTACATCTAGTACTACGTTGAATAAGAACGGGCTAAGAGTCGAGCCCTGGTGGACCCCAACAGTAATCGGGAAGGGCTTGGTATCGCCAACAGAGGTTCTAACCACGGAAGCGGAATTGCGGTACATGTCTCTGATAATGTCAATATATACTTCAGGCACACCTTTAGATCGCAATGCCCACCAGATGCATTGACGCGGCACACAGTCAAAGGCCTTCTGCAGGTCCAAGAATACCATGTGCAGAGCTCTCCTTTTCTCTCTGTAAGCCTCGATTAAAGTTCTGAGGGCAAAAATGGCGTCCATGGTGCCCGATCCCGGCTGAAACCCATATTGACACTCAGAGACAGTACACTCTTGACGGAGCCTGAGGTCGATCACGCGTTCGAAGAGCTTCATGGTGTGACACATGATTTTGATCCCTCTATAACTACCGCATTCCTGAACACTGCCCCTGCCTTTGTATACAGGGGTGATGCAGCTAAAACGCCACTGATTAGGCATCCTTCCAGTGTTCAATATGCAGTTAAAAAGATCAGTAAGCATGAGCACACCAACAGAGCCCAACGATTTCCACGCCTCGATTGGTATGTCGTCAGGACCCACCGCTTTTCGGTTCTTCATGCGGCGAAGACAATCTCGAGTTTCGTCAGGTGTTATTGGGGCAACAAGTCCAAGGTTAGGAGGTGGTTCGGGTGGAAGACTATATGGGTGCTGATGGTTCAGCAGCTCCTGGAAGTAGCCTCTCCATCTCTCCTTCACAGAGGCATGGTCACAAAGCAGCGTGCCGTGGGAGTCCCTGACGCAAAGACATTTTGTGATATCTTGCGTCGCTTTATCTCGGGCACGTGCCAGCTTGTATATGAACTTTTGCCCCTCCGCAGTATCTAGCTTATCGTATAATGGTGACAAACTATCACTGCGGGCTCTGGCTACAGCTCTTTTGCTGGCACGTTTGGCTGCATTGTACTTCTCTCTGTCTTCAGGAGAGTTGGTTTGCTGCCACTCTTTAAACGCAGTCTTCTTTTCCCGAACCGCCTCCTGCACCCGATCATTCCACCACCACGTTTCCCTGTCGATAACTCGTCCTCCCTTAGAAACGCCAAGAACGCGTCTTCCCGCCGCGGTAATTACCGACTGGGCTCGATCCCAAGCCTCCTGGGCATTTTCAGTGTCGACCCTTAGGTTCAGTCGCTCCACCTCTGCTAGGAAGTCCGAATGCATCGGTCCATTCAGTAACCACCACTTGATCGTAGGTTTACGTTTCTCGGCTAGTTTCTTTTTCGGGGTAAACGCATAGTCCATGACAAGGAGACGATGTTGGGCCGTTAGGCTTTCACCTGGAATGACCTTGCAGTTTGTCACCTTGCCGATATGACACCTTCTAGTCAACAGATAGTCAATTTGGGTTGAGTGGGACGCGCTCTTATACGTGATAAGGTGCTGAGGATTCTTTTGGAAGAACGTGTTCACGATGGCCAGATCAGACGCAATACAGGTTCTGAGAATGTTTACTCCCTCTGTATTGCGACGACCATAGCCAAAACCACCATGGACACGCTCATACGCCTCAGCTGCCTTACCCACGTGACCGTTCAAGTCCCCCCCAACTACTATCACTTCGGTAGTCGGTATAGCACGTAGTACCTCTTCAAACTGCTCCCAGAACGATTCCTTCTCGGCCTCACTGCAGCCTGACTGGGGGGCATAGGCACTGATCAAGTTCGTGGAAACCCCCTCAATCAGCACCCTAACCCGCATCAGCCGGTCGCAGCGACGGTCAACTTCAAGGAGACCATTCTGGAGCTCTTCAGAAAGCACTACGGCTACACCGTTTTTACCTGAAGGTGACCCGGTGTATACAAGCTTGTAACCCTGTCCGATGTTACGGGACTTGTTGCCCTTCCAGCGAGTTTCCTGTAGAAAACCACACTGGACTCGACGTCTCATGAGTACATCTGCGAGTTCTCTGCATCGTCCTGTTAGAGAGCCAATGTTCCACGTTGCAAAGCGGAGTTTCCGTCTGGGTACTAACTTCTTTAGCCGTGCCCGTACTTGACACGGTAGCCCTTGCCCATTTGTCGCAGGTATAGGGCGATGTTCCTGCGCGTCGTTTAGCGGCGACGCCCTAGCCGTACCCAGCCTTTTCTTATTTCTTATCATTGGAGCGGCGAAGTTGGTTTTAAGCGGAGCGATTGCCATCTGACCTCCAAAACTCACTTCATGTGAGAAAACCAGTAGAAGGAATGGGTAAGGATAACAAAGGGGGGGGGGGGGGAATAAGGAGGAGGGGGGACACCACTATTACGGACTGGATGGGGGTGTAATAGTGGTGGCTCGAGGACCCGGGTTCGCATACCCGTATGCCCTGGAATCAATATCGGACAGATACTGGACAGGACACTCTCTGAGGTTCTGAGGGAGGAGCTTTGTAAAAATATAGGTACTTATTTACATTAATTTTGAAGATTTTACTATAACTAGGTAAATATCAGTATAATACTTACCCCTAACATTCGCCTCAAATAAAAGAATTGGCGACCGTTTAAATAAAATGTAAACGATTTGTAAAATAGATATATCACTAATGAGATCCATAATATCTGAAACAAACAAAACAATTTAATAAAAGTCTTTCTATGATGAATATTGACTTTATTTTGATTTTGATTGATCAATAAGTTATATAACTCATACAGTTATCAGCGAACAATGGCACTATTTTATTATTAACTGAATTGAAATTGACATTCGGACCGGAATTCGGAAAATGATATAATTTTTAATCTACATAAGTGGGTTAACCCAATATTATGTATGACCACACATTTGGCTAAGTTTGTTGAGACTCTACATGCTTTGCTAAAGATCGCGGGTTCGAGTCCCACTTTTAAAGCCTAATGTGAATTTGTGTTACATATTTGATTTTAGCACTAATGTTTTATAACATTAATGTGTGTTAAATTATTATAATTTGTATGTAATTAAAGTTATATAGTATTCATATCACTAACCTCGCACCTAGGTTACCATGGAACTATGCGTAGATGGTGCCGTTTATTAATGTTTCAATTTAATTCAATTGAATTATGTTAATACTTTACGTCTGTCCTTAAATATAGCCAAAATGGAAATTTGTTTCAACGAAAATCAGACATACGACCACATATCTACTCTAACTCTATCACTAAATAATTTAATAGTAAACGATTTTAAAGGAAAATTAACATAAGCGAATACAAAACACTCATCGATAATTTATTATTTAATATTAGAAATGTTACTTTTTTATAGTGTATCTAATAAAAATCTTATATGAACTTGTAGACTATTTTTTTTGTGAAAGACTATTTTAAATAGTCATTATACAGATGCCAAATTATTAAATTATTTTCTGTCTGTCTGTCTCGGAACGCATCACGATAAAAAAAGACAAATCTGATGAAATGGTGGTGTATGGTGTGATAACTGGTTTTGCAGGACAACATATAGGATACTTCATATTGCGGGAAAATATCTTATATCTGCAAAATGTGTACCTATTAACTACTAACCGTTAGATAGTGCATATGTAGAGACGAACTCGAGCAGAGCAATGGATGAGTAGAGAGTGACTAGTTAAATATAAAAATCTTTCATTTAGCCAAGATATCTAATTTAGGAACGTCGTGCTTTTTCAGACAGCTATAAATAAGCTAATGATCTTAATCATTCTCAAATAAAAAATAGATACTGCAATGTAACATCTTTATTTTTAACTTATAATTCATAAATCATAAATATATAACATAGCTAGTAAACTATTTTATTTTAAGGTCACAATGAAAATAAATTTGTTTATAACTCACACTCCTCTGTTACTAGGACATTGAATAAAATGCTTGACTTGTGACTCACATTCCCCCAAGACCCAAGTCATCTAAATCAACCTGCCACGTTTGTTCGTAAACTTTGTTTATTAATAATGCTGTAATAATGAATTTAGTAACATTGTGGAGGATTGAAAATAGTTATATTTAAAGTTTAAAGAATAATATCTTTAAACGGTGTATATTCGGTATATCTATTTTGCCTAGCTTTTCACCAAATGGCGTAGGTACAACATGACTCGTACCAATTAAACTTTATTTAACTAAAGTTAAACAGATTCAATCTGTTTAGCTTTCAATTGGTCAGATTTAATAAACATGGAAAATTGTTAATAGATGAGATTTACATCATGCATTCGCCTTTGTTTATTTAGTTTGCAAAATCAGGTACGCTCAGAAAAGAGAAAATTATGTAACATACCTATTTCATATTAAGCCTAACATATAACAGAACAAGCTTAGTAATACATAATCTACACATGCATTATATTAACAATGCAGTCTACACTGAATTTATGCTGAAAATGAAACAAAACTCAAAATCTTATTATATACCCGACAATATTTTAAGCGAAAAGAAAATAAATTTGTACATTTTTACTATAGGTCAAAGGACTCTACGTATCGTGCGCTAATATGACTTTAACCCTAAACGTAGTATGAAACAGTTCCTTAGAGACAGTCATTTCGGTTTCATTCAGATCTCAAACTTCAAAAAGGACACAAGTCGCAGCAAACTGAAACGACACGACATGCGTCGGAAGTTTAAACTGGCACAGCTAGCCACTTCAGTGCAGACGCTATTCAAATCTTATGCGTAACGACAACAGTCTATACAACGCTTTGACAGCCCAACTCTATTGAACATCTGAATGGAACCGATGACAGCGAACTGGAGTGTGGTCCCGCATTAATTAATACATGTCGAACGCATTATCGGATTCTCATTTGCATCTGAGAAGCTCGTGACAGCTCGTGTAATCTTCTCCCCGAAAAGTAACTCTCATATTTGGCTTAAAATTATATTTTATGACCAAAGATTATGTATAAAATTATATAAATTATATCTTTTTATAACATAAAAAACGGTTTTTATTCATAAATCAATCAGACGTGATTTAGGAAACCTAGATAATTTAAAAAAAGTAAGAATTAAGTAGGTATTATAAATTTAAAATCAAGTAATTCAACTGATTTTTTAAGGTTTTCAGTGAAATGTACAATCTAACCATATTAGTCACGAGTACCTAGAGTCGCGAAATCTAGGTATCTCTTTGACCGCATCACGAGAAAACCACTGAACTGATTTTGATGAAATTTGGTATGATGATAGCTGGTTATTCGGGTCAATGTACTCGTATAGGATACTGGAAAATATCTCATTGCCTATAAATCTATTTTACAATTAGGTACTACTATCCATATACTTACATCTACATACTTATAAATAAAATTGAAGTGTATGTTTTTAATTTTAAATTAATAGCTTTTCACTAAATGCATATGAAAAAAAATCAATTTTTAAAATTTTTGTGTCTGTTTGTTCCGGCTAATCTATTAAACGCTAGACCAATTTTGACGGGACTTTTACTCGCAGATACTAGCTAATGTTATAAGGAGTAGCTTTGGCAACTTTTACTTTATAATTTTTTTTATATTAATCTAAGATTTTTGTTTCCTTTTGAAATGTGGGCGGAGTCGCGGTTAAATAAAAACTAATACTAATAATAGCTAAATATTATTTTCAATAACTTAAAATTAATAACATTGATGTCTTGATCTTAGTGTTTCCAAAACTATATAGACATATGTTATCATTACATAAAGCTAATCAATTATACAAGTAAACTTCAGTACCTACTGGGTAACTAGACTAGGCTCTAGCCTCTAGGTGATGTTTGTTTAAGGCTTACGTAAAGTACTTGTGTGTGACAGATATTAATGATTTAAATTTTTTTATAGGCATAGTGATATATATACTTAATTTGCAGTATTTTAAATTTATTTCCATGTATTGAAAATAGTGAAAAATAAAATGTTTATTTTAAAATAATTCATATATTTTTTTTATATTCCTTAAATATTATATACTATATATACATGTATATTATATACATATTATGTATATATACATTTACTATTTTACGTGTAAAAATTACCTCAGGTAAGTGCAATACAAAAGTTCCTAACTTTTGAGTTTTGATTTTGTGCAGAATGCAAGCCAATAACTGATTCACGGTTAAGCATGGTATTTCGAAGCGAGCTATATGCCCTACGGCCGTTGCCTTAATCTTAAAATACATTGCTGCTATACTAACAAGCTGAATATTTAGAATGTTTGGTATGACGTAATGTATTTGTATTCTATAAAACTATTGTTACTTTGGTACACGGTTGACATCATCCAGTATTTCTGGGAACTGCATAACCAAAGGCCACGCGAAATCTTTACATGTTAGCTTTTGAAAGTAACAGGAAAACATGCTTTCATTTAAATTCTTAATTGAATTATATATTATTTTCTCAAAAAATATTACTGTGATTTTAGGGCTGTTATGTATATAAAAAACAAATAGAGCCTTTCTTTTGTTTGTACGGCCTACAAAGTTAAATTGGTGTGCTTCTACTCCTTCACTTGTACAATTTCAGCCTTTCAGGTCACGGTAATCATGTTTATCTTGGTAGGTAACCGTGTACACCCAAAAGAATTTTAATTTTTTTCTCAGATATAAGTTCTATTAAATTTTATTCAGTAGACATATTTTTTATCAAAGTACGAATAAGTAAGTACAGTACTCACCAAATAGATGCGTCTTCTTGAAAATGCACAAAAATCACTTAAATAATATGGCATATTTCGCTTATTAATAATAATTTTTCAATGAAGAAGTCATTTTAAATAAAATTGTAGTTTAATAAACTATTATAACTATTTTATTAAAAAAATAATTCAACATTATTGACAACTCAAATTTTCCCGCCTTTATATTTTTTTTATTCGCAATGAGACTTTGAACTTAATATGTGCACTTCCATTATAGCGTGTGTGAGCGAGTGTAGTGGCTGACTGCCGTTGCCGGTTGTGCCGCGTCCGAGCGCGGAAGAAGTAAGCCGAGATTTGACAGGTCATCGCTTTACTCCCTGCAGTCCCTGTTATAGTCCACTATTTTGAACTCAAAGAACTGATAAAACCAGTTCTACGTACCAAGAAATAAAGAATATCTATATAATATCTATAACAATGGGTTATTTAATTTCGTTTTCTTATTTTTAATTTTTTGGCATTCTATGATTACATTATGTGCGAGTAGAGTCTACTATACATATATTTCTATACTTGTAGATTCAATAATCAATACCTTACTATTGGCTGTTTTTTGTCTATTACTTTGTAAGTTTGTACCAGCTTAGCGCTAGAAGAACAAAAAAACCAAGAAGTTACAGGATAGCTAAGTTCACACTATAGTTAAAATGATTCATAGTTATTCTGTATATATTTACGCTACATGGGACTGTGGTTAGCTGATTACGCGAAATTAATGATTTCATTAGACCCTAATATCCATTTCTTATAACTTATATATTAAATTGTATTGCTATACTACGTAACTTTATATTTTTTTATTTATTCTATGAGTAATAGCGAAATCCAATAATTAAAATATCAAAACACATTAGATATATGTATATGAATTAGAATTAACAGCAGAATTAATTTACCTATTTAACAAACACTCACTTGCATCGTAAGAAAACGTAAAAAAATCTATAATATTAATATTTTGAAAAAAAAACGATAGAGAACACATGACAAATTATTAAGTTTCAATATACATAATATTATATTTTAGGCTCAAGGCTAAGTCTTTGCTGTTTCAGCAGCAAGACATTAGGCAGAAGGCAAGTAATATAATACCCAACTTGTGTTTCGCAAATTTCAAATATTTGTATTATACCTCTAATAAACTAGCGGATCGCACTCGCTTCGCTCGGGCTCGTCTTTAGAGTTCAGCGAAGCCCAGAAGAAAACACAGTCGTCATGTCAGACGGTGCGTGCGGACGTAATTTTTTTGCGATTACTAGATATTCGTGAGGGCACGCGTAGTTTTTCTAGCGGGAATTAATTTCCAAGATATATTTTTCTTGATAGATAACACATCTAAGACATGAAGTTAGTTCATCTCACAAAGGCGGGACTCGAACCCACAGCTACTGACACATCACACAGCATATAGATCACTAGTCACTACAAACTTAGACAAACGTGTCGTCTAATAACAAAAATGAAAACCGACTTCAAAACCTTACAAATTGAAACTAAAAAGAAAAAAAAAATTTTAATTACTTAGTTATTGTTGGAGTCGGTGCCAGCCAAGAAGGACAGTTTTATCCTGCCTTTGCAATGAACTTTCGAACGGATATTTTGATTATATTTACAAATTGATACATTAATTAAATTGTATTAAGATTATTTTGCTTTGGCTGGCACCGACTCCAACAATAACTAAGTAATTAAAATTATTATTTTTCTTTTTAGTTTCAATTTGTAAGGTTTTGAAGTCGGTTTTCATTTTTGTTAAAAAATAATTTATTTTTATTTTTTTGTGGAAATTAGATATTATGTTTAAATATAATATTGCAATGCTAACTAAACTACTGCTCCAATAAGTCAGCGAAGTTTTGAAATGCACGACAATAGTCAATCCAGATTTGTCCACGTCTATTTTTCCACGTAACTCGTAGACGTTAATAAGATTTACCTTCTATTATCAATCTACTTAATATCCTGAATGAATACGGCTATCAGTTCATAAGTACGTATAATATTAAAAGAATTTTCTTTCAACTCCTAACGGTTGAGGAGATATACCTTACATCATCACACATTCTTGAACAGCTTTAGAAAATATATGAAAAAGGTAATCAGTGCCGATAAAATTTAAGGGTTGCCCTCGATTTCTCTAGGATCCCATCATCAGATGCTGACTTGGTGACAATGAGAACATCTTGAATGTATACCCTACCGAACAAAAAGAAATTTTTAAAATCGGCCCACAATTCACGGAGAAATCGGTGAAAACACATAAAAAACAACTGTTGAGGAATTTTACCTTCCATCATCAGCTCATCCACATGAGATGATGATTTTCATACGTAAAAGCTTTATCGGGTTTAGAAAATATATCAAAAACGTAATAGGTGCCTGTAAATTTTGAGAGTTGCCTTCGATTTCCCTGGGATCCCATCATCAGATCCTGACTTGGTGACAATGGGACCACCTCGGAACTATACCCTACCAATCAAAAGAAAAATTTTTAAAATCGGCCCACAGACGGCGGAGAAATCGGTGAACATACATAAAAAAAAATACATACAACGGAACATATAACCTCCTCCTTTTTTGAAGTCGGTTAAAAATGTCATTCGCTACATTCGGTTATTAGCGTTATAATCTAAAATTCTTCCGTACATACGTAGACTGCCAAAGCCCTTGCCCTTCCTTTCGGATTAGCCGTAGTCAGGTAAAAGTGTGGAGTGATGACAGAGTTCCTAAATTCTGCTGTACATATACCCTTTCTGGGGAAAGCTAAAACAGTTTAAATCGGTTAAGAATGCACGATAATGTACACTGAAAAAAGATTTTCTCCTTCGATTTTCATTTTCAAAATGGCGTTTGCGCCAATTTTCATTATGATATGATATGATATGAAACAAAGGATTTCAGAAACACACGGATAATTAGGTAACGACAATAATGGTATTTAATTATCTTATTGAAAAAAGTTGGCTTAGATTAGGTTTTTTTTAATATAAAAGCCCTAGTTTTTTTGCAAAAAATTAGTTTATGAAATCTTCCCATGACATGTATATGTTACAGTTAAGACCCATTTTAGTTGAAACTAGTTTTTACTTTACTTTAGTAAAGACTACAATTTTTGGTCTAATTAACACGTTAACAGTCCGGTGTACCGTATATGGTACACGGGCAGCGGTTCTGCAGAGTTCGTATACCCTGAGGCACATGAGCCCTGTGTTACTCTACGGGCCCTCAGATCACGGACTTGTCAAAATAGTTAGTGTTTTCTTTGTGGACTTGTGGCGAAGGATCTTATAAATAGATAATTTCTAAAACATGTCATACTTTTTTTTAATTATTGCTATACCAACACAAAATAAAACAACTTAGTAGAAAATAAACCAAAGTTTTATTGGCAATACTAATTAATTAATACAATATGCTTGTTTGCAAATTTTATATTGAGTTGATACTCTTTTGGCTTTGGACCGTGCGTATGACATTCATCAAGGAGATTTTGGTAGCATCCCACGAATCGTCTTCGAATGGAACGAAATGCTTTTTTTGCCCAAAGACTCCAAAAAATGCGCGTTTCTCAGCAGCGTACTAGAACTTGAAGAAGGCAGTCTTGTCTTTTTGGTGATGGTCCTGCTAATCCTAATGACCTTGATAACCCTGCATGTGATTGCGGTGTTCTTCCCGTGCTGAAAAAGTGTATTTCACTTGATGGGTGTGCAAGTTCTGGCTGTAACAGTTTTATCACAATGGCTTCATGTGCTGCTAGCCAATAAGTCCGTGTACCGCCCGGTGTACACGGGTATATCCGGGGTTAGCGACCTATATTTTGTTATTTTTATGCATCAGTCAATAAGTGGACATCGAATAATGGCAAAAAATATAAAATCACACATGGACATGTATATATGGCGTGTTTCGGAACGCTTGTATGGGAACTGTTAACACGTTAAGTGACTTTAGCAGGTTGTCACGATCCAAAGGTTAGGTTAGGTTTATATCAAACCCGAAGGGCCAAACTGAAGCAGAAACAGGAGCTGATTCAACACAGTTAATTGCACCGCCCACCTTGGAAGGATTGAGTTGCGTTAACGAGCTCTAAGAAATGAAAACTGTCGACGGAGCTCCTATCTTAATTACGAAAATCCATGCAGCCAATCACCAATATGTGGTAATAAAGAACATTCGAAAAGGATTAATTTCATTGCATTCGGGTAAAAAAAACATGTTTATTCTACAACTTTTACTTTACCACAGATATAAAACCAGTTTAAATGAAACTACAATCATCTATTTTCTAGTCTTAATCTGTCTAGTAAGATATTGTAGAGATCCACATTTTTTTTTGAAAGTCGTGCAATTCGTTTAGTCAAAGTGTTAATCCGTCGTAGACGGCGTTTTGAAATATTTTTCAAATTTTCAACTTGTTTCTCTAACAATCTAATTTTTTTTTCACTTGAAGCTTCAATTTTATCTTTATCAGCAGATATGCTACACTCAAAGCTTGATATTTCTCTTATAAAATTAATTGATGTATCCTCCATCTTGATTTCAGTCAGCGGTTCCTAAAACAAGTACAAAAAAAATGTCACATCTCAAATACCAATCACTATTATTATTAACCCTAACAAATAACAAATGAGAAAAGAGTATAATAACATTGAAAAAGTAGTTATGTTTCTACTTTTAATTTGCTGTAATTAAAGTAACTCGCAGCAGTAGCACACACTAAATTACTTAATAAGTACATCATTTACTACATACTATGACATCAGCAGATGTGCTACACTCAAAGCTTGATATTTCAATTGATGTATCCTCCATCTTGATTTCAGTGAGCGGTTCCTAAAACAAGTACAAAAAAAGATGTCACATCTCAAATACCAATACCTAACTATTATTATTAACCCTAACAAAAAAAAATATGAGAAAAGACTATAATTACATTGAAAAAGTATTTGTTTTCACTTTTAATTTGCTGTAATTAAAGTAGCTCGCAGCAGTAGCACACACCAAATTACTTAATAAGTACATCATTTACTACATACTATGACATCAGCAGATGTGCTACACTCAAAGCTTGATATTTCAATTGATGTATCCTCCTTCTTGATTTCAGTGAGCGGTTCCTAAAACAAGTACAAAAAAGATGTCACATCTCAAATACCAATAACTATTATTAATAACCCTAACAAATAAGGAATGAGAAAAGACTATAATTACATTGAAAAATTAGTTATGTTTCTACTTTTAATTTGCTGTAATTAAAGTAGCTTGCAGCAGTAGCGCACACTGAATTACTTAATAAATACATCATTTACTACATACTACGACAAAGCTGGATGTTTCTTTGGGTATATTTAATATAGGAACAGCGTCGGATTTCAGTCGTCTCCATTTTTTATTATCATTTGGCACAAAAGAGTCTTTGGTAAAATGCTTTGAACAAATTCTGCTGTGCTGTTTTGGACTCCAGTTGAACCGATTGATGCACTGAATCCATTTAATTTTCATTTCATCATCGTTAGGAAATCTGCAACAGTATTGAAATGATTATGGGCAACCATTTTTACATCACTAGTAACCTATACTTGCCGCAATTTATTTTTCAGAAAAATCATAAAATAAAACAAATACGTATATTCTATTGAGTAGATAGACATACAGTACTATTTTATCTTACCATCTATCACTTTTATATTTCCAATATTGGACAATATATCCCTAAACTTACCGATGATATGTTAACGATTCGTCCTTATTTTCGTTTCTCGAACTATGGGATTTACACCCTTCAACAACACACGCCATCCTGTCCAGAACACTGAACACCTTACGTACTATAAACTTGACCACGTTCTTAGACCAAAATTAATAATTATCTCCCTTTTTTCACTCAGTAAATTCGTCAAACTTGGATCTCCCGAGTCCCGACATATATCAAGAATCAAGAATCAAGATCAACAAAACATAATACTAAAAAATTAAGTTGATAGCCGACTTTAAGTTTTTGACGTCTTGGATAGAGCTTTTGTATTTGCTAGCGTTATAAGACGACCAAAGACACGGTCTTTTGACATTTCTCATTTTTTACTTTGGACACGTTCAAAAATAATAAAAACAAGCATCCACGTTTTGTTGCACTCACACCTTATGATATGCTAACTGACTTATACGAGTATACTAGAGATTACTCGGTTTTTATCGTAGTAACTAATACTTAATCTGTGGTTTTTATTTTAGCCTGACTCCCATGCTTTGGTAATGTTGCGAGATACCTATTTATTGACTATTGTAAAACCTTAAACCACGGTCTAGCAGTGAGTGATAGTAAACGCTAAATGAATAATAAACTGTAAATATAGAAATTTAGACTAGGCTGTATGGACTATAGTCCTTTGCCTTTCCCTATTGGGGATAAATTTTAAAAACAACAAACAAATATAGACTCATAGAGATTTGATAGAGATGTCAATGTCATAAATAACGATGGAATTTGGAAATGTGTTGAATAACTTGTTGTTTACATCTTATAAAAACTAGTAATATAACATAAATCAATTATAAATACATCTTTTATAAATGGAGATAGTCAGTTTATTATTTAATAAGCATTTTAATATCAATATCTAAGTCGCAATGAACCCTCCATCACCATGGAAGACGCCAAATCAAGTAATGCAGCTGCACAAGTTAAAAAAGCGCAAAAAAGCATTGCAGGTAAATTTTATAAAAACTTTAATCATATAAAAATAGTTATGGTTATTTAGATTTGACATTAGATTTAAAATTTTCTAAATAATATCCAAACATTTTTATATTTATTTATATTGATTTAACATTATTATTATAGTTTAATACGATGTAAAGATCTTTAATTCTTTCTATGGATGTAGCTGTAGAAGGTACTAAAAAAGCTTATCTTCCACATTTTAAAATTTTGACTTATTTATAATTTGACATTTACTTTAAGTATGTTATGTTATTGGAATGCTAATTATTATATAATGCATGCATTAATAAACAAATATTTTTCAGGAACGAATGCGACAGCCTTCCACATCTATTGCTGAAGAAACATCTAGTCAAAAATCTACTGTTGATTTAGACTTTTCAAGAATTCTTAATGGTGACAAAAGAAAAAATCCATTTTCCAAGTATAAATCACTATTATTTGTACTTCTCCTTTATAAAGTTAAACTTCTAGAAATACAAGAATAGTTTCTTCACATATACATTATTTTTATATGAAAGCTTAAAATAAATTTATTTGTTTTTAGGAATAATCCAGGACCAAA
Organism: Boloria selene; assembly: GCA_905231865.2. Lineage (NCBI taxonomy): Eukaryota > Metazoa > Arthropoda > Insecta > Lepidoptera > Nymphalidae > Boloria > Boloria selene. The sequence goes on along the minus strand of HG993135.1, from coordinate 3,384,268 downwards.
TAAAAAATCCAAACTAGAAGATGTTCCACAAATAGATGAATCAAATGACAAGACCTTATTTGCATTGCTTAAGATACCTACCACAATACTAGATAAACCTGCACAAGAAGTAAACACAGAGAAACTTGCAACATTTTCAAACTTACTACAAAAATTTACTGCTGAGCATACAGTAGAAACGGTAGGTACTTCAATCAAATGATACAGGCTAGTTTGTTATTAGTAGGTTAAAAATTCATATAAAATGGAAGCATTTCATATGAACTTCATTCATAAATAGTATTATAATTATATTAACATGTTATAGCAAGTTATTGAAAAGAAATATAAACACCTCACAGTTGATTGGGCTCTTAAAACTAAATTAAGAATAATGTCTCCAAAACCATTTCCTTGGTCCTCTAAATTGAAAGCCAGTGAGGAAGCTTCAGGGATTACTGGGTGAGTTATTTTACTAACTTCAATTAAAGTGTTGTCTCATATCTCAATATTCTCTTATAGGACTGTCATTTTCTTAAAAAGTTCCAAAAGTGTGTGAAATATATATTCTCACATTGTCATAAAGATGAACTAAATACATTAAAATCATATTATGTTTAAAAAAACACTAACATAGTTGGATGCAGTGTAATACTACTTAGAAAATATTAATAATATGTAATAATAAAAATATTGTATGTATAAGTAGTAAACTTATCTAAACTCTAACTATGGCATTTAAGAAACTACAATTTAAAGTATAAATAAACTTAATCATTTACTTTCTGTTTTTTTAATATGCTAACTTAAAAAGAGATGTGAAAGAAATAAATAAAGAGGTAAGCCATGTCATATATCTTTTTTGTAATAAAATATGTCATATGAACTAAAAACAACAGCAGGTCCAAACTGGAGAAGAGTTGCAAAGGACAGAAAACAATGGAAATTGTTAGAGGAGGCCTTTGCCAATAGGCACACTGAACTCCGGGATATTCTATAAATCAAAGAGTAGAGAAAAAAAAACCGTGAACGGAGTTTCAGGATAAAAAAGGCTTCATTACATTTCATGTCATATTGACTTGATAAAAAGTATGGCAAAACATATGGATATACAGCTGTGCACGCACTGGAAAGTCACAGTTTTATTTCCACACAAAAACTTTAAATGTACAATGTGGCAAATCCCCGCATACTGTGTTTGTAAAATGTTTGTAAAGTGGTAAATTATTCAAATATGATATATTACATAAAAAACACATATGGTAATGTAAACTTTTCTCATATGCAAATGAATTTTTTAGTTTCGTCCGTTGTCTCGACACCGCGTCGTCATCGACCCTGGACACATCTCCCCGGGCTCGTTTTCACCAGGTATGCTTGTACTGGCAACACCCACACCTGCCCTGGATTAATTTATATCCAAGGTCTTCGGGCAAAGTCGCAGCAACTAACTTTATGGCCTCTAATGAGGAAGTGAAACAGGCGCTGTTCACAGAATGGACAGAAAGCTTCAGATCTTTGTTTCAGGTATTTTCTCATAAATTACATATCTATCCTCAAAACATATTTTGCTATTTTAGTTAGTGTAGTTATAAGTTATAAAGTGTTTAGGGTAGTTATAACATTTTTTATATTTCTTTATTTGCAATCAATCTATACAACTTACCAATCAGACTAGTCAACATGATACAAATGAGCCAGGTTGATGGTGACAGTGAGATATCACTAAGCTTTCTCAAAAACAAAAAATGTTATATAACCGAGTGATGCGGGTTTGAATCCGAGCTTTGCATCCCTGATAATTTCATGTGCGAATCATTTCAACATGATTATCACTTGTTTTACTGTGAAGGAAAACATTGTGAGGAAACCTGCATATATTAGAAAATCTAGCTATTTAGTCCGCCAACCCGCACTTGGCCAGCGTGGTGGACTATGGTGGAATCCTCTTTGAATTAAAGGGAGGGCCTTCCTTTAATACAAAGAGGATTCGTTCGTAACTAGCAGTGGGACCTTAAAATTTAAAAATCTTTAGTGGTAGTGCCATGCTTGTTACCTTCGGGTAGCAGTCGAATGGGCCGGAACGCCCCGTATAGTACCACTCTCTCACAGAAGACCGGCGTGACGTGGCAGCTATGCTGTCGCGTTCCGTCCGGGAGGCCCACTCCCCATCCCTCCTCCGTCCCTCAAGCCTTCCTCCGCCCTCCCTCTTCCCTCCCTCCATCTTCTCTCTTGATATCTCTCTCATATGGTGATTAAATTGAGTTAAGTGCACAGATAGGTCCAAAATAGCGTGATTTATATATGCTAAAAATATCAAAGCTATCTACATATTCTATAATATTATAAAGGTATTTGTAGGAAAGAGGTTTATACAAACTTTGTATACAGTTTTTATGAAAATCGATCATATCCGATCATAGAATGACTTATTTTCATTCTGTGGGTTGGTTCTGGTTTGCATAACTATGTCCTAATAAGACAAAGCCGTACATTCGCATACAGCTGTTACGCGCCCTCCACTGCCCGTACTTCTACGTGTGCGCGAACTCGTTCACGTGCGTGTTCCTCGCGGCTGGCATGTGCGGGCCCGAGCCCTGCGCCCTTGTCGCGCCCACCACCAGCGGCCTGAGACACGCTCTGCGGCAGGAGGGTGAGAGTATTGATATGCCAGTGGTTTTCAAACTGTGGGTCGTGAGTCGTGACCCCCTATGAAGAAGGTCGTGACCCCTCTCAGAGGGTAGCAGTTACTTTATGAAATTTCAAACTGTGGGTCGTGACTCAGTTATTTTTATAAAAAGTCCAAAGAGTGTTATTTTTGAATTGAAAATTTAGGACAACGAACTTGGTTTTTACCTAGTGTGTTGTGTTTTTAACAATTATGTACAAATGTGACATATTTGTAATTAGTAATAAATCCATGCTAAGGAATTTTGAAAATTATTGATTTTTTTTAAATAAGCGATTTTAGAAGTAATAACAAAAACCATAACAAAAAATATTTGTCATATCATTTTTTTATAATCCTTTTTAGTAATATACACGAGTACAAATGCTTTTTTTTTCATTAGATGTAGAGTTTACAATGCCCCTTCGACCAGACAACAAAAAGAAGTTCAACACTTCAGATGAAGATCGCGGAAAGAACTCTTCTTTCGACAGCTGTTACGACACGATGGATGATGCCAGAGAACAGAAGGACAACTGTTCTGGCGATGAAGAGGATCCTGACCAATTCTTATCGCAAATGGGTCTCGAAAACGAAGAGATTAAAAGGATAAATAATGCTCAGGTATAAAGCATTATTTTTTTAGTTCGAGTTTTATTACTTAAATTTTCATTTGTGAATCATTTACATGATTGACACTTGTCCTAGACCTATGGTAAAAGAAAACATCGTAAGGTCATCTGCACATCTGAGAGAACCTAGTAAATCGAAGAACAACAACGGTCGCATTTACCTAACGTGCTGAACAATCTAATAAAGATAAACCAAAAAAATAAATAATCCCCCCGATATTGAATGGAGGCAATTGCTCAGCAATTAGATCATAAAAAGGACTAAATTTATTTCATTTTAATTTTATTCAGAGGTTAAATATATATAATGAAGATCAGTGTTTCCCATTTGCCGGGGCGCAACCCAGCACCGGGCCATCAAAATAAAATAACGGGTCGCATAATATCAACGCATCGCGCTATTGTTTCGTTATGTTAAGGAGTACAAAGTACTGTTTTCGAAAAAAATACATTGTCTTGCTCTGAGGTTTCATTTAGTATCACGGGCTGTTTGGCACCTTGTACCGTCCGGTCCATGTACACAGTGTATTAATGAACCATTTTCAGTATTAATAAATGTATATTAACTTGGGTTTAAAATATTAAGTGGGTCACGAATTGGCAGTGTGTGAAACACTGATGTAGTTTGTAGTGTGTGTGTGGCGTGTGCAGGCGCGCGCGCGGCACTCGGCGGAGAGCAGCGTGGACAGCGCGGCGGAGTCGCTGGCGGCGGTGCGCGGCGCGGACGCGCAGGCCCTGTTCAACTTCCTGCTCAACTGCAGGTCCGCGGTGGCGGCGGCCGGGCCCTGCGCCGCCGTGCCGCCCACGCTGCTCGCGCCCACCGCCTTCCACGGCGCCGCGCTGCAGTCGCTCAAGGTTATACACACTCACTCATTCATACTACCTCACTCACTCATACTACCTCACTCACTCATACTACCTCACTCACTCATACTACCTCACTCACTCATACTACCTCACTCACTCATACTACGTCACTCACACTACCTCACACACTCTTACTACCTCACTCATTTACACTACCTCACTCACTCATACTATTCTACTCACACTACCTCACTCACTCATACTACTCTACTCACACTACCTCACTCACTCATACTACCTCACACACTCGTACTACCTCACTCACTAATACTACTCTACTCACACTACCTCAATCACTCATACTACCTCACTCACTCACCATGACAAACATTGACATTTGGCTCAGTTTGTAGTGACCCTACTTGCTTTACGTCGCGGGTTTGGGTCCCGCTGGGGGCTTTGTTGAACATGAACGTTTGACCTCTATCCATCGATATTTATATGTATGATGTGTGTATTTTGAGTTATATACATGTAGTGTAGCAACTAATACTAATATTTATTCATTTTATTTATTTACCATCAAGAATATGAAATTCTTATTAACCCAAATATGGTAAAGTTAAAGTTTATTGTAGTATTTTTAGTCTTTTTTATTTATTAAGTCAAATAATGATTTCCTAAAAGAAATAAAACATGGAACCCCCAGATGCGAGAGAACATAATCCAGTCGGACAGCACGAAGTACTACTCGGTGGAGCTGCGAGGGCCGATCCTGCCGAGCGCGGTGCACGCGCTGGCCGGCGTGCTGCGCGCGCGCGCCGACTACAGCGCGGTGTTCGCGCACCACGCGCCCACGCTCGCCTTCACTTGGGCCGCTAGGAAGATCGCAGAGGGTATGATATTTAGAACTTATTTAGCCCTTTATAATAGAGATGCCGCCTTTTTGCCGATACGATACCGATACCGATGCTCTTATAAAAATATCGGCGATACTGATACCGATACGCTTATTGAATTCAGAAATTAGTGGAGGTAAAATAAAACACAAGTCAGGTTATTTTTTTAATTAATATAAAGAGTAAATAACAGGACAAAATAAATAAAACGGTGTAAAACCATAGACAGGTTGAGATGAGTTAATAGTTTTAGTAATTAAAATTAACATTGATGAGATTTTTGTTTAAAAAACAAAGTATTCATAAGTTTTGCGGATAAAGGCGATTTCGCAAATCTATTTGAATATTGTATCGTTGAATCAGCCATACAAATATCGCCCATACCGATATATCGGTATTGGTATCGGATGCATCCCTACTTTATAACTCGTTTTGAAGATTGCGAGGAATGACCAACAAATCTTGTCTGCATTTGAAAGTCGTGCAATTGGTTGATGGTCTTCACAAATCTCAAACGGATGCATGTTTCTTCACGATGTTTTCCGACATTATAAAGCAAGTAGCAATCTTGTTGTAAAATAATCACACAGGAGAATATCTGAGAAGCGAGACCTACGATTTGAACCCGCTTGTTTACCCAACACCCTAAACCAACTGATTTTGAAGTTAAAGATACAGTTTTACACAATAACTGTCAAACTATCAGTGATTGTCTAATGTGCATCAACAAAACTCAGCGTGATTTCTAAGTCATAAGACTTGGGCTTGGGCCCAGATCTAAAACCAATTAAAAACCCTGGGTCAAGAGGGGATTAAACCACTTTTATATAATGTAATTTTAATGTCAATTTTTTTTTTAAGTTAATCTGTATATCCTCTACAATTTTACAATATATTAGTATAATTTAAACTTTATTTTTATAAACATTTTTATACTTGTTGCAGAAGAATTATCAAAAGTAAAAGAGCCTAACGATTTTGCGCAAGCATTCAATAAAGAAAATCTATCAGATTGTGGCCTCAGTGAAGACATGTTAAAGCTGTTTTGCTCAACTGACCCCAGCAATGTGAAGTCTCTGGACAGTGTCAAATATAACGCGGAAGATGATACATTTACTTGGTGACATCTGCCTTACTGTTTTTGGACTCAGTTACCAGTGTAAATAAATTTAGAATTAAGCGGCCATATTTAATTTTTACAAGTTTGATATTTGACTTCATTTCCTTTCAACAATTTATGTACTTGTTTAAAATAAAATTTGAGTCCATTTTGACATGTATATTTGATGTGTGTATTTTATCCCAAAAATGAGACAACCATGTAATATTCTGTAATATGTTTGGAATGAAAACAATAAAACAATATTTTTACGTAATTGTATGATTTATTCAATTTTCATTTTTGGTAAATTAAAAATAAAGATTTTATAAGTCCACAATCACTTACGCGATAAAACAAGATTCATACAGATCAGGATGAAATAAATAATATTGTGAGAGTTCTGTTCTAGTATGACGTATATTATGTTACCTAACATAACCGCACTAACCACTAATTATATCACTTCAAACCCAAGGTGGAACAGGAATCTTAGAAAGCTTACATCTAAATTATTCGCCTAAGCGCGATGCTGAGACCGCTCACTGAAACAAAAGAATAATATTTATATGTAAATAAAGATAAAATTAAATAATTATAGGTATATAAACAATGTAATTTACCTGCATACTTGACAACTTGATTTACGTTGATTTATAATTAACCGCAGACTTATGATTTCTGTAACAAACAATTTACAAGTGAGTAATCTACATATAGGTATATAGAATAATAAAAATAGTATTTCTACTAGTAAAACAATTTGATATTAATATTGAGGGACTTGTGATAAAAATGTAATCCGCCATTTCGTGACGGCTACCTAATTTGACGATTTTCATCAAACATAGCTAAGAACATTTCAGATTAATACACCTCTCAAACAGAAAAAAAGCGATCCCTCTCAGGCAAGATTTTACCTGAAAGGATCGCATAAAGAGTGATATTAGGGTAGAGGATACTGGATAAATAACTACAACAAGAGAAATCTTGTTGAAATAGTTATCATTATCGGTCATAGTCACTAATCACTATTTATTTATATATTTTTTTATAAAAAATGGCATGGCATAAAAGGGCGTTTTTGCTATTGTTATATTATAAAATATTATTCCTAATATATATGTAGAATGTAGATACACTCATATGGTATACTTAAACAGTCAAATAAGTCTATAATAAATAAATAAAAAGTACATAAATATATTATGTGTATGATGTACGTACATTGGAAGAGGGCGTGGCGGGCTGTCCGGGCACGGAGTACTGCGGGCGGAAGTTGGTGAAGTTGGCGGCGGCGGCGGCCGGCGAGAAGCCCGGCAGCGCGCCGCCCGCGCCGAACCCGGCCGGAAACTGCGCCATTTGCGCTGCACGCACCAAACATTACATTTTATTAATTTTTAATGTATATCGTAAATGTTAAGGAAATATCTTTATCGTTTAACTTTATTATCAAATTAACTAAGCGACAGCTGAACGAAAGCGCGTTCGAAAATAAACACTGTGTGCGTTTGTAAAAAACGAACACATTTGCATCTTATCATCTCAGAATATTAATCTATCATAATTTCATATACAGTTGCAGATCTGTATCCCAAACTTTTGATAGGTTTGAGCCAAGGTCAGACCAAGTTAGGTTATTTAACTTTCATCATCAGCCCTTTTTTACGTCCCACTGCTGGGCACGGGCCTCCCTCAGTACGAGGGGGATCAGGCCATAGTCCACCGCGCTGGCTTAGTGCGTGTTGGCGGACTTCATATGTCTTTCGAAAACTTGTTAGGTTTTCTCAGACATGCAGGTTTCCTCACGATGTTTTCCTTCACCGTAAGACAATGGTAATCATGATAGAAATGATTCGCACATGAATATCTCAAGCGATGTGAGACCCGGATTTGAATCACTCGGTTATCGATACCGTTATACCGTTGGGCTACAATTGTCTTCATTGAACTTCACTGTCAATAAATTCCCCATAACATCATGAAGTCGGGATATTAAGAGAGCACGCTAGATCTTGCACTGATCGTGTCCCAACAGAGTATAAGAATGATAGCAACAGAGTGCCACTTGTGTTGGCACTATCATAATTCCTACACATATAAACTAGTCACAGCCAGGTCATGTTTTATTTATTTATTAAGAGCTGGATTAGAGTGCTTCGCAAACTGCACAAATTTTTTCATATTAAATTAAGACAATACTATTATTATATAATTATAAACAAAATTATATAATTATAAAACAAATCTACTACACTTTATATTTTTCCTTTATTATATCTTCTCTACTATCGAGCATATAAACTTGAATAAGGGTTTTAAAAATCTTGGATTGGCTAATATTTCTTCTGGGCGGCGGGGAATATTTATATGGTTATGGTTAAGATGGGTCGTTGTCCGCAACTCGACGACTAGCGCCTATTTTGCGTGTGTTTGGGGAATATTTATTTTATTTTCTGATCAAATGTATATCCGAAGCCAGGATTAATCTATGTAGCTTCAATGACTTGCATTTAGTACACTTAGGATCTTGAATAATTTTTAGTTTGATAAGATGAGAGGGAATTAGACAATGTCCAAATCTCATTCTAGTAATTATGGAGATAAATTTTCTTCATTCACAGCTGATGATATTATACCAGGGCTTAGTATTAAAGTCTTTTTGTATTTTAGCGTACCATTGTCCTTTATTCTGCTTTGTTATAGTCCAATAATCATTCCAAAGTTTATTAATCTGATGATTGGAAAGTAATTGGAGAAAGGTGTTTTAACAACATCTCTGTGTCATCATATCCATTTTTTGCAGTTCGATCAGCTCTTTCGTTACCTGCTATATCTCTGTGGGAGGGTAAGGTAAGCCAGGTGATTAGATTACAAGTGTGTACAGACCGGAGGGCACGGGGTTGCCGGCGGTGGCGGCGAGGCGCGACAGGATGGAGCGCTCCGACATCTGCAGGCGCTGCGCCACGGGCGGGATGCGCGCCAGCGTGGCCGGCAGCCGCGACACGTCCGACTTCATGTCCGACAGCAGCTCCTCTAGCTGGTTCAACACCTGATACACACATAAACACACTTGAGATGTAGTCAATAAATAATAATAATTTACTAGCGACCCGCCCTCGCTTCGCTCGGTCTCTTCCCTAGATTTAGCATAGGCAAAGCCGCGGGATCTGCTAGTTATGCATATAAACCTTCCTCTTGAATCACTCTATCTATTAAAAAAACCGCATCAAAATCCGTTGCGTAGTTTTAAAGATTTAAGCGTACATAGGGACATAGGGACAGAGAAAGCGACTTTGTTTTATACTATGTAGTGAAGTGATTATCCTACTGAATGTCCGACAACAGCTCCTCTAGCTGGTTCAACACCAGATACACACACACATTTTAGATGTAGTCAATAAATAATAAAAAAGTGCGTGTGTACAAAGTACACATGTCAGAAGTAAAACTTGAATTTAAATTAAGGCTAACTCTTCCCCGTCTCTGAGCGCCTGGTACTATGGACTTATTTTTTCGTTTCATCGAGTTTGAAATCACAACGATTCTAAAGAAGTTTCACTTCAATTATAGTAATTAAATATTGTGAAACATTTTTTTGTTCTATCATCAATAGTTTTCGCAGCGCATGCGATGAAAGATATTTTATAGGCATTTTTTTACACCTTGGGTAACATTATTGTAGTTTTAGTAGGGATTCTAATTTTTTTTTTCTTGCAATTAAAATAGCCTATATTAATCAGTGATAATGTAGTATTTAAATGGTGAAAGAATTTTTAAAATCGGTCCAGTACTTTTTGAGCCAATTCGTTACAAACATAATTACATACAAATCTTTCCTCTTTATATTAGTATAGATATAGATAAATAAAATATGCTGGCAGATTCGCAGGATAACACTAGTATGATATATTATAGAATCTTATTATAAAAGCTGAAGAGTTTGTTTGTTTGTTTGTTTGGTTGAACGCACTAATCTCAAGAACTACTATTCCGAATTGAAAAATTAGTTTTGTGTTGGATAGTCCGTTTATCGAGGACGGCTATAGGCTATATAACATCACGCTACGACTAATAGGAGCGGAGCATCAATGAAAAATTTTACAAAAACGGGAAGGGCAGGCGTTAGTTTTGCGAGGTACCATACCGCGCGACTCAAAATTTGGTTTGCGGTCTTTAGAACGCGTGCGAAGCCGCGGGAAATGCTAGTAACATATAAATAAATAAATAAAACATACTCGCAGAGTCGCTGGGTAACACTAGTATGGTATATTATAGAATATATTATAAGTCCACAAGGCACACACCTTGTGCAGCACTGCGTTGGCCGGCTTGTTGCCAGCGAGCGACTCCTTGCTGAGGTGCTGGTGGGACTCGGCGAGGCACTCCACCTCCGCGAAGCGCGCGTTCAGCGACATGGCGGGGTGGTTGGGGTCCTGCGTCAGGTTAAGGTACGCCGCGCGACGCAGCTGCTCCTCGATCACCAGCGCTTGCTCTAGCAGCTGGAATGTTTGTTTTATATTGAATTGGATTCATTTATCATTTTATTTAAATTATGAATTTTGTTCCAATTTTAATTTACAAGAATTGGCTATGGTAAAATTGTTTGTGACTTAAAGTTTTCATGATAACATAAAAATAATGTTATTTCAGATTCCTACATCTGACCTTATAAGCTTTACTTCTTTGTAAGACTATTATATTATAGCGTTCAGTGTACGATACTTAATAGATGTTAACGTGTGGGATTAATGTCTGGTTGTGTCTCACATAGGATAAATAGATAAATATTGTAATACAATATTGTATTACAATATTTATCTATTTATCCTATGTGATATATTTTTTTGAAAAGAGCAACTGTTGAGTTTCTCGCCGGTTCTTCTCAACAGAATAGCTTTCCGAGCCGGTGATAGTTTACTCACAGACTTACAGACTGACATTTAATTTTAATAATGTAAAAATGACGATTCAAAAGAGCTTGTAAATGTCTATTTGAATAAAGAATATTTTGATTTGATACTAAACCATAATAACTAACATAGCATATTTATAACTACAAAAAAAATTACCTTAAACCGCCTCGCCAAAAACTTGTTCTTGATTTCAAGGAAGTTGCCCTTGCCGACGTCCATCTTGAAGGGCTCGTTGATGATGGCAAAGCGCAGGTCGTTCTGTATATCTTGCCAGCGGCCGTAGCCGTGCGTGACGATGCCGGCCAGCAGCCAGTAGTCGTGCCGCCGGTGCCAGATCTCGTACTCGCGGCCGGGCGCCGCCGCGCGCTCCTCGTTCAGCCACAGCGTGTGCAACTCCGTGAACCCTCCGTCAGCGATATTGAACATGAACTTACGCCGCTCCACCTTGAGATCCTCCTCCTCTTTAACTAGCACTACATCATCATCATCTTCGTCTTTCTTCTCATCCTTCGTCTTGTCGGAACCTTCGGAATCAGCCTTATCACTCTTCGCGTCCTCTTTCTTATCGTCTTCTTTGGCTTCCTCCTTAATTTTGTCTTCTTTATCTTCTTCTTTCTTCTCTGATTTGTCGTCCTCTTTTGGCTCCTCGTCGACTGACATGCGCCTTTCTTCTTTCACCTCTTCTTTGATATCCTTTGATAAATCTTTGTCATCTTTTTCTGTTTCTTCTTTTATATCACTAGTGTCCATTGGCTCTTCTTTATCTTTACTATCTTTAGAGTCCGATTTCTCTTCCTTTGGTTCCTCCTTTTCGTCCTTTTCAGAGCCACCAGGGGTAGGTGCTTGTCCAGAAGCCGGTGTCACTTGAGTGGGGGCAGGTGAGGGCGCGGCTGAGGTTATAGGAGTAGCAGTCGAAGGAGCTGGACTCGGCGCGGCACTTTCAGTACCCGTCGTCTTTACTGGTTCAACTGGCTTGCGAATTAGCTCCGGCATGCTGTAATATCCATTGATATGTTCAAACTCCTGCACTTTCTTCCTAATCAGACTCATCACTCCGATCCTCGTTAACACGTGTTGTCTCGATAACCCTTCTCTGGGTACCCCATCAGCAAACGTTTCAGCATTATCCGCACCTGGCTCGCACAAATGCCGCATGAATAGAGATACGTAGGCTTTGAAGTTACGTTCGGATTTTCCTCTAAGATCCCTTACTAACCACTGCGAATTAAATGCGTCCTGTGGCGGCATACCGTATCGCATGATAGCATTGAGGAATGACTTTCTCTGTCGAGCGTTAAACCCGAGAACTTCCATATTGCCCCCAACGCGAGCAAGTAACGGTGGTAGGGGTCTATCTCTCTCCTCGCGCCTCTCAAGGCGCCTCTTGCTACGACGACTAAGCAGGTCACCGTTGTCATTCTTTTCATCGAAGTCATCATCTTCTTTGTCGTCCTCGCTTCCTTGAGAGAAGTCAGAGTTATAATCTGATCCATTCTCTTGCCAAGTTGTGTCCTCTCTGTTTTCAGTTTGGGCAACACTACCGTCGTTGTAATTAACTTGTTTGCGAACTCGTTTACCCTTACCCAAGGTTCTAGCTTGATCTTCTTGATGCTGTTCATAATGATGTCTGAGAAGTTTTATCCAATAAGCCGGATCAGTATTTTCAGCTTCCTGTTTAATAATCTCAGTGTCCACTTCCTCCTCGCCATCGCCTTCTTTGGTAGAATAGCTAGCCACTTTAAACGAGCTAAGATATTCATTAGCCCAAGACTCTTTTTGTTCAATACCCTCCTTAGATCGATCGAGTAGTTCTGCGACGGCTCTATCGTCATAGTGAATAGCTTCCTCTTTGCCTTCCTCTTCTTTGAAGAGCTCTTCAGTGCCAAATCGTAAGATGTCATCTAATTCTTGCTTAGTAAAATTAGCACCTTTGCCGCCCATCCCGGGACGTACAACCAAGTGAGTCAACATCATCTTTCTCTTTGCTACCTGAGTGACTCTTTCTTCTACACTGTTGCGTGTTACGAATCGGTAAATCATTACTTTATTGGCTTGACCGATACGATGGGCTCTTGAGAACGCTTGAATATCGTTATGAGGATTCCAATCTGAATCGTAGATGATTACAGTATCTGCAGTGGCTAAGTTAATACCCAGACCACCAGCCCTTGTTGAGAGAAGGAAGACAAATTGTTGCGCACCCGGTGCGTTGAACCTGTCGATAGCCTCTTGTCTGATTGTTCCAGTGATACCGCCATCGATTCTCTCATACTTATAGCCTTCGCCTTCTAAGAAATCTTCGAGAATATCCAACATTTTTGTCATCTGAGAGAAAATGAGGACTCTGTGGCCCTGCTCTTTTAGTTGCTTTAACATTTTGGACATAAGGACAAGCTTACCAGATGCCTTAACTAGGGCTTGAGTGTCATAATTCCCGTGGGGCCCGAGAGGAGCTTCCTCAGCAGCCACGGGGAACAAGTAAGGGTGGTTGCAACACTTCTTCAAATCCATCATAACATTGAGTAAAGATACAGTCTGACCACCACCCTTTGGATTCAATGCCTCGTAATTCCTTGTCAAGATGTACTTATAATACTTCTTCTGCATCGGTGACAATTCTACACGCACGATAAACTCAGATTTAGCAGGCATGTTTTTCAGTACATCAGCTTTGAGACGTCGCAACATGTGCGGTCCCAGCATTTCGTGCAGCCTCTTCACTTGCTCCTCTTTGGAAACATCTGCAAACTCGTTTTGGAAAGCAGCCAGGTCACAAAACTTATCCTTATTCAAGAAGTTAAGCAAATGGAACAGTTCTTCTAGGTTATTCTGTAGAGGAGTACCCGTCAATAGTAGTTTGTAATTAATATGGTAACCAGCCAGAAGCCTGAAGAATTTGGATTGATTACTTTTAAGCCTGTGTGCTTCATCTACTACAAGTACAGCCCATTCGATGGAACCGAGACAAGTAGAATCAATGGAAATAAGTTCATAGGATGTTAGAAGAACATTAAATTTGACTTGAGATTTTATTTTAGATGGCCTTCCGCCTCTATTCCCGCCGTCATCAAATGTGAGTTCATTCTCACGGATGACAGCTCTAGAATCTTTATCGCCGACATACGTAATGCAATACAAGTCTGGGGCCCACAGTTCAAACTCTCTCTCCCAATTAATAATAGTTGATAGTGGCACAGACACTAAGAAGGGACCTTTGCAGTGGCCCTCTTTGAACAGTGAGTACAAGAATGTTACAGTTTGAATAGTTTTCCCGAGACCCATCTCGTCGGCCAGGATGGTATCGATGCCTTGACCCCATGAATACCGCAACCAGTTGAGACCTTCGAGCTGGTAAGGATGAAGCTGCATCCCAGTTTCATACACAAATGGTGGTTGGTCTTCATATTTCTTATTGAGGTTAGTAGTGGGGCGGTCTGGTGGGGGGTTATATTTTCTGCCTTTAATTTGCAAACTACTGTTGCTTTCGTCGTCGTCAATATTATCCTTATTTTTACTCTTACGGCCTGCTTTTTTGCCCTTGCTTCCTTTAGATTTTCCTTCAGAAGTGATGAATGCACGCATATCCTGAAACAGATTTATTATTGTCAATAAAGTATTCAGTCCTTTTTAACTTGCGGGACGTTAAAAAGGGCTAAATGGAAGGGCTAAAACTGGGCAAGGGTGTCTATTATATGAAGGGGGTCAAGCGATATTCTACCCCACTGGTAAAGTACAGGGCCACCAACACCTAATCAAAATTATAAATAAAATATCCAGTCTCGTTTCTTCATATAACTTCAAGAAAATATCAATTTATGGGAGAATTGGATATAGCACCAATTATTACTTTTACATCAATATTTGTTTTCAGAGGTCTGCATTTTGCCAAAATACTGTCATAAAAGCAGCTTTATTTATTATAGATATGATTTCGGCAACTATAATTGCAATTTAATTTTGATTTAGTTTATTAATATCTTATTTATTAAAATGACTAATACCTGGTAATATTCTATGGCATTTTTTAGTCCAGCAATATCTTCATGCTCCGACTCCCAGGTGGCTTGGTCGTAGGACAAGTCACGCCACTTCACTAAGAAGTATGTGGTACCATCGCGAGACGTTCTATGGTTTATTACTCTGTGCACAATCAGCCACTCTGGTTTTACGCCATATCTGAAAAAGTAAATTAAAATATATTAAAAAAAATCTTTTATGCTTTAAAAAAAAAGATTTCTGTATTTTTGATCATATTTTAATAGTAAAAACATCTAACCTAAACTTTATTTTACTATTTTATACTATAAAACTAGCCTGTAATATTTCTCTTCAAGCATCTTCTCATCAGAGTTCTGTTCTTGGTGGTTTTGTTTGTGCTTCATGCGCTTGCGACTTTCGCGTTCTTCTAACGGCTCATCCAATTTGGGTGGTTCTTCAGGATCCGATTTACGCATGTAATAACGGTACATCAGCGGATGAAACACATCCAACTGAAAATAAATACTACATTTTCACACAATTCTACAACTATAATATCCTCATAATGTTAAAACTGATAAGTACTAAATAATTAGTTATTACATCTCTTTTTATTTGATAATAGTAAAAATTATAAATATATAAATATTTATAAAAAAATAATATGGTACAAAATGTTAAACATATATGTTTAAATTAATAAGTAATAAGCATTAGATTCAATTCAAGACTATTTTTGAATCTAATAAGCTAATTTTAAACTATGATGTGATGTAAAGACTAACCTGTATTTCGGATATCCAGCTACAATGCCAATAAGATCGCTCATGCCACTTTACAAAGAACTCTCTGGTTCGCGGTGCCTTGGATTTGGCCGGTAGCTCTTTCCATCGCCACGTCAAAATCTTCGACACCTTACCGTCTAGTGGAGCGCACTAGAAGTAAAAAAATTATTTAAGCTTATTTTATAGTTGTGTGACATAATCTTTGTAAAATTTATATAAATAAAAATTCACGTCCATTTTACAACATATCTGCTGAATTACTGCTCGTAAATTTCCTTACAAGAAAAAAACAAATTATTATTAAAAAAATTATAACTAAAAACTCACACTACATCGAGGACACTTCCAGTCTCCATCAGGCACCTCCTCTAAGGGCGGATTAAGGCAGAAACGATGGTAAGCAGATGGACAGGAATCACAACAAAGCAACTCTCCACCATCTTTACAAATCCTGTCAAAGAAAATGTATATTAAATAATTTACTTGACTTGCTTATGGGTACAAATTTAAATAGGATAATACAGACCATAAATTATAAAAATAAATTGTGTGCTAGATTATTTTAAATTACATGAAATATTAATGCATTTTTTGGTATTATATTATATAATATACTTGAAGCTTGCCGCTAGAACTGCAAGAAAGAAATCTAGTTCTCCAATAACTTTAAATAATAATAATGTACACTTAAATCCTAATCTCACCTGCAGAACTCCTGGTGCTCATCATCATCGTCCTGTTCTTGGTTTCCTTCAGTCTCACAATGAGGACAAGACCACCTTCCCTCGGGAGTTTCTTCTAACTCGGGGTCCAAGCATACCAAATGGTAGGCCCTTGGACAAGTATCGCAGAGGATAATCTCACCTCCTTGTTGACAAACCTTGAGTACATAAAATATTTTTACTATATTACTATATTTAGCATTCAGTTTTTTTTAACACCACGCAGTTGGGCACATTTCTCCTGTCAATATGAGGGGAATCAAGCCATAGTCCACTACACTGGCCAAGTGCGAGTTGGTAAACTTCGCATGTCTTTCAGAACTTGCTAGGTTTTCTCAGACATGCAAGTTTCCTCACAATATCAGTTGTGTGAGACCCGGACTCAAAACCCGCAACAACAGTGAGCGCGATACTTATTCTGTTTATGACTACCACTGTCAAAGCATTTGTCAAGCTAAATTTTATAATTTCTATCTTACATGAAAGATTGAATTTAACATGTAAGATGAATTAGAAAGTATTTTTATGGATTTTAATAAGAGCATTGAGTAAGAATTGTAACAATAAAAATATTTAAAATAATAGTTTTATGACTAATTCCATTTCAGTTAATATGTTAATCATACATACCTCACAATAATCTTGATGTTCTTGTTCGCCTTCAGCACCATCAGGGAATTTGTTAGTGGTCCGCATTTTCTTCTTCTTCTTACTCTTGTTTCCAATTTTTGTTTTAGCTTTCTTTTTTGGCAGTTGCTGTTAATTTATGATATTTTTTATAAAGTAATTAATGATATATTTTGATAATTAATTTCAAATTCGAAATTTGTCTAAGTAACTTACAGCAATATTAGGATCATCTTCCTTTGGTGGTGTGGGTTCATCAGTATTACTAGTGGATTGTTTGGGCTCCGCTTCAGCAAGCATCTGTTCGAATTCTGCATCCGAATCTGTGTTTGCTCCTGCACTACCTTCCTGATCTTCCTCCTATAATAAAAAAATAAATATAATTAAGAACATCAATAACATATAATATTTACAAAATATAATAATGCGGTGACAAAATAAAATAACAAATATTAATTAACTAATATTCTAACATACATATTTATCTATAAAATAACTTACATAATTTGATTATATTTCATTAAACTAAATGGAGACAGATACATGATAACAATGGAGAAAAAAATACACTATTAAATGAGAAATTCTAAACACAAAATATTAAAAAAGACTTATAAATAGCAAAACAAATCCACTAACACTGCTGGTTCGCTTGCGCTTGCTGAACTTTATCTTGAGCGTGGGCACTTTGGGCTTGCGGCCGGGCTTGCCGCGCGGCGTGCCCGAGTGCTTCGGCTTGCGCCCGCGCTTGCGAGGCGCAGGCGTACCTTCGTCGCTCACGCCCTCGTCCTCCTCCTCCTCTGGATCATCTATTGAGTCCTCCATCTGCTGATAGACATATCATATCTTACTTATCAGGGCTTGAATCGTTTACTTTTAGTAATGGAAAGGTTAGATCATTAATCACTTAATTAGAGTGAATTAAGTGATTAATGAACCTTACCGAGTTAATAATCCGGAATAACCGATATTGAATTAAAACAGTTAATTCATTCATAAGAAATTGTAAATAACGGTTTACCTAATGGAATTTCCCGACATAAAAAACGAAAAGTATACCAATATAATTAAATAACATTAAATACATACATATCATAGATATAAGCACCCATGACATTAGTATTTTGTGCTCAACAAATGCCCCCAACGAGACTCGAAACAGCGACGGCTGGCAAGTAGGATTACATATATCGACTGTGAACTGGCAACCGGTCCTATATCATTTTTTTGTTCCAAGTTGACTTATATTGTCCTGTCTCGCTTTTATATTAAAAGGAAGCATATAATGCTACTTTTCTATTTAATAACATGTGCAATAAAAATATTTAAAAACCACATATTTTTTTTTTAATTTACTAGATGCTATATTAATAATTCAAACAAGTTTCTCCTTCATCCTGTAAAGTTGTCAAAATTGAGATAGTACCGGTTGCCAGTTCACAGTCGATATGTCCTCCAAAGTATACTTATATAGCTAGCCAACGCACCTTGGTCTCCTTGGGCGTGCGGCCCGGACGCTTTGGCACGTAGTCGGAGACGGAGGCGGTGGACGTGTTGGTGTTCTCCTCGGAGCCCATGTTCTGGTTGCCGCCGCCGCCGTCCAGGTGTGGGTTGGTCTCGCTGAACAGCCGCCACTTCGCAGCCACTAGCATCATCAGCTTTGACACTGGCACCTTAGAAGAGGATTTGAATCGTGTTATTATTTTTTTGGGTTACTGATGTGTTTAGTAATTAGCAAGTAGTATAGTAATTTTGCAATTTTTATAAATAAAAATTCACGTAGATGTTAATAACTGCTAAAAAAACTATTATATTTAAAAAAAAATAATTATTATATTGTTTTACATATACTTTAATAAGCTTAATAAAAGTAGTTTTTAGAAAAACCTACTGGAGGTTTATTATTGTCACCCTTATTGATTAAATAATAATTTTAGTACAATCGATAATAATCATTGAATAACATACTTTAGGATTTTCCTTTACGATGAACGGCCGAACATGCTGCTGGAACAGCTTGTAGCTGGTCAAGTTTTCGAGATCAGCTTCTGAATACTGAATGTCTACATCAGTAAGTCCAAATGAAGAACACACTTCTTCTACTGTGGGCATTCCTAGAATACCACAAAAGCGTTATTATGTATGCGAAAATTACATATCAATACATATAAATGAAATTTAAGTGTCACTTTTTAATTTCAAATTAACAGAAACAAAAACATTTTATTTTTTAATTTTTTACTGTCTGTTTGTTCCTAAAACTAAAATAAGAAATACTCTACGTATTAAATGGCGGTGGGCAAGCCACATCATCAGATGCTAGGACAAGAGGTGGATATTACAAACTCCAAAGTGGAAAGGGCCAATAGGAAAAGGGTCAAAAGGGAGACCAAAATCCCACTGGGCAGATGATTTTGTGTAATTGATAGAAAAGCACTGGATGGATATTAATTAGAGGAGGCTTTTACCCAGAAGGGGTCCGTGAAGTGATATGTATTAAATACCTAAGCTAACATAATTATCAAAACTTGTAAACTTTATCCATAAAATAAATAAAGCTATATTATTATTAATGTAGCATAACAAGTGTTTACATTTAATGTTGTCAAGTTGCACTGTCGTCTATTGTTTTAACACCTCATATTAGTTGATAGATGTAAATTTATTTATTATATAACTTTTCATAACTTACTGGCTTAAATAGCCAAGTCACGAGTGTTCTGCCATGTGTTTACTTCAGCAAAATGTGGGTATCATCGATTTATGTATGCGCAATATAAAAGTGTTATTATTATATTATATCTGTACTTAAGTATAAAAGTAAATTACGTGCATTATTTGTATTATAGGCGAACCATAACATAAATATGTATATGATAATTTTTCATAATATACAAAAATGTTACAAATAGAGCGTAAGTATGTATAAAAAAATTATAAGCGTATTACAGTAATTACTAATTACATTAGTATAAGAAATATAAGAGGGTCTGATTGTGAACACAATGTTCAAGACTTCTACCACATTGTCAATTGATTTGAATGAATTAAATTGAATTTTATTTATTAAACCTACAAGGCGAGCGAATTTATGGGAAAAACTTGAATCACGATACAAAGTGGTAAAAAGTGGATGTATCCACATTATACATCCACTCCTAAAAGAAGGCTAAAGAGTGGCAAAGTTTCTATTATAAACGGTATATGAGGTATCTAAAAAAAAGTTGCGCGTCGAAGATAATTGCTAATTAACAAGAAGACCATACAAATATTCGCATAAATGTAAGATCTATACAAAGATTTCGGTTTTTTTCTAGGTTTCGGAAACAAAAATATCCTAAAAGCTAAATTATTTAAAAATACTACTTATTAAAGTGTATGTTAAATATTAAGTTAAAATCGCTTGCAATTTAATGATATACATAAGTTTGAGTGACAGTTATGTGTGTCAAGGTAGATAACCGAATCCACTCGTCTCGTGGTTTTACGAGACCAGTGAGATAACATCTATTATTTGTTAATGCTATTGATTACATAAGCATTGTTATATTTCATTGATTTTTTTATATATTAGAAATTGAGAAAGTTGTTTTGATAAAATCCATTACAGGTGAAGCCTTGAAGGTTATAATTGAGTTAGCTCTTTGAGAGTTTAGATCAAAAGCGCTGTATGACTAATAAGAGTCGTATATGCTATAAAATATTTGCAATGCTTCAATTATTCAAAATTTATTTCATAAAATAATTAGCGACTAGCGCGAGCGAAGCCACGGGTTCCGCTAGTGTATTATAAATCAAATCAAATCAAATCAAAATATTTTATTCAGCATAAAAATTGTTACAATTTCTTACTGAACGTCATGAGTCTACCACCAGTTCGGAAAGAAGAAACCTCTGACCTGAGAAGAACTGGCGAAAGAAACTCAGCGGGACTAATGTTTTTTTTAATCTTAATCTCATTCTTTTTTTTTTTTAAATTAAATTGCATATTTACAATAATTCTATATGTTGAAATAGCCTGGCGGCGATCACATCATTCCCAAGGCGTACTGTCTTCTAAAAAATCGTTAATCGTATAATAACCCTTAGTACACAAACGTTCCTTCACAATTTTTTTAAATTTGGCAATAGAAGCTTTTTGAACGTTTTCTGGGATCCTGTTGTATAGGATCCCAGATAAATCTTCCTCTTGAATCACTCTATCTATAAAAAACCCGCATCAATCTCCATTGCGTAGGTTTAAAGATCTGAGCATACACAGACAGACAGAGGGAAGCGATTTTGTTTTATACTATACATAGTACGCTCCGCTCTTGTTCGTCCCTAGATACCTTTTAACTGTGAGTATAGATTTCTCAGAAATTAGATATTTTCTCGCAGTAACCTATACTCTGAAGCTCAAAACAGTGAAACAAGAAATTGCTACCCATAGTCAAATCTATCAGAAAAAAAATATTTGAACATGTCAACTCCCTGGCTGCTGATTTGGCGAGATCTAGAAGTAATGTATACACAAGACTGTGGAGGATCAGTATTCCAACTCTAATAAACCGATTCCCAATAGACTAAGCGAGAGTAGTCAATGGACAATACCTCACTGCTACAAAGACTATCTACAGAATAAATTCAAGCAAAGGAACAGCTAAATGTCTAAACGAAAGATTGTTGTGATAGGCAGGATACAGAAAATAAAAATAAAGTAACCCAAGATAACCAGCTATTATCATATCAAATTTGAACAAAATCTGTCAAGATTTCTCGTAATGCAGTCACAGACAAACAGAGAGAGACCAAATTCCAAAAACCATAGATTCACCTCTGAATTGATGATATAATATTGACTGTTACAATGGAAAAAATGCAAAACAATATTTTACTGTACAGATTTTATTTGGCTCGAATTTTGTTATAATATGTATGAAGTCTTTTAATTAATAGAACAAATAAAGTACTTTCGAAATTTATAAATACATAATATGAATAAAGCAATTTTTAATTTTTCAATATAAAAACTTGTTGAAATTTGTCTATATGTTTATTAAAATTTAAACAGTTAACTTTTGAAGTTATAGAACCTATGAGGCATTGCCAACATTCCGCCATTTATATATTTAAGAAGGCTAATAAGGAAAGAAGATTGTTAACTAAAGGAAGAAAGTAGCAAATGTATCTTTAAAGGTTTTTCAATATAAAGTACAGGTAAAGGTTGCAAACAATGAGAATATGATGATAATTTATAACAATAAACAAATAAGGTCTTATCAAATATTCCTGCTTTAAAAAATAAACTATCTATAGTCTATTTTTTCTTACTTGTCTTAAGTAGTAAACAAATATGGCGGACAGGTAACCAGAGATAATTTCATAGAGATTGCAATGACGAATGAATGACAACGACTGAACTTAATGGTTTTTATGCAGTGAACGTAAAGTATTGGGTAGAAATAATACGACAAGTTAATTTGATAATTTTATTACTCGGATATCACCTCCTTACTAATAATAATTTTAATAATTTTATTTTCCTTTTTGTCTTAATATAAAGTCATTTTTAAAACTTTAAACTAAAAAAGCAAATAAGCGATCGAAAGATCTCCGAGAGCGAAGTCCCTCACTCCATTTTATTACACAGTGCAATAAGATAAGAAATAATAATAATTACAATAACAAATAAATAATCAGTATAAGTTGGTTAAAAGCAATTAAAAATCTTCTATATTCTACAGATGACACTCCTATTTTAAAACCTAATAAAATTTGAAGAAAAATGTCGTACTTTGTAATTTACAAATATTGTTATTTTTTTAAAAGTTCAGTTTCCATTCTCGCCAAATAATTTTACATGTTACATCTCTATGATTCAAAGACAAAGTAGCGTATCGAAACGTCAAAATGTTTTGTTCATATTTTATCTATAGAATTTAGTTCTGTTAAAATTTCAATTTTAGCAAAAATAATGTGTTCAAATCATATATAAACAGCTTTTATAAGTGTAATTCATAGTGTGTGTGTTTCTAAAATAGTAATAAACGATGAAACCAAGTCTAAAATGCGGGATTTTCCGAAAATAAGTGTTTTTCGTTCAAGGCAGTGTTTGTTTACCATTTAGGACAAGTAAGAAAAAATGGACTTTACTACTGCTAGCTTCCATAATTAATTATTTGAATTCATTAAAAAACTCAAATAAAAAAAACTGCTATATGAAAGAAATCAAAAATCTTTATATAGATAACATTCTTAGAATGTAGCGTAAAGAGACGATGTGTGTATATTTTCTAAAAAGTCTTATCCATCTTCCATCTTGAGCATTTTTTTTTTGAGTAACCCGACTCTTCCGTGAACATAAAGAAATACTGTAAATCATTTGAAACCTCTGGAGCTATCTAAATAAATCCACAAAAATTAACGTAAATATATCTTATTTCTAATGATTTAAATAAATTAAAAAATCTTACCAGAGCCCGAGTCAGATGCGACTGGATTTGATGTGTTGTGTTTGCTGCCGCGGCCCTTTCGCGACTTCTTACTGGACGATACTGCGCTTAGCGCATAGTCACTATCACCCTCTGCTTCGATCTCCAGACCGAAGTCATCATCCTAGTGATAAAATTTATTTTTATAAAATAAAACCAATACTTGGGGTTAATCCCCTAGGGATTAACCCCTAGAGCCTAGGTATGATTTATCGGTTATTATAGAAGATATATGTACATAGATATTACGACGACACGTTTGGCTCAGTTTGTTGCGACCCTACTTGCTGCGCCAGCGATCGCGGTTTCGAATCCCGCAGGTGCATTCATTTGTTCAGCTCGAATGTTTGTACTCCAGTCATGGGTGTTTATATTTATATTATGTATTTATTTAAAGTTATATATATAGTATATCAATTATCTGGTATCCGTAACACAAGCCTTGCTTGCTTAACACGGAATTAGATATTATTATGATGAGTAGTTGTAAAAAGCGTTTAAAATCATTAAAAGTTATGTCACTCTCCAAATATCGCCATTAAAAATATCACGCCAATTCGTCTTTCTGTTTCGACGTGATAGAAGAACAACAAACACACACTCAAAAGTTTATTATATGAGCATCAATATCATGTTTAAGTTGCTACTTCTTCACATAGGGCGCAGATAGATTATGGGTTAGATTTATGTTACTGTTGTTTCCTAAAAACCCATGTGAGTAAAGCTGCTTTAGCTTTTATTGGTAAAAAGAGTATAAAAATCCTTGTATAAAACCTTTTGCAAAACATTTTTTATGTGATATTATAATACAGATACTATGGACACGTGTTAATTATATTAATTACGGATTGCAATCCGGTAATCCGGCGGATCCGGCATCATTTAGGATCCGGCGACGTGATCCGGTGCTAGCAATTTTTGGCAAAATAATAGAGCTGGTGCATGAGTAAGTACTTTGAATGCGTATCGCGTGGTGTACATGCGTGCGAATTGATGTCTGTCATAAATATAAGACTTGTTTGTTAGCATTTTCAAATACTTTAATAATTACTGTGATCTCATCTCAGGTAAAGAAGGATTATTGATCTATCTGTAAAAGTGAAATCTAGGAAGATTGAGCTACTCGTTAAATCGTAAAAATTGAACTACATTTTAGTTACATAGACTAGTAACTACTAGATTTTAATTGTTTGCTTGTTACCTAATCATAGCTTAGCTTAATCCAATGATTGTAAAATGCTTTGTCCTAAATGACTGAGAGACCTGAAACTTGGAGGGTGTGTTCTTTGTATGACGTAGCTGTACGTATCCGATAAGAAAGGATTTTCGGGAGCAAAGCTTTTTTGACAACGTCCTTCCTTGCTGCCATCTACTTCAAATTTTGCATCCAATCTACTTCAAATTTTGCATAAGCATTCTTTAACAGAGTTGACGGAAGATGTGATTCGTATTTTATTGAAACTCATCGCGTCACGGGGTTAAAAAGGGGTAGACAGGTAATTTGGTGTGACTTACACCGAAGATGATAACAATACTAAACTTTGTGTACTTACTAAGTTAAATATTTCATATAACCTTTAATACAGGAAAATCTTTTTAATCTTAGCTGCAGGTTCCGCTAGTGCTTTATAAACTACCTATATTAAGTACAATGATACTTGATTAACAAACAGTACATTTTGAACCGAAAAGCGAAAATCATCCTTATCAGGATTGATGGGAATCACGCCGGATCCAGCCAGATTGAAAATGACGCCAGATTGCAAACCCTAGGTGTTATGAATAAAAACAATTACAACTGACAAGTTCAGTCCTAGGTTTAAGTTCACTAACTCTTACTTCTTCCACATGTAATAATTTGCATTAATATTCAATGTATATAAATAAAATAAAGATATGATTAAACAATCAACAAAACATAACCAAATAAAGGCTTTTTACCAATGATACAAAATAGTAATGTTGGTTAAATTAAAGTTAATTGTGATATGTGTGCACACAATCAAGTCAAGAATTAATAAATACCTATATTATGAACTTACTTCTTCACTCTCATTTTTGCGCTTCTTCTTTTTCTTCCTACCCTTCTTTTCTTCTCCTCTGGCTTTTCTTTTCTTACCTTTCTTTTTCTTTCTGCCATCTTCAGGAGAATAGTCGTCATCTTCCTATTCAAATAAATATATTTTAATTTAGAAGAATATTATTTCTTAATGTTAGTACAATTATAAACTATTTTACTTTCAAAGTATTAAAAAGAAAGTTTAAGTAAATTATAATAATGTTATTTTTTAATTCATGCAGTTTATTTAATTTAAACAATTGCTCATGTAGCCAATACAAGAGATAACTTAAAAATGTTTTCATTAAAAAATGTCATAAATAATTTTCTAGTTTTGTATTTATTTTTACTTTATTTTGATAATATTTTATTTTGGAAATATTTATATTTTTGTTAGGTAAAATTAAATAGTAATAAAAAATATTGATTACTTACTTTAGGTGGAGCTTCATCACTCTCCCCTGAGTTGTCATTCTGACCCTCACCTTCCTCTACGTCCTCGTCACCTGCAACAAATATTTACAATAAAGTGGTCAAACCAGTCAGCATGCTTTCCACCTGCACGCCATATCAAGCACATGAGGATCATCATTAATTGCAATACACGCGCACTCCAAGCTATAAGGTCACTAATCCCTTTGTTTGGCGGCGTCCATTTTGTTAAGTAGTAATGAGGGGATAATGCATGTTCTTTTCTGTCACAAACTGCCACATAAAAATATTTACAAGTAAATCATAACAAAAATATACTAATATATCACTGATACACATAACACCTTATTGCACTTTGTTTTATATCATGGTAATGTAAATACGTCTCACTATGAAAGCCGAAAATTTTCAAAATTTTAATTGCATACCGCAAGTAAACATATGATACCGCTATTCGCGGCTTACCTATGACATGCTAGGAACTAAATTGAACCTTTACCTGCAAAGGATCCATCTACTTCATCATCAGATGCCATTTAGATAACGATTTATCACAATCTAAGAACAATTGAAAGATTTTAGTCTAGAAAAGGTAAAGGACGCGCAGTTTTTGCGACAAATGGTAATTAATTCAGAAATTGATGCCGCCGTCACTACGAAGAACTAGTGTGCAAATGCAATAGATACATTCGCTTTCTCATTCACGCATAATATCACAGATAGAAAAATGATGAAAAAAAGAAATTGGGTGGCCATTTAGAAAAAAGAATACTCCACGCCCTAAAATTTTTTTAGCTCTACATGAAATACTTCTATAATAATAAACTTTGCATAATAAATAATGTTACATGTATAATGTATTACTAAAAATTCATATACATTTGTAATTTAACCATACCTAACTAAATGTGAATTGTGAAGTTACGTTCGGTTTAACTGCCTTGGGATTTTTAATAAAAATACTTTTATACGTATGTAAATTTATATATACTGGAAAAAGAATTATTAATAATGATTTTAAATGCTAATTAATATCATTGCACATGTTATTTTTTGGTTAAAGATGTAACTTCAAAATATCTCAAAATTTGTCTGTCTAAATCTATCATAATCATTAAAAAAAATCTCATCATTTTTTTTACTTTTGTTACGCGCCAAAAGGAGTATATCTTTATTTCATTTCGTTTCGTTAGTTAAATTTCAATCACAGACATTGGTATAATTTCAATAAAACAATACAACTTCGTTTTCATGACCCTCTCTCCCTCTTGCATAATTTCAAAAGACAACTAATCCAGGACTTTGTATAAATATAATAAAATTCTAACATAGTTCAAACTTCAATCTGTACAGTACGAGAATCACGAGAAAACCACTGAACATATTTTGATGAAATGTGGTGTGGTGTTAGCTGGCTCTCCGGGCTAATGTATAAGATACTTTTTACTGCAGAAAAATATCTCTTCTTTGAGAAGCATGGAAGCCGGGCAAAAATAAGAAATGAAATGCATATTATGTTTATCTTTATTTTACTTCCGATGTTAATAGTGCGTAGGAAAGAGACATATGAAATGTTGGGACATTATTACAACAGCGCCATCTAGCTCCGTGGTAAGCTACGAGGCTTGTGTTACGGATACCAGATAGTTGATAGACTACACATATATAAATTTTAAATACATACATATTATAAATATGAACACCCATGACTGGAGTACAAACATTCGTGTTCAACAAATGAATGCCCCCAGCGGGACTCGAACCCGCGACCGCAGAAAGCAGGGTCACTACCAACTGAACCAAACGTGTCGTCATCATAATAATGATTACGTTCTGTTTCGTTATTATGCAGGTTGTCACAAGTAAATTTTTTGATAGTGATAGTTTATTATCGATATTGTCGTGTCCATGTCGATGAGAAACATGTATTTTATTGTATTTAAAATTAAAATACCTGGCTGTTCATCATATAAGTTGTATTATGTCGTAGGAAGATTGACAAACCATTTTTTTGCAAAAAAAAAGAAAGATTTCTGTAAGTCACGGATTTAATTAATTATATTGAAAAAAGTTAGCTTAGATTAGGTATTTTTAATCACAAAACTCCAAGTATTTTTTGCGAAATATTTATTTGAGAAATATTCCTATCTATATGTAACAGTAAGTCCCGTTTTAGTTGGAACTAGTTTTTACTAGGTAGATATGACTTTAGTAGGTGTTCTCGATTCGTAGGTTTATATCAAGCCCGAAGACCCAAACTAATTATTTACTATTTTACTAATTATTATCGACAATCATTTTTACATCACTAGACATCTATCAACAAAAAATAATATTGAAAAATTAAGTTAATAGCTGACTTAAAGTTTTTAACATCTTAGATAGAACTTTTGCATTTGTTAGCATTATAAGATGACCAAAGGTAACCATTTTACATTTCTCATGTTTTGCTTTGTGACACGTTCCCACAGACATATACTCCTAGTAGTTATATGTCTGTGCACGTTCCAAAACAATAAAAACAAATAGCCATGTTTTGTTTCACTCACACCTAATGACATGCTATAGATAATTCGGTTTTTAGTTTAGTCTGGCTTCCATACTTTGTTATTATTCTGAGGGTTGTAACAACAACCATAGATGACTAAACAACAACTTCATCTCATTTTTATTTTGACAATAAATCTAATTTTATTTTTATCTGCTAATATATCAAAGACAATAATTTTAAATTGTCCTTTCCCTTTGACAACTGACAATTTGACAAGGCTGTATGGACTATAGTCCTTTGCCTTTCCCTATTGGGGATAAATTTAAAAAACAACAATGACAATTTGACAAATGACAAGTGACAACTCACAAATCACATTTCACAAAAGCATAAATTAATTTTCTGTTTATTTAGTATAATTATTGGAATCTACAGTCTTCTATAATTTTCAATAACAAATTTTCAAGTTCTTTATTTCTTATGCTAAGTAGAAATTAATAAAATGAATGCTCTTTTGGATTATGGTTCATCTTCAAGCTGTACAGACGGCGATAGTAGTGATGAAGAACAGTAATATTGATTAAATACATAAATTAGGAAACATTCTTAAGGCATTTTTAATACCTAGTTATTCAACTATTTTCAGAGAAAAAGCTGAAGACCTAAAAGAGGACGAGAAGCCAAAGTTACCAAAACCTACCCTAGGTGAAAACACTCTTCACACTTCAGTGTTTTCAAATCCATTTGCCCAAGCAGAACAAGCAAAAGCTGCACTCTTAGAAAAACATGTCAAAATGGTATATGTTGACTTTCTATTATACTTGAAATGATTTAGATACAAGTTTAGTCCATAACTTACCCTATTTTTAATGTTACATTTTTATTGAGTTCATTACATAGCTATTAATATTATTTGGAACTTAAATTTGCATGTTATTATATCCAATGTAATATATTATCGTCAAGTACATAGGCCATGAATGTAAAGGTTCCAGGTATAGACAGTACTCAAATGATCAATGGAAAGAAAATATGCTGGAATTATAGAAAAGGTAAATGTAGATTTGGCCATAACTGCAAGTATGCACATGATTCCGATGTTCAGAAATCTAAAGAGGAATTAGAATTAGATAAACAGGTGAACAATTTCTTTTTATTTATTTATTTATTAGTGACAATGTCTAATATAAAAGTTTATAAATATCTAGGTATTTACCAACTTTCTTGTTTATAGAAACTTAACAGCATTGTGTGTGAAGGAGCTGGCACTGTAGCATCAGCACCTCCCCCTCAAGTTGTTATTGATTCACCTCTTGCCACTGATGAAGATGTGTGGGATGGGAAAATTGGCAAAAAGAAAAAAAGACCTGGTTTGTCGCAAGGCTTAGTACCAGGAAAAAAGGTTATAAAAATGTATAAGGAACAGAAAATCAAAGATAACACCATTAAAAAAGTTTAAACACGTATTTGAGTTTTTCTTGTATTGGGTACTGTAATAATAACATCAAAACCTTACTCGACTAGTAGGGCTAAAATTTTTACAGAATATTGATAAAAGTAACTAAATTAATTTATAAATTGATAAAAGAAATTTAATTAGATTCTAAAAGGACATGAATATTTAAAACAATATTTTTTAGGTATCAAATCCCTACTTAATATTATAAATGTGAATGTAAGTTTGTTTGTTACGCTTTCACGTGAAAACTACTCAACCAATCATCATTAAAATTTGTATTAGAAGTAACATAGGATACTTTTTATGTAAAAAAAATATTTTTTACAAAAAAAATAAAAATTGTTTGTATTAACAATGGGTTCTGAAATAACTAGAGTAATTTTGAAGAAACTTTCAGGCATCCTACAGGGCCTCAAGTCTGCTATTTTACATGCAATTGTCATTGTGAAACAATGCAATTTTAATTCAATTACCATTGGTCCAAAATTTGGTAGTCTACTAAATTTACAATGGTCGATCAATGGTCTTGTCATTGAATTGTAGAAAGGGAATCGGTATTGCCATTAGCTCAAAAAGCGTTCGTAAAAACGTTTATTTGGGCTAAGTTCGATTATACATGTTATCAAATTATGTTTTAAAGACTAAGCATTATGTAAAATGATCATAAAAGGCCAAAAAGATAGATTAAGAGACTACGCAATACATTTGATCATTCACTTGTCATTATGTACGGGACTACCAATTATTTGCAAATGTGTCATTGGAGTGTCAGTGATACACCATCGGAAAACCATTGTATTAGTAGACTACCAAAATTGTCAAAAGTAGCAATTACGATGTCATTGAAAGACAATTATGACACCATTACAATAGCAGACTTGAGGCCCAGATCAACCCAATGAGGTTGATTAGCAATTAAAAAAATGAACGCGGGCGAAGCCGCGGGTAAAGCTAGTATAGCATAACCAAATCTATATTTTTTTGTATTAAAATACAGGATTTTTATTTAAGCTATATAAAAAATAGGGAAAAGTAATAAAATTAGCATAACTTATACCATTATACCATTGATGAAATTTGGTAATAAAATGGAAGTCCGTATTCTATTTAATATTATCCCTTAATAAAGAGCTACTTTTTCTTAAATATTAAGGCTTCTACTTGCAGATTAATCTCTTCTCAACTCAATCTTTTCAATCCTGACAAAGATTAAATTGTACAAGAGGAAAGAAATAAAACAATGTTTAAGGCGCACATTATCTTTATTCAAGAACCAGTGCTAAAGTGGTATAAAACATGCGATTTGAGATTTTGTCTGAAAGTCAAGGTTGCATAAAATCATTTTTGTCTAAAAATATCATAATAGTGTCAACTTCAGCATGTTTCATTTAAATTACAAAATATATAAACTTATTCAATGCAACCTTTTATACTGAGGTTGGTATTATTACCAACAATTAGCTAAGCTTAGGTAGCCATATTTATTTAACTTTAGCACAGCCATTTAACAATGCTACTACAGGTGACTTCTTGCCAGATAACTCTTATAAAGTCAAGCCGATTCCCCCTCGGCTTCATTTAATGTCTTATACTGGTGTAGACAAATACTTTCGTGAATTACATTTTAAGATTTCACTAATAAGTACATTACTAATGATGAAACTTTTACAATTTCTAAGATAATTTAATGGTTTCCGTGTGAAGAATTTGAAATTCACACAAAGCCCACTACGCTACGAAATAAATATTGTTTTACAAAATTTAATTTCATTTCATGAGGACAAAGTGAGAAATCGCAAAGATCAAAATACACAACACCGAGATATTAATAATTTCATGTGTACTACATAATATTTAATTAACATTATTAAAATACAGCCTATTAAAATGTCTCATCACGATTTTCTCATACGCTACGAAAAATCTAGACATGGCGATAATTCATTTATAATAATATATTGCAATAGATTAAGTACTACATAAGTAAACGTATTTCATTACACAATACTGTATGAATATATAAAAGGCACAAACAATATTAACCATTTTATTGATAATAATCCGATAGCTGTGCACATCGTGCGGCGCAGAACCGTATCAATATACTTAGTTAAGAAATACTATAAAAATAGTTGCTCTATCTGGCGATACATTTATTAAAATAAATACAAAGAGTTATCATGAAATCCTGATTGCTTACGTCACTAATATAATTTAGCATGTCCGGTGTATACAGAAATATTACAAAATGGAATTTTATAAATATTTAATCTTATAGTATTATGCATAATGCATAGATATTATTTTTTTATACTTTAAGAGCTTTTTTGGGTATCTTTGGTGAGTGTGGGATGACGCCGTGTATGGTTTTGTAGTCTAGTCCGGCGAGGTCGCCGTGGCGGCATAGCGGCGGGTCGCTCAGCTCTTCTTGGTGACCATTCAACTTTTCAGGATGCCCGTTTATTTTATTGGAGTGGCCGTTCAGTTTTTCACTGTGGCCGTTAGTTAAACACTTTACGCGCCCTGATAAACGAAAACAGACTATATATCGACGTGACGTGTTAAGTTAATGACGGTGGCGTAATTATGTTAGTCACTAGAATAAGCTATGTTAGTCCGTATTCTATTTAATATCTTGACCGACATTAGTTGCTACTGCTGCAAGTGTCAGTTGAAAGTATATCAGAGTACGAATGTTCCATAATGCCGTCTTTAGTATCTGGAAAGTTATTTCAGCTTTAATCTTTAAGGAACGAGTCCTATAAACCAAAAAGTGACTACGGGGTACTTGCACATACACACAAATTAGTGCAGAACACCAGTGTGACTAATACAAAACTAGCACATACTAAATACAACTAATCATAATTAGCGATATCCTCTACAACTAATAGGGAGAATTTGCTTATTCTAGTATCGAACACAATTACGCCAGTCGTACAGAACATAATAATAAAACATACATGCAACAATAATAGAGGAAAAGTAATATTCATTTCGAAATAACATTGAAATCTGTTAAAAAAAATTATTATTTCATCCAATCATGCAGATATATTTCAGATTTAAACAAACATAAAATTATTTATCATTTTTAAAGTAAAAAGTAAGGCAACAATAAAATATGAAAATTTATATTGCTTTTACAATTTTTAGAAAGAAGTTAAATAGAAATAAATATTATCAGGCTTGTGCGGAATTAATAACATATAAACAATACTTTTTTCTCACTAACCTTTTTCTGAGCCTGCGTAATACTTAGTAGATGTTTTCCAATCTTCTTTTAAGGACAAGTTGTACATCGAGTATGCAGGATCACCGGTTACTTCTTTCTCAATGCTTAGGAACTTTGGCAGGGACTCTAATAGTGCGTCTTGGTCGTACGCCGCGCTGTATGTCTCAAGCAACACTAGGCCACGACACCTGTAACATACACCATATAAATTACTATTAGTCCATTATTATTAATTTACGTAACTTTTCTACATAACTACTTAGCTAATTACCTGTAATAATAGACCCTCCACTACACAACAGATATAGCCAGGTAAAAAAAATATTAAAAGTGCGTGTGTACAAAGTACATATGTCAGAAGTAAAACTTCTTTGGGAAAGTTAGAAATGTCACTGACTCGCGGTGGGCGAGATCTAACTAAGGCTAACTCTTGCCTGGTACTATGGACTTATTTTTTCGTTTCATCGAGTTTGAAATCACAACGATTCTAAAGAAGTTTCACTTCAATAAATACTAAAAACTTTAATCGCTCAATAATATATTCATCGACACATACATATACATAATAGCATAATATATCAAAAATATTTATAATATTAGACGTAACAAGGAGTTATATCACTACATAGTATAAAACAAAGTCGCTTTTTCTGTCCCTATATCCCTATGTGCGCTTAAATCTTTAAAACTACGCAACGGATTTTGATGCGGTTTTTTTTAATAGATAGAGTGATTCAAGAGGAAGGTTTATATGCATAACTAGCAGATCCCGCGGCTTTACCTGTGCTAAATCTAGGGAAGAGCCCAAGCGAAGCGAGGGCGAGTCGCTAGTTTATAATACATATTATCCTACTTCCTACTAATATTATAAAAGCGAAAATTTGTAAGTATGGACGGATGGATGTTTGTTACTCTTTCACGTAAAGTTACTGAATGGATTTTAATGAAAATTTACAATAATATAGCTTATACATCAGAATGACACATATAGGCTACAATTTATAAAAATATACTAACGGAACCCTCGGCTTCGCTCGCGCTAAATCTAAAGAACCCGAGCTAAGCCAAGGTGAGCCGCTAGTGTGTAAAATCAGTTATCTGGTATCTATACACAAGCCTCGTAGCTCACTACGCAACTAGTTAGTACAGTCCGTACCACGAAAGATGAGACTTGAAATTAATTATACATAACTCTTACTAACACGACTTAAGTGCGAAAATCCCTCGCTACTGACGCTCGTCAAGTCTCATCTTTCGTGGTACGTATTATACTGTGTATAACGTACTGAAATATTTACCTGGGATGCGTGGGCTGGCGGTAGATATCGAGCTGGTAGTACTGGTTGTTGTGTATGAAGCAACGCCGCTTCTTGAATATGGTAAAGTGGGCATCGTCGCGCTGCGGCAGCATGTTTAGGTAGTCGCGGTGCGTGAGCTGAGTTCGGACCTCCACCGACTGGCCGTTGGTGGGGTGGAACTTGCGCACTGTGTGTATGTACGACCAGTGGCCCTTCTGCCCGCGCTTGCGCAAGCGCACTTGCGCTTTGCGGAAGTCGCTCTGAAGGTAGTTGTGGACCACGTCGAAGTCCTGGAAGGGGGGGAACTCCGCGTCGGGGAGGAGGGGGGTCTTGACGAGGAACTTGCGCTTCTTGGAGTTGACGTTGAGGCGGTCGCCGGTGTCGATGCCGACGCGCTGGCACACGCACGCTATCAGCCGGTTCATCTTCTTGTCGAAGTCCGTCGAGTTGTCGATCACGTCGAAGTACGGGTGGCCGATCCACGCGGCCGCCGCGTTGTAGTCCAGCTCCCGCGCCATCTCGACGCCTTCCGAACGGCAGGCATGGTCCTGTTCAACAATTACACATAATAAATACATGTATTGGCTCATATATCTTTTATCTGAGCAATCAAATCAAAAATTTGAAAACAATACATAATAATTAATATTGTAGGTATATTTAAAATAAAAATATGTGTGAAATTAAAAAAATAAGACTACACCTGGTTCGGTGGTACAAGTTACAACCATGAATAATAAAGATCCAAATAAAAGCATTATACATTTTATAAAGACAGTGACAATAAGAACCCACTAAATGACAATGAAAAGACATGTCTTGTACTACTTTGTAATATGTATATTGATTTCCATTATTCAATACGAAGTAAGCCGCGGTATAACATATTCTCATAAACATTCAACCTTATCAGTTATCATTCACGTAGCTTATATTTAGTTTTCCCATATTATGACTTCAATCTAAGATTACAAACGAAATCTCGATATATATAAAAAAAATATTTCCCACGTATCAATCATTATGTTGACGGTCATGTGTCTGATAGTAATAATGGATATTGAGTTGGCACGTGGCCAGTGCGTCAAACGAGCTGCTAGATAGTACTAAGCCCTATAAATATATCCATCTTCGCGATAACTCTCTTCTGATATATTATTGTTTTCGAAAACATCAAAAAGACCAGCCAGAAGTAGGTTATGACATACATTTTTGCTAAATTATATCAGAGGTTACAGAACTTTTTTGTAATTCTATAATTTATAATTTCACTAACATTTTCTGCGGTTTCGCACGTGTTCTAAAGACCGGAGACAAAATTCTTTTAGACTCATGCGTACCTCGCCTAATGCCCATAAGAACTAGTGCCCGCCCTTCCCGTTTTTGCAACATTTTTCATTGATGCTCCACTCTTATTAGTCGCAGCGTGATGAATAGCCTACAGCCTTCCCCGATAAACGGACTATCCAACACAGAAAGAATTTTTCAAATCGAACCAGTAGCTCTTAAGATTAGCGCGTTCAAACAAACAAACAAACAAACAAACAAACAAACAAACAAACAAACAAACAAACAAACAAACTCTTCAACTTTATAATATTAATATAGATTAGTAATCCACTCGCGTTTTATTTGGATCCTTAGACGTTTTAACAGTTAGTGATAACAAAATAATCCATTCTGAACATTTCGATCTGCTGTTGTTTTGGGTTTACCCTATTTTTTATACTTAAACCATCTTTGACTGCCTCATATAAAAAAAGAATTTTCAATTCAAATCGGTCCTCACCTAACCAAAATTTTAGCGAAACTAACGAATAGCAAATTATTTTTTTATATAATTAATTTATATTTATTATATAAGTAAAATATTATTTTGTATGCTATACGATAATACATTACTTGAGATTATTACCAATTATAATATGCATTAGATAAATGCCAACATAGTAATCAACACATGCCATTAATAGATATTCATATCTAATTGCAGAGCTAAGTCACGTTTTCTATCATACGAGTTTATTTGGAATACAATGTTTTCCTGAATTTACTGATGAGATATTTAGTATTTTCATTTTAATAAAAATGGCCGTTAGATGTCACTGTAGAGTACACATCTAGTCAATTTAATACGAAGAATTTAATATGACCTATAATGAAAACAAAGTGTTCAAATCCTGCATTATATTTCAATCATTTACATGCGCGATTCTCGTTTTGAAAAGGATTTTCCCTTCCTAATACTTGGAAAACATCGGGAAGTCTGAGCACTTAACAAGTTTTTGTGTGGATGATAAATATTTTATATGTTGATTTGACAGTTATACAAGTTATCTATGTAAATATACCTGATTATCTCTAAACTTATAAATAAAACCCATATTTAACTGGTTATATTTAGACACTCGAGGCGAGTGATTCCTTTATTATAAAAGAAGATGTGCGAAGATGAATACATACATATTAATTATTATAATTTATTTAAAAAATAAATAGTTTTTATAACAAGTCGTTGAAGACACCTGAGAACGGATTCGTATCCGAGTGAAACGAAGGCAATGTCTAAAGGTCTACAAAGGGAGTTAATGAAGTAAACAACATAAAGAAACGGAATAATTGTACTATAATTACACATAAAATATAGCGTGTCTCAAAGATGAGTGATCTTTATATGTGGCTATCTTATTTAATGCGTCACACGATCTCCTTACACAACCTTTGTGTTGCTATCAAAGTACACATATACACTTGTTTATATCCGACTTATAGCTAGAATGCTAAATACATAAGTCGTCATTTATATCAGAAAATTAATTAAGAGGTTTTTAAATGTACTTTTATAGAGTAGTTTGTTAAGTACGCTTTAGATATAATGTATTTAAATTTTATTATAAAGCAAAATTGATTTACTAACTTCTAAATGATAAATACTAAAAATGCATGAATTTAACGATTTAATATCAAATTTTATTAAAGAAAAATAAAATGTAAGTGAACATCAGCTGTACGTACCCTAAAGCTAACTCTAATGGAATGAATCAAGCAGTTTTTAGGCAGTAATGTTAATGCTGTCTTTTGGAAAGTCAAGAGGTATACCAATATCTTTATATATTGAGTACAAAATACCCTTATTTTATATGTTATGGTAATAACAACTTCCTAAACCTCTTACCAAGAAATATGAGTAAAGAATGATCATTAACTTACTTCAGTGGAGTAGAAGTCTTCCGCGCCATTCGCCGCAGAGACCATATGCACGATGTGATTGTACCTGTTGTCCCGCAACTCCACGCTGTGCCAGTTGTTGGCGACAAGCATCGCCTCCCACTTCTCCTTAGATATAACTATAAAAAGAAAAAGTATTTTAAATCGACTAAATTTGATGACTCGTTTGGCTCAGTTGGTAGTGACCCTACTTTCCAGTGGTTGCGGGTTCGAATCCCACTGGGGGTTTCCATTTGTTTAGCACGAATGTTGTGCTCTAGTCATGGGTGTTTATATTTATAATATGTCTGTATTTAAAAGTTATATAAGTAGTCTATTAACTATCTGGTATCCGTAACACAATCATCGTAGCTTACGACGGAACTGGATGGAGCTGTTGTAAGAATGTCCCAACATATTACTACATTTATTATTATTATTTAATCATTATACATATGAGTCTTCTAAATTTATCTGCTGTAGATATTATATAATTTAGCTCTTTAACATCCAAGTGCTGGGCATGGACCACAACTTATAGCCCTCATGCTGACCACAAGCGGTCGAGGGTTCGAGCCCCGCTGGGGGCATTAACATTGAGAACGAATGTTTGTACTCCAGTTCATATTAAAACATGTATGTATTTAAATGTATTTTATGTGTAGTGTATAAACTATCTGGTACCCGTAACACGAGTATCCGTAACTCGTAGCTTATCACGGAACTAGATTGTGCTGTGTGTAATAACATCCCAATTCCTTCTTCATCTTCGTTGGCTTCATCGCCGTATTTGCAAGTGTTGAAAATTAAATTCATGAAAGATAGTTTGGTAGACACTGGCTTGAACACGCTTCGTTTAGTTTTTTTAACGAGGACGTTGCCAATATGCTGTCATTATTATCTAAATTTATACTTAAAAAGAATACCTATCCATAACACGAAAGGTGACTTTCCAGTAAATGTGATAATATAATAAAAATTCACTCGCGTAGAACAAAAGTATTACAAAAACCGATCCATGTGAATAGCTACCTAATTTTCTTAAGAGCTTAAATACAAAAAGCTATTACCTACACTATTTTGTTGCGAGACTAAATTGTAAACAACTTTATCGTTCTTCCATTTGGCTAATCATATTTTACAATCATCTTAAAAGGTTTTGTATCATGATCAGAATTAGAATTTTTAGTATATTATACTCCATGGCTTTGCGAGATAGATACAGTAAATCATTAAATAGAATATATGTATTAATGCTGCCTTGGTAATGTAGTTGTTAACATGTACGGCTGCAAATCCGGTGGTCCTGGGTTGAGTTTTGGGTCGGGTCACGTTTAATTATATAGTCTTTCTGTTTGGTAAGCCTCAATAATAGGCAGGAGTTGGAAAGTTAGCGATATCGTGTGGTGTTTTTAGGCATTATTTATTAGGCAACTAGAGACGCACCCGAACAAAGCAAGGGTTATCACAATAAGCAAAATATAAAATAGTGTTCGTGTTAATAAAAGATACTTTTTCAGTATTACAAATATGTCCACGATGTTATTTAATAATAATTTCAGATTATATTATGTTTAGCTTACTGTTACAAACCACTTACTTTTTACTTACATTGTAGGTATTTACAAATTTGGTTTTTGCGTATTTCCATACCAAGTGCTTATGTATCAATTAATTCTTAACATGATTTTCAAGAAACAAACAATAGGTACCATCAATAAGGGAAGGGATTCGACGAAATATTTCCATAACATACACGAGGTTTTTGCGTAAATCAGGATGTGTAGTTAAAGAGTGGATTGGAAATATATGAGTATTACCCGAATATTATAAACGTCAAAGTTTGTGAGACCACATACTCACGTTAGTTATTTCGCTAGTATACTACCAAATCTTGCTTCGCTTGGGTGCGTTGCGCTTTTATGTAAATAATGCCTTCTGTACATCTTTTCTTTTTGTGTTTTTGTGTCTTATCTTTGTGTGTATTATTGGTGTACATTAAAGAGTTAAATAAATAAATAAATAATAAATAAATAATAAATAAAAGTAGCCTTAACTTATCAGCAGCTGCCAGTGTAAGTACCGTTAAAACTGTTCCAACTGTTTCGGCGATTAGCCGGAACTAACAGACAGACAAAAGATTTTGTTTTTTCTTTTATATTAGAGAGAAAACTGAAATAGATCATTCGTATTATTTATGATTTATAATTTACTTTAACTTTTTGGATTGAGGCCATCAATCAAAAAAATAATTTGTTTACATTCATTTTGTATTATTAATTGATGCTAAAATCCATATGAAAAACCGATTGTTATAAATTGAAGTATTATGTATATTAATGGAAAGTTACTTGTTGACAATTATCTTTGACAGGTATCAGATATCAGTTATGCAAATTGCATTCGTTTCGTTATTTATCACAGACACAAATGTCAGCTCTGTCTTTTAATAAAATTTATCTGCATTTGAATGAAATCCAGTGTGCAACAAATTGAAATAGATGTGTATGTTGTGATATTAACACAAATCACCATCTAGTTCTATGGCAGGCTACGTGGCCGGTGTTATGGTTACCAGATAATCGTAACACGACACATAAATTTAAAAACATACATATTACAAATATAAATACTGACTGAGTATGACTGAGGACTGGACTATGAATATTCATGCTCTTCATACCTACATGCCTCCAGCGGGAATCGAATCTGCGACCGCTTGCACAGAATGTAAAGTCGCTACAACTGAGCCAAACGTATCGTCAAAGGGGAAACACATAAAACATCATAATATAAAAGATTTGAAGGATTTCGCAGGGATTCCCCTTTATAAATGCTACAAGGACATTGATGTAACGTTAGATAATGTACATAAACTCACATGCACTAGCGTCCATGGCTCCTCGGTCACATATAATGAGGCAGTTACGTTGACAAGTTCGCCCCAGTTCGAAGAATGTGTTTTCGATTTGAATCATGGTTTTCAGCAAATTCTCTTGGAATTTTATCGCTGCAACAAGAAAATTTAACCCGTTTTAGATATAAACAACATAAAATGAAAGTTTGTTTGTGTCTCACGAGAGATGAGACTTGTCGAGCGTCAGTAGCGGGGTTTTTTCGCAGGTAAAGTCATGTTAGTAGGAGTTATATATAATTAATTTCAATATCTACTTAAGGATGTTTCGATGACACTCGAAAAAAAGTGTATTGCAATGTTTTATTGAAATCATTACCTATTGTCTTCTGCGCAAGTCATACCACGTGGTTTATCAAGTTTCATCTTTCGTGGCGCGATATACTTTTACATTCGAATAAAATTATTAAATTATAGATAAAGATGAAAAAGTTATTGCATTAATAATATTTCAAAATAAAACTTTTTATAGTAAACATACCCTATACTTCTAAATTATTTTGTATGATGTACATAATATTAGCACGTAGTCACTAGGTACATGAAACAAGATGACAGAATTGCACCATATTTTAGCGATCAGTCGAGCAATAAACTATGCTACTCAGTAGGAATAATGAACTCAACTTATTTTACAGATATTGCCGGAGTTTTGGAACGAAGCCAACGAAGATTTATTTTAATTACCTACTAAATTTGTTTTTACATTGAAAAATTTCATATCTTATCTATCCGGGGATTTCTATGTATCAGAGTAACTACCTACATCTCAATGTAGGTACATAATCACTACATAGTATAAAACAAAGTCGCTTTCTCTGTCCCTATATCCCTTCGTATGCTTAAATCTTTAAAACTACGCAACGGATTTTGATGCGGTTTTTTTTAATAGATAGAGTGATTTAAAAGGACATTTTATATGTACATATAAATTATAATAAACTAGCGGAAACCAAGGCTGCGCTGGCGCTAGTAAGGTAATTCAAGAGGCAGGTTTATATGCATAACTAGCAGATCCCGCGGCTTTGCCTGTGCTAAATCTAGGGAAGAGCCCGAGCGAAGCGAGGGCGAGTCGCTAGTATTATATATACCAACAATGGATGAAGTAAAAATGAAGGGAAATCTTTATTTAATACAAGAAAATATATCAATAGCGTATAATATTTAGAAAGTTTTTTTTAATAATATAAATTATAACATTTGAAATTCAACTGACATATTATAAATATGTTTTTTTTTGTTAACGTACATTTTCAATCGTATGGATAATGCAGTGCTGAGCTCAGGGTAATTACAGAACGTAATTAATAAAAATACCTATAATTTCGTAACGTGTTATATACATATATGTAATTACTTATGTTGCTGATAACTTAAAAATGTTACGTCGTAAAATTTATAATTGTTATTATGAATTGAAGGCAACTGTAATATGAATTTAACTGATACGAAAAAAGGGTCATGACACATTAGTGTCATACTTTGTTTCCCAAATAAAATTTCGATGAGTCGCTTAAGAATGATCAAAATAAGCAATATTTATAAGTACTTTGTCTGCTATCACATTAAAAAACGTTAAACTAACCAACTCTTGCAATTCACATAGTGTATTTTTGCCCGATATTATTTATCAGAATTCTAGACTTATCCTGTTACAGTAAGTCGATACGATTATTGTTTTAGCATCAACGCAATAGTATCCGCTTGCAGCGATTGCGAAACCTTTCAGAGGTCTACCTATTATGTATGTAAAAAAAATTGTAATGATTTTGATAAAAGTCTGAAGTCTGAGACTGTTATAGGGTCAACGTCTTGGTGCGTCATTTATTTAGATATTATTCCTAAAGGTGTAGGCTTTAGCCGCAACAAATGCCGTCATTGTTTAGTGGCCATGGCTAGTCTGCTCTATTTTCATTTTATTTTAAGTGCTAATGATCACCTTACAGTCTATCTAGTCATAATAATTAATGCATGTCGCCTTAAGGGCTTAAAGAAGGAAAAACCTCAGTCATCGCGGAAGTTGGAACGCGTAAAAAATAAATTAAAACGAAGTACTGAAAAATTGGTCATTTACGATGAAGGCGGTCAAGTGTAAAATGATTTCTGATTAATGATAAAATTTAAATATTTACCCATTTATTTTCATGAGAATTGTACAACATTTTAACTACGACTTTTATCTAGAATGCCATTATTTCAATTATGTAATTATTTTAAATTAATAATGGCATTATAATACTTTTACAACCAACACTTACTATAAGAATACATAACAAAAGGCAAGTCACCATAATTTCTAAAGTAAACTAATTGATTTTCTATTATTCATGGAGAAGCATTAGCAAGTTTGTTCCAACGAGCGTCAGTAAACATTTGGTACCCATCACTAGAGAGAACGTAATAAAACCGCCACTAAACCAGTTTTACGGCTTTTTCCATTGTTATAACTGCATGTGGTAATGTTAGTGCCTTATATTCATACTAAAGAAAATCTCGAAACGCAATTTAATCTCATTAAACATACACATATATATACGTATATAATATTATATGCAGAGTACTTCGTAGATAATTTCAGATTTATATTTCGAAGAGGTTATCAAGTATGATTTATCCAAATAACTTGTCTGTTTTTATTGATGTTAATGGTTTGTTTAGAACCCGGTTTAAATAACATTCAATGATTACTATACTATGTATACTGTATACATATACAACTTATTAGTATTAGCTATATAATAAATACAATTTATTGCTAACACATAATTAACATTTACAAGTACTAAGTTATATTATAACTATGTATTGGAGTTTAGTCATAGACAAAGCGAAAGAGGACGATAAAAGGAACTAGCCGTGAAATTGATAAGGCAGTGGCAGATTGTTATGATTGCTGGTTTAACGCTCTAATAGCTAGATAATATAACGTAATAAATAGAGCCTCACGCGCTGTCGTAAGTCGATCCGATTTATTCTGGTTTTAAATGAAACTTCTAAATAAGTACAAACTACTTTTCTATAAAAAAATATTTATTTCCTGAACTGATTAAGTACTTTTACATAGCAAAGGTATAGTATATGGAACTAGTTCAAGGAATTGGTAATAACTTTCAAACAAGTAAAATGTACTCTGTATTGATCGAACTCGAACACAACCTTTTTGATGGTAACTCATTCTTTATGATAATTTAATTCCGATAGGTCAAAGACATGACTTTCAAATCAAGGACTAAGCGCTGTAAAAGTTAACGAGATTACTGTCGGATAAAAAGACTTAGGGGCCGGAATAATTATAGGTTTAGATAAAAAGATTTTGAATCAGAATTGAACGTATTGAATAATGTATAATAACAATCGCAGTAGAATTGGGTAATTAACATGTAAAAAATATACTATTACATTGTGTTTTTAGTTGAGTTAAGAGTTATATAATTGGGTCAAATTTATTTGTTAAAAATAGCACTTATTAAGAACAGTGTTTATTATTCTCAAAGATTTCGCGTGACCTCAAGTGATTCTACGTACGAAAAAGCCGCCTAGAACTGCGAAAAGCTTTATATGGGTCACATCTTATCAGTTGTTCAAACTGGATATATCTTGCTAGTAGCCACTATAT
This sequence comes from Boloria selene, assembly GCA_905231865.2. Lineage (NCBI taxonomy): Eukaryota > Metazoa > Arthropoda > Insecta > Lepidoptera > Nymphalidae > Boloria > Boloria selene. The sequence goes on along the minus strand of HG993135.1, from coordinate 3,339,972 downwards.
ACAAAATAATGTCTGATAGTATTTTTATAACAGATAATATTATAATAATAACTAACAGATATTTTGATAACAAATCATGCCTGCAGAAAATGATTTCTAATATTAATAATACTCTTAAAAATATAATATTAAGGACTTGGAGGAGTAAACCCTTATTGCTTTACATTGTTGTAATACAGATGTTCGGTTCATGTACGTCATTTCCTTTCTCTACCCGAAATAGACGTACAAAAATAATATCTTAAAAGTAATTTGAAAAATATTCTTTAATTCTATTTAATTTACATATCGCGTGACTTCTGTCTACAATGACGACATTGTTTTCATTATCCATAAATAAATGACAAATTACACGATACTAATTTCTTATTAGACAAAGTTAGCAATGAATTTGTAACAAAAATACAAACTTTTTAAATTAACTACAACAAACTTATTATCTATATACGTTATACACACTAATCGAGACTCATTTCGATTCGCTCGTTTACGTCCCTAGATACATTTTAACGGCTAGAATTAAGTTTAGTTAATTATTAATTAGAGAAAAGTGGGCAAGTATTTAAAAAAAAAGATATCCCTTACTTGAGAAATGAATGATGCCGCATTTATTTATTTAAAATAAAAGTTATCATCAGTACGTACAATTTGTTAAAAATTTATTCAGTAGTTTCTGCGTGCATCCCCGCAACATCGATTTTTCGCAAAGTTACTGTTTTATATTAAATAAAATAAAAATATGTATAGATTTTAGATTCATACATCAATCACACAATTCCGGATGGATGATAATTGTAAGTTCATTGAAAACTTCTAAGCTCAAAATAACAAAAAACTATTGGCAATGTTTAGGTGGACTTTGAACATTTTATAAAACGTGACGTAAAAACGCTAGAAAATCAACAACTGTATGAATGAACAACTTGCTAAAGTCATTTATTTACTATACTAATATTAATTTTAGAATGAAACACAATGAAAAGGCTAATAATAAACATTAAACGAGATAAAAGTAAAATGGTTGTATATGATAAAATAATTTCGTTTTAATTGTTGACGATATAACTAGCTATTATGTTCCAATTAAAAAAAAGGTTAAAGACCTGTATCTATTCTCATCACAACGTGCCTAATGATGATGAGCGGATGATAGTACATATTAATGAGTGGTCCGAAACAATATGTTATCAGTGTTGTCGCGACAGGTGTATTAGCACTAATCGATTTTCCTTTAGCGAGACTACGGTGGAAACTCACCAGAGTCACCTTGCCTCGCTTGAGCCATAGCGGCGGCAGTGCACCTTTTGCAGTGACCCCGACATTTATCATCGGGGACAATTATTGGGCTTTTTGCTATAACAACGTAATTTTGCATCATACCGATTAAAATGTCGTCACGTTAGAGACTTGATCTATATTTTAACAATATAATAATGTGAAACTATTTAAAAACAGAAATCAGAGCAAGGCTCCCATGGTTGGTAAATATTAAAACAAATTCGACACCTGACATAGTATACGTAATACGACCCTAAAACCTCTTTATATAATACATAAAGTATACCTAATTCAGATGACGTCTAGGTGGTCTATCATAACGTGAGTAAACAAATACTAAATTATGTATACACAAAACAGATATGATCATATAATACAACATAACAGTGTAAAGAAATATATAGAGCAATGTTTATTATCACGATTGACGTAACGTCTATGTATTTTTCACCAAAATAGTTGGCTTTTATCATAAGACTTGAGGTTATTTATAAGATAGGATATCTTTTATTAACGAGAGATAATGAACCTAAACTAAATAAACAAAATAAAACACAGACTGCCATTAACATCTTGTTTGCACCAGACAAAGGTGAATAATGACATCGTCATATGACGAAGACAATCAAACACCGGTTGATATTGGATGTTGGCAAAACAGAAATTATTATATCAAGTTACAGTCGGTTCATTCGAGTATTTTCGATGTTATGGAACTCGTTATTTAAATGAAAACACTACTATTGATTATTAAATTTCTTGTACACTGCGAAGCTATCAACAAATGTTAGTATTAATAATTCACATATGATAACGAAGTCGATTTCGATTGTACTTGTAGCTAATAATATAGGAATTCTTTATGTTTGTATGGATTGAGCAAAACTTTAAAAAATCGATACGCAGAAACTTTAACTTTACTCAAAGTACCTACGATACTTTCAAAAACAAACTCTGTATTGTTTTCCATCAGATTCAGATGCAACTTAATTACATCTGATGGAATCTGCATAACAATGCAGTTCAGTTTTAGACGAATCTTTATGTGTTCCATCTATTTAAATTTATTTTGAAGCCAGCCATGAACGTGACCGTGAGGCGATTGCTGATTGCGTCAAAGAACAAGTTGCGTGGCCAACCGTGAAGCCCCATAAACGTACCTTTTATATATCAAGAATTTCTATTTATAAACAATGTTAGTACGAAACATATAATTCAATGGGATACATCATACATGTAACCGTCCTTACTTCTAATGGATTGGACAGGTTTCAGAGATTATTACAACACTAGCGCAACAGTAGTTGCTTAATTAAATAACCACATAAGACTTGTTGTATATTGTATAATAAAAAAATGTCTGTGTAAAAAATTTGCAATCATGTATTATGAAGGAGATATTATCAATTTTGACTTCCGGTGAAATTTATTTTCAGTCATTATAATCGTGACGGTAGCGCTAATTATTGTTAAAAATATAAGCAGAAAGAAAGGGGGCAAAGTCTATTTGAAGTAGAGCAAGATGCCAAAAATTTAAACTTCATTCCATTCCCTATATACGCATATTATTCACTGTAATTATGAACATTTTATACTCTACTCAGCTCTTTTAATATCCCTTTGCTGGGCACGGAAGTGCAGATTGACGGACTTCGCATTTCCTTCGAAAACTTACAACATTCTCTCATACATGTATGTTTCCTCATGATGTTAACATTCCTTCACCGTTAGACAAGCAGTAATTATGTTAGCAATTGTTTTGTACTGCATATTATATTGTATTTATTAAGTTATATAATAACATACATTATACGCAGTAGGTACTATTAGTGACTCATGTTTAGTAGTTTTCATAGTAATTTGCCATTGAAATAATATCACCCGCTCATCCTAGCATGTTCAAGACGTAGATATAAAAATATACTCGTAACGATAAAGCTCCATTAGTTAGCAATAACAGAAAGCTGGCTTACTGAAACGAAAATAAACGTTACACGTGACGCAGCCGACCGGGACACAGCCTCGTAAATGGTGACGACAACAATATGATTTGCAAGATTATATAACGATTCACAGATAATTTACGATGAAACTGGACTATAATTTGTATAAATTACACAATTTATGGTTATCATCGCTCGTCAAATGCGAAATGACAAAAGTATCATACTCGAAGTCATAAATACTGACTTAGGTAGGTACAAATACGTATACCTATATTGTGAGTTATGTATATTATATTGTACAATGTAAATAATAAAACCACCTATTTGGTTTCAGTTAACACTTATAATAAATTATAGATTTATCATCACTACATAGTATAAAACAAAGACGCTTCCCGCTGTCTGTTTGTCCCTATGTGTATGTATGCTTAGATCTTCAAAACTACGAAACGGATTTTGATGCGGTTTTTTTTAATAGATAGAGTGATTCAAAAGGAAATTTTATATGTACATATGATAAACTAGCGGAACCCAAGGCTTCGCTCGCGCTAGTAAGGTAATATATCAACGAATACGTCTACCATAAATCATTTTTTGAAACTATTCGAACTTGGCAGTGAAAACCCTTGTGACCTACCTTACGAGTAATGCGATTCAATCATTAGGTAGGCGTGTCTAAAAGATATTTTCACAATGAATGAAGTATATATTTATAATAAATCAAGCTCATAATACTTTTATTAACAAATAAACATCATAATATGTTTAAATATATATCTTAATTGTAGTTTTTATAGAGACATATTAAAATATTATATGTACTTGTAATAAAAAACTTCAGTAATGCTAAAATTAAAAGGATTAAGTTTAACTTTTTGTACAAATAACAAATAATAAACACCACTCATCTTATTTGGTTTTGTAAAACAGAACTATTATTTCTGATAGTGTGAGATTTTGTAAGAGATAGTAAATATTGAACATTTTGCTTTACATATTTGTTTGCATTGTCTTAAAAATGCATGAGAATAACTATTTTTATATTAAAAATCCATTTTACTTTACAAATTCTAATTAAAAATAGTATATGCATTAGTTGAAGCAAATTTATAGCTCATTTGCTGAATCAACTGACAATAAATTTTCATTGTTATTTAAAAAAAATTTACGGCTATTAAAATATCAAAAGCGAAACAGTTTCAAGGTAACAGTGAGATATAGACAGAGAAGAAAAATAAACAGACTATTCTCGCGGCACAATGGCGTGAATATTCGCATGTTCAGAGTCTAAACTTCAGATTGTTGGCAAGCTTCATTTGGAACATGTAATTTACCTCTCTCTAATATTCTATAATATTTTAATAATTGAGTTTTGCTATTATGTAACAAAATATTCAATACAGTCTTAAGCTCAGAAATATCATAAATTAATATTAGTATGTGTTGTTATATTGAAAGAGAAGTAGAAAATGATAATAATAAAAAAGAATATCTTTCAGTATTAACATTACTTATTATATATTTCCTTACCTTCATCTGGGCTGAGATCTGCAAACTTGATGCCCCCACTGAAATAAAAATAAATATCACAATCTTATTCTTATAACTATCTATATTTACTTCATTTTATTATATTTCATTTTTAATTGACCCATACTGAGATGATATGATACATAAATAAAACAATCATAGCCATTAATTTTGCTAAAAAAGCCAAATTTGGAAATCCCCAAAATTTTAAAATATTCCCCCTGAATATATGTATAATAATTAGAAATTAGCAAACAAAATTGTGATGAATCAAATTTATATTAAGTACCACAGTATAATAATAATAAAATCCTAGCTATATTTTTTGGAAATGATTGATATGCAACACGCACTCAACGAGTGTGTATGTTGCATTCGTACCTTAAGAGGACGGTAGCCGTTTCCGGCACCCGGAACACCTGTAAATAAACACAATGTGGAACAATGTTTTCTTGGATCTCCTTACGGAGAAACCATACCAGATATGAACCACAACAATTTTTTTTATATTAAGGAACTTTTTTTGACAGCTCTTTTGTTTTAAGTTTTAAGAAATATATCACAAAGTTTACTTAGATATTCTGTTCTTATTAGATGTTATTAAGCAGAATTAAAATAATATAATTACATTTGTTAACATAAATGTGGAATTTTATGGGAATTTAAGACGATTACTATAATAAGGAATATTCCTAAACACTTTTTAATATAAGTTGATTTTAATAAATATAATTTTATTTACCTTCCATCCCAAGTTTTCGAAGAAAGTGCTAAGTCGGGATTGTCCAGTAGTTTTACCGCCACAAGGCCCTGTTAGGTTAAAGAATATAATATGTACCTACTGTATGAAAACGGTGCCAAGTCTCCACGTGCAATGGAAATCTTAATTATTATGATACTACTACATTTACGTTTTCGTGGAATACAATAATTATTAAAAATTAAAAATATATTCTACTATTAGTTTCTAAGTAAACTCTTAAATAATTATAACATTTTAATTTATAATAATAAAAATATTGCTTACCTCCAGTCAGTACCAGCTTATACACAATTTTCTGGGATTGATTCGCCATTTTATGTAAACGCATTTAAACACATAAATATAAATAAGAACTAAATTAAACTATAAGAATTACAAAGACACGTGAATATCATAAAAATGTGAAATATACGAAAGTATAATAAAGAGCCATCACAGCAAACTGCGCATCGCCTGAGAGGCGCGCGAAGAAATGAAAGATGGAATTGGAATGAAAATTAGAATTGAATGTGAATCGAAGCAAGACGTTTTAGGGCTGCTACTTGAATCGGTAATTGTATAGCAAATCTATTTTTTGTCGATGATATGTTTTAATTTATAAGATTAAAATATTTTCAGAATAAATATAATTTATTTTCCATTTTTCTAACGTACCTATACTTATAAATCTTAATTATTTTTTGTTCATAGGTACTTCATACTATAAGCATTAAGCAATACATTATACAAATATAGCTAAGAGCAGTATAATAGTATAGAAACCACGGTCTAGCATTAAGAGCAGTGGGGGAACAATGGCTTATCGTGACAATAATTTTCAATTACAGCCGTGGTGTGACGATAGACTGGGGTGCTGTGCAACTAAGATAGCATATTATACTGTCTCTTTTTTATTCCACGTAATGCAAGCGTACTAATCCCTCATCATATTACTCGAATTTATTTAATATTTCGTACCATTAAATACCATTCAATTGACACTTAATTAAACGGCATGCGCAGTGCGCACGGCGTAGCTCCAGTCGATAGTAACGCTATATAGTGGCGTCGGCGCGAAGCTTGGAAGCTGATCACACAATTCGCACAAATCTCTTACTATTGAAATTGAGTTTGTTGCTAGACCTGATTTACTCGACCGTGATCCTGTATACTTACTGTACTCTGTGACCGTGATTAACATTGACAGCTCGGTACAGGTACCAACTTAAGGAAAAGTGACACTGACAGCCTCCTAGACTTAGAGTATTTTTGTTCTGTGACAACAGCACTAGCAGTCAGCAACCAGCGTTCGGAACCGTACGATAATTATCGTACATTTACGATAATGTTGTGCCTACGTACGATGTACGATAGCATTATTTTTTCATTATTATCGTACGCAGGTCTGTATATCACGTGTTAAACATTTGGGTTTCAGTGTTCTGTTGATTTGACAGCGGTGGTTTAAAAAAGATAAACTATAGAGTACTTGCATGCATATCAATATTACAATTTATATGATTTATTTATCTATAATAGACATTATCCTAAAAAATACGATAATGTACGATAATTTTTACGCCCCTGGTACGATAGTTAGTCCACTTCAAGTTGCTAACGCTGTCAGCAACTAGCAACTAGCAAGCCACAAGTCACAACAAATAAAAAAATTAGGAATAAAAATCCATGATAAAGTTATATTACTCATATTAATTCTATGTAAATTTATTTTGTCAAACAGAAATAAAGTGGTTTTTGGGTTTTTGAAATACAATATGGACAAAATAACTTTGCAAGATAATAATTACTTTACAGTCGAAATTTTAAAAATTCTAGCCCAAAACCGTATAACAACACTTATAGAATTTATACAAGAAGATGCTGAAAAGTTATCAGTATTGACTAAATTAAACTTGCCTCAAATACTGGAAATAAGAAATGATATTTTTTGTAAATATTCAGCACCATTAATTAGTGGTTCTACACTGTTTGTTAGAAGTTTGACATGTAGAAAATATATAGCCACTGGTATCAAAAGGTGTACAATTTTATTATTAGATAGATAGATAGATAGATTTGGTATAATATACTTAATAGTAATGTGGCATTTATTTGATTTTATATACTTAATGATATAAAGATTAGTAAACCCTGGTAATTAATCATAAAATTAAAACCCAAAAAAAAAATTAAACCCAAGCGACTTTAATTTAATTTGTGTTTTAATTATGAACATCTTTTTGTAGTTTAGACACAGTTTTGGGTGGAGGCATTTCTATTGGATATATTACTGAAATATATGGCCTAGCTTGCTGTGGAAAGACTCAACTATGTACACAGTTAGCTATTAACAGTGTTAAAGATTTAAACAGCACAGTTCTTTATATTGATACTAAAGGGGATTTTTCTGCAGTACGAGTACAAAAAATTCTAGAAGGAAATGGGTTTTCTCATAAGGTAAAAAACTTATTTTGTTATGAAGTTGTAATTTTTAAATAAAATAGATAAACATAACTATATTTAATATTTTGTTTCAGGATATGGCTGCTATAATGATAAAAATTAAAGTAATATATGTTTGGTCTATGGAAGATTTAATAAAATTGTTGGAAGGGCTTAAACTTTCAACATTAAAAATTGAACAATTATTGTTAATAATTATTGATTCATTGCCAAGTCTTATGTTGCAGCATTTTGGAGATAATAATAAACTTGGTATGATTAATATTATGTAACCATACCTTTATAATAAATAACAATTACAATAGTTTGTTGCAAGTAAATGTTAATAATTTATATATTTTTACGAATCTTATTACAGGACTAATATATTTGAATAAGGTTGTGAATCTCAGTAGATTTCTTAGTAAGGAGCTAGAAATTGGCTTTGTTTGTGTTAATATTCAAACGAGATGGATTGATTCAGACTTTCGAGATACAGATGGTAAATATTGTTATGATTATTGTAATTTAGTTTTTTTTGTTTCTGTTATAAAGTTTATTGTAATTAAAATATATAGTAATGTTCTATATTATTTATACTTAATGATTTATTTTAAGTTGAAAATCATACATCAGTTAATGACTCTGGTAGTATAGAGAAAAGGAACCGTGGTTTAGGCAAATATTGGCACCATATTCCTGCAGTATTAATTTTAATGGAAAAGAATAATAATCCAATCACTGACAACAATGGCTGTTCTACAATAAATATTTCAGTGTCAAAACATAACATTCCTTACATTTCTAAAAATTGCCAAATAAATATTAATGTACTAGGTATTAACTAATAAATAAGTATTTTCATAAGCAAAATATTTAATTTTATACCTATACTATTATAATACCAAAATGCCAAATATTTAATACGAGAAAGCTGTTCAGGTTTTATCAGACTTATATAGTGCTATATTACATTCTCGATGGGATGTCACTGCAATTCTTTATATGGTTTTGTTTTCTAAAGAAAACATGGTTACATACGTTATGAAAACGTTGAAACCATATAGTTGATTCATTACACATATATACATACATATTATAAATACCAATACCTGTGACTGGAGTGCCAACATTGTGCTCATCATACAAATGAATGGACCCAGCAGGACTCGTACCAGCGACCGCGGGCGTGGCAAACTGAGCAAAACTTGTCGTCACCGTCGGACGTCAACCACAATCACTTTTTTTTAATAAAAAAATAAAAAATGTACACAATCAAGGAAGAAAACCGAAAAAAGTTAAATAAAACAACAAAGAATGCTTATTACTTTCATTCGAGAACATCAATCAATACATCAACATCCTAGACAATCAAAAATATATTTTTGTTTATAATAATAATAATAATTTGTCAAAGCGGATCCTAAAAATTAATATTGTACCCATCAATTGTATTCAATTCACTACATAAATAAAAATATAATTTATATCGACAGCTTTAAGTATATAATATCATTATTCGCCGGCAAACGCTTATTCGACACATTACATAACAATTTAATTATGGATTTTAGCAAAAATTGTATAAGCAGACCAATTTAGATATTGTAAGACTTTTCAACCACATTCACTATATATTCTATCTTAGTCATCTATAACTATTCACTTTTAGTTTAATATGTAAAGCTCGAATAAGCGTTTACAAACCATAAATAACGCAACCCAAATATTAAAAAAGTTTGTCCAAAAAGCGCGAATTCAGTGCGAATCTTTTAATATCCGCGTTGGCGAGATCAAATATATTGCGTTTACAGCCGCCGCGTGATTAAAATTCGAGCCGGGATCTCGACTTATAGTAGACTTCTCATTGCGTTCAGATGCCGAACCTCAAGAGGTATGTAGAAGCAATATTTTGGTAGAATTCAAGAAATTTGCCCTTTCTGAACAAGGCTTAGCAATCAAAACCTTAAACTAAGTTTGAACTTTCAGTCAACATACTACATTAGCTATCTAATAAAATACTACAATCGGACATGTTATATTGCTACAAGCACATAAAACATCGAATGGATTATTACAACAGGTTTAAGTGACATATAATTTAAATACATGCTTGTACTGACTATTCCGCTTTTATGTACCATATTTTATATGGACAAACAATTAGTGCAAAATGAATTATTAAGTAGAATGATAAATAGCATCTTAACTCTTAAATTATTAATTCTTAATTCGAAAGTAATTATTACACATATTTTCTTGAAAATCATATAAAAGCGAGAACAGTCGCGTTAATCATATACTGTATAAACGAATGCTTCGTATTAACATAAATTACTTTATAGCAGTGCAAATAAAAAAAAAGTTTTTTAATTACAATTTTTTGGCGCATCTATGACAACTACTCGTAGCATTCGTCATATGACATATCCTTATCTAGACATCAACATTGAATTCCATTAATGTACATAAGTTTTTATATTTAATAACAACAATGTAGCGATACACAGACGGAAGTAACTTATCTCCACTGTCATGGGCAGACTTACACAGGAAATTTTCGAGATCAAAATTTTGAGTATAGATAATTTAATGCCCAACAAACACTTCTATTAAAATAACAGAACATTAAACTAAATCCATTGACTCATAGCGAGCCGAGGCAAGTCGCGTATTTCCCTTTCCGTGTTCAGTTGGCGGCAAAAACCAGCACGGTTTTGTATTACTAACCAACTCGACAAATCCGTGCTTAGTTCGCCTCAACTGAGCACGCTTTTGCGATCAAGCAACATTAAAAACGTTTTACAAAACAGCGTACAGCTAAATCAAACACGGTTTTTTATTACTATGGAATTCAACTAACCCGTGTTCAATTCGCATCAACTGTCTTCGTAACGAGTGGCGCTAGGTGATGTTTTACAAATTAGTGTGTGAACTTAATACAGCAAGGGTAAGGGTAAAGGGTAAGGTATAAAATTGGTTAAGTATGGAAGTTCAGTGAAACATACAATTAAAAAAAGACATTTATTTTCTCAAAAATAAGTATTATACGTGACTAACAAGTGGAGATCCATTGTTTTTGTATGTGAACAAAGATACAGACTTAAAAACAATTATTTTGCAGAACGCTGGTTTTCATCTACGTTCATAGCTTAGCATAGCAAGGGTAAACCCTTACCCTTGCTGTATTCAGTTTAACTACACACTTATTTGTAAAACATCACCTAGCGCCACTCGTTACAAAGACAGTTGATGCGAATTGAACACGGGTTAGTTGAGTTCCATAGTATTAAAAAACCGTGTTTGATTTAGCTGTACGCTGTTTTGTAAAACGTTTTTAATGTTGCTTGATCGCAAAAGCGTGCTCAGTTGAGGCGAACTAAGCACGGATTTGTCGAGTTGGTTAGTAATACAAAACCGTGCTGGTTTTTGCCGCCAACTGAACACGGAAAGGGAAATACGCAGGCAAGTCATTCTCTACAATATCATATATGAGTATAATTAAATTATGCTGAGATTACAACATTGACAAAAGGCTATATTAAAATACGTTAAATAAATATAATGCTAAAATTATGAAAATTGTTCTGTATCACATTCACCTCACCACAAGTTGAAAAATATTATAGTTTTGCACCTCACTTAATAGTTCTTTAAAACCCTTGTAGATAGTTTTTCACTGTGAAATTTAACGTTAATAATAGAAGAATAAATAATAATATTGATTTTCAATACTATGTTACTTTTATCAACAAAAAGCATACATATTCGAATTTATATAAAATGCTAGAACTTGTTATTAAATTATAATATTTAATTTGACATCAAGAACTTTAACATTTAAATTTTTAATTTCAACATTATTTTTTATTGAATGCATTATTCAAACAATTACAAAATCCTAATACCTGTATTTGTATACTATGTATTTAAGAGATAAAGGTTTTTTTTTCAATTAAATCAAAAAGATTTTCAATAAAAAAATATAACGTATACCTATATTTTTTTATTAAAATTAGGTAATTAAAAATTGTATATTAATAAATAAATTTAAATATAGTATAGTAAATACAGGTTAGGAATAAGAAAATTTCGGCATGTACACTTCTGCATTCATACAATGACATTAACGAGGGTAAGGGTTTAATAGTAGTATTCCCGACGATATTGCTCCAACTGATCATAGGTGGGCGAGGGCGGGCAGTGGGGCGCGGGGTGTGAGGGGTAGTGGCGTGGCGGGCGGCGCGCGCGTCATTCTGTGCGGGGGTCACGGGGGTCGCGGGGGTCGCGGGGGTCACGTGGGTCGCGGGGGTCGCGCGCGGGGCTCCACGGCTGGACGGGAGGCGCCGAGGGCGCGTCGTCACTCTCTGTAGCATTGCTGCCTTCAATTGACAGACTGTTGAGAAGCATATCGAAAAGCGTGTCCTGGAAAACAAAGTTATAATTTTTTTAAATTAATACTAATAATAATAATAATACTACATTAAAGTTAGACAATTGTAAATACAATAAATGCTTCATAAAATCAAGTAGGTATGTTGTTATTTATTTTACTTTGCGTACAACCCTGACGCTTGAAAAGTGGTGTAGGTAAATACTAAACACAAAGGAATTGAGCTCTTGTGAGCGTAGTAGTAAGGTGTGATTTCGAATGCGCCAAGTGCGTTAAACATTTTGTAGGTTATTAAAATGACGGCTTTCTTCGAAATCAAAGGCGTGCAACTTCTGTTATAATATATATTCTGTGCTACTACTTCAATGTCGAAATTTGTATGTTTTTGTTACTTACTACTTTAGCTATAACGAATCGATGGATTTGGATGAAATTTAGCACACTGATAGAGTATGATTTGATGTAACCTTCAGGCTGACTATAGACAAGTTGCTGGTTATTAATAGACGTTATTCCGCACTGAAAGATCAGTAAACTTTGAAAGCGAGTAATATGTATTACGTTGTAATCGAGAATGACCTCGACGTCGTCGTTGTCGCTGAGCGAGGGGGAGGCGGAGGGCCAGTAGTCGCGCAGGGTGCTCACACTCGCGCCCGCGCCCGCAGAGTTACTCGAGTTCGCTGCGCCGGACCATCCTATGGCGCCTGTATACATTTTTTTATTGACATTAATTTACCTTTTAAATTATATCGATAAAGCGCATTATAAGTACTAATTCAGCTCAGTTTTGAGGACTACAGATCACAAAATACTATGCTAGTACAGATAAAAAATACAGAATGAATAAAAAACATTTTGAACATAAAAAATAATGGTAGAAAAAAAAACAAAAAAATCTCAACTCAATCTATGAAAACGGGTAAATAACTCAGCTGATAATGCTGAGACTATGATATATGATATATGATATATATGATATCAAGTAGAACTGACTTTCAGTTACACCCAGCTTTTTTTTTGAGTAAGTGTAAAAAAACTATTCTACCAGTTAACTTAACCAGAAAAATTAACGAACTGAATGGAAATTTAATTCAATTATACATAACATTTTATTTATGATTTCAATCATCAATAAAATATTTATTATTGAACTATAATTTGCGTCATGTAAAAAGAACGCTGGCTGTCAAGTTGCGCAGAGACGATTTATCGGCCAATTTGGTGGTAAGACGCGGGGCGCGGGACGGCGGTGCACGAGTCGCATGCTTTTCGACTCGCTATTGGTTTGTCAGTTTAAAATACCATCGCGTACACAAAAGTTATTAGTCACGAAATGATTTTATATAAAAAATAGTGAAAAAATATTTTTGACGTATTTTGTTTTATAAAGAGAGAGTCCGATAATAATTCAGTTAATAATTTAAAAAATATATTAAACGAATTAATTTAATTTTTTGTAAGTAGATTATACATTCTACACTGAATCAAACATATTTTATTAATTAATAGAATTCTATTTAATGACATACTATCTAATGTATTTTTCAATGTACCTACCACTACCTAACCTAACCTAACCTAACAATAAAAGAATAGGCTTAAGAATTTCGTATGCGAATGTACCGATGCGTAAACACACCCCCCACCACTTTCTTCCAGCGTTCTTTTTACGTGACGCGAACTGTAAGCTATTAAGACAAAAATAGTACGAGTATAGATAGAATATACAAAGCCAGTACCAGCGTTATCCCGGTGCAGCTGGCCGGGGGAGAGCGGCGCGGCGCGCGGGGGGCGGGGCTGGCGGCGAGCGCGCGCGGGCGCGGGCCGCGGCCGGGGCACCGCGCCGCCGCAAGCCTCGCTCTGCGATAATGTCGACCAGTTGCGTTTTGGCCCTAGAGTGGGATTTGTATTTTTATTTATTTACATTGAAACTGCTTTTTCATTTATATACAGAATTGTGATTGCTTCTATAATATGTATTGTTTAGAATATTTAACATAATTAAATTTGTAAGTTTGTTGTATTGTCATTACTTCACTCTTATCAGCTACCGACGTCGCTATTTTAAATATAGATATATGTTATAGATAAAAAATATGATTACCATTCTTCGCATTACGCGGGTACTTCGGCGTTAAGCCATTTATACGCATGAGGTTCAGTAGCAGCATATCGGTGTGTGCGGCGGTAGATAGCTGCGGGTCATCGTGTCGCGCGGGGGGCGGCACTGCCACGTGCGCCAGCGTGCTGTGCAGGTGGGCGTACGAGGGGGGAGCCGGGGAGAGACCGTCGCTAATGGCTGGCGTCATGCCCCGTGAGTCACTTCCGGCGAGGGTGATGCCCCGCGTATCGCTTCCCGCGAGGGTAATGCCCCGCGTGTCGCTTCCGGCGAGGGTAATGCCACGCGTATCACTACCCGCTAGGGTGATTCCCCGCGTGTCACTTCCGGCGAGAGTGATGCCCCGCGTGTCACTGTTCGCGAAGGTAGTGCCCCGCGAGTCGTTGCCGGGGGTTACCCCACGCCCGTGCACGGCGCAGAGCAAGCGGCTAAGGATGTCGCCTGCATCGTTGTTGCGTCCCCCGCAAGCGCCTTCGATGTCGTTTTCACCTGTATATATAATTATAATATAATATATTACCAATATATAGTTTAAATACATAGATATATGTACTTTAAATTGTGTTATACTTTAAATAATTACTTACTGATGACATATAAAATTTTATTAATTCATATAATATGATTATCGCATTCGTTGGAAATAAACTAAAATGTTATTAACCAATAGCAAAACAAAGAAATATAGATATTAATAATTTTGTTTATTAAAATGTTATACAACTTGTAATGATCCTATCAACAGTTTTCAAACATTACTATTAATTTTTTACTAACGTTTCTAAACTTAAATATTCTTCTTTATTAGAAAAAAACCAAATATGTATGTATTTAAATTAAATAATTAAAAATCAATATGCACCAGAATATGAAGACAAAAGAGGCAATAGGCAATTTTTAAATAATTATCCACTTTACATACTTTATGAAAGATCTTGCTACCATATAGATATATAGAAAATCAAAATAACAGTCTACAAAAATAGAAAACAAATTTAACGTCCAAATGTTACTAAAGAAAAGGTTAAACAATCAATGTGTATGTGTATTTTTGTATGCTTCGCAAGTGAGGTGAGGACGGAGGCGGTAGGGGCGGGCGCGGCGCAGGCGGCGGCGGGAGGGCGCGCCCTCCTCCGAGCGGGGGGAGGGCGGGGAGGTGGAGTCCGCCAGCGCGCACCACGAGCACCCGCTCGCGGTCGAGCCCTCTGTTGGACGCGGGACAGGATAGGAGTTAGGGATGAGGAATAAGGATAAGAAATATGAAATTAGAAAATAATGTATGTAAAAATATAAATCTCACCAGACATAGTCTCTTCGTCGACATCATTTTCTTCATTGGAGTTCTCATCAATGTGACTAGGGTTGTTATCATCTACAAAACCATCTAACTCGCTAAACATGAAATCCTGTGGACCAAAACAAAAAATGATAGTGTATAAAAATACACTGTTCCATTATTTTTATTTTTGTTTAATATGAACTATATAATATACGTCGAAACTACTTTATTTTCAGGTGTAGATGTTTATAAAAATTGAAATCCTATTTTAATATTCATAATATAATTATTTATATATGTTACGATAATTCTGAAATTAATGATAAAAAAAAATTTAAATAAATAAGGTGAACGTATAATATATATGTAACTGCAGTTTTAAGCTATTGCATAGCTTTTATCGCGGTTTTCTTTTCTTTTCGATTCGCGGAATCAAGAAATCCCGTAACGAAAATAAAACCTAACACTCCCCGATTTCTCCGCCGTCTGTGGGCCGATCCGAAATCGAACGAATATGTATATTATGTTTCTTATTTCAGTTACCATAAACCTATATTTTCAATGATAAAAATTCCTGAATAACCTACATGTATAAATAAAAATATTTTAAACGATTTTACTTCTCATCTATACTTCTATACTAATCTATACTTATATACTAATATTATAAAGAAGTAAAGTTTGTTTATTTGTTAAATTGTAAGGGGTAATCTCGGGATCTACTAAACCGATTTTAAAAATTCTTTCACCAATAGAAAGCCACATTATTGCTGAGTGTCATAGGTTATATAAAAAACCGAAAAATAAAAAGGCTTTCACGTGGTAGTCCGTTTTGCAAAGTGAATCGGAGAAAAAACGGTCGAATGGAAGCGTTTCTTACTAACGCTGCCTTAACTATGAAAGATATAATTTTGAGTTCTAGAGGAAAGATGTGGAGCTTAAAAATGTTTTTTTTTAAATATTAGTATAGATCATTTAATTTTTAATATTATTAAAATAATTTTAATTATTTAAAAACTGTACTAAAAAAGGATTTTTAACATTATGCCCAATGAAGTGGGCACGGGTCAGCTAGTTTATTCAATAACAGCAAAAAAAATGTTTTCTTATCGGTCACCACGCTCAAAAAGTGTAACTTGAATTAATATCAAAGAAAAAAAAACTGCATAAACAAAAAATAAATAAATAATTATAATTTCGAAGTCGATGAAAAATGCTATGCAATTGATTTACCGCGACAGTCCCCGAGTGCCACACATTTATTTATTTATTTTTTGATAAATAAACAAGACCCACCCCCGTATCGCTGCTGGACTCGGACACGGGCTGCGCCGCGGGCTCGGGGCTGGCGGGGGCTGCGGCCGCGTCCTCGGGCTTCGGCCCCTCCGCGCCCGCGCCCGCTTGGAGCTCCGGCGACGACAGCGACGAGCACAGCGGCGTCGCGTTTGTTGCGCCCACATCTGTCGCCGGCGTGCTGGCTACCGCTGGGGAGTGAATTGATCGTAATAATTAGAAAGGTATGAAAAAAAAAATCATTTGATTACTTAATGACGTGGGACTTAACACTAACTCTTATTTGGTCAAAGAACATTTTTTTGTATATTCGTTTATTACTTAAGCTGTTTCGTTAGAACTAGAAAATCCTAATAACATTTCGTTTAAAAATAATGTCCCAATACGCAAGTACGTAAAAATGGGTTTTGGGTGTAACATTCAAATTTAACATTTAAAATTTCTCAGAAATGAGATATTTTTCACAGTAAGAATTGAACTAAATGTAGACCTAGACAACCAATGCTGTCATCATACTAAATCTCGTCAAAATCTGTCTAGCGATTTTTTCGACAATGCACGATGAAAATGGACCAAAATTTTAAAAATTATATATTCAGCCTCTGTATAGTCTGTTGTGATAGAAATGAATATTTTAATTAGATTGTCGTAAAAATATTAAAAATTGTTAGGTTACATTCAACTTTTCTCTTTTCGTTTCATATCTATACTAATATTATAAAGCTAAAGAATTTGGTTGGTTAAACGCGCTAATCTCAGGAACTACTGGTCCGATTTGAAAAATTATTTTTGTGTTGGATAGTCTGTTTATCGAGGAAGGCTATAGTCATAGTCCATTACGCTACGACCAATAGGAGCTGAGCATCAATGAAAAATATTGCGAAACGGAAGAAAAATAATTCTTTTGATTTTCAGCCTTTAGAACGCAAATTAATTAATTTAAAGAAGAAACTAAATAGAGAATATATTCCACCGACCAGTAAGCGGCGTCTCGGCGGGCTGCTTGTCGGGGCGCGGGCGGCGCGCGCGCGGGGGCGCCCCCGCCGCGCTCAGCAGCGTGTGCAGGCTCACCAGCGCCAGGCTGTCCGAGCCCGCCTGCAGCGACGTCGCCGACCTTTAACAAACATCCATTATAGTCCGATCAATTTAGACATAAAAATAGTGGTCAAATAACAAAAATTCCCGGAGAGCCAAATATTGGTGGGAGCTGGGGTTTACCATTACAAATAAAGTTTCAAAAGTCCCCCATCGATCCTATGTGTGCTTCAAAAGTTATACGGGGTCAAAGGTCAAAATTTGAGGTTTTTTGGTTTTTTTTTTGAAAACGGTAAGTTTTATCAAAAAAACCTCAAACCAAAGTTGTAGATCTTAAAATTTTCTACAAAAATGATTCTAATAATTTTTTTCTAAGAATTACCGTTCGTGAGATATCGCGATTATAAGATTCACACTTTCATAGGAAATATTTCCCCCTATTATAAGAAAAATAAGAATAGGACGACAATTTCCCGCGCTTTTTCAAAGTATAATTTTAATTTTGCGTATTTTTGTGATCTTATGTAAGAATTATCGAGACTCTAACACCCCCTTGTAAGAAAAAATAAGACATGGTCGACCCCTCTAAATCGCCTTACGTAATAAATGAATGGCCTCTAAGTAAAATAATAAGTGTCGTGACGGTCGAATCATTACACTTATTAACTGACTTCCAAAAATGAGGAGATTCTATGTTTGTACATAATATATTCCTTTCTTCGAATATATCTGATTATACTATCATCAGCAACAAACTACCGATAGGAAATGTTCCCCCATTCAGTTGTTTTTAACTTTTTAGATAATGGTATTTGTTTTTTGTAATATCTGGAAGTCGGTTTATGTTTTTATTTTTCATGTAGCTATTATAAATAAATAAATATGTTGGGACATTTTTACAACATCACCATCTAGTTCCGCGGTAAGCTACGAGGCTTGTGTTACGGTTTCCCATGACTGGAGAACAAGCATTCGTGCTCAACAAATGAAAGCCCCCAGCGGGACTCGAACCCGCGACCGCTGGCACAGAAAGTAGGGTCCCTACCAACTGAGCAAAACGTGTCGTCAAATTATAGAGTAATAACTTATAAATAATAAGAGAGAGTAATAACTCTCTAGGAGTGCTGAACACAAGGCACAATAAGAAGCATATTTCCAATAACTGTACGGCTACAAATTGAACGAAGAATCGTCGTCGCGTTGTCGCGATAAAAATTCGTGTTCGATCCATGACAAACGTGCTTGGCCACATCAAAAAAAACTTTACTACGTTGCGATAATCTAGAACGTACTACATTAGAAATGTAGCCAACTGCACGAACTTTGTCGCGATAAAACCCTTTAATGTGCGGCAATTTACCGACAGCGGCGCGAAGCCACCGTGTATTCGCGAAGGTGATTCGCGATAGGACAAATTCTTTGGCCAGACGAGTCGCGACAACGCAAATCTTCGCGTTATCGCGATAATGTGGCCGCAGCATAAAAGAGTAATATAAAAAAAGAGTAAGTATAATTCGCGTCATGTAAAAAGAACGCTGGCTGTCAAGTTGCGCAGAGGCGATTTATCGGCCAATTTGGTGGTAAGATCCGGGGCGCGGGGGGCGAGGCACGCGCCGCATGCTTTTCGGCTCGCTATTGGTTTGTCAGTTTAAAATACCATCGCGCACACAAAAGTTATAATTACGAAATGATTTTATATAAAAAATAGTGAAAATATATTTTTGACGTATATTGTTTTATAAAGCAATTAATAATTTTTAAAAATATCTTAAACGAATTAATTTAATTTTTTGTAAGTAGATTAAACATTCTACATTGAATCAAACATATTTTATTAATTAATAGAATTCTATTTAATGACATTCTATCGAATATATTTTTCAATGTACCTACAAATAATCAATATACATCGCGAGCGAAAGGATAGTTCAAAAATAAAAGAATAGGCATAGGAATTTCGTATGCGAATGTCCCCATGCGCAAACACACACCCCCCCCCCCCCCCCCCCACCACTTTCTTCCAGCGTTCTTTTTACGTGACGCTAACTGTACCTAGAAGTAGATGGCATATTGTACGTCGCGTCTAGCGCGTGCTGCGCGGTCGCGCGTCGCTCCGGGTAGTCGCCGAAGCAAGCCGCGCCGCGACACGCCGCGCTGCTGCACGAGTCCTCGAACATCGCCGTGTTCAGGATACCTAGTTGCAAATTGTTATTAAAACTAGCATTTTTTTTAAACTCTTTATTGTACACCAATAATACAACACAAAGAATAGACACAAAAACACAAAAAGAAAAGATACCTTATCGCTTAAAGCTATCTCTTCCAGGCAACCCTTAGGCACTTTACTCTCTGCCGATGTTTAAGCGTGAAGTAGTTTATAAAATATTTTTTTTAAAGTGGTAGTGCCATGCTTGTTACCTTCGGGTAGCAACCAAATGGGCCGGCACGCCCCGTATAGTTCATTAGTACCACTCTCTCACAGAAGACCGGCGTGAAGTGGCAGCTATGCTGTCGCGTTTCGTCCGGTGAGTGAGAGTCCGGGAGGCCCACTCTCCTTCCCCCCTCCCTCTTCCCTTCATCCTCCGCCATCGTTCCCCCCTTCCCTCCCTCCTCCATCCCTCCCTTTCCTGAAAGGCCGGCAACGCATCTGCAAGCCTGACTTGCAGATGTCCATGGATGGAGGTGATCACTTCCCATCAGGTGAGCCTCCTGCCCGTTTGCCCCCTTTTTACCATAAAAAAAAGAAGAATTTTTATTAAATTGAAAGCTGACAAATGTGTAGGTTTTCGTTTGACAATATTTTTTATTTAATAAATTAAGCTGTCAAAATACAATCTACTAAAATAGTTTAATTATGATGAGAAATAAAATCTACAATAATCATTGAATGAAAATATTTTTATATTTTTTTCATGTTCGCATTAGCTTTTATATAAAAACCATTACCAATGATAAAATTGTATGTTAACACCATAATACCGTTAGCCATAATGGCGCAAGCGATAAGCTCCACCTGCTAATGAATCAAAACACGAACCTGGACTAGTCAGCCGCTGGCCATTCATAATATTGTGGGGCGTGTTGAACTTCCAGTGGTTGGCGAACGCGAGGGGGTCGGAGAGACCGGCGTCGACCGAGTTGTTCTGCGTGGGCGGGTCGGTTTCACCGGCGCCGGGCGCGGCCGCGTCGGGGCTCGCGCGCGTCGCCGTTAATGAGTTGCGCGACATTTCTAGTGTTAAACGCTGTCAAATGAAATAGACATTTTATCCCAGTTCATTTTTATTAATAACTAGCATTTCCCGTGGCTTCGCACATGTTCTAAAGACCGGGAACAAAATTCTTTCTCAGTCATCAGCGGTATGGTACCTCGCGGAACTAACGCCTGCCCTTCCCGTTTTTGCAACATTTTTCTTTGATGCTCCGCTCCTATTAGACGTTGCGTGATATAATATAACCTATAGCCTTCCTCGACAAACGGAAGATCCAACACAAAAAGAATTTTCCAAATCGGACCACTAGTTCCTGAGATTAGCGCGTTCAACTAAACAAACAAACAAACAAACTCTTCTGCTTTATAATATTAAGTATAGATTCTGGTATTTTCCGGCAGATCATACCCAATTTCATCAGAATCTGTCCAGTACTTTTCTCTTAATGCAGATACAGACAGACAAAGATACTAGAACTTATAAATTCAGCCTCTGTTTCCGAATAACTAGGAACGGCTGGCCCAATTTTTATGAAAAATAGAATTAGGAAGTCATTTAGTGTGTATAATCAAAGTACTTTTTTTTAATAATAATATTTTTGTATGTACTAAAATATTAAAAAATAAATAATTGAACTTTTTTATTTCTTAAGCCATTCTCATGATCCACCATTACTTTCAAGTCTAGTATACTCAACATACACATACGATCCAAATTAGTATATATAGCATATATAAATTAATTAAATAGTACCTATAATAATAATTAAGAATATAGAATAATATTAACCTCCTTGAGATCATTTATCTGTACAATGTGTTGGTTCTGCATGGTGATGAGTTGATTGATGTACCATTGTTGATCGCGACAACGCTGGTAGAACGTGGGGGGCCGTACTTGGAATCTTTAAAAGTTTTAATAAATATATTGCATATTATAATAATATGTTTTTAAGAAAAATGTTACTCAAATCTGTCATTATAATATATCCAGGAGAAATCGGTCATGAGCACATTATTATTTTAATATATTGGTAATTTTAAACAATGTAAAATTATAAATGAATTCCGGATTTCGTCGTTTTGATTTTTGGGACCCGAGTTCCTCGACAAAATCCGAAAAGAAAGTTTCATTTATAATGTCAAATATTCGCGTAAACCTAAGAAAGCATAACGTACAGTTAAACAAAAAAAAATAATAATTAAAAACATAATCATACCTCAATATCAACGTATCTGTATCCGGATTGAGATACCCCTCACTAGCGAGTAGGTCCAGCCTAAAGAACCGGTTATACCCCCAGCACTCGCCCACCTCGAAGTCCGACGCGAACTCCCGCACGATGTTCTTGGAGGGGTCACGTGACACCTGGTGAAGCATCTCCACGCGGTACTCGTACCTATTTCATATTCATTAAATATTAATAATGATAAATTAGTATGAATTGACTGTTCTTTCTTTTTCTTCTATTTAGTATAAGTGGAAAAATTGGTTTTATTTAAATTATGATTTGAAAATTCACAAGTTAATAAGGTTTTAGAAGTGTTTTTATCATATAAGAATATTTTAAATTGTATCAATAAGATATTATTTTAATTTTGACTCCTATAACAGATGTATATATTTAATGATCAAATGTGTATTAATTCTGGAAACTTGAGGTCAGAGTAATCTGTAGGGTATTATTCTAGTATGATTTTATACAAAGAGCAGTTCAGCTACAATGCTCCAGCCAGAAGAAACTTTCATACATTTATGCGCAAGCAGAGGCCTAAATGATTTAACAGCTAACAGTATGTAAACAAGTTGTTTAGAACATTTAATAAATGAATCACTTCTGAAGCGAAATTGCTATGTATGGTTTATATATCATGAATAGTACATTTTAAACGTGGACAATACATAATATGATTTGTTTACAATGATAAGCCTTGTCCTAACATCTGTATAATGCTACCACAACTGAATGAAATGCATTTAATTATATACTTATTATATTTTCTTAACTTTATTTAACTTACATTTAAATAATTAATTATAATATTATTAAAGCAAAAATAAAAAATAAGAAAAAAATATTTTATACTTTTATTTACTTACACAAACACACATAGTAGCACACATATTATTAATAAAATTTGGCAGCACTAATCAAATACCTAATAATATTTACCTAATGTATTATTAATCAATTTTCCTATTTTAATAATCAAAGACTATAAACAATTCAGTTGTGGCACAACATTATGATGATAACAGCGTAACCAGCACACAGATAAGTCCAAGTCGGTAGAAACCAGCATGCTGCACACACATCTGCCACTACGCTAACACTCACCTCTTGCCTACCCTGAACACAGTAGCGCTTGCAATCACGAAACATTTTGTTACTACACGTACATCATATCATTGGTCAGTGGCACTTCATAACCGGCCATTGATAATTTGTTGGGACTGTTGTTATTGACAAATTCATTAGTTTCACAAGTCTTAGTATAATGTTAAGTTTTTTTATCAATTTATTTATAGTTCAGTTAAGTATACACTATGTAAATAAATAAGAAAAATGTTTATTACCCAATTAACTTTAGAAAAAACACCCTTTTCATTTTATAAATAGGCCAGTAAAAATAGCTGTTCGTTCCGATCCTTGAAACAAAGTTTTTGGCCTATATCTCGGAACCTATGCACTTTAGCAAACATTATTGAAACAATTATTGTCGAGAACAAAATTACGCATCTTTTATTTCCTGTTTCCGAGAACTTTGTTTCAAGAGGATGCTTGAAGCTGCACCTGGATCTGTCAGAATTTTGTGATTTTATGCTCAATAAGTGACCTCATAAAAAAATATTGGATCGAAAATTTAGTGCAAGGTTAAATTCTATTTTTACTGGCCTAAAATACTTATCCATAAAACGGTTTACCCCCGTTTTATCGATAAGTAAAATTTAAACAATATTCTTAAACAGTACATAAGTATATTATAATCTATATACGATCTAAAATACTAGGAGCGCATAACTCACTTAGAGGTCTCCGGTAGCCCCGCGCTCAGTTCCAGGAACACCGACAGGTAGTTCCCCCGCACTACCCCGTTCCCGTCGGGGTACACCTTGAGGCGCCAACACAGCCCGTTCACGTGTAATGGGGCGGAGTACACCGGCGCCGCGGCGTGTTGGAGTTGCGTGAAGTTGCTCAGCGGGAACGTGCTGCTGTCGTAGCTCGGCACGATTTCACTGTTTAATTTTTATGGGTTTCAGCAAATTGATTTAATGTCCAACATATTTATTTTGAACGATTTTATGTATATTTGTAGTTCCAGGTGGTTTCAATTATTTTCCAGCAATCATTATCACCGAAGAAACTGATAATTGAACATAACAAACTTTATTTATAAATAAAAAATATAAAAATGATATGTAATACTCGCGTAAATCTTAAATTTTTAACTTTTGTATTTGTTTTTCATGTGTTCTTTACACAACATATTTTCTATGTTATCCCTTTGGTATATGAAGTAAGTGTACAAATAAATAAATAACAGATATAAAGACTAAAAATAAAAAAAATATTACTAATCAAATTAAAAGGAAAATAGTTCTAATCATATTATTTGAGATTAGAATTCCATTCCAATTCTAACCATAAGCTTTCCAGTTTCCACTTTACGTACATTGATACTAGGGCTGCATACTAAACGTGAAAGTAAGTGCCACTCGCCTATGAAAATCCGCCGGTACGGGCGCGGTGACGAAGCTTGCCATGGGCTTCTTTCTCACTTGGTGGATCATTTTAGACAGCTCGCCACTTTTAGCTATCAATTCAGACCTGTATAAGCAGAAACATGTAAAACAATACAAATTAACAATTTTAACTATCATAAATACTGTCTATATTCAAAAAGATCAAATCAAATGTTCAAGAACAAATAATTTAATATATGAAAACAAACAGTTACAAAAACTACACAATCTGTCACAAAGCTCCGGTTTTGCTAGTTATAATTGATACAGAGGTTGAATAATTAAAATACAAATTGTCTGTCTGTTGGCGAACTGCATCACGAGTGAAACACTGGACAGATTATAATATTATATATTTGACGACACGTTTGGCTCAGTTGGTAGTGACCCTACTTCCTGCGCCAGCCGTCGCGGGTTCGAGTCCCGCTGGAGGCATTCATTTGTTGAGAAAGACAAACAATATTTATATTATGTATTTATTTAAAAATTTATATGTGTAGTATATCAATTATCTGGTATCCGTAACACAAGCCGCTTAGCTTACCACGGAACTAGATGGTGCTGTTGTAAAAATGTCCAAACATATTTATTATTTATTAATAAAATTTGGTATAATGATAGCTGGTTATCTGGGTCAGGATATAAAAATCCTATCCTATAATAGGATACTTTTTACTGCTGGAAAATATCTCATTTCTGAGAACCAACTAATTCAACTAACCATATCCCTTTCCGGTCTTTAAAACGCGGGAGGAGCCGCGGGTAATGCTTGTAGTTGTATAAAACGTACCTAGTACTAGTATGGAGCTGGTGATCAATTTCTTGTAACAAATGTTCCAGCTGTTCTGTCTCTTGCGTAAGACTATTTTTTTGTCCCATCAAAGTAAGCAGCTTTGCCTTTAAAGCCGAGTCCAGTCTTGAGATCATTAGCTCCACCGCATTACGAATTTCGCGAACACGCTCGTCTTTAGCAGCGCGTACGGATTCGACGTTCCGCTCCTGATAAAAGTACAATGAATGAAAATTTATTATCTTATACAGAAAAATAAAATTGAACTGACTGTTTTTAATATAAGAGCTGTTAAAAAAAATACACTTTGATACTCTCTATATTTTTATTAAAATTATTTTTTTTTTATTTTTTATATTAATTTATATTGACTTTTTCCATCTATGGATTTTCAATATTGATAAAATAATATTGATTGTTTTAAAAATATTTGTACATTTATGTATGTACAGATATTTTTGAAGTATTGTTAAGTCTTAAGGTCATATGTATGGCTGAGGGGTAAGTTAATATTCAGTGTTTTTTATGTGAGAATCAAATTTATTATACACTCTGTTTATAATATATGATAATTTAATAAAGCTACAGCTTGTTCATTTTTTTTTAATGAGCTAGGTAATTTCTGAAATTATTTATCAAAATTACAAGAGTCTTACATTAAAGATGACATTCCTATTCCAAACATAGTTATTTATATTATATTATTAGATCATAAAATGTACATACCACTTCCTGGACAAGACTAATGAGCTCCATCAGTCTTCGCCTTAATTGGGAAACTTCATCTCTTATCTGAGTAACATGTTGCTCATATACTTCTTCCAAAGGCTTAAAGGTGTGACCAGAATGTGTGCCACCCCAGAGAGCACACTGATGGCAGATACAGCGACGACATGTCCAGCAGTATACAGTTAATCTTTCTTGATGTGTGGGACATCTAATTGTGTAAACATTATTTACAAAAAAATATTTTTTATTATTATACCTAATATTAGCAAAAATTAGACATACTTAAATGTTTAAAATCATGAATTTATCTAATTTATTAACATAGGAATTAAGTTAAAAGGGTAAGTTTATGTGTTTATTTATGTTCAATTAAATGTTATTGAAAAACAACTTATTGGAATATTTATAAACATGATTAGAAAGAATAAATAATTAAACTAATTGTCTTTAAATTTATTATCTGGACCTCATTAACTAGTTGATATAACTGAAATTTATTTATAATTTATTTAGATTATATCTAACAATTTTCATATAAAAAAATAATGTTAATAGCTATACTTTTTATAATATACTATGACAACAATCAAAATTTACCTGTCTCTAAAGTTCTCCCTTTGACAAACAGAATTAGTTTGCTGCATGGTTTCTATTTGTTGCGTTACTTCTTCCACCCACCGACAATTCACCAGCTCATGAAGGTGCAGTGCAGCGCGGCAATGCGGACATTGAGACCTCTGCTCCGTAAGCCATCGTCGTACACAGCCGTAGCAGCAGAGTTTCGAACAATGGGGACAAAGGTGGGCGTCCACCAGCTTCTCCATACAGATGAAGCACCGGAACACCTCCGCCAAAGTCTGTAAATCCCATAATCATCGATCCACATAACACTCGGGTCAAGTTTATCTGTCAACAGAAAGTAGGGCAAATCGATTTACCTCGACGATCTGCTCCTCGCCATTTCCATTCGTTTTTTCTCCTCTTGCAGCCATGTCTTAGCTACGCTATTCGTGTCACAGGGTTGATGTTTTTTTTCACCATAATTTGGACATTCTCATATATTTCTAAAATAACAATAAGACATATTTCGCAACGCAAGCGTTAACAACGAGAAACCAACCACTTCCGTGTTCGAAATCGAATCTCGACCGAAATCAAAATAAAAACAAAAAAAAATGAGTTGCTACATAATTATTAACAATTTCCCGTGTTGGGTATGAAATTAATAAAAATTATAAATAATTTTAAAAAATATAACGAAAGTGAGGTTTTTCATTATTCAGTAAAAATTGTAAGAAACATTAGTATATATTCAAAGACAATTCATGTTTATTCAACATTTAAGTTTAACTGATGGTAGCAGACATGTTTAACACACACACAATTAGAACTAAATTTACCCCACAAGTGGGAAAATATGCAGTCTTTTTGAAGTATTGATTTGTTAAGTTGTCAATAAAAAATATTGCCATCTACAAAATTCAAGCTTAATTATTTGAGACCCAAATGAAATATACAAAAATAAAAAATGATATGTATTTAATAATTATTATTTGAACAAAATATCAATTTCTCAGTTTTTTCTATTTAAAACTTTAATAAGTAAATATCCATTCATATTTTAAAAACTTTCTTAAGTGAATTATGAATTATGATGTAACATCGTACAAGAGAGTTGGTACGTCCCTTGGAGTTATGTCAGGTTAGCTAAATAACCTATTGTGTTTTGCTTTTTCAATTTAATAATTTATTATTGTATTCTAAATATTATCAATGTCTAGCATAAATTCTTCACCTAAATTATAATAGATAAGTGAGTAAAAGTGTCTACTAAGCTTATTTGTAATTACAATAGAATGAAATAAAATGTTATCTTATGTTGATATTTTCATTTGAATGTTTTTGAACATAATTCTGTTATAGATATTTAATTTTTATAAAATTAAACGATATATATACTATTTACTTACTTTGCTATTAGTTCCTACAAATTGGTTTTAATAGTTATTTTTCAAAGTTAAATTTTACAATATACTTTTCTATATAATAAGGTTATGAAAATTTTGTGGTATATGATTTTAAAATATATAAAGCTATATTATCACATTTATACATTTATTTATAATACAGTTGACTTTCAGAATGTTGATGTTGCACTTAAGTATCTAGACCCTCAATAATGTCCTACCTAAAGGTAGTTCATTGCACTTTATGTCTTAATCATGGTGCTAGCCTATCCTTTAAATCAATGCTGTTCAAAGTTGGTGTAAGTATGAGTAACCGTTTGCATTACTAGAAGCTATTAAAACTATGAGAATTCTTATTTATGTAAAACAATTATCGTTTTCTTTAGTAGTAAAAAAATATTTTTCTTCAATTAATATTTTAAAAACATACCTTAACCCTTACTAGCAATATAAATTTAATCTTTACATAGTCTTCTATTCTACCACTTTCAGAATTATAAACCAATACAGCATCTTGCAAGACTATCAACAACATGTCGTCTAAAAAGCAACTTGCCCATAACTACACAAAATACAACACCTACAAATAAGAAAAGCAAAAATGTTCCTCAAGATACAAGAGTGTGGAAAGAGACTCCAACTCATGATGTTAAAAATAATTTAGTTAATTATTGTATGATGCTATCCAAATTTAGATTAACTTGTAAGTATCACTTACTTGTTATTTAACATTCATATAACATATTACACATTACATATATTTACATATTGATACTAATATATATTTTAGTAGTAGGTATATAATATAATTAAATTTAAGTATATTATAATTCACACACAAATAACAATTATATTTTATCCCTTTTCTTCGATTCAATTGTTTTATTCACACAATTTGGCATAAGTGTTTGCATTTCAATATTCATAGGACTGTTTCAATTATCAAATAATATATCAAATTTCTTTACAGCACTAGTAGTAATGACATCAATGGCTGGCTATGCCTTGGCACCAGCTCCATTTGACTTAACAACATTTGCATTATGCACGGTGGGCACAGGCCTTGTGAGTTCTGCAGCAAATTCTATTAACCAGTACCATGAAGTACCCTTTGATGCTCAAATGTCTAGGACAAAAAACAGAGTGCTTGTGAAGGGTTTGTTAGAGTGAGTAATATAGTGCATTTATATATGCTTAAATTTTTTATGTAAAATAGTTCCAGTAGTTTAGTCTCATATTGTGAACTTCAATTAAAATCATCAGTGTGGACTAAGCTTTATATTATGTAGTTTTCAAGCTATATTTATACATTATAATTTTGGATGTGTTTATAAATTTGATTTGAAATGAAATTCAATAATTAAATAAAAATATATATTAATACTCTGAACTAAAATACTTAATATTAAATCTTGGTTATAATTTTCAGACCAGTACATGCAATAGGCTTTGCAGCAGTGACAAGTATAACTGGACTTAGTGTTTTATACTTTGGTGTTAATCCATTGACAGCAGCACTGGGTGCTGGAAATCTTATCTTATATACTTCAATATATACACCATTAAAGAGGATATCCATCACTAATACTTGGCTGGGCTCAGTTGGTAAATATTTTGTTTATTATAATATTAGAATAATTGAACATATAGTTTACTGATTGGCACATAACAAATTACTTAAAGTGAATATAATATAAAGAAAAAATATGTTTTATTAATGATTAATACTGTTTTACTCTCATATGATTCAACTAGTATAAAGAGCAGTGTGTCATGTAGTTGTATCCTTTATCCTTTGTATTATTTAAGTTTATT
The DNA here is from genome assembly GCA_905231865.2 of Boloria selene. Taxonomy (NCBI): domain Eukaryota; kingdom Metazoa; phylum Arthropoda; class Insecta; order Lepidoptera; family Nymphalidae; genus Boloria; species Boloria selene. Next base: position 3,309,661 of record HG993135.1, on the reverse strand, counting down.
TTACAATATAAAGAAATAATATTATAATAATTATTAATATAATACTATAAAATTAACTTTGTCTCACTTAGGTCCATCCCTAAGTTGAATGGTTTAGAAACACATAAAAAAAACCTATATAAAAGATTAACTAAGACATCTGTCTGTAACTAGTATATAACCTCCTGAGACGTCCCATACCTTAGTCTCTCCCATGACCATGATTGCTGTACAGCATTCAAAACGTCGGGAACCAAAAGTCATAATAAATCCGCGACAAAATCCGAAAAGATAGTTTCATTTATAATGTCAAGTATTCGCGTAAAACCAAAAAGTATTAGGACATCTAGTTAGTTAGTTTCATCTCAATCGGAATAATGGTTTAGAAAATTTAAAGTACAAAGTTGAAGATAATATAATCATTTATTTATTACAGTGGGTGCCATACCCCCTTTGATGGGCTGGGCGGGGTGCGCGGGCGGGCTGGACGCGGGCGCGCTAGTACTCAGCGCGCTGCTCTACTCGTGGCAGTTCCCCCACTTCAACGCACTCTCGTGGAACCTGCGACCGGACTACTCACGCGCCGGGTACAGGATGATGGCTGTCACTGATCCCGGTGAGGTTTTGTTGTAGGGGTGAAGTCATGTTGAATGTTTAAGGAAAGATGAGATTGATTTCTCATTTCGCAGTTCAATCTAAGACAGTAAAGTACTTTCCAAATATATGTTTTTAACTCTAATTGATAATAATTTTAAAAAATGAATATTTTATTTTTTGTTTAATATATTAAAACTAAAAAATTCCGATATTTTAAAATTATTTTTTGATTGCGTTCGATAAGCGACAAGCGCGAATTTTCAGAAATTTAATAATTTGATTTTTTTTTTATGGTAAGAAGGGGGCAAACGGGCAAGAGGCTCACCTGATGGGAAGTGATACTTATAGAGCCAATGCTAGAAGAATATTATGTGTATTTTTATATTTTTCTAGCCCTCGTTAATATTTGTGTTGTTCAAATTTATAGCATATACTTATATTTTTATCGGTATTTCTCTATCCAGCGCTGTGTCGTCGCGTGGCGTTGCGGCATACGGGCGTGATCGCGGTCACGTGCGTCGCCGCGCCCTACCTCGGCGTCACCAACGCCTGGTTCGCGCTGGAGTCGCTACCACTTAACGTTTACTTTATGTACTTAGGTAAGTAGTATTCATTTTACTTTAGTTACAAGCAAACCCGGCCCGCTTCGCTGGGCGTTAGTTAATATAAATTAAATGGTTATTATATTTTTAAATGAAAAATATACTTTATAACATTACCTATCTGTCGCCAAATACCCTGGGCGCCGGGTACCCAGTTCGTTGGTATTTGTCGAATATAACGAATATAACGACGTATCGCAATTATAATGTAACTGATAAATACACACATATGATTTACTGGTAATGAATGTGATCTGATTTATCATACGAGGGTTTGATCCCTCGCTAGTGGCCTCCAACCTCCCCTATAGCCACCCCGAGCCTCGCTAAGCTTGTAACTAGTCTGATTTAACTGATTTACGATTGACTGAACTCACACTTCTGAATACTGAATCTATTACTATGAATTATACCGAATCTCTGAATCTCTCCTACATGTTGCCACCTCAGACTATATATATCTTATTATATAATCTGAGGTTGCCACATGTCTATACTGAATCTCTGAATCTAATTTATGAGCAACAAACGGCTCCCGCGCAACACCACTGAATTATACTGAATCTTTGAATATTCACACATTGGTAAACTGAATTCACTTACTTGGCGAACACGGTGTTGCGGCCTGATCTGCCTCGCACGTTTACTTTTACTCAGAAGCTCGCACCCGACCTGCCACGGTCGCGTTCCGCACACGACTGTCTCAAATCGCAATCTATTCTATTTGACAGTCTTCGTTCTACCCTCAAGTTTATAAGAAATAATATTTAAATATTTTATCACTATTTCGCGACTACCCTACGGTATTCGCGACACTATCTGTGAGTGAAAGTCCCGTCTAAATCAGCTAGGCTGCTTGATTTTTTGATTTAAGTACCTATATACTTTCATATGCATATAAGTGACTATAAATAGTGTATTATACATTGTTCCAGCATGGGAGTTCTATAAGAAATCAGACAGTGGAAGTTCTAGGAAGCTCTTTAGATTCTCTCTAATTCATCTACCAGCACTTATGTTATTAATGCTAGTCAATAAAAAGTACTGGAGTTCGAGCAATATTCAAGAGCAGGAACAAGAAGTTATGGTGAAAAGTCAGGATATTAAGCATCCTGAGACTAAAAGGATCACAGTATTGCCAAGGGGCCCTGTCGTCGCCGCACAGGACTCACACATTGCTGGTCAAAATAATCAGTAGGACTACTTCATAGTAGATGTTTTTTCTGTAAATAATGTACAATGTAACTTTGTGATGTTATTTATAGATTTTGTGTAAGATAGTAAATACCGTTATGCGAGATTGTTGATAAAGTTAAGTTATAGTTTTGAATTGGAAGCTTAAATCATCACTCTTAAATAAAATAGATGAATAATAAAATCATATATTTATTTTGTTTTTCTTAGTATTATTTAAATGACTACCATAGTTTTAGACCTAAAGTAGTATATTCTTAAGGAGATAAGTTTATCTTTAAAATCGTCGAGCCAAAGCGATACAAGCTTTTCCATGTATGTCTAAAATGGTCTCAAAGAGTAAATTATATACTAGGAATGGTCTCCACTACAATTCATTATTAATGTCTGTTTGTTAAGGAGCTGCGTGATAAATGTTATGTATTTTTCTATTGGCATGAATTAATTAGAGATGCATGTGGCTATGCTTATAGATAATATTTGTCTATAACGATAGACGTATAAATAATTATTCTGTATAAATAATAATCCCTTAGAAATAATCCACTCACTGCTATCACTGTGCTTGTCACTAAAATTTAAAAAATAGACCGCGTTAAAAGTTTAAACGTAAAGTTGACGCATGCACAGTACGAATATTTAGAATACAAATATTTTGCTAATTAAGAATGTTAAGTAATTTAACAAAAAATAAACAATGTGAAGTAGTATCAAATATTTTTTATACATGAACAATCATAATCAGAGGTTTACTGACCCGTATTTGCTAGCAAATTATTATAAAGTGCGATAACTTAACATTTAATTATTTTTTTGGTAGCAGTTTACAATCGCTTGGCAGGACAATGACAATAGGAGGGAGTGGATTGGTAGGGGAGATGCTCCCTATTATCCCTATACTACTCCCATTTCAAGGTAATTCATACTTCATGAGAAAATAAATTTTAAATGTAGCACTTACCGGCCGCCGCCGCGGCACGCTCGCTTCGCTCGCGTGTGTTGTGGTCATATATCTAACCTAACCTAACCTACCTAGAAAGAACGAAAAAAAATTAAGATAAACCTTCTGAACATATATTATCCAAGTCGAAAAAAAATGTTATTTACGATGAAAGCACTTTCACACATGTCCATAGAAACGCAGAACTAAATATGGCGGCGTTAGGATAGTTGACAATGACATTTAAGTAATTCGACATATTTTTGACATAATGATCTTACGTCTTTGTCTCACATATACAAAATCTTATTGTTAATATCCTTCTCTCTCACATTAAGTTTTTATTAATTTTCTCTAAAAAATATGAATTACCTTGTGTCGTGAGTGTTATTATTGTGATCAGTGAATAAACGCCTATCATATATATAAGTTTCACCCAATAACTCCTGCCAAGCGATTGTAAACCCAACCCATTTTTGTTTAATAAATAAATGGAGAACAAACAAATGTTTATACTTTATAGTGAACAAACAAGAACAAACGTCGAACTAACGATGTTATAAAAAAAATCAAAAAATAACTTTAGTGACCCTTATTAGTCTATGGTGTGGTACCGTTTATACCAAGGTCTAGAAAGAAGGTCTAGCATCATGAGTAGTGGGTGTACGTTGGCTTATCGTGACAATAGTTTCTATTTACGGCCGTGGCGTGACGAAAGACTGGGGTGCTGTGCAACTAAGGTAGAATATAATTCTGTCTCTTTTTATCCTTCGTAATGTAAGTGTTCTGAACCCTTATCACACTATTTAAATTTATGTCGTTTTTCATAAATACCGTTTAATATTTACTTAAACGGCGTGCGCAGTGTGCACTGCGCAGACGACTGCGCAGTCCAGACGACGCAAAGCTTGGAAGCTTGTCACACAAATCGTACAAATCTCTTACTATTGAAATTGAGCTTGTTGCTAGACCTATTTTATTCGGTTGTGGTAAGTACTTAAAAATCTACTCGAGTCACTCGAAAACTAGAGTACAACTCGAGTGGCTCGAGTCACAAATCCTACCCGAGTAGCATCTCTAGTTAGGATAGTGTAGGCACTTTTTGAGAGCTTCCGTTGCGTGTGCTGCGTAAGTAGTTAAAACTTAAAGTTATGTAACTTAGGAGATATAATGGTTTTAACATAGGTCCGCAAAAAAATAATGATCACCGCGTGTAAGACACGACTCGCGAGCGGTCGTGAGAGGGGAGAGAAACCACTCTGTGAGGTACCGCGACTTGTAAAGAATTTGGTTACCAGCCATAAGAACTCAGGTGAAGCCGCGGGAATGGCTAGTTAGATAATTATTAGACTTTTCTTTATATATAGTGGTAGTGCCATGCTTGTTACCTTCGGGTAGCAACCAAATGGGCCGGCACGCCCCGTATAGTTTATTAGTACCACTCTCTCACAGAAGACCGGCGTGAAGTGGCAGCTATGCTGTCGCGTTTCGTCCGGTGAGTGAGAGTCCGGGAGGCCCACTCTCCTTCCCCCCTCCCTCTTCCCTTCATCCTCCGCCTTCGTTTCCCCCTCCCTCCCACTTCCCTCCCTCCTCCATCCCTCCCTTTCCTGAAAGGCCGGCAACGCATCTGCAAGCCAGGCTTGCAGATGTCCATGGGCGGAGGTGATCACTTCCCATCAGGTGAGCCACCTGCCCGTTTGCCCCCTTTTTACCATAAAAAAAAATATATTACAACTAAATATTTCTTATAATACCATTAATTTTTCCATATTTTATTAAAGGAATCAGTTAGTAACATCTAGCGACTAGCGTTGCGTTTATATCTACTCCGCGCGCCGAGTTCACTCGAGAAATCGTGTGCAAACGAACTTGAGTCAAATTTGTTTTCACTCGAGTCGCATCATAAATTCAAACCTAATACTTAATCTGTGTTTTAAACATTTTCATAGACAAAAGATACTAAAGCGCAAACGCCCGCCATTCTTGTTTTCTGTCAAAAATCCTAATATTGTAATGTCGTGATTCCGTTAATATTTTTTCACTTTAAAGCGTTCATATGATAAGTTATATGAGTAGTTAGCATTTAAAATATTTTTCACCATGTCTAATATATCTCTTGATAAAGAAGCGTTTTTTAGGCGTATGAAAAGGCTGTACACAGGATGGAAGGTTGGTCACATTTTCTTAATAAAGTTTGTAATTATTATTTCTTTTTACATATCGCTTATTTTTGCAGGCTGCAGCTTCAGACTCTAAAAGTGATGATGCATTAGCTAAGATTGATTGCATAATTTCATGTGTTGGAGTGGAAGAGGATACACTTTATAGCAAATCAACCGCGCTACAGGTTCGTTTTTATGAGTAACACAATATACGCATTAATATGGTATGTAAGCCACATTTCATAATTTACCTTATTATTATTGAAAGATGCTGCAAGTCTTATTTCACAAATAATAAACAAACTACCATGAATACTCACATGTGTATTGACATGTTTTATTTTCTTTTCTCCAAAGACTTGGCTATTCGGATATGAGCTCCCAGATACTATAACAGTCCTAACAGAGCAATCTATGTTTTTTTTGGCAAGTAAAAAGAAAATAGAGTTTTTAAAACAAATTGAAAATGGTAAAGAAGATTCAGATTTGCCTCCTGTCAAACTTCTCATAAGAGACAGAGTAAGTATAAAGTAACAAAATGTCAATTATAACAAGAAATCTTAACATTTTATATAATTCTAATATTTATGTTATTTTACAATATTTAGAATGATCATGACAAAGAAAACTTTAGTAAACTTATTCAAGAGATTAAAAAATCAAAATCAGGGAAAACAGTTGGTGTTTTTATCAAAGATAATTATCCTGGCGAGTTTTGTGAAAGCTGGAAAACCACTATAAAGGCAGAGAAGTTTGAACATGTCGATATTAGTGCATCAGTGGCCGTACTTATGGCGCCTAAAGAAGATTCCGAGATTATCACTATAAAGAAAGCTTGCTTGGTCACAGTAGATGTTTTTACTAAGTACTTAAAGGATCAAGTTATGGAAATTATTGATTCAGATAAGGTAAGTCTATTTTTTACATAAAATTTGTAATTTTATAATCAGACAAAATTATTTGTAACCAAAGAACTTTCTATGCAACATGAATACAGAGTATGACTTACTCAAACTTATCTAGATAAATACTTAAGATCTATTTCTATTGTAATGCACAATTGAGTTCGTACTCTTTTGTTATTATTCTATTGTAATATCCAATACAATAGTCTGAGCTATCTTAATATCTAGATTGTTAAGGTTGCTTATATTTCACTATTAATTTTTTCTTATATTATTCTAACATCTCGATTTTTCAACATTAAAATGTTCAATATTTCATTAAAAATGAAGTTAGTGAGCCTTTATTGTAATGATTACCAGGCACAGTATATTATTGGCCTCTAACTATGTTCTGTATGTAGTGTTAAAATAAATTTTATGATTTTTGTAGAAAGTAAAACACTCAAAGTTAGCAGAGGGCGTGGAAGCGGCACTTACAGATAAGAAGTATGTAACAGGAGTTGACACATCCCAATTAGATATGTGTTACCCGCCCATCATTCAGTCTGGAGGCAACTACAGCCTGAAGTTCAGTGCACTTTCAGACAAAAATCACCTACATTTTGGAGCAATTGTCTGCTCTTTGGGTGCAAGGTATAAGTCATATTGCTCAAACATTGTCCGAACATTGCTGGTCAATCCAACAGATGAAGTTCAGAGCAATTATAATTTTTTACTCAACATTGAAGAGGAAGTAATGAAAAAGCTAGTAGCTGGTACTAAGTTGTCCGCAGTCTATGAAGCTGGCTTAGAATTGGCTAAAAAGGAAAAGCCTGAATTAGTTGATAATCTTACAAAAACATTTGGGTAAGCTTTTATTTCCCTAATATGTGATAATTACAAAAATATATAATTTTTATAACATATTCTTTTTTTCAATTTTTTTTACTTAATATCAGAAACAAATTCTAAATCTTCACAATAAATGATATTGTGTTAAATGCAAAATATTTTTGTTCTTATATTTTTTGTGACATAAAAGTAAAATTTATTCACAGATTCATCATGGGTATAGAGTTTAGAGAAAGTTCTATAGTGATTGGACCAAAAGCCTCCCAAGTGGCGCGAAAAGGCATGGTGTTTAATATTAACATTGGCTTGGGCAATCTAAGTAACAAGGCAGCCACTGACAAAGAAGGAAAGGTTTGTATATTATTACTTTTACTCAGCCCTTTTTAACTTCGTCTTCGTCCCATATCAGGGTGTAGGTCTCCCTTCAATATGAGGCCATAGTTCATCCCCACACTGGTCAAGTGTTGATTGGGGGACATCACATGTCTTTCAAAAACTTAATTGGTCATTTTCAATGTTTATCTTCACCATAAGACAAGTTTTTACATGTTTTGTTAGAAATAATTTAAACATGAAAATATCAGAGGTGTGAAACCCGGATTTGAACCCACATATAGTTACTTAACTATATTGTATTATGTTTTTTAATTTCAATGTAAGAACATGATTGCTATCATTCGAGTCATTAGAATATCTTATACATCATTCAAAAAAGTAATTTAGTCTTTTATGCTATATGATTCTTATCATATCATGTTTCTCTTTGTACTTTTTTTATGTTAATTAAATTTCCATCACATGCTTTTACTGATATATCAACATTTATGTTATGCTAATGTAAAGAAAATCATGGATTAACCTCTCGTCTGCTTTGTCAAAGATCCAGGACAATGGTTGCATACAAACCATGGTAATCCATATAAATACAGATATCCTTAAAATGAATGTGGTCTAGAAGTCTAGTGTTTAGGTAGTTATTACTTGGTTAAAATCTTTCTATTAGTTTAGAACCAATTACAACCTATTAGAATTAAATTATACCTAATTATATATTGTACAGTGCTAGCCCAGCGGTAAAGCGCTCGCTTGGGTAACCAAGTGATGCGGGGTCAAATCCGGGTCTCGCACCTTTGAAATTTTCATGTGCGAATCATTTCTATCATGATTACCACATGTCGTTCACGGTGAAGGAAAACATCGTGAGGAAACCTGCGTGTCTGAGAAAACCTAGCAAGTTTTCGAAAGACATATAAAGTCAGCCAACATGCACTGGGCCAGCGCGGTGGACTATGGCCTGACCCCCTTCGTACTGAGGGAGGCCCGTGCCCAGTAGTGGGACGTTAAAAAGGGCTGTTGATGATGATGATATATTGTACAAGGGGACTTAACTAAATACCTTATTCGCGACGTTTCGACCGGGTTGCACTATTCTTTGTTAATTATGAAACGTTAAAATTTAACTTTTTTGTCCATATCTATATAGTTCAAACTTTTGTTGTTACAGACATATGCATTATTCATTGGTGATACAGTGTTAGTAAATGAGGAACAGCCCGCCTCACTCCTTACACAGTCCAAGAAGAAAATTAAAAACATTGGTATCTTCCTCAAAGATGATGATGAGGAGGAAGAAGAAGAAAAAGAGAACAAAACCGAGATACTTGGTGAGTATATATATGTAAGATATCTTAAATGTCACAGTTGCATTTGTTTGTTGTAGAGTACTGGAATAATTTATAAATAAATATTGTATAAAGTAATTAAAATTCACATAAGAATTATTATGTTTTGTGATTACTTGTAATATGGTGTTGCAAATTTTTAACCAACTTCAAAAAAGGAGGAGGTTATATTTTGACTTAATACCTATTGGTAAAGGAATACATTAAAGAAATTATCATCTTCATCCCACCTAACAAGTTTTCAAAACATTTGTTATGTCACTGACATTGATACTGTGGTGTGATCCCCATAACATAAAAGGAAGCCTGTGTCTCAAATGGGCTGCGAAGAGAGCTTCATAATTCATATGAATTATTATATTTACATTTTAATACATAAAACTTTTTCTTTTAGCAGATTATTTTTTTTAAACATTAAACTATCTATGAATTAATTCCTAGTGATTACCAAAATATATAAAAAATTATTCATCAAATACATTGTATACATACAACACTATATTATCATTATAAATATTTATTTTAAATCATTTTGGTGATCACTTGGTGTTAATGCATGTATAATTATTGCCATATTTAACACTAAGTTATATTCAAAAAATGTTGTATATGAATGATGAATCCTTATACAAATAATGGTCACCTTTCAAATACTACAAATTAAAATTATTTAATCTTCGTTGAAGATATATGATTTTGTGTTTTATGATCATTACAGACCAGATTATATTATGTAACATAAGTTTGAAATATGCATGAAAAGTGTTTCAGATTATTGACTAAACATAGTTTTTAGTTTTTATTTCTAAATAACGTAACATAATGAATTCATAGGATATCCATAGTAAATTAACAAGTATTTAAAATTTTGTACTCTTGTACAAGTTAAAGTTCCAAAAGTTCAATTATAACATTGTTGGGAAGTTATATATTAATAAATAGTGCCTCTGATGATGCAAAATGTTTTATAAGTAAAAAAAAGCAGTTCATAATTCACTGAGGTTACTTTTTTCAGCCCATTTTCCTTTTATTAACCTTCTTTTACTTTCAAATTGAATGTGTATCATAATCATATCCTGCTACATTTTTGCTACTTTTTTTTCTATCTTTTCAAATCTAATCTATTGCATGTCCAAGATTTCATATGTTAATAATTTTTATTAACGATCCTACCCAGAAATATTGCAAATATAGCGAAAATTTTATCTCTGTCTCTAATGATCATATTTATTTTGTAAATGTTTCCAGAACAATCACTTAATTACATTTTTATTTAGACAGTTTTACTTCATATAGGGATAATTGTTGTATAAAATAAATGTAATGTAAATCTTTATTATGAACTTTAGAACATTTACAGTTCTCGAGGCATAAGGTCAGCTTTGCATTTGTGTAAGTGCAGTGTACGCATAGGCACGACGATACGGATAGACGTTGCGTGATTGGTTTAAACCCGTTTTAACTGGTTTTTGATGCGCGGCTATTGGCTTTTAGTTATCACTCACACAAATGCAAAGCTGAGCTTATGCCTCAAGAACTGTAAGGGCTTGTAATTTTAGTAGGTTATGCAGTGAAACGAGCTGAGATGACGTCGATATAGATATAATATTATATTGCTGCATTTATGACATTATAATAGGAATTCTTGAGACCTTAAGACTATTTATTTCAAGAGTGTCATTAAGTGATTGTTTTTAAAATTAGTTTTATATAAATTGTCATTTTTTTAGATCAAGCCTCATTTTTAGTTTGTCCCATTATATGAAGATTAGTTATCATGTATGATAATAACAACCCTTCATATTTTTTTTGTTTTAAGGCTAATAATTTCTAATGTGTCACATTATTTTCATATTTTATTTCATTCCATGCAATCGTGGATGGATAGAAAACGGAGGTGAGTGTGGTCTTGAACCGAAAAATTATTATTGCATGTATACCAAAAGTAACTTAGTTTATTCGTTCTATATTGTGACATTATAATTAATACGATATCTTTGTTAATATAAAATTAAGTTCGTAAAATTATGTTGTCACCTGTATAATGTATAATAAGTGGTAAAATATTCCACTATTGCAAGTATTAAAAAATAGTAAGAAACGCACATATTGCATTTATTGGTTTACTATCATAGTAATATATCACCTCACTATCATTATTATTCTTTTGGATTCTTCATAGAGAACATGCACATTTGATAAATAATTCGTAAAGCTGCTTGATCTTGGTTAATTTTATGGGTCATTCTTAAAGTACATCATGCATTTTTTTATTAAGATATTCATGCATATTATTCATTTCTTTTGATTTTTTTATTGCAAAAGAAGTTCTCCAGTTCACTTGGAATTTATTTTTGTTTATCATGGAAATTACTATAAGTGAACTATGTTTTTTTTAAGTAATAGAATTAGGCATTACCTAAGAAGGTTGTAGGTTGTTTATATGGGTATTCAGATTTTTGGCTCTATATAATGATATTTGTATTCCGTATTAATTAATACAAAGGCAAGGGTTAGTGATGGATTACTAGTTTTCTCAGATCTGTCTCCCTTTTTCTTCTGTATTTTATGAATGGCCCACAAACCTCAATTTAGTTAAAGTAGCTTCTAAAAAGACTTCGCTTCGCAAGACTGCGTGTATAGCGAACAGGTACTAATGTTAGTGACTGGCAGGTCGCGGCAAGAGGACAGCGGTGATCGAGTCCAAGTTGAGAACGGAACACTCGTCTGAGGAGAAGCGCAAGGAGCACCAGCGCGAGCTCGCCATCGCTCTCAACGAGAAGGCCAAGGAACGGTTAGCCAAGCAGTCCAGCGGGAAGGAGGGAGAGAAGATACGCAAGAGCACAGTCTCCTACAAGAGCGTGGGACAGATGCCCCGCGATCGCGACGAGCTGCGCGACCTCAAGCTGTATGTCGGTGAGTGATGTTGTTGAACTGAACTCTTAAGTGTTTTTCTCAAATAAATAAATATGTTGGGACATTTTTTACAACAGCGCCATCTAGTTTCGCGGTAAGCTACGAAGCTTGTGTTACGGATACCAGATAGTTGATATACTACACATATAAATTTTAAATACATGCATAATATAAATATAGCAACACCCTTGACTGGAGAACAAACATTCGTGCTCAACAAATGAATGCCCCCAGCGGGACTCGAACCCGCGACCGCTGGCGCAGAAAGTAGGGTCACTACCAACTGAGCTAAACGTGTCGTCTCAAAATATTTCGGTTGTATCGTTTTTTTCAAAACGTCGGATTTTTGACACAACCCATACATGTCTGATTCAAGGTTATTCGCAATATGAGTATACCTACTTCATGTTAATATACTTGTACAAGCAAGTAATTGAATTTCAGTAATGTTGACTCGTGAGAAATTTAAATATTTTGTCAGACCCAGATCGGACCGAAAACGAACTTTAAACGGCATTATAGTGATGATCGGGTCTAAATGTACAGCCGTACATGCTACATTTATTACAATTAATCATCTTCCAATACAATTACTAACCCGAAATAATCCATGCACTATCCCAGACCGCAAGTACGAGACAGTGATCCTGCCGATATTCGGCGTGCCGGTGCCATTCCATATCTCCACCATAAAGAACATCTCGCAGTCGGTGGAAGGAGACTACACGTACCTGAGAATCAACTTCTTCCACCCCGGCGCCACCATGGGCCGCAACGAGGGCGGTCACTACGCACAGCCAGACGCCACCTTCGTTAAAGAAGTGTAAGTAACGTATTTAAAAATGATCCGGTACAGGACAAGTGACTTCTATTTTAATTTTTAGGGTTTTAGGGTTTTGTACCCAAAGGCTAAAATGGGACTCTACTAATAGTCCGCTGTCCGTCCGTTTCTCAGCTGTATCTCATGACTGTGATAGATACAGTTGAAATTTTCACAAATGGTGTATTGCTATTGCCCTAAAACAGAATAAAATAAATATTTACGGGGGACCTCATACTATGTGCGCGAGTCCGACTCGCACTTGGTCAGTTTTTTTAATGTTGTTTTCTATACAATTTGAATTTTTCGTTTGCAGCACATACCGAAGTACAAACACAAAAGAACCAGGCGAAATATCTCCTCCCTCATCAAATTTAAACACCGGCTTCAGACTTATAAAGGAAGTGCAAAAGAAGTTCAAGACGAGAGAAGCAGAAGAGAGGGAAAAGGAGGATCTCGTCAAACAAGACACTTTGGTTCTTTCTCAGGGCAAAGGCAACCCCAAACTAAAAGATTTATACATAAGACCTAATATTGTCACAAAAAGAATGAGCGGTTCCTTGGAAGCTCATACGAATGGCTTCAGATTCACATCAGTGAGAGGGGATAAAGTGGATATTTTATACAATAATATTAAGAACGCCTTCTTCCAGCCTTGCGACGGAGAGATGATCATTCTTTTACATTTCCATTTGAAGCATGCTATTATGTTTGGTTAGTATATCTTATCTATACATATTATGTAATTTGAATATAAATATATGAGATTTTATTTAAGAGGTTGCTCCAATTTTTTGTAAATTTCAAAAATCGTCATAAATAGAATTTTTAATTTCTTTCAATTTTTACTTTAGATTTTTTCGAGTAATCAATTATTGTACTAAATAAAAAAAGTATGGAATTTTAATTTGAATATTAAAAGGTCGCTTGAAAAATTCTAAAGTAAACTAATAAACTAATAGATTTAAAAAAATTATGAGCGACCTTTCAAAATTTAAATTTTGAACTGTAACTATCAGAAACTTATTTTTTTTGTCTATTAAATTATACCGTAACGAGAAGAAAATTAAAAAAAAAATCTCTATCAAAAACTATCATTTTTTCACACGAGACTAAAAAAAAGTAGGTTTTTTTTGCGCCACCCTAATGTATATGTATATGACACAGGCAAGAAGAAGCACGTGGACGTCCAGTTCTACACGGAAGTGGGCGAGATCACGACGGACCTCGGCAAGCACCAGCACATGCACGACCGCGACGACCTCGCGGCGGAGCAGAGCGAGCGCGAGCTGCGCCACAAGCTCAAGGTGGCCTTCAAGAGCTTCTGCGAGCGGGTGGAGAACATGACCAAGCAGGAGGTGAATAAATCTATACTAATATACTAATATTATAAAGCTGTTTGTTTGTTAGTTCGTTTGGTTGAACGCGCTAATCTCAGGAACTACTGATTCGAATTGAAAATTCTTTTCGTGTTAGATAGTCCGTTTATCGAGGAAGGCTATATTACATCACGCTACTACCAATAGGAGCGGAGCATGAATGAAAAATGTTGCAAAAACGGGAGAAAAATATATCTTTTTATTTTCAGCCTTTAGAACGCGAGCAGAACCGCGGGAAAGGGTAGTAAATAAATATGTTGCGACATTTTTACAACAGCGTCATTTAGTTCAGTGGTAAGCTACGAGGCTTGTATTACGGATACCAGATAATTGATGTTACACATATAAATTTTAAATACATACATATAAAAAATATACACCCACGACTTTCGTGCTCACAAATGAATGCCGCCAGCGGGACTCGAACCCGCGACCGCTGGCGCAGAAAGTAGATTAGGGTCAATAACTGAGCCAAACGTGTCGTCATAGGTGGAGTTCGACACGCCCTTCCGGGAGCTGGGCTTCCCCGGCGCGCCCTTCCGCAGCACCGTGCTGCTGCAGCCCACCTCTGGCGCCCTCGTCAACCTCACCGAGTGGCCGCCCTTCGTCATCGCCCTCGAGGACGTCGAGCTCGTCCACTTCGAGCGCGTCCAGTTCCACCTGAAGAACTTCGACATGGTCTTCGTGTTCAAGGACTACGCCAAGAAGGTGGCGATGGTCAACGCCGTGCCGATGAATATGCTGGATCACGTTAAGGAGTGGCTCAAGTTAGTATATCATTGTAGATTAAGCTTTGAACAAAGTTTTTAATTCTTGTAATGATTTCTTGTAAGAATATTAATAATTAATTAAAATTAAAACGAAATACATTTCAAATACAGTATTTTCTTCCTTGTTACAGTTCTTGTGATATTCGTTATTCAGAAGGTATTCAGTCCTTGAATTGGACCAAAGTTATGAAAACAATCACAGACGACATAGAAGGTTTCTTCGACAACGGCGGCTGGTCCTTCTTAGATCCAGAATCGGATGCAGAAAATGAAGCGCAGGTTCGTTTATCAATAACGTTTTATATGTATTTTTTAAAGTACCTTCTATAACTTTTCCTCACATCTTATAAACAAATTACAAGCTCAATTATCAATATACTAGCGGAACCCGCGGCTTCACTCGCGCTAGTATAGTATAGATATAAAATATTATAGCAATTAGCAATACAATGAACACTTACTAAAATTAAATAATAAAAATATTAATAACGCCATCTATTAGAAATCATAACGCATCATTTGATAAGTGAAAACGGAATTATGATTTAGGAGTTTAGAACACATTATTATATTATTCTTTTTTAATAGTATTTTAGGAATTAAATATTTTTTTATGTAGTAAATATATTATATTTCATTTGTATTTTGTTGTCTGTGACGTTTCGCTAGAGTGGCCAATATGGCGACTACGATTTGTCTGTCAGCATCATTAGAATTAAACAAAATACTCGACAATCCGAATTTTGCGAATATATGCTGTCGACTCGAAATCTTTATTTTTGTATGTTTTATTATTCAGTTAAGGTTTCGATCGAGTCTACCGTAACCCCTGAACGAAATTATTAATATAGATATTAATTATATTTTTAATATTACAGGAAGATGAATCTGAAGAAGAAGATGACGCATACGAGCCCACAGATGCGGAGACTGAGGAGGAGTCTGAGGACGACTCTGAGTACGACTCGGAGGCCTCCGACGCGTCTGACGACTCCGGCGACAGCGAGGCTATGGGTAAGTCTTTATCTCCTGGAAAATATGTATAAATATGTTGGTAGCTTTTCAATGGCAGTTTAACTTCTTAGTTAATTGAGTATTGACACATTTGTTTCGTCGACTTCACTAAAATTATAATATGATATTTATTTTAAAAGATTTAAATTTCCTGACCCATTGTTATAATCATCCTATATCAATATCTTTTAGTATAAGTTTTTTTCATACCTGTTTTTCTTATTATTAAGGAAGGTATTGTAATTATTTAGTTTCCTTGTGCTTTAAGGAATATACAAAAAACATAGTTGAATTGGTTGAGTCATTCTCGAGTTTTGAGCTTATCAACATTATTATTTTTATTTATTTAGACAAAGATGGATATTACAGTATTATTTCAGAATGTAAAAGAAGAAACACAGCAGCATTATCTTTATTTGTAACACATTCTGTAAATTCTTACACTGCTTGGTCTTTCTGTTGATAGTGAAAGTCTCATATTGATTGATTTTCTTAATAAAGTTTCTATTATTAGAAATTTATTTTGTAATGATTACAAGTAAATAATCAATAATAATGAAAAAATTACAGAAGAAGATGAGGAATCTGGCAAGGATTGGTCAGATTTAGAGCGAGAAGCTGCTGAAGAGGACAAAAAGGAACGCAACTACGATCGTGAGACGACGGACTTCGATCGTAAACGCAAAGGCGGCCGCGACAGACCGCGCTTCGAAGACGCGGGCGGAAAGAAAAGTAAACACGACAAAAGATCCAGCCACAAAAGTTCCAGTTCAAATCATAAAAGCTCAAGTTCAAACCACAAAAGTTCAAGTTCGAATCACAAAAGTTCACATAAAAGCCCATCGAAACATAATAGTAGCAGGTAAGTTGAGGCTGAAATGGTTTTTGAACATTTTCCGATTTGTCTATTTGCCAAAATTTGTGTAATACTTTCAAATTATAACAATAGAAATATCAGCTAAAAAATCATATAATGAACATAGAATACAATTTTTACAATAATAATAATAATTTAAATAAAAGACAACTTTTATTACCATTTGTATAAACTAAATAGAAAGTTTTACAATAACCTTAACAAATTCATTGATACATTTTTTATTTCTTTATTTATAATTATCTGAGAGAGAGAGAATATGTTAGAAGGTCAAGTTTATTCAATAGTATATATATTTGAACATCAGTAGTCCGTCGAAGAGCCGCGACAAGCACCACAAGTCGTCGCACCACGAGCGCAAGTCGCACCACGGCAAGTCCAACGGCGAGCGCCGGCACGACCGCCCGCAGAAGCGCTCGCGAGACGACAGCCGCGACCGCGACCGCTCCAGCAAGAAACACAAGTATGTTAACCATAGCTCGGACTACCCGATACATGATAGATTACATGTCTATGTCATAATAGAATTGCGACATGCATAGCATTAATACTAGGAGCAAACTAGACTTGTAATGCCTGTGACTCGCTTACGCCGTGTCAGTAACTCTTTTTATGGACAATGTATACACCTATACAACAGAATCCCAGAAAACGTTCAAAAAGCTTCTATTGTCAATTTAAAAAAAAAAGTGAAGGAACGTTTGTGTACTAAAGGCTATTATAAGATTTACGATTTTTTTAAAAGACAGTACGCCGTGTACGCGTGCCGTACGCGTAAGCCTTGGGAATGATGTGATCGCTGTCAGGCTATTTCAACATATAGTATTATTGTTAATTTAATTTGAAAAAAAAGTGAGATTAAGATAAAAAAAATATTAGTCCCGCTGAGTTTCTTTCGCCGGTTCTTCTCAAGTCAGAGGTTTCTTCTTTCCGAACTGGTGGTATGCTCATGACGTTCAGTAAGAAATTGTAATAATTTTTATGTTGAATAAAATATTTTGATTTGATAAAATGTTTGTGGCTACTGTCAGTAGGCAAAGAGGTCATTGTACGAAATTCTTCCTGCTCCGCGACTTTACTATAGTGCCACTAAACTAATATGCTAAGTCTTTTATGACTCCATCTTGTTCCATGGTAAGCTACTTCGGATACCAGATAGTTGATCTTGATACACTACACATGTTACTTTAAGTACATACATACTACATAGTGTTTTTATGGTGATAACGTGAATTTTATCTATTCATTTCTTTATCTGGCGTACGATCAACACGTCCTCTTCGAGGCCTGGGATTGAACCACCACACCGCACACTATTTTCCAATCCGATTCATACTTAAGAGTCAAACTCTGAGTTATATACGAATTACGACTCAGGGTCATAGTTTACTTGTACAAAATATTTTATCCAAAGTCCAGTCGTGTGTGACTTTTTACTTAGAAAATACAGTATTACTTTTCTGCACTTTTTTCTTCTAATTTTATTGCTCTCATTTTGTTACAGGAAATAATGCACATAAGAAAGATAAGTGTCATAAAACTTGTGAAGTATTGAACGAGTTGCGGCTCCAGAAGGCTTATTTTAATTACTACAATTTATTTTACTTGTTATGTCTGTTTACACCACTTTGCGTGTTCTGAATCAGGTCTGAATATTTTGTATGTATGTAGATTGTACCTTTAATTCCAACAGTGATTGTAATTTAAATGCTACCAATTAAATAAAATAAATATAAGATTTTTTTATTATTTTTTTGTTTTATTTCATAATATAAAATTCCGTTTAAGCTTAAACGATTATAAAAATACAAGCGACAATTCCTTGCGTCGCTTGGTTCGTCAGGTACGTTGTAACGTTTAGTATGGAATCGATAGACTAAAAATTGGTAAACTTTGCTTGAGAAACGATTGATTCCCCATATAATAGTACAGTAGTGAAGATCCTAATGTGATAGAGACATGTTAAGTTATTGAAAAAGAACCCATGGAGCACAAAACCAGTGTACTCCATGAAAAGAACTATGTAAACCAACGTGGGTAAATTAAACGGTATTTTTCGAATCAAACTAAGATTTTTAGGTTTTTTATCATGTTTTGTTTCAACTTTAATGAGAATAAATGCATAATAAAATAATAATAAATTTACATTAACTGTTTGGCATAGTAAGATGGTAGTAATTTAGAATCTTTTCCGTCTGTCACATAAATAAGGTATTAGGTAAGTAGCATAGAGACAACAAATCAATACTAAATTAAGCCCGATCTCGTTTTCATTTTATTTATTTTTATTTACATAATTTTGATTATACATCGCTGCGTCTGATATCTGCAAGAACTCAACTCATTGTTGGAAAGATGTGTGAATACTGTCAATTGGTATTTGACCAACCTGCTATGTCTTGAAGGCCCACAAGAACGAAAAAAGGATACAATATTTATGACGAGTTCCACAGTTGTCCTTACATAAAGCTATGAGAGGGAAGAGGATAAATCATACAAAATTTTAAATTGTTTGATATTTTATTCTCATTACTCCAAAATATACACAATGACAATGTAAACCTGGTCGAAGCCACATTTGCAGAATGTCTTTAAAATAGTGTTTACTGAATTTCATAGCGGATACACGAAGAGCATGAATACATTACACCGAATACAATTTCATGGCGTGGACAGAAGCCCTGTCGACTGCCTCTACGATGTAAATTAGTTTGTAAATCCATTGTCCCTACAGTTATGATATATGTACAAATAAAACTTTAAAAGGAACGCTTTGCAAACATTCAACAAACTTGAGATCGTCTTAACTTAAAGATGGTATTAAAATTTTTTAAAAATTAATGAACGAAAGTCTAAAAAATACTAAGGACATAATATTTACATATTCATTTAAAAAGCCGAATCACGTTTTACATCTTTCCAAAATAAATAACAATTGAATTTAGCCTAAAATACTTTTCGATAAACAAAACAATAAAAATAATCGCATTCAACAAAGCTACGATAACAAATTTAATATAAATTAATGTTAAAAGAACATGTACATTTTTACAAAGCTTAAGGGATCACTCGATCATTATCACTGAAGTATCGCGCCACCGCTCGCGCCTCACTACTATATACAATAGCTAATAGCTATACTTATATCGCCTTATGAAATTTAAAATTTAAGACGAAATGTATTCATTCGTACTACAATCAGCTATAATAATTTTATATAATATCTATAGTTTTTTTAATTTCGCCAAATGAACCACTAGATGGTAACTTTATTAATTCATAAAATCTATTAATTGAAAATTGTGCTTAAAATTTGATATCAGAGCGGCGAAGGCAAGTAGGTGATGCGTATGTACCATTACATATATTATTTCATCTAATTTCGAACTCCAGGAGTCTAGAATCTACGTTACATTTAAACAGTCCTTAAATTTTATAATGGTGTTACAGTTTCGGTCTTACCTAACTAAGACACTACAAGAAGCCTTCGGGCGTACCTAAATATAATAATTTTCATACTAATTACATACTATTAGCACTTATTTTTACCTATATTATGCTGTTTATTTTGCACTCTTAGTCAATACAATACCACCGACTCCATTAATAGTAGTTCAGAACCTACTACCTGTCCTACAAATAAAATGTAGATTTAAAAAGTTCATATTAATTAGCGTACAATATACGCTTAATTTACTACTATGGAAAATATCGGGTCCATATTTATGATAACGGTTCGTTGCTTTACATCTAAAAGGGCATTCCTCGTAGCGCTCCCCGTCCCTGCGTCCCCCGCGGGGGCCTCACTCGCAGGGCGTTCTCTCATCATTCTTTGGCATTATTTAGCGAGCTAGGTTATTCAACACTCGCACTAATACATTTAATGTTTAACATATATCTTCCGTGTTTATCAACATAACATTTAAGTGTATTGCACAATTCGATACATATAATCGCTGATGACTCATTCTTTCTCTACATTACGGTACTACCGATTACTATCCTAAGATTTCGTATTTTCGATATCGATCAAATCTATTATAGTATTTGAGTAATTGTAAATGCCTGAAATATGAACACGACAAGTAGCGGAGGTTTTTTGAGTATTATTTTTGTTAATAAAATATATATATAAAGGTTTGTGACTTAATCTATTCAGTCAAATGAATCGAATCAAATAATAGCCTCTCTCAAAGCGAAAGTCGGATCCTACGTCCTCGGAGTGACACTAGCGTCACTAGCACGTCGTTCAGAGCACCGCGTGGCGTGTAGCACCTCACACGTGCGACTCGAGCGGCGCGCGCGCGTGGCCGTGGCCGTGTCCGGGCCAGGCGGGCCACGCGGGCCACGCCGGCCACGCGGGCCACGCGCGCCCCGCCGCGCTGAGGTCGGGCGAGGACGTGCGCGCGTGCCGCGCCGCCCAGCCATCCTTGTCGAAGTCCTTGGTGCCGCCGACGGTGTGGCGCCGCTTGATGCCGCGCTCGGGCATGCCGTTCTTGCGCTTGAGCTTGGTGGCGCGCCAGGCGCCGGCCTCGCGCCGCCGCACCACGTTCCACTCGCCCTTCTCCAGCTTGCTGAGGCCGTGGCCGTTGCGGGCGAGCAGCGGCAGCTTGTCGTTGTCGGGCAGCGTGCCGCCGCTGGACGCCTGCGAGCGCGTGTCCACGTCCTTCTCGTCGTCGTCGCGCGCCAGCTTGTTCTCCTTCTCCGAGTCGTCGGCGTCGGCGCGTGTGGGGGCGGGCGGCGCGGGGGTGAGGGCGGGGGAGGGGGAGGGCCGCGGCCAGCGCGAGTCGGGCTCGTCGGAGGAGGAGGAGGCGGAGCGCAGCCAGGCCGCCTTGAGCTGGTCGGCGCGGGGGCGCGCGGAGCCGGCGTCGGAGGGCGAGGAGCTGCGCTTGTCGTCGTCGTCCTGGCACTCGTCGGCGTAGGGGATGCTGCCGTCGTCCAGCGGCGACGCGTTGTTGAGCGT
The DNA here is from genome assembly GCA_905231865.2 of Boloria selene. Lineage (NCBI taxonomy): Eukaryota > Metazoa > Arthropoda > Insecta > Lepidoptera > Nymphalidae > Boloria > Boloria selene. Next base: position 3,288,030 of record HG993135.1, on the reverse strand, counting down.
GCGCAGCTTCTGGTCGAACGTGCTGGTGAGGGAGCTCACCAGGTCGCCCGCGCCTGCGCAGAGGGAGGGTTAGCGAGGTGCGAGAGAGACGGCGGTACGAAGCTGGTTAGGGCGGACGCGAGATGGCGCGAGATGATGTGTGAGTATATACAGCGAGGCGCCGTGCCGTGAGCAGTCGTCGCTTAAAGCATTAGTTAGTTATAATGAGAGTCGCTAGACTTCGTCTACGTTCACTCGTTAAAAATCGATGATTTTGTTTGTCCCTCATTATATAGCATGACTTGGATTATTTATGTGTTTTTTTTTAGAATTTTACATTTAAATATATAACAATCAAAGTGAACATAAACGAAGATTGAGATTAACGAAGACGCCGTACACACACACACTTGCAACACGCTTACATTCCTATACCTTTGAATGCGGACAAAAGAAATGGATTGCTGTATCTACTCTCTGACGTCAGAACCGCATACCTAATAGAGCAAATAATATATACCTTTACATACACTGAGAACAAAACATATATGTATGTGTACAATATAAATTGTACACTACATAAGCGATAGCAATTTAATTTAAATAATGTATAAACTACTACAAAGATGTAGTACCGGGAAAACATAATTTTAGTTTTCTCGCGATTTTAAGAAAAAAATGTAATTTTGGGTTGCATCAAATTTTCATAATGTTCATAAACAATTATATTGGGAAACTTTTATTTTGATTATAAACTATTTTTATAAAACGTAGCAGACAAATAATTATAACTTCACATAGAAGCCACTTGCCATAGAATATGACATAAGGTATAAAAAATAAAGTTATAACATACCATCGATAGAGAAGTTGTTGAGCGTGTGCCTCGAGATCTCCTGCCGTCGTCCTATGGACACTGACGACATGTCGACTCTGAAACATTTATGAAAAACGATATAAATACATATGAAAGGCATTAAATTGATTATTGGGAGTTAATTTAATTGGCTTATACACATTAATAAAATGGTTAGGTTAGGTTCGATTCTCGGATCAACTTTCTGTCCAAAAAATTTCAGTGAAAGATTTATGATGTTAGCGGTGTCACACACCTGTAAAAATACCTCACATGGATCGGTCAGATGTGATAGACTCTACGAGTGACAAATAAAAGCAAATGGATAATTTTAAAAAGATCAGGAACCATTTTTGACAGAGACATTCGACTCAATGGAACAATATACGGAGTGTTCCAAAAAACACATTGTACGATTAAATTTTATTTTTACATGTATGACCACAAAATCGAGAACTAAATAATTGAACTATAGATAGTTTTATTAATAATGTCAAATATTCGCGTAAACCTAATAAAGTATTAAAATAATTAAAGATAAATGTAAAAAGGAGAACTAACTTGTCAGCACTACTATCAGTCTCGTCCATGTAGTGCGCGGGCGCGGCGGGCGGGGAGCGCGGGGGCGAGCGCGGGGGGGAGGCGGCGGGGGAGCGCGGCTTGTCGTCCCACTTCTTGTCGCTCTTGCGCGGCTTGCGCTGGATCTTGCGGTTGGCGGCCGATATGATGGACGACACGATGTCGCGCGTCGACACGTCTTTGCCTGCTGGATTGGTTGCTTTTATATTCATTTTATAGGTAATTTATAGGATGCATTATTTTAAATAATTAAATTTATATATTAAAATATTGTTATAACTTAAAAGAATTACTAATATTGGACCTATTGAATAAATGATCCAAACAACTGGTACAGTACAGCTATTTCTCAAAATAATAAAAAAGGTTATGAAAAGTCCAAAGTTTGTAGTGAGTGAGAACATCCCGGACTTTTAGAACCTGCCTTAATATTTTTATAGGTTTTGGTTAATGTGAATTCTTGTTTGTTTTAGGAGTATGAGTGAGAGTTACCTTCGATCTTCTTGACATTGTGTATGAGCAGGTCTCGCGAGGCGGGCGCGGGCGGCTCCGCGCCGGGCGGCTCCGCTGGCGGCGAGCCTTCCTCCTCCTCGAAGTACCATTCGTACTGCAAATTGACATTATTTTTATTGTAATTATTTGTTTTCATTCATAATGTACTTCGTGATAAATAATTATTTATTTATGTTAGGAACCAATCCTGGCTTAGTGGCCGAGAGCGGGGAAGAGCGCACCGCATCGACCGGCATTGAGGTAGCGCGGCCGACACTTGCCCTCACGAAGTCCACCGCAAACGGACGCCTCTTTTATTTTATGGCAATAAATCAGTACATTATTATAGTCCACTTTTATTTTAACGTCCCAAGGACCCTTACATTGATCCGGCTCGAAGGACCAATTTATATACGCCTTTTTCCTTTAAATTCATTTAAATTTCAGCAAGTAAAGACATACATCAATTTTCGCATTAATAATGTTAGTGTTACACAATCTTAAAGTTATTACAAATGTACATAATCTGTTAAGTTGTTCTAGTCGCTAATATGCAAATGCCGTGATTTTGAACCTGAGTTCAACTTCATGTTACAAAATTCCGGATTTCTTATTGACCATGTCGATTGCAAAGAGCAACACATTAGTCAAGTCAACCATCAAGATGAACACAGTAGTGAGGTGTAACTAACATGAGTGAGGAAGCTCTCGATGATGCGGCACTGGCTGGACATGTCGTTGACCATGGCGAGCATGTCGTCGCCGGCGGCGCGCACGAGCGTGGGCCCGAACACGATGGCGAGGTTGCGCGCCTCCATCTTGTTGGCGGCGGCGTGCGCCACCACGCGGCGCAGGTGCTGCGCCAGGTAGCGCAGCGTGGCGTAGTGCGCCGCCGGCAGCGCGTGCACCAGCCGCCGCAGCTCGCGCGCGCGCTCCGGCGACCGGTCCGCCGCTGTCAAACATAATTCAACCTATAGACGACTATACTCTATTCGGAGTGAAAGCAAAGGGCTTTCTCTGTCCCACAATTGCATACAAACTGACAAGGACAGAAAAATGGTTTGAAATCGTAGGGCTCGTTCATATTGCTAATGCATTAGTGATGTATTATTAATAAGCACTACATAGTATAATATAAAGTCCGCGCGCTCCGCCGACCGGTCCGCCGCTAAGCAGTACAACATCAGCCTTTAGGCAAAGTCTACAATATCTTTACATATCTATATTAATAATTTCCCCTCGTAATGAGGGAGACCCGTGCCCAGCAGTGGGACGTTAAAAAGGGCTGATGATTATTATTCCATAAAGTGTAAACTCACCAATAAAAGCAGGATATAGATGTTTAGTGAGTATAGGATCAGGCAACCTCCGCAGATAGGCCTTGAGCAAGCTAGATGCGACGTGCACGTCCGCCCAGCGCGGGTCGCTGGGCGGCGGGGGCTCCCCGCGGTCCAGCGCCGCCGCCAGCGCCGCCACGCCCGCCGCGTTGCCGGGCACGCGGTACACCCCCACTGTTCGTAGACCGTATGCCTAAGTAAATTAAAAAACCGTAAGTAAATAAAAAAAAATTATAAATAAAACTATATTTTCGGATTTTGTCGCGGATTTATTATGGTTTTTTGTTCCCGACGTTTCAAATGATCATGAAAAATCAAAATCCGAAAAGATAGTTTCATTTATAATGTCAAATATTCGCGTAAACCTAAGAAAGTATTAAAATAATATTATTTTCATGCTAACTAAACAATGTGAGTCTCTATACGTGGCTTTTCTCAATTACCAGCCTTCCAGGCTCGATCGAGGAGATGGACATCTCATTAAAATTAAAAAAAAAACTAACAATTGATTTCTCAAAAATAATATTTGAATTTAATTATAAATGTTTTATTTAAGGATTTTCCAATTTTAATTTTCCTCAAATATACAGTCTCGATTAAAAAATACAACAGTCACTACATTACAACTACAAATTAGATGCCGTAAAAATATAGTAGAACTAGCATTTCCCGCGGCTTTGCACGCGTTCTACAAACCGGAATCAATTTCTTTCTGAGTCGCCCGGTATGATACCTCGCAGAACTAACGCCCACCATTTCCCGTTTTTGCAACATTTTTCATTGAAGCTCCGCTCCTATTGGCCGTAGCGTGATGTAATATAGCCTATAGCCTTCCTTAATAAACGGACTATCCAAAACAAAAATAATTTTTCAATTCGGACCAGTAGTTTTTGAGATTAGCGCGTTCAACCAAACAAACAAACTCTTCAGCTTTATAATATTAGTATAGATATAGCAATACCTCGACGGCCTGCGCAGGCAAGGTGACCGCCTTGGGCACGTTGGGGTGTTCCGCGTCGGCGGGGCAGCGCTCGAGCGGCGCGCCCAGCCAGCCCGCGGCCGCCGGCGCCGCGCTGCCCGCCGCGCCGCCGTGCATGCGCCGCAGCTGCTTCGCCACGCGCCCCTTCCACGTCTTGTTCTTGGGGGACGACGGGAGCGTTGGTGTTGGGGGACCTGGTTTGGGTTACTTTATTATTACTACTAAGCTATATATAGTACTTCATATTTTAAATTGATAATATTGGGTGTTGAATGTTAATATTTACAATTCGAAGTCGGAATAAATCATAAAAGTAAACTCTCATGCGAAAAGTAATTCACTAATTTAGGAAATCAAATAATTCTCTAAACGGATAATAATAAAATAAACTTATTTTTGTGTACTTAATAAAGTTTATGGTAGGTTTATTTCAATTCATCAATTTAAAATATTATAAAAATGATATAGATTTAATGCATACTATCAAAGGCGACTATAATACTAGTAACAATCCCACCTACTTACTATATATTTGCAATTATAAAGAAACAAGACTTACCGGTAGGCGACCTGTTCCTGCCGATCTTCTTAGCACGTTGCGGCGGCAGCGGCGAGGGGCACTCGAGGGCGGGCGCGGCGGTGGGCGGCGCGGACGCGGGCGTGGGCGGCAGCGGCGCAGGCTCGCTGGGCGGGGGCTCTGCTGAGTGTCGCCTTAGAGCCGCTAGCCATCTTTGAGCGTCTGCTGCGCCTTCAGCCTGGAAGTATTAGAACATATTTGTCTAATAACATCAATAGTTTTAGGCTTTTGCTGAACAATTTCCTACATAGTTCAGCCTAAGACGAAAAAGCTTTAAAAATATTTCTTAAAAAGGTTTTGAAAGAACTTCATTTTTGGCGTGTGAATTTATTTTTAGATGTGTGTTTTTAAAAATATAATTACGTCAGGATTGTGAATTACTAATGGTGCTACAATCTTTCTCATTATTAATAATTAATTGGTACTACAATCTTTCTCACGGTAATGATAAGCTTCAATAAGTTTTAATTATTCATCCCGGAACTTTATTATTGCTACTAATTATTGTTAATGAAAAAATGATGCCTGAAAAGACGATATTGTGTGTACAATTTAATTTTTACCTGTAGCAGTAGTTCAGCGCCGGCGGCAGTGGTGACTCGCACGACGTGCTTGCGCTTCGTGTAGTCGTCAGCGAGCGCGGCCAGCGAGTAGCGCACGTCGAGCGCGTCGCGCGACCCGCTCTCTGCGCCCGTCGCGTTCCCGCTTACTGCACCGGGACTCTAAAACAACCAAATAATTGTTTGAGACATTTTATACAAATACTAGCATTTCTCGAGGCTTCGCACGCGTTCTAAGGCCCGGAAACCAAATTCTTACTGAGTCGCGGTATGGTATCTCGCAGAACTAACGCCCGCCCTTCCTGTTTTTGCAACATTTTTCATTGATGTTCCGCTCCTATTGGTCGTAGCGTGATGTAATATAGCCTATAGCCTTCCCCGATAAACGGACTATCCAACACAAAAATAATTTTTCAAATCGAACCAGTAGTTACGGACATTAGCGCGTTCAACCAAACAAACAAACAAACTCTTCAGCTTTACAATATTAGTATAGATATTATGTATTCATTATCACTCGTAGAGATTTTTAAAAATATTTTTTGTTTCAAACCTTTTAAAACAACGTTAACTTAAAGTAAAGTATTTAGCCTTTTTAACGTCCCACAGCTGGACAGGCCTATACAATAATATGAAAATTCAATACGAGGCAGAACAGGTTAGAGTCAACAGTACTTCAGTATCAAATGAAATTAGTTATAGATCATTCGTATATTCAAATATTCGGTTTTCAATATTTATAGATATTATTAGATATTTGTGCGCCAGTTTTCCACGCCAGTGTGATAAGAGAAAACAAGCGAATTTCTCAATGACATTATTTGCATTGCGACGGTAATAAAACCGACGCAAATAACCAAGGTGAATGTAAAATTGGCGAAAAGCAGGAAAAGTATAGTTAGGACGTGAGCAAAACTACAGAAGAAACGATTTATCATAATCTTTCAACAATGTCGTTAGAACGTAGACTGATAATACTAAATCTAAATCAAATATATTAGGTATTTATTTTTTATGTTTTTGTATTTTTTGGCAAATGTAATGCGGCGTTAAGAATTAATACTATTAAAAAATAATGTTTAAAAAAAATCATAATACATATGTAAGTTCCTTTTTAATAGAAGTTACTATATTACAGTAAACAATATGAAAGCTATAAGGTACGAGTACGAGTGATTCGTTATAAAATCCACATCAAATGCTGTGTATTGTGAACAGTTGCCAATTTTAACATATTTTTGAGCTGAATTCACTCCTCTTTATTAACTATTGTAATTTAAAAAAGAAAATCGGCCGTTTTAAACAATCACTCGAGTATCATTGGTGCAAATATGCATCAATTTGTTCTGTATAGACTTAACAGTTCGTTTAAGAATTAATTTCAAATTATGATTTATATAACGGCGAGGCAAGGACCGGTGTCTAGATTTTTAAACGGTTCGACGTGTTTGAGATTGAAATTTATTGCAGAACCTTCGGGACATCACACACGACACCGACATACTGAGACATTTTTTTAATTAAGTTCAAACAGCAGAATGTGGGCCAGAATTATTAACGTTCTAAGAATTTAAAATAGGTAGACATGAAGGTTACAAATGATAGCTGTTTATTCCGCCTTATAATTTGAGAAGATCTATGTGAGCGATAATCACGTCAAAAGTGACATTGCCGATTCTAAATATTACATATTAAAAGCTTTTGTGGACGCTATCAAAAAATTTTCTAACAATTTTATAAACGACCTTATTGTCTGAAAGCTAGACTGTACTTTAGTTGTGGATCTAATTGCTCTATTTAAGTACACTAACACTTTCCTACAATTAAGCAATTGTATAAACATTTTATTGAATTGGATTCAATGATTAATAACATTGCATTGTTTTTATTTATACTTATAGATTCATTAGTGTGCTAATAGCTTTTTTGACTTCACTGTTCTTTTTAGATGGTTTGTTTACTTTAAAAGTAGGTTCATAGACAGGTCACTTTTGGTAGATTCGGAATTTAACGTGTTCTAAATAACAATAAACGAAATAGCAAACATGTGCGGAATATACAAAAAAAATGATAATAATGAATGACAAACGTACATACATACTTAGGTTAAGAATTCATAAATAGAGTTAAATCGTTTTATTCCTGCACAACGAGAACCAAATCCGCTTTGAGTATAATTAGTGGTCGGGCACTTGAAACTAACAATATGCAGAGGGGTCATGTCGCTCACGGACGTGATGACATGATAGTGCTTTCGCCTAATTACTGGCATTATGTCTCCAAACGGAATAGATGAATAAGGCAATTTGTATGTACGAACTAGGGCTGCTTCAACAGATTTATAAATTAAATGAATATTGTAGGTAGTCGCCTATCGTCATTCTTATAAATGCCAATAAAAGCTATTTCAAATTGCACTCAAATCTGTTTACCCATTAAAGCGTAAAAAAACACATTTATTTACAAATCTTTCGCATATATAATACGAGTGTGAAAAGGTTAATGTGTAACGACTTTGAAATTGAATAGAAAAATATTTTAATATAAGTTTGACAATAAATAAATCATCTCCTTCGTGTCTTCACCATTCTACATGTCAATGGCGAAGTAACTGTGCTCAATTGGCACGTTTTGTAGCCATTATTAAAAGAGAATTAAATTGAAAAGCAATCATTTCGAATAAGTAAATACTTGTTTAAACAAGCAATATCTCACAATACTTATTAAAATATATGTTCTATTATGTGATCTATGGTTCTACGTAGTTTACGAATTTCTATGAACTTTCAGGTAGATGGTTCGCTCACGGATGTGTTGACATAATTGTGTTTGTCATGCTTAGAAACTTTATGACTTATCATGAGTGAGAACTACTAACTATGAAAATTTTGTATGTACATAGTGAATGGATATATTATATTAGTTATATTAAAATTTTATAGATACATTATAACACAAAATAAAAAATATATAATAAATGCGTATATAATTTTTTTTCGTTATTAAAAATTGTAAAGTATAACCTCAGACTGGCACATAAAACAGTCTCGTTTTATTTTTATAGAGAGGCTTAATATATTAAATTGCAAAAGGAAAAAGTAGTCGCCAGCCCTGTGGCTGCTTTTTGCTTTCATTATCTCAGAGCGGCATTAATCAAATGAGCTGCACAAGTGGGTTACCGGTCGAAAATAACATCTAAATAACTTGCACTTCAGACCATCTCACGTTCACTTTCCTTTTGATATCATTTTCAGAGACAGTACGAGACAAAAAATACTTCAATATGAATATACCTAGTATTGTTACATCAACTTAACAATATAAAATGGCACTGGGTTTGAGTATTTTCAAAGTTAGTTAGTTAGTTTTATAGAACAGAAACATACTTACTGTATAGTGTATACCTACTATATTTTTATTACATTATCTGCTACTTCTGTACAATTCGAGGGACAGTTATTTTAAATTTGTTGTCGTCACATGAAGTTATTGTGGTTACACATTATTATGGCTTTGGTTTTGTTGCAATTTAAATTTCACATAAATTATGTTCTTTGCCTGCAATACGTGCAAAATAATATTTATGTGACAGCGAATTTCACTAATGCTTAAAAATAATATCCGGTTGATGATGAATATTCATTTTGTAACCCAATTTCTATGCAATAAATACGGTAAATGTCGACTTCGAGCATAAAACACAAAATAGTATTTCCTAAGCGCGTGCGCGTTATTAACTTTGTAGATAACATCTCAGTAAAGTGAGAAAACAGATTCGATAGTCTTTAAAATTACCGGTCGTGATAAGAATCTCCGACGATTTATTACGTCTGACATACTTTTTTAAAAATGTTTATTGTGAACGTTTCGTTCTTGACCTATTCGCATGACTGCAATTAGAGGGTCAGGGGACAGTGTTCACAAACTAAAGTGGTTCGATGATGTAACAAACTGGAAAGCCACTTACATCTACAAAAAAGGTTAGATGAGTAACTGATTTTGTGAGAGCTTTAAGTTATAATGAGGTGTTCAGCAGAAATTAATTTTAAATTTTAGACATGATATCGATATACTCAATTCGTTTCGATTTCTAGTCTTGTTTTGCTTTCGCAATTATGAAGAAAGTCATCTAAAAATTTCAAATTACCTGCAAGTAATTGACCCCAATTACTTAAATAAAGAGCCTCTAGCTACAGATAGTTAATGTATTTCTCGGTCAATCGTGTGCTTATATCTACCATTAATCGAAAGATGCGAATGTGTTTATGACCATATCGAATCATGCACCAATATACCTAAGCTAAGAGGAATTGATGAATCAATTACAAAATCGATAAATATATTATAAAGTGTGATGGTTTTGAATATAGCTACTGATTTATTACATAGACTGATTGAGAAGTTCATTAACAAAGATTGAATCGACCTTAATTAATAAATCTTCCGAACTAAGAAACGTATATTAGTAACGGTACAATTTTAAATATCCTGTTCAATGTAAAGATGTACAAGTGCTTAACATTTCAGTTTTGACTGTATTTAGTATTTTATACGACGATTAAATTTTTGCAACACATTTGTAAACGTTAGTGGCTCAATATCTCGGTAATATTTTTACACAATCCATTCTCTCTTTGAGGCGTATACGTTTATGAAATTTAAACACTTACATTGCCAAAGTTATTTGTGGTTATGCATCATTACTCTAAACAATGAAATTATGTCATGATAATAGAACTATGGCACTAAAATTACCTGTATAACCATTGTAGGTATTGGATTATTGATAAATAATAGCACGTTGAGATCACAATTGACCAAAGTTTCGATTAGCGTACACTGTTTCAGATACACACTTTTAATTAAATCACTTTAAAATATTATTCGATTAATGTTTACTCAGCAATAATCGCAATACGAATAAAGCTTACCAGTATATCGGTGTACCAGAGCGTCATGGTTTGGCTGGAGTCCATTCGTATCAAAGCCAAACGCGACGCGTCTTGGTCATTGTCAACGCTTGGCATTAGAGATAGGACAACGATGTAAGTGTTTGTAAGTTGTTTAAATCACTCACTGTTTCACTTTCAATATTTGATGGCTTTTCAATAACAGAAAAGATTGTTCGCGAACTAGTTTAAGAAAAGCGACGAATTTATTTTAAATAAAGCTAAGCTACGGCAAAAAATCACTACAGTCTTCTTCACAATGTATATCTTGTTACTGGAGTAGTGCTATATCTTTCAATATTAAGGAACAAGAGTGCACTGCGTGGATGCGGGCGGGCGGCTCTCACGCTCGCCTGAAGGACTATGACGGCGAATGCGTGCGCGCAGAGAAAGTGCTCCCGCGCAGACTCCGCGGCGTCTGCCAAATCGACGTTTTCACGGTTCGGAAATTGATAGTTTTTTCCATACGACTCGCTCGGCACAATGGGGCCATTTCGGCGCCACTTTCTTCATAGTGTTTTCTTGAAAATAATCTATTTTTATTTTACATGGAACGTACATCTTTCAACCTGTTAAATACGGTTATCTTTATGATGGGCTTACTGAGCAAGTACCTAGATATTATCAAGAGAAGATAATATAACTGTTGATACTTGATGACATAAAGTAATGTTTGGTCCTGTGTAACATGGCTACATTATAACTGTTTTACGATGCGGATGTACCTACGTTTTTCTTAAGTCATTAGGATTGCTTGTAAAATGTAAATCTTGCAATTTGAATTGCTCAGCGATTTAGTTGTAATGCACCTAGTTGAATGGGCATCGTGTACATATTTACTGCGCGGGCAAGTCGATCGTTATAATGTTGATTCGTCATACTTTCCTTTGCACTTCACGGCTTACGATTTATAGTATTATTTTTACCTTTAAAGTAATCAGTATAACATAAAACATGTTGTTTCAAGATGAAAGTAATTTCGTCGAACTATTCTTTATAAACAAATGGCACGCCTAAAAGCCACAGAATAAAGAACATGAACATAAATAAATATGACCCGGAAAAGGGTTGAAGAATTTATAATTCCATGAATTTAATGGGAATCTTCAAATATCTAAGACACGTAACTTCCGTTACATATTCGCCGTTTATCCTTAAATCTCTTTTCTAGAGCGTATATTAATGAAGCTTGTTAGAATCGAAGCAGTTTGGGGGCGTGAGACCGATGTTGGAAAAATGTGGCAAGTGACAATTTTGCATCCTCGTTTTGTCGAGACGATTTATCTTGCCAACAATTTCAAAGAATTTATAATTATTATTTACTTTCATTTCATTCGTTACGATTTTAAGTATGCAAAGAGTCTGAAGTCTTGATAAATCTTTTTCTTGTGACAACGAATAATTTATTTAAATATATGCTAATAATATTTTATATATAATTATATATACCTAATAAAAGTATATAAAACAATAATTATTCACATTTTGCATATTGAAAGAATTTTTGTTTAATATCTCTTCTTTGAAAGTCTTCCTTTACGTCGAAATTGCGTTTTTTGTGCTTCACATCAACAGCAAATCGGAGCATTATATATAAATCATTAAATGAACCAAAGAGTGCAACAACCTGTCACTCCCACTCTTTTGATCTATTAATTTAGGCCAAAGACACCTTTTGGTGAATATATTGAAAAACCAATCAACATTACAGACGACACAATTACGGTTTCTGGTACATAATTACCGAAACACTTATCTGGTGAGTAATACAAGTCGAGCAAAAGTAAAAAAAGACTTAGGGCCAGTTTCACCAGTTTCTGATAAAGTGTCAGTTAGTAATCTCTCACTTAACACTAACTAACAGATAACGGTTGCTGATATATTTTTTCTGTTTCACCATTAAACTACCTGATAAACTAACCGGCAGATATATTACAAGCAACTTGCTATTTTACATAACGGCAACGTCGCTTTTTTGCGTTACATTACACAGACGCATATGATCGCTATTTAAAATCTAGTTTAAAAACTAAAATATTTTAATTATTTTTTTATTTAAAAATTTTACTTTTTAATGTTCTTGAATATAATTTTGTTATAATGTTATGAAAAGTAATTAAATCAATCAATCAATCAAAATATTCTTTATTCAAATAGACTTTAACAAGCTCTTTTGAATCGTCATTTTTAAATTATGAAAATTAAAAGTCAGTCTGTAAGTCTGTGAGTAAATTACCACCGGCTCGGAAAGCTGTTCTGCTGAGAAGAACCGGCGAGAAACTCAACAGTTGCTCTTTTCAAAAAAATATTTGGTAACAATATTGTAATACAATTTATCTATTTATCCTACGTGAGACACAACCAGTCACTAATCCCACACATTTATATCTACCAGGTATTCCGCTATAGTGTAATAAGCTTTATTCATTAACGTATTTTTAATTTTTGATTTAAATTGCCTCAAAGGCAAGTTCAATATGGACTGTGGAATTTTATTATACATGCGTACACCTTGCCCCATAAACGATCTATTTACCTTTTGTAGGCGAAAACTGGGTGATACAAGTTTATCCTTATTTCTTGTATTTATACCATGTTTGTCGCTGTGCTTTGAATAGCAATTAATATTTTGACGAACAAACATAATGTTACAATATATATATATATATATTGCGAAGCAACCGTAAGTATTCCTATTTCTTTAAAAAGTCCGCGGAGAGTATCACGAGCGCTTATGTCATAAATAGCCCGAATGGCCCTTTTTTGTAGAATAAATATCGATTTAATGTCCGCTGCATTACCCCACAACAAAATACCATAAGATAAAATGCTATGGAAATAACTGAAGTAAACAAGTCTGGCAGTATCAATGTCCGTTAGCTGCTTGACTTTTCTAACAGCGAAAACAGCTGAGCTCAGTCTACTCGCAAGAGACGAGAGATGGGGACCCCATTGCAGACCCGAATCTAATGTCAATCCCAAGAAGACCGTGGAATCTACCGTATTTAATGTGTCATTATTGAGATACAAATTACAATACAATTACAAATCGATGGTAAATGTTATTATGATTACAAGTTTGCGTTCCAAATTTACTTGTAATTAGCGTAAAATGAACCCACGGATTTCATAATTATTTCGACTTTCGCGATTTTTTGTTGTATGTTATATTTAATAGACGTATATATATATCTTTATTTATTACTATCTACTTACCAGTCGGTTGTAGTATTTATATCACATTTTATTAACGTATGAGACGAATAAGACGGGAAAAGAAGACGTATAAGACGGAATCGAATTCTAAAATCTTCATCATCGAGCAATATAAAATAATTTGGTCTAGGGCGGATTACTCTATTCCTATGAGGTCGCGAAATATGTTCATAATATTCATCAAATTCGTCTTCTAAAAATTCAAACAAATCCATCTTGTGGCTGCAGACTACTATAAAGAGTATGATATTATTTATTACCAAAAATTAATGACAGATATTTTTATTCGCGCCCTCATTTCGAATCATTTTAGTTATCTACCAGATACCACCTTTAACGGCCACTTGATTCGGCTGATAAATTACCGGCCACTTTAACTGCCAGATACCACTATTCAAGACTTGTGAAACCAAAATTTGTAGTTCATCCGTCAGCTAAGTTCCGGATACGCTATCAGGGACTTTATCAGAGACTGGTGAAACTGGCCCTTAGTCTTTTGTCCTTATTTAACGATTTTTGACTAACTAGAAATCAAAGGGAAAAGTAGATCATTAAAATAATCGATCATACTAGTCTCAAGTCTGCTAGTTATTTTCCCGGTGATTTATGATTACAGTGTAACACAATTCTTCCTGCCACATTATCGAGCTTCTCACTTTATTAGCACCAACGGTTTCCGTAATATTTGTACCACTTTACGTAACACACCGCAGCTGTCTCATAATCAAATTGCGTCTACCAAACGTTATTATTGTGGCTAAGTGACGAATAAACAATGAAAGCTTGGCCGATACGATGATTCATAATTGCTTCTTTTTTTTCCTTGAAGTAATACACTACCTGTTCAAAATACTTTTATTCATTGAGATTATTTATTTCTACAATCAAGCTGCGGGGCACATTAGCCTTTTTAGGCAATTGAAATTCAATCTTATCATAATAAATACTTAATACATTTACATATTTACACCTCAGAACATAAGCTGGAATGAAATTCAATTACATATTTTGTAAATCGATGCGCAAAGATGATAAAACCAGTACTAATGCTAGTAGCACCCAAAAATAAATTAATAACGTTTAACGTTCGTTAATATGCATTATGCATATTTAGTTTATAAACATCGTGCGTACATAAAGAGAGTATAATATTACATGCTATATATATTTCCGATTTCGCGTAACTTCTTCTTTCTTGAATTTAAACGTACAAGAACTATTTCGATATCTACAAATAATAATTAATACTGCAATTAAATAGTATGTAGAGAAAGAAAACTCTTTGAAAATCTTATTCAATTTAGTGATTAATTCTGTACTAAAATGTACAATGAGAATGAGATTTTACTGAGATTGAGAGATATAAGTCATTACATGGCTCTTTACACTACATCAATGGACAAGGTTACATGCAATAGCTATTCTTAATTGCGTATAGTATATTGACCCAATCGAATCGAGAATAAGTTTAGCATCACATTACGCAGTATATCGTAACAGAAATCAGATCAGTTAAATAGAACCAACGAAATGGGCTCGTTTCATGTAGATACATGTGGGTATATTACGTCAGGTACGGACGTCATAACAACATTTGGGTCAGATTATTAATACATTTGTGTTTACAGCCTATTTAAATCTATTTATGTATGTCGATGCAGAAAAGTAATGAAGATTTACTGTCGAACTCGCAAATTTTCATTCAGCGCGTTCGTTAAGTCTATACGCGTGTGCTGGAAAAATGATTCCTCTTTGAAGTTGATTATGATATCGACCTCGACCCAAATGCGACTGAGCCTGAGTTGCAGATGAATAAAAGACACAAAAAATAAGTTCAAGCATAATAAGCTTTGTTTATAGCTACCAACATATCTGGTTATGTCATTTTAAAAACTTATATTTTTTATATCCTTTCGGATTTTTCGCGGATTTATTTTGATATATTTTTTCTATTGCTTGTGATAAAACTTCCGTTTTTAACCGTTGTTCTCTTCTGCCGTCTAATTTTCCGGTATTGATGAAAACAATAAAAATAAACATTGTAAGTTGAACTCAATTTCTGTACTAAATGGTGTGTAAGCGTGACCGTTACACCATTCTCGATGTAATTATCGTTCTTTGGATTTAAATGTGAGATATTAAATACTTCGGGTTGTCAAGTATATACTTAAATATTTCTTTTTAAGATTAGAAAACTGCAAAATTTCATAATAACTTACTAGTACTGTGGTTTTTGTTATTTCGTTGGTTCGATGTTAAGTTTACTCATCTCTTAATTGTAAACATGAAATATTTAAATTTTAAAACTCTAAGAAACTATTTTATTAACCTTTTACATAAGTATATACACATTACACATGTAGATAAATATTTTAATCCGGGTGTTCTTTTTATCATACAAATAAGTGTGCGTGTGGCGTCCGCAAAAGCGAGAAACAGAAAGCAATATTTTGATTTGTATTTATCATTTATGACAGCCCTAGACTAAGTCCACATTTAAAGAATTGGGAGGCTTCGATACCTCACGAAGAGCCAATCGTGTGGAAACTTGGACTACTTTTATGATAAAGCATTTAATTGGATGTCGTTGATTTTTATAAAAAAAAGACAAGCAGTATTGTTAAAAGTATATCTTTATAAAAGTTATACTAGGATATAGTAATTCAATGCAACTTCAATTTAGCTTTTAGAGTAGACTGCGGAATACGTGAAATTTAAGAGTTTGTGTTAAGACAAAACACAGAGTGGGTTATGTATATACTCACATATACTCGTATTGGCATATTAGATAACTGTATGATGACTAGTTTCCATATTAGCACGATCAATTTTAGACTAAACGTTTAAGAATCGCATGTACATCGACAATAGACAATCGATTTCTGTAACTAAAACTTTGACTATGATTCACGGTACGCTTTCGAGCGAATGAGCAATTAGCCATAGAAAGTAAACCATTATAATTGGCGACCGTCCGTCAACCCACTCGTCTATTGAGCGAGTGTATTGACGCGGAAATAGAGAGCTCCTGGATGCGATGCGTAGGCGAGGTCTACACAATGAGATTTATGCAATCACTTAATATGGCAGAATTAGATATAAGGTTGGTAAATTAGGTTATTTATACCTATATAATTACGAAAGAGTAAAATTGCAACTATATTATGTGTAATAAGTTAGCTTTTGATTAGGCTTTAAGTCCCGGGTTTCATTTAGAAGAATTTTGCAATACAAATAGTATCTACTACATTTCGGCATTATATCTAACAACACAAGAATAATATACGTCCATGTTAGTAAAAAATTGTTTCAGATCATGTAACCTTTTAAACATAGATTTACATAAATTGTGTAAGTAGAAATCATACTCTAGAATGATAATATAAATGTAGCATTTTAAAAAAATATTGTGAAACTAAAAATTGGGATTGTAGGGTATGAATACAGATTTCAAACACCATAATCATTAATGTTTCCGGTCATAATAACTGCTTATGTTTCAAAATCGTTACATAAATAATTCCTCTGTTATCAGCATTGTGATCTAACACCTAATTATTGTTAATAAAAATATACAGTCCCGGGTATGTCGAATTGCTATAAATCAAATTTTCAATAAACAAATTGGCAAGTCGAGATGTAATTTCTAGTAATTTTATATGTACCTAGTTATTGGCAATGTATGCAAAAGGTCGTTAACCCCGGCAGCGGATGGACGTGAATTGCAACGTGCGTATGCACATCAAGAAGTGATTGCAAGATAAGGAGAGCAACTATAATATAGCACATTTAGTACCTACAAATTCTGGAAAATCATTTAAAATTTATATATTTTCAGAACAACATTATTATTTTTCCAGTAAGATATCTCACAAATCATTAAACTTATGTCGAGCTATGATTCAATCGTTACCTAGTCGAGTTCCATGATTTTAATAATTTTCTGGATAGAATCCAAATAAAATATTATCTTAGTACTTAAAATTCCCAGAGCTAAATTATGAAAAGGAAGAAAAGAAAATTTTGTAGTCTATTTCCTTAAAGTGTCAACGACTTGTGTATAATAAGTACACACGCATTTCGCAGAAGCCAGACACTCGGTCTGCCTGCGCGCGCGCATATGATGCGACGGCCATGTGGCGATCACATTACGGAGCGTACACACTGGTTACGATATTCAACTAACGACCTGGAAAGAGGCTTATTAAATCAATTCGCTTGGGATGTTCTGATATACCAGAGATATTGTTTGCCTTTCTGTTATGAGTAAGGACTCCATCTTTATATTATTTGCGAACTATTGAGTGATCTGTGCAACGTTTCGATTTAATGAAATGCTTCAGTGTGCATTAATAAAATGATTGTTGGTTGAAGGGACACATATCATTTGTATTCGCTTACGGTTCGAACAGTAATTGTAATTTGCGACCATGTGCTTTGTTTAACTCGCATCGAGGGAGTACTATTGTTTGTTTTCGACGTGCCCTTCATTTAGTACTGTATCAAGATATTTTGTACTATTCGCTTACTAAACAACTATATATTTTTATTTTACTATTATAATAGAAAATAGTGACAATTTTGGTAGTAGAACACATAACTAATCTTTCCAAAACCCTAAATATCATATATACCTAGTGTGTCTTCTACTTTTCCCACCTTTTTTAATTGAATACGACTTAAGTTTTCTATAGAAGTGCTATATATTCTCGGACATGTGAGCAAGAGCTTAAAACGTATCGAAAACCAAGAAATTCAAGAGCATTTGCTTTCGTCGCGTCGTTGAGAGCTAAAGTTTCGCAAAGATAGGTTGAAATTTATTAAGAAAATAAAATAACTGATGGTCAGATGTGTCGGAAGTGTGATATTGTTGGACTGGCGACCGCAACGTGACTAGATTCCCTTATCGCGTGCAATAAAATTCTATTGATCTCGATGTAGTTACAACGCCTAGCAACTAACTTACACTGCATATATTTGACCAAAATAAAATTCTGATGTCAGCAGCTGTCATTACTACATTTTAAAATATTTTACATTACATTAATAATAACAAAATTCCCATACTCCTGGCAAACTTTTCTAACTAACACTTTTCATATTATTACATGAATGAAATTTATTACAGTTTTGTGCCAATGGTGTATGGTGTAATATTAAGTGCTGGGTCTGATGCCGAGGTCAGCACTATGCTACATCGACCAGTACTGATCCATTGTAGACGGTGTAATAAATCGAATTCACCATAGGTGTATATGTCGAAACCAATGAGATTGCAAAAGATATTCTCTCTCATTAATCATAACTAATATATTTTGTAAATAATATATATTATTTACAAAATATATTAGTTCGAAATTAGATAATTATATGAAGTACATTATTTTATACATTATTTTTATATAAAAAAAAGCGCAGAATGTTCTTATTAAAGTGTGTTTTTAATGACTTTACAGTATGAAATAGTTGCTCTAGTTCATAGCTTTACTATTTCATTTAGTCCATGAATATTTATCGATCATCATTATTCTTTTAAGTTTTTTCATACATTACACCAACACATTTTGTTTACAGAGCGGCGCCTCGTTGCGAAAGACTTAAATTTCGACAACGCGCCCGTGTTGAAATCCACGTTCGCCAAAGTACTTACCAATGTTATTGTTTCGCCGTTCTAGATAGATGATTTTGGCTTTATTGTTTTTTTTATGTACTTACGATTAATAACCAGATTATATAATAGTTACTTCATAATTTATATCCTTCAATTTAATAATTTAAATTAAACATGCAATGTTCGAATTTTTCATACATTCTTATACATGTAGTATTTTTAATAATCGTGTTTCCAACACAGGTCCACTTTATTTTGTTGTTTAAGTATAGCAACTTAGTTGTCTCTCAAGACTTCTGGAGCAGTAATTTTCATACATAATCATATAACTATATTTATAGTAATCGTTCTTGTGTCTTGACACCATCACTTTAGAAGGCCGGCCAAATTGGAAGTAAATACTGTAACTAACTATTTTAAATAGAATCTAAAAATTAATAACAATACTATTCTTATACGAGGTCATAAAAAAGCAATCAACATCTATGGCATTTCAAGATATTTAGAATAAGACAGCTCAATGTCGTTCCTCATAAACTTGTCATATTATAATGATTTTATGAAGGTAAAGGTTACCATGAGAAGTTCATTTTCAAAACAAAACTATTTTTGCTTTGCGGAAGTGTTATTTTTTAATAACGGTCGTCAGTTAGTTTAACGTGTAAGCTTTCAGATGTAGCCATGGTTTTGCTAGGTTATTTATAAAGAAACGATGACGAATCATACGATACGATAATATCAATTATAATAATTCAACACCATCGATACCCTCTTACGAAAAAGTCAAGCTATAAAATCAAGCAAAACTTTTCAGATAAGTCTCTTTTCAACCGTCGTGACGACTTCCATATGTTAAAATTAGTTCGTTAAAAGGTTACTATTTAATCTATAAAACTATGGTTAAATATATACATATATTCTATAGAATACCAATAAGTTATGATGTAATAAGCAATGCTTGGATTTGTAGATAGCAATATAAACACATAAGGCAGGATTAAACAGTGGTTACATGATAAGCCAAGTATTGTGTACTAAGGACTAAAAAGGGTCGGCCATTGATGGCACGCGTCCACAAATAATAATATGATTTCGAGTTAGAGCGTTCAAGGATGAATAGCGATTGCATGCTTCAGGCTCGATTTGCAGGTTGATCACGCGCATGCGCCGCCGGCATGGCGTCACATCCTCCACTCAATTGGCCAGGATAATTAATAAAAGAATTGCGCCTTCACAAGGCAACACTATGTTCGGTAATGGTCGGCTTTTTGACGCATTGTTGACGTACTCGAGGAGGAATTGTTCAGTGACAAAAAGTTACACTATCGAATAAAGAGCATCGAATAAGGAATTCGGAATGCGGTTGAATCATCAATTTTGACAAACACCGGTAGAGCTTTTAAGAGCATTCTTAGTATTACATTGTTAATTGGTATTGAGCGGAAGGTACGGTAACAACTTTATCAGTCTTTTTTTTAGTAAAACTTTTGCTGATAACAAATTAAAAAAAAAGAATTTTGTCGACCATAGATATGCGTCACCAAATAAGTGGTTACTTCTTCATTTTATTTAAGCAAAACATTTTTCGTAATCATAAGACGTGGTTCACTAGGTATTAGACGCACCTTTACATCTAGACTTGACAGGGATCAGCTGTCATTTCTCGCCCATTATGTGCTGAGAATAGACAAGTGACCTCAGCAGGTTGTTGCAAGGCTACGTGCATTCCTAACCTTTAATATTGAATATCGATGGGTTAAGACCCCGACGTGATTGTTCTTGGAAATATTCAATGGGTATTCAATTCACTGATGGTCGGAGATAAATTTATATGTGCTGAGTATTTATAGTTATATGGCAAAACGACTTGTAATCCTTTAATTTATGTGTCTTAGTGACATACAATTTCTGACTGGTACCAACTAAATAAATTGTTTCGCGATATTTATCCTTCATATCCCTAACATAGATAGTATATAACTAACACTACATAAATTCCAGAAATTTAGATCAATGTCCGCATGATAAAATGCAGTCGCTAACCCGCCAACGACAAACTTGTGAACACAACGTTATGATTTACAAACCGCGAAGTACTTAAAAACGACAGCTGTTTTATATCAAAAATGTTAAAGGATGTTTTGTATGATTTAAGCTTTTAGGCGGGCAGATAATATTCACTATCTTTATAGCTCTACTTATTTTGAACAAGTTTTGTTTTGGCACAATATGACTGAAAAAATCAAGTTGTAGAAGGTACTTCAGGTGTAAAATGAAGGCGTAATTGTTAGATAAGTTATTTTAAAATGACGTTTAGTGGCTACAGTTAATTTAAAGTACTGGCTCATATAGCAAAATTTTGTTTTTAAATATAAAACACTATAATCAAATATTAGATTAAAGTTTTTTGAAATTAACTTATTAATTAAACAAAGGACATTTTTTTAATATTTAAATTACCGGTCACGCCATCAGCCGTATTTTATTTACTATATACTATAAATTACGGAACATCTTATTAAGTGATGACAGTTATTGTTTTATTCATACTTTTATATTAACTCACCAAAAGAAGAACCTTCAAGGTTGTGATTCACTGATGGCTGGTTTACATGTCAATTTTGTGCATTGTACAGTCTTGAGCTTTATGCGTAAAATTTTATAATGAACTAGCGACTCATTGTTGTAGCGAATTGTTGTACTGAACTATTTAACTTTTCCAGCTGTACGTATTATTTCCTATATCACCCCTGACACATTCTCAACTAAATAAAAAAAATATAAATTGGTCCACTCGTTTTTAAGTTTAAGGAAACAAACATTCTAACTATATTTATATAGTTTACTAGCGACTTGCTTTTTCTCGCATCGCTCGGGTTCGTCCCTAGATCTAGCGCGAGCGCAGCCGCGGCTTCCGCTAGTGTATTATACATATAATCACTCTATCTATTAAAAAAACACATCAAAATCCGTTTCGTAGTTTTAAAGATCTAAGCATATATTCCCTATATATGCAGACAGACAGCGGGATTATTGTTCTATTCCAAAAGATTTCAACGATTTGAACATGTTTATATGTGTATAACATCTGAAACGACTAAAAGATTCGATAGAAAACTTGAAGGCAATTCAATATTCAGATTGATCTGAAAAAATGCTTTAAGTCAACATACATATTTTACAAACTGTTTTGTCTAAAAGTTTTATACGAGTATAATTGTAATCGTGGAATTTGTAATATGCGTTCAGTGTTTATATTTAACGAGAGGTGCATTATTTTTCATTGGTATTTTTTCTTGGAAGAGAAAATTCTGAATTTTGGTATCAACAGGAAAACTATTACAAACTTTGCAATTATAACATTAGAACTAAAGTAATTTATTTTAATTATCATATAATTAACGATATTATTACTTATTTTATCTCTACATTCTACATATTACGTAGTGTTGCCCAAAATCGGTCTTGGTCTTGCAGTCTTGGTCTTGGTCTTGCATTTTTGCGAGACCAAGACCAAGAACAAGACCGCCTAATTTCAGCAAGACCAAGACCAAGACTGACCATGCAAGATTTGAGCAAGAACAAGACTAAGTCTGCGAGACTCTTGCGTCTTGCAATTAGGACTGAGTGTCGTTTCAGGAAGCGGACAGGCTTAATTTATAATACAAAAAATTGACACTTAGAAAACAAACGATACAAAACAAAAGAAAGTACCAGTACATAGAATTTTGAAGAAGAAAATAGGAAGACGTAAAGTACAGATATATTTTTATACCTAATTTAGTTTAAATCGGTAGGTACAAGTACTTTTTACTCGAAACGTGCACATCGATCCGCTAAGGAGAAAGATATTTGATGTAATAGACTTTTCTGTAATTGGCTTTTTATTACCTATACATTTTCCTACTACATAGTTTTGATATATGATGTATCTCTTAAGATTTAGCCACCGAAAGAAGAAATATAGATAGAAAGCTAGTTCTAAAGACGACTCAATAAAACCAATTACCTATTTTGTTTTCCTGTGGAAATGAATTATTTTTCTGCAATAAAAAGTATCCTAAGTCACGACCTGAGTTTTGTTTGGCTCAGTTTGTAGTGACCCTACTTTCTGCGCCAGCGGTCGCGGTTCCAAGTCCCGCTGAGGGCATTCATTCGTTGAACACGAATGTTTGTTTTGAACTCCAATCATGGGTGTTTATATTTATAATATGTATGTATTTAAAGTTATAGTACTTGGGCGACCGATTTTTGTAGGTAAAAAATATGGGTGCGTGTACTTTATGTATGCGCGTGACTTCTTTTCTAGTTGTAAATCAATCTCTGCAGTAAGAAAGATGAAGTCGTTCAAACAGATACAGAATATTTAATTCCTAAAAAAATATACTTCGTTTGTAAAATATACTTTTAAAAAAGAATAATATAATAATGTGGTCTTAACTCATAATTCCGTACTTTCACTTATCAAATGACGTATAATTATTTCTCATAGATGGCGTTTTTAACATTTTTATTAGGTATTTAATTTTAGTAAATGTCAATTGTATTTTGCTATCATATTTTTAGATACTATATATATAGGGTGGTGACGCTTAATCAACATTCCTTTAAACTGCATGTAGGGTGAGATGATATAAGTCGATAAAAATTGACAATTTGAAAAAAATACCTTCAAATAAAAAAGTGAATTTTTCACGCAAAATAAATTATAAATACAATAAAAATGGTCATAAAAATAAACACTACTAGATCAGAGTTTGTTGACCCCAGCTAAAGGCGGCAACATCACACTGTCCCCGAGCAGCCGTAGGTACTACTAGCCCTAGCGACGTTTGCATAGAATAATTAATAAGAATTTGCAGAAGTGGCATAGCATATTATGTCTTAGAATTGAGTAAAATATCTTGTAAAGTAGGTAAATAAAATACATGAAAATAATCACATTATTATGAGCATAATACGGTTCATTGAACACGCATTTTATTGATTAATCACTGTCGGTGAGATTTGTCGACCGAGACAGAAAATCCGGTTCATTAAAAGCCTTAAATCGTAAACGATAAGTTTTATAAAAAAGTTTACAAGAAATAAAAAATGCGAAATTTTATTCTCTACAATAATGGTTTCAATAACTTTTGCTCTGAAGTGCATAGTTTCTGAGATATCGCCCAAAACTTTTTTTCTTGAAGCTCCACCTAGATTGGTCAGCATTTTGTGTTTTTTATGCCCATCAAGTGACCCTAAATCTTATAAAAAACAAAAATTCGCTTTAATTTTTACTGGCTATTGTGGTAACACTTTTAAGATGGTTATAAAAAATCATTGATGTCAATTTATCACCAGGTATTTAAAAAAATAATCTAATATGTAATAAAAACAGGAAAAGCTTTTACTATTTTCATACTATAAATTATCATTTTGCAATATTATTAAATACTAATTAAAAGTAGGTTTTACCGTGTATTTTTTAGTCTATGACGCAAAAATCCTTGAGAGTCGCGCCATTTTGTCAAATCGGTAAAATTCAAAGAAATTTAAAGACACGTGTAAGCATCGCCGCCCTTTGAATGTGTACCGACAGAATTGTGAGGTGTGGTGAGGTGTCATAGGCGATAGCGGGGATAATAGCGAATTCGGAATAAGTAATTGAATTAATTTATTTTTCTTAAAACATTTCCTATAGGAAAACATTTATAAAATAATTATTTGAATTATTTTTACTAGAATATTTTTTTAATAATAATAATAGGCCTAAAAATACCAATAATAATATTAAATAAAGCAATGAAATTACCGCCTCAACTACGCTTACACTAGCACCCCAATGTCGGCATTTCTTTGACAAGGCGGCTTATGCTTTTAACTACCTATTTAGTATTTTTCTATTTCTTATTCTTTAGTTGACTTTAAAGTGTTGAAGTGGGAGCACGCAGTACGCACATAAGCAAAGGACTGATTTTAATGAATCGATGTACCTAATAGTGAAAGTGTCATACTGAGACGCCAGAGTAGCCGCCGATCGGTCGCTGATCGCCTGGCTGGGCCTCCC
This sequence comes from Boloria selene, assembly GCA_905231865.2. NCBI lineage: Eukaryota > Metazoa > Arthropoda > Insecta > Lepidoptera > Nymphalidae > Boloria > Boloria selene. The sequence continues at coordinate 3,262,846 of HG993135.1, read as the reverse complement.
TGAATAGAGTCTCACACGGCTGGGCTGATCGCCCGGGCGGCTACCTACTCGATCGAAGCCTCAAGGGTCCCAGATAGTACACGCTCATAGTCGTGGGCGGCGGAAGAAGGAATGTGAGATGACCACAGAGCTCTGCGTACGTACAAGGCGGTATCAACGGCTATCTACCGCTGCGCGTACCTGGTACTTGGTTTTGAGGAACTGTTTGGTTGGTAGAGGAAGGCCAATGCCCAGTCCCTTCGCCTACTCTTACCCCGAGCAACAGATAAAATTAATTGAAATCAAGAGTCAAAACTCGAGTGCCAATGTACCTATTTAATTTTTTTCTGTGGACTGTGTCATACCTACAATATTTGAAATATGCTCGTAGGTATCGTAAATGTCCTTGCAATTTTATCAGAATAATTATTTATGTTGTTTAAGTATTAAATGGATCGCCGACATTCGTTTCGAATTAAAAACTTGTGAATACATTCTAGATACATAACAGTTTGAATGTATTTTTTATTATAATTATTATGGTTGATAGGTATATTTTAGCGAGTGCCTTTGCCTAATAATTTTGCAATTATTGTTATTTTTAAGTACACTTAAGAATTTTTACGAAAGTAAATTAAACAGCGTTTTGTTTTAAGTATGTAGGTAACGAGATATTGTGATAGATTGTAATTTCTAGTGAACGTTTTTCAATATTGCATTATTCATTATTGCATCTTTCAATTTAACAATTTTATATTATAACTTTGTGTATTATTTTAATCAATATTTGTGTGAATTGATGGAGGTTTAAAATTATTTTAATGCTACACGAATGTCTTATAATTTTTAATAAAGTACTTAACTAATAATATTATTTTGTTTAATTTATCCTGTCGCATAAAGTTACACTAAATAGAAAAGTTAGTACCTACCTACCTACCTATTTTATTAAATAAATTTCATATTATTGCGTCGTGAATTTGCCGCCCTTATAGGCTAATTGACCTCCCAGGGTCACAAGTTCGAATCCCGGTTAGATTACATTTTACTTTTTTAATTTTGCTGTTATTTTATTTAAGTTAATGTTAATTTTTTATACCACTAACAGAACCTTTAACTTCTTTCTTGCACGCGTATTTTCTTGTCTCTCGTAAAATGATAAATCGAATAGATAAATTCATAGGCATTTTGATAAATAAATCGCAGGTTATTGGTACCTAAATAGATTTTTTGAAAATTGAAAGAGTAGCTTGTGTAAAACCGTGTTTGTGAAGCACGACGCAGAAAAAATTGCTGCCCTTGTGGGCTTATTGGCCCACAGATAGAGGTTGTGGGTTCGAATCCCGGTTCGATTACATGTTTCTAATTTATTGTTGCTCTTAATTTAGTTAAAAATTGATGCTATAAATAAAAATCGATTTACTAAGAGTTTTATGTTCATCTAATATTTAGGTAGTTTTAATAATAATAAAACGAATTCTTCAATACTTTTTCGAAATCGCTACGGCCGCACTCTAAACGTCGGAATTTGATTGAAAAGGTGGTTTGTGTTTGTTTTGCTTTTAAGTTATTTTGATTTTAGTTTAGTCAAGTTTAATGTCGTAAAGATAAGTTGCTTTTATTAATGACTAGGACTACCTTAAGGACTTCGTAATAAATTATCTGAAAGAAGTACAAAAGTTAGTGACTACCTACTGACTACATCTGTGCTATGAAAATATTATAGTACCTACTAGGTGCATAATCGCCAAGGTGGATGGAACAAAAAACATTTAGGGGTTCGGTGTCAACGATTGTTACGATTTACGAGGCAGTGTTCTAGTACAAGTAGCTCTGCCTCTGCATATCTGGGAGTAGGTATACATCTAGTATCTACGAATTACCTACTTACCTATCGCATGTACCTAATGCTTTGTTTTCAGTTAAGTACTGATTGGTTGTAGAAGACTAGTTCTGCAACTGTTAACAACCCGGACCTGATACAAATCTATTGTTTTAGTCTACTTACGTCGCAAAAAAACTGGTGTTCTTAAATTAGTAGGTACAGAACTCAAGCGTAGATGTATTTTGAAATTCACATACATAATAATATGCCTTTTCATCTTTAAAAAAAATAATTAAGTAGAGGTAATTAGATAGGTACTGACTAATATCATCGTCGTGGTGCATATTATGGTAGGTACCTAATACCTATCTGAAGTAAAGACATTTACTAAGTTTTAACGAACTTATGTTGTGTGAATTAATAACATGTAGGTAGGTACCTAATTGGCCTATTGAAAAGTGGTTAAGTAGTAGATTTTGAAATTGCTTTATTAAAAATTTAAAAAATACAATAAAGTCATTGATTATCTAGGCATGCAGGTCCTATACATCCATACCTACCTCTTAATGCGTAGCGAGTACTAAGCTTTAATTTTGATATTGATGATGTTATGATAATAATTTATGTACCTACCTACTTCTAGTCCATATTATTGTAATTATGACAGTCAATAATTTTGTGTGCCTATCAATGCGGTTCACTAACCTAAGTTAGTAGGTAATGTTGTCACACAAAAGTGGTTATAAAATGAGGTGGTAGTTTGAGGTAAAAATGTTATTTAAAAAATTTGTAATTATTGTCGAAAGTGATGGGGTTTTTAAAATAATTTAATGATGTGATGTTTATAATAATTAGTAATAAAGTAGTCGCTAAAAAAAATATTTTTATTTCTCTCTGAAAGACAAATTGAAAATAATTTATTAGTTTTTTTTTTGAAAATAAATTACTATACAGATACTTTTTTGATAAACGTAAGCATTTTAACTAACTATAGTAATTGATAATGTTATTACTATGATCAAAATCACATGACTATTGAGTTTCACGGCGAACTACGCTTGCGCGTACATACGAATTACGATGATGGTTTTAAATTTTAAAACGAAAAAAAAATTCCTGTGGCTTTATTTTTGAATATTTTCAATTAGTTTTTTTTGTATTCAACTCGTAATTTTTTATACTATATGTGGTTTGAAGGAACGTTGATCAAGCGTCACCACCCTGTATAATATTAAAATAATTATAAATAATATGAAAACAGTGATCAGAGGCAACTTCAACTTGCTATGAGCGGTTTAGCAGGCAATTTCAACTTGTTACTTTTGTGGTACAGTGATTCTTAAAATTTCACTCTCATCATTTTTTCATAACGCGCCTAAAGAAGTACCTATAAATTCAATTTCAAATTTCGAATTCCTCATTAAATGTTTAGACATTTATTAATTTGTTTGCACTTTACTATGGCTATATTAATTCAATCTCAAAATGTACTTACTCCATTACGTTGTTCTAACTTCTAAGACTTAAAGTAACGTTTAATAAATAGCAATAGGCTAATAGGTAATTGCGAGACTTGCAAGACTCTTGCTGCAAGACCAAGACCAAGACCAAGACTTGGAGTGCAATACCAAGACCAAGACCAAGACCAGATGTGTTGGCGCAAGACCAAGACCAAGACTGGCTAAGTCTCGTCTTGTTCTTGCATTTGGGCAACACTAATATTACGTAATACGTACTCACTACTTAGATTACTAATATTTGAACATAAATTATAATAAGCTAAGCATTTAGAAGAAGAAAGGTAGGCGATTGTATATAGTATATAGATATGTACAATGAACATATATACTATTCAACATCTACGTTGATCTAATCATCCTTAGGGCAATGCATAATGCCTGAAGAAACTATATTAATTAAAATGTAAGGTACACTGTTCGTTCTCGGTAACTTTCACAAAGAGAAACTACAATTATGAATAATAATGAATTAATGTTAATGCAATAGCTATTAACGACTTTGGGACAGTCAAATGTGACTTCATATTATTATTATCAAATATTCTTTAAAGTTAAAAAATCGCTAGCAAACAACGTACCTACTCTGGATTTAAAAGAAGTATAAGAACTCAATTATTCCAATTTGAAGAGCTGTTTTTTTAAAATAAATAGAGGCGTCAATGTAATTGGTAAAGTGAAATGAAAATAGAGCCACTTTTGGCTATGAAATAGAGTAGCATTGATATTTTTACAAAAATACAGACGTCTCGACTATTCGATTATAATCGAGTCGGTCAAAACTACCAAAAAACTACTACTAACAAAAAAGTTTTTTTTTAAATTTGTGTAGCTAGTTCTAGCTTATAGACTGTTACAGTATGATAACATGTTCTATACTGTAGAATGTAGATATAATTCGTTTTTAAAGATAATTAATTTAAATTATCTGGTTACTTAACGTAAATTTCATATTTTAGGGCAATAACCGTATTTTTACCATTTATCATTTTTTCATTACAATATGGATCCAACCGAGAGGTCGTTGACTTCTTTAATAACTTTCTTATATTTTATTTTGTAAGCGTTTAGGCGAAGAATAAAGTTCTTTATTATCGTTATTAGCGATGACTTTGCATTTTAGAGAAATATTTTAGTGATCGTTGAAATAAAGTTAATTTTGTTTTTAATTGGTCGTTGACCTACAGAATAAATTAGCTTAAAAACTAATATTACTTCAGATTAAACAATAGTTGAGCTATCTTTACTAGTTATGATGACAAAAATATTGCACCTAAAAGGAATTTTTTTTTTAAACTCTTTACAACGGAGGAGATTAACTCCTCGCTTGTATACATTTTTTTATTTGGTTAAATTATATGAACAGCTGAATAAAATTAAGTAGCATTTGGTGGTATTTTTAAATTAATAATTAAAGGAACTGGGATATTTTAAAAGGTCAGTGATTAATAATAAGATTGTAGAGAATATCAATACGAATAAAGATTTTAACAATAAACTTATTATTATTTACTTTAAATGTAAAATGTGTAGTGAATGAGTACCCTGAAAACTAATAGCTCCATTGCTATCTTATGTTTAGTTTGAAGCCATATATATAGCAGCACTAGTGAAAATGGAAACATCTTATTTCATTAGCATAAGCCTGACATTTCTAATGAATATTTGTATTTACTTTAGACATGATTTACTTAACGCTCCTTTTAAGGTTTGTAAAAGAAATCCTATATGTAGTAGAGGACAGTTAAAGCTTACTACACATAACACAAATGCGACAAGTACGCCGTAACAATCGTGCAAACCTTAATTTATTAAGTTGTGTAACTTGTATAGTAACTTATCTATTTAAAGGAAATAACTTAATTACTTATATTGTATTAATTATATTTACATTAATATAATTAATATAATATATAACTATTGTAATCAGCATGTTAGTATACAAAAATTTTAAAAAATCAGTTGTCATATAGTTTTAATCTTTGTATTAAGTAGAAAAAAAAGTAACCAGTAGACCAGTAGTACATATATTTGTCAAAAATATTATTAATAACAAAGGTAAGTTAAAATTTACAGTGTCGAGTAGAAAAAATTACGTAAAAAAATCTAGATTTGTTTCTAAAGAGTGCATTCACATTACATTAAGTTACATAATAAAGAAGTACATTCACAGTGTGCTAACATAACGTTGCTTTTAGGCACGAAGGCACAATAATTGTTCTAAATAGAGATCAGCAATAATATCTTGTGCGAATTGAAAATGTAAACATAACCTCCTCCTTTTTTGAAGTCGATTAAAAATCGTATTAATAACTTGTATCTCATAATTTTTTTGTCGATATTTTGACTTACTAAGTAATGCGAAATAAGGTGTACAAAGTAGTTTTCCCTTAAAATATTTGTTTGGCATTGTTTATTTTAATTACCATAATTATTAGTAAAAATCCGCATACAACGTTAGACCCGCATGTGCCCGTATATGAATATTCAACGTCTTGTTCCAGCCGTTGACTTCTCATAGATGGATAACAGATAAGTATACAAATGACACCTGGAGCGGTGTAATGTATGGTCGTGGTAGAGACGCGTGGCCGATTGCAATGATAGGATCGGCTTTTATATTTACATGCTACATAGATATTATTTTATTTTGGGTCAGTATAGTAATAATATCGTTTGTAGAGCTATAACTATTTTTTGCATTTATTTAATTTGACAGGCTGAGATAGAATAACGAAAAGCACAAGTTTGTTTAGGACTTTTTTATAATTATTAGTTAGCTGAAGAGGAGTTGCCAGAGTAGTTTTGATTTTGATTGTGACAAGCATATTTCATCCAATTTTGTTTTATAAAATTATTTTCTTATCGGATGGGGTATAAAACTAAAGGGATTCATATTGATAAAACCTTAATAAATATATGGCTTACAAAAGTATATAAAGCTAAATTTGGAATGAGAAAAGACAAAAATAGAAAAAATATTAATTCCAAAACAACAAAAATACTTTTGTCACTTTAAATATGAAAAAGTTTGTGTTAAGTTCATAATATCCAAACATATAAAAGCAAACGGATAATCTAAAGACTTTTTATTATGCTTTTATTTACGCTCCATATTGTTATCGTGTTCTGTTTGAGCAGCTTTTGGACACTATCTGTTATGTAACAAAATATTATATATCAAAATGAATGCATAAGTATTAATTAATATTAAAGTTTACTACAATACTATATTTAAAGTAATTTAGTAATTTAGAAACACGAAAGTAATTCTGAAACAAACCTTGAATCATTAATATTCCGCTGTGTAGGAGTTAATTATAAACTACTTCGTTTAAAATTAGTTACTTGATTACACCTACTCATATATTCTATGAGTTAAAAATAAATAGTTTATTATGATTCTATAAATAAACAATGTATAGTATGCATCATTTTATTATTAAATTATTTATAAATTACTATATATCACAGTTTTATGTGTGTAAATTCGTTAAATCCTTTCTTTTTCAGTAAATCCGTCATGTCAATGTTAAATATTGTATACACCCATATTGAGATCGCAAGGTCATCATTTTGATCGATTATTATTTACTTCGTTGAATAAATTGGAAAACAATTTTCCCTGACGAATCTGAAATATTTTAATACTTGACAATGACTTTATAAGTCCATAATATTGTCGCAAATTACGTAAAGGACTCGCGGCACTTGTCTCAGAACCAGTTCGAGTACAGTGTGTGAAGAATGTATTTGATATACAGAAATATAGTCTCTATTTTTTGGCTGTTAAGTGTTTATGTTTGTGGTTGGGTGTACCTAGCTAGAACCAGTTCTAGCTCCGAGTAAGGTCCCATAGACCCGGTCACAGGGCTGGGGAGCGTTACCCTTTGCAAACAAGTTTATTATTTTTGTATGCAAAATGTAAACGACGGGATAATGGTGCAATCGAATTTGTTCCCTTGTAAATAAATGAAAGGTTTCTCGGAATACGAACGCTTGATTTTAAACTTTAACGTATTTATAGAAGTAAGTGACTACGGAGATGGATCTACCAATAACAACTCGATCGGCAGCGAATATTGCACTATATAATACTAATATATTTATTTCTTTTTGTCATGATAAATGTAACGTTACGTGGTAACATTAGCGTTTATAATAATAATATAGTTAGAGTTTAATATTAGCGTTCTAGCTGAGGATAAAACTGCCTCTCATCACCAACTTTCTAAAATTGACATATGAAAGTAGACGATACAGAATAGATTTTTTGTATCTGCAATAGGTATTAAAATAAAATACGCTAATTAGTGTGACGTCATGTCACGGTATATGGAAACGTATCTTTTAACGTAGTAAGATTAATTAAAAGACTAGCGACGTATCCTCGCTTCGCTCGAGAGCGTCCTCATTTGCCATTGAGTAGTCTATTAGTGGGTAGTATGTTTTACTCCACATAATAATTTATCTGTGTTAAAAGTTTCAACTAAATTAATCTAGCCGTTTCAGAGTAGAGTAGCAACAGTATTGATTGAAAGAATGTAACTCCTACTCATTTTTAATAGTAGTCCGATAAAATACCATCATAACAAATATTTTTTGCTTCGCGTTGTTAGTTTTTATGAATATTTAATTATTATTTCCGATCGCAATCGAGAACCCTTCAATATAGTCAGGCCTAATGGTTGTCAATAAAGAGCAATATATAGAAGTCGCTCTTATAAAGCCTTAACACAAACGCGGTATTTGCTTGGAACGCAAGTCACGCGATATTCATGCGGACGGCACGCGACCGCCACCCTCAGCAATTTGTCGCTTGTATGTTTTCTAACCAACAGTCATGATTACAAAAGATTTCCATAAAAAACCTTTAGTAGGCATATTCTTGAACCATTTTTTTCTTTTATATTTAATCTTATTTATAAATCCTTTTTCGCCGTATATTCATACTTTACATGCGATAAAATTATGAATAAAATATTCTCTCAATAAATACAACTAAGTTTTACGACAAACATTTGTGCTCTTCTCGAGTAAATTATCCTAGGCCGCGTCACTATTTTACTATCGTTTCGTATAATTTCTTTTTTATATCTTCTTATTTCAGATCAAACAAGTCGTAAATTTTGTTGTAACATGCGACTGCACGGGAAGTTAAATTTATGAATTCATATAAAATAACATATAAAAACTAAATTAACATAATTTACTAAGATGATCCGAACCTATAGTATATTTTATTTTAATGTTGTTTAAAATCAGTTAATTAAATCGAGCACGTTCAAAAAAACTCGTGCAGTAAAAGTTAGGTAACAACAAGCTAATTAAAGTTTGACTTTTTGTGAACTTTCATTAATTAAGTAGGCTTTTGGGCCAAATTAATTATACATTTAAGTTTGAATTAAGTTACAAGATCATTTATTAACATCATTATATATGAATTTCTTACCCACGACCCCGTGGAGCCCCAGCGCTTGAGCCTTTTCCCGAAAATGTTTTGGCACTGTGAGAGACAGGACACAGATGCGGCAGCTTGGATTTTGCCACTAAAACTGTCAACCCTGTCCAATGTCATTGTTCACTAGCACATTAAAATCCCAGAGCGAAAATTCACTTAAATTCGTCTATTCTAATGCAAACTTAAGTTAAGTAAGTAGTGGTACGCGTAATGTAAGAGGTGTTAGGCGTGCGTGCGTTCGCGACGCCGCTTGCACCGTAAGTGTGCGGTCCTGTTTTCCACCAGGCGGGAAAGCTACGCCCGCCCAAAACAGATGCGCGGATAAAGTAAGCCCACAGTCAGATATTGGTGTCATGTCAACACTAGTGTTGTAATTGTGACATCCGATCTAACTATGTACGTCTACTTTGATAAAACTTTCTTAATTGAAATCTATTATGTAAATACGCTTTTAATACTTATCTTCACTTATTGAACCTACGACCCTTTAATTGAGCTTTTTCTTCGCGAAGACTTTACTTGATTTTTGCTCTGCTTAGCTATATTTTTTTTTAATATTTTTATAAAATATAGTATCATTGCGGTATACCTACAATAGATGCCGGCTGTTGTGTATCTTTTTAAAATATCTATGACTAATTGTTCGAAAACTCTTGTTACGCATGAAAGCTGTCACAAATCACGTCGGAGTAAGAGTTGAGTTTCCCAATGTTACCTTCGACTAACATTATGGTTTTCATTAGCGTCATAAATGTTATAAATATATATAAATGTTGTGTGTCTGGCGGAGTCTTATCTAATCCGGTCAGGGCTATTGGGTCGGGCGGCACACCCTCGTTGAGGACCTCATCCTATAGAAATTGGCTTATGTCAGAAACTTTAATTTCGAAATTCTAAAAAGGCGTAGCATGAAAACTTTAAGGATTATTCATAAGAATAAAGTATTTTTCATATATTATTTTTTAATATTTCATTTGGTTTTAATAACAAACAAGTCTTGAGTAATTTTATAATAACGGTTTTTTATCAAATAAAAACATCTACTAATTACCCATATAATCCCCTTAGGAAAGATGAGACGAAAACAAAATAAAATATCGCGTTGTATGTAATTCTTTAACCAATACCGTTTTAAGCTTTCATATAAAATATCAAGTTCATAAGACGTTATTTTCTACAGCTTTAATTGTTATATTAAATATAGGATGTAGATTGTAGATATCAACAGTTCCATAATCGTTTTGCTTTATGAACAAAGACTGTACATAGTAAGTGACGTTTTTAAATACCTTTCATCATCGATTTGCTTCGCCGATTGAACTTTCGTGCGAGCCGCCCATTTGTTTCGACGTCAAGACCTTGACCTTGTATTATGAGTCGACCCTTAAATCAGACCCACTCCACATAGTAATTAATTACTAAGCGATACGCACTAATTACTGCCATCTGATAAAACGGAAACTTACAAAATAGCTGAGTGGGAAGCCTTCACTTCACTAACATATCTAGGTGCTTATAATGATTTTAAATATTTTGTAATATCCGTAATATGAAATGCTTGTATGCAACTTGTTAAGTGTACAATTGCATACTATAAGTTACGATAGTCGTTATAGGTTGATAGCTCTAGTTTTTTCATAATCGTTGAGATTAGATTAAAAATGAAATTGATTTTGTATTCGTTTATATAATAGGTACCTATATATTATACACTGTTCGTACATACACGGCATTCACGACAGAGTAGAGCTCATTTCCGTTTTTCGCCAATATGAAAACCATGCTAGTGGGTATCTCAGATTTGTGCTTACTCGACAAGGCCATACAAGGTACGCGCAGTCATAATGGAGTGTTAGTTACATGCTATTTACATGCTTTACTGTGCAACAATAGTTTTATTTGGTAAGATTCTCGTTATTGAAGGTACCTACTTTAAAGTATAAATATATAGGTTACTTGATTTAACAAAAAAATCGAGATGATATGAAGGGCAGGGGTAGTAAATAAATTTTAGTTTCGAATGATTATTTATTTGAAAAAGTTAACAAGAAATAAAAGAAGCAGTCGAGAGATTACTTTTTATAGAAAATATAGTCGTAATATGGCAGAATAGTCGTCTACAGCCGGTTTAATTTGCTTAGCTATTTCACAAGCAATGCATAAAATTGTATTGAATTATATATTAAAATAATAGTATGAAATATTAAATACTGTAAATATTCAATTAGAATACTTAAATGAGCATGATGCGAAATTTAATAGGTAGTACATATATGGAAATAAACTAGAGCATATAAATCAAATCTTCCTCTTTAGAAAAATATTCAGTCGTCGCTCGTACTGCAATTTTCTACTTATACTGCAACATTTACCACAAGCTCAAATCATTTGACAGCTTCACGCGCTTTCGAGTCACGCGAGAGGGAAATTTTCTACCTGACAAGGCCCACCGCAGTATATATTATCACGATCGCGGTATTCTTAATTTTATTTAGTCATTAAGATAAATAAACATCGTCTGGATAGCATTCAATTTTTATAGAATTATATATAATACATAAAAATATTAAAGTAAACAGGAATGTCATTGGCCATTTGAGTCCCGAAATAACTCATCTGTATTCCTTTCTGATACTTGGTTTATACAAAGCGAAATTTAACTGAGAAAATCCATTAGGTATAATAAGTCATAAAAAATAAGTACAGTCAGTATCAGTCAGGTACTCTCAGTTTTACAACCTTGTGTTTTAGCGAAAATTATAAACAAATAAAAATCCAACCCTGTTCTTTTGTTCGATTTTCCGTAAGTGTAAATAATTTCGTTTATAGTAATATGCATCCGTATTTTCAAAGGGTATTTACTTTATAAACAATTTTAGCATAAAACAAATTTTTTCTTCAAGGAAGATATTAGATTTCTCAAGTGCATTATTTTGCTGCCGATGATCATAAATTCCTAAACGATGCGATGTGCGCGGCCACCGCAAACTGTAAATCTTAGATATCGTATGAACTGCGGCGAGGAAGTGTTTATCATGAGCAATGGGCATGTTTTTACAGCTACGAGTTTATTTTATTTCTGAGCGAGTCGATTTGTGTAATATTACCTTATAAACTTCTACATAATTGCATTTTACTATCTTTGCTTTACTCGTATGTTGCCGTAACATTGATGTGTAATAATTGTATTTATGATATTATATAGGACTAGCGACTCGCCCTCGCTTCGCTCGTGATCTTCCCTAAGTTTAGCACAGGCAAAGCCGCGGGATCCGCTAGTTATGCATATAAACCTTCCTCTTGAATCACTCTATCTATTAAAAAAAACCGCATCAAAATCCGTTGCGTAGTTTTAAAGATTTAAGCGTACATAGGGATATAGGGACAGAGAAAGCGACTTTGTTTTATACTATGTAGTGAAGGTTATAAATAGTTCAGTAGATATCATTTGGTATGTGCTAGGATCGTTGTTTGTGTACGCTACATGTGAATAGAACGATACGCAGATTTCAGAAGATTTTATTATAATATAAATAGTGAATTGTTAGAGGGAAATTTTGTAAATGTTTCAATTCGCGTTAATTCAAGCATTACAATAACGTATGAAGTATATTCGTATTATTTATTTTCAGAACAATTTCATGATTTGGTAAGCTTTATAAAGCTTATATAGTAAGTCGTATAACCTTAAAATTATAATTTATCTTCTGACAATAACACAGGGATACAGTTTGTTCTATTTCTCAAGTTAAAAATACGCTCACGGGTCCCTTAACACTATCGTTCGTATTCAGCTTCCAGAATTAGATTAACTAGTTCTGATTTATCTACATAATATTGAAAACTCGTTTGAAAAGCTATTTTAAAACCGGGTCCTCCAACTTTGCCTGCGAATATCAACTGGAGCTATCTCAAACTCGACTCCATGACGTCGCGTCGTGCAGAATCACGTTTAACAAGCGAGGACGTATCTTCGAACCGTTCACTTGCACCCACTGACGTCGACGTATCTATAAATAAGGTACACTCTATTTGCGTGACAAGACGCCCTCGCAGACTCGCAGGTAATCATTTTAAACGATAATCTATAGTATGCGTTGGATGTCGTATGCGATAGTAGTGACTAGCGAGGACGTAATACCGGAACGTCGCGACGATGATATATTATGTGTTGTGTCACATTTGTTTAGTTCGCATTTATCAACTTTATAGATATTTTTTGATGTTTTATTACAAATTATGTTGTTAAACGATTATTTGACAAGCTAAGAAAATATAGACTTACGTGTTTAATTTTATAACTACGTATGGTTGGCACATTTACCTGAAACAAAAATGAAATCAATTAAGTTTTAAATTCACAATAAATATTGCAAGATAAAATACTAAAAAATAAAAGTATATCATAATCGTTGTAGTTGTCGCAACCAGATTAACAAGGTCTGTTAAGCTTGACATTAAAATTATTATATTTCATATTTCAATTTAATGGTGAACATTAACTATTAAGGTAATATCGCAGTATGTAAAAGCGTACGCTTCCATAATAAAGGTGTCGGCGACACTTTTGCCCTGAATTTCATACATTATTGAATGCAAGGAATGTTCGCGTGCACCTTTAGTATTTATCGTAATTTATCTAAATTATTTATACATTTGTTGGAAATCAAAATCATACTTTTCTTAATTTACCAATTTATTCATGTAAATATGTATTTACATTTGAATAAATCTACGTTAAGTATGTCGCAATATTGACACGGCTTTATGTAATGTACACGTAACTTTGCTTTTGGCGCCTCAATTAACTTCACTCCCCGATACACATAAATATAAAAGCGAAGCGCTATTAAGTATATTTCTTAACACCTTATATTTTAGAGTCATTTAAGGAAACGTATGTTCAAATTAGGACACATACAGGTTAGTTGATATCATTTATGCATATTGCAACGGTTCTTGCTAATGGGGTCTAGAACGGGACTCTATCCCATAACTTTGATTAATATTGAGCATGAAACTAGAAAAATATGTAGGTATGTATATATATTAGTACAAGTAAGGCAATATCTAAGCTTTCAATTAAATGGAGCGTAATAATATGGGTACAGCACATTAATGGAAAATGTCGAATTTGACGATTATTTAGGTGTTCTGGTAATCAAGCTTCTCTGTTTGCATAGTAATGTGTGTATGAATATTACTATTACCAAACCATTTTAAAATACATATTCATTTAATATAAGATAAATTCTGGTAAAACTCATCTTTCAACAAAATTTTAATAAACCATAATGACATCTCTTCAAAGTATCCAGATATAGATAGAATTTACTATATAGATATAATTTCTGTGTTACAATTTTTTAAAGACGGCATTGAAACAAAAATCGAATCTTGAAAATAGATTTCTATTAATAATAATTATCAGAAATATACGAGATCTTAATAAAACAGCAATGTAGTCTAGTATTTGTTATCCAAGGAATATTTGCCGGTCGTCGGCCGACCGCGACAGGCCGGCCCACTTCCGCAACCACCCACACGATCGGCTTCTGATCTAACTGCTCGTAATGTGTGTAACGTTATCCGAACCGTGAAATGGTCACTGTTTCGCGAGAATTTGATATGCATAAGCGCAATATGTGTTAATGCTTAGACGAATTTAGCATATTTAGAATGAAAACAGACTAGAGATCTTTGCGAACCTACTCGTATAAGATACCAGTGAATACATCTTGCTTCGCTCGAGTGCCTTTGTGTCACACATTATATTGATGAGGCTATTCGACTTTCCGACTTCATTTAAAGTTATAAATAAATAGTAAACACATTTTTATCGGAATAAAAACCTATAGCTATCTAGATAGATATAGATATGTATATAGCTAGCTACATAGCTAGTTATCAGTATTTCATACTATCAGAGCCATATTTAACTTTATCTAAAATCATAAAAGCCTTCTTGTTAGTAAAACATTTTTTTAAATCTGATGGGTAGATTCAGAGATACCTTCCTGGATTTGTGTATTTTACCAACGCCCTAAAACTTACATCTTTCAAATTTTGTCTCTTTATAATATTAGTCCAGTTTAATTTCTAATTTTTAATAAAACACGAAGTACATGCTCCATGGATATTATTCCAAGATCTGGGTCATGAAACTAGGCTGCAATGGTATAACTGCTTGGGTACGTTAAAGGGCTTAGATTGGATGCCTTTAAGGCTGTAAAAAAGCAGTTTTTCTCTGTTATATTAGCTGATCTGGGATCAACATTTATTACTGTCTATAATAAAAAGAGATTGCGGATTTGGTACTAAATTAATATCCACCGGAAGGAGTAAAGCACTGAAATATCGAAAATGGATCAAGATTGACAGCTCGACAATACATTACAAAAATTCGCAGTCGGTCAGTTTATAAGGTTAATGTGATGGCACAAACATTGTCAAGGAAGTTGTGTGCTCGAAAAGATTAAGAAAATAAAGGGGTGTTAGTAACGAGAAACTTTTTTGTTAATGTGCTGATTTGTTGAAAATCCTTCAAAGTTATTTAGAATAACAACTACTTAAGTAGGACGATGCTTTGTTCGTATGCATTTTTATAGACATATCATATCAAATATACAATGAATAAACAAATTTATTTAGTGGACTATTTTATTAATTTTAATTACATTATTATTTTTATATCAGGTTTTCATAAAGTACTCTGAGAACTTAGATTATAGTCATCAATGGGTCACATCAGCAATCGTGACTTGGCAGTGCTACGAATTTTTCATATGAGCATCCATTGTCTATGTACTAACGATGCTGCATTCTTCCTACACTTTTTAGGTTACAAGGTTGTTTCAGCTTTTGTTCTGGCACTAAAGAAGGGTGTAATAATAAAATATCTTTCACACTGATTGTCATATAAAATAAGAAGATTTCGCGTTACGTCACTTAAGAGAGTTAATAGCCCAAGGCTAGTTATGGTCCATAAAAACACGGAACTTTACTATGCCATGACACAAGGTTATTATGATTTTTATTGCCATTTTTAGAAGACGACACTTTGAAAGCAACTAAAATCTAACTTACAATAAGCTATGAGAGAAATACTACTACTTATAGTACTTATTGTACATATACATTGTATACATTATGTAGCGAGACTACTAAATTAGTCTAGTACTCATAAGCATACTTATTACATACTTAATTATTTTTTAATTCTATTTCTCTAAAATCTATATCAGAACAATACAATTTTGTTTAAAGGCTTTGATAATAATAATTCCGAACATCTTTTCCTAACAATAAAAAAAATATTCATAGAATATAATCTTGACTAAGTGTCTATTAATATTAATCATAGCGAATGAAAGTGTTAATATTAAAACAAGTTTATTAAAGTAGGTAAATGTAAAAGCAATAAAGATGTAAATGTTCTAGTACTAATGCCTCTTTAACTAATAATAGTGTAGTTCCTATAAATTAACCACTGAATAGCGAGTGCTAAGTCAAGACGTCGACTTTCATAGCCTCGGAACACTGGTGTTACATAGGATGTGGGTTTATAGATTTTCAGAATCAATCTAGTGCGACCACCTTTAACTGCGGACTCGTAAACCTTTGGTTAAACTTATGTTAAACGAGGTCGATATCTATGGTTTTCCTGCTAATTTATTGCGTACTTTTATTTTTGATTTAGGTCAATGTTATTTAGTTTCTATAACGAAACTCATTTAGTAAATAAAGTAAAAATAAAGAAATATACTTGATTACACTTTTAGTGTATTTACAAATAATAACGCATTATAAAACAAAACATTACTTTACTTTTAGGTATACTGTTAAGTATACTCTGTGCAGTTTCAAACGATTCGTAAGATCTGGACGTTGAGAAATTTAGCTCTTTTATCTCCATTTGACCAGGAAACGACTTATTTACGATGTCCCCGGTATTGCACGAACCAAACAAAGCTTAAGTGTTAGTGCATTCTTTAAGTGTCCTAATTTCTAACTTACTCTTTTGTTTTGACCTTATTTAATAATTATGTTTTGGTGCCAACATATCCCTTTTTGAATTAAAAAAAAACTACGCATCGAAATGACGCGACGTCCTTGATTCGATGACCCCATTAAGAAGGGTTCCAGGTCTAACGTATATATGTGGGTTATTTTCTACGAAATAGAGCATTTGTCTTTGTAGGAATATGTCACAGAGGAATGCGAGCTACGCGGGCGCCGCGTAGGAAATTTAAAACCCAATTAGCGGTTGAAGACACCGCGCTATTATTGTAATGAACGTGTAAAATAAGCGTTATTTTGGACGAGCGAATAGCCGTTTATTAATAGATCGAGTATTGCAAAATACATGGCCGAATTATGTCAGAATATTAGTATATGCGTGGTTTGATGGGACAGAGCGTGCCACGGAATTGGCTCTGTCGTAATACCCCACAAGTTACAAGTATTTACTAGAAGAGTGCCACGTGCAATAAATCTGCCCCGTCGCTCGACCCGATGTCATTTATTCTATTTCGGTAAGTCACAATAGCTTTCATCACGTGGCGTCTATATTTATTTACATTGTATTGGTAAAACGTTTTCCTTCATGTTATTTTTTTTTCTTTAGTCTTAGAAAATAACCAGGCAAAAGTAATTTATATGTTTCACTACATTAAATAATATGTAGTAATAAAAAATAATAATGTGTTAGTTAGTTTTAATGAATCTTATTGTGATAGTTTCTAATTAACGTGTATAAAAAAACCTGTTCTAGATTATAAGACATCGTTTCTTTCAACAACAAAGAAATAAACAGGCGTTTAAAATGGAGCATGATGTTACGGTAGCTCATCTGCAGAACATTAAAATATAATTGATTGGGAAATGTAGGAAGGTATTCTTTTCTACGAAAATATGTGTGTACAGTCTTTAAAAATAACCTTTTAGTTACTGATGTAAACTATGCGATTCTTATTTCGTACAAAGTGAATGTGTGTATGTACGAAACAAATATTTGTCGCGGTCTGCTTCATACAGCTAAGTTCAGCTGCCTTTGACTATTTCATTCATAGTGAATAGTTGGTTTGCTTATTAGAATAAAAAGAAATGTATTTAATGTCATTTATGTTACAAAGAAGAATAATTATAGCAATACATCATTTGATTGTGACGTAAGAATATATGACATAAAAGTAAAAAAAGCAGGTCTCTGGATCAGTATTAACGGCCTTTTTAAGACCATCCTCATTTCTTTCCCGTAGTTACATATGCTTTATTTAATGTAATATGTAGGTAATAAACCTTAATAATGTTATACATTTGTCTTTTGTACTCGTATATATACGGTTACAACTAATTGTGTTTATATCACAATATATTTCTATTTTTACCAAAAAGCTTTAATAAGAATTTTGCAACATGATGAAACGATTTCTAATAATAGTAAACAAAAATAACTTAATTCATGTAAACGAGTTTTACACAATCTGTTGAAGGTAAATAACTAAGATGTTAATCTTTTAAATATTTGTACATCCCAGTTCCCCAGACAGTAGAATTCTGTAGAAAACGGATGTTATGCAAAATTTCTAGTACGTTTGTATTTTAATGTTGTAACCAAATAACACCGGCGAAGATATTTCATCGATAATAAATATTCACGGGTGATATAATAATTAGGCCTCTAAAGAAATAAAACGATGACTAACATGTACATTGTACGAAAACTCGCATATTATAATCTATACCACTGTCTAGATGGGTAAAATTTTCTTATATTTAGAAAAGAATTTTGAAATTGTGCTAAATAGGAGATAAAATTTGGTACGGAAGCGTTTCATTTCTATGCAAATTGATGTAAAAGCTTTTTGTTTGTATTGGAATATCCCATTGAAAAATAAATATAGTGTTTGGCACTTACTCGAAAAATGTAATAAATAACAATATTGGGTTTTAACAAAGAATAAAGAAATTCTTTTCGAATTTTATAAACTTTTAAAGTAATGTAGAGCTTATTCGCTTTACTTGCTTAAACTTTTGCGTCAAAAATACAGTATATGTAAAATTATACTATATATTATAAAGCCTTGTTTTATAATAAATACCGAATATACTTTCATACGCATAAGTAAATAAACTATTATAATGATATTAAAAACAGACATTTCAATTTTATTTATAATTATTAGGTAACGTTGCAAATATTTATAATACTATAATTAATAATTATTCTGATAGTAGGCGGATAAAGTACTACAATCATTCACTTTCCGACCTCGCGGAATCCGTTACTCTGGTCCTTCCGACCACGCGTCTAATTAATACTACACCGTTGCATTCATTCGTTATTCGCTATTACTTGATCAAGTTCATTTTTACGTGTGGGTTAAGTAAATGAAATCTTATAACATTACAGATTATCTTTTATAGGAGATATGTAATAAATTTCTGAATTTAGCATTTATAGGTCTTTGCAAAGTAGTACGTACATAAAATTCAATGGATCACTATGTAGATATTATACAACCAAATCCTCCGTCGCATCTGTCTGTCTGTTCGCGATAAACTCAAAAACTACTGCACCGATTTTCATGCTGTGTTTGTTGTTGTTGATTCTCGAGTAAAGTTTTAGTATAAAATTTGTCAAGTTTTTGTATATATTTACTAGCGGATCCTGCGGCTTCACTCGCGCTAAATCCAGGGACAAGCCCGAGCGGAGCGAGGGCGATTTGCTAGTATGATTATAAATTTAATATTTGAGTAAGATGAGTATTTTCAAAATGCATTTAAGACAATAAGTATAATATTATTTTAACCCTTCACATAATCTTAAAACGATTTCATTCTTGATTTTTACATATGTTTGTGTTGTAATCCGAGTGAGAACACTTTAAATATAAAATATTGTTACACGTCATTTTTAATGCACCGTATATAGTCATATTATTATCGATATTGAATTACAGTAAATGCATAAGATTTGTATGATTTCACTTCCTTGTAGGATGTGCGCTATATAATTAGCATATGACGAAAGAGGGCTAACAAGAAAAGAATACAAAAAAACACCAGACAATTATATTTCCATTGAAATTTAAGTAAAAGAAATGTGTGTATGAAAAAATTTATGTTTCATGTCTAAAGTATAATAACTTTCTTATGTTTTTGCGAATATTAGACATTTTAAATTAAAACTATCTTTTTGGATTTATCTCCAATTTAAATCCGAAAAGATACTTTTAATTAAAACGCTTGTATTTAAGTTGGTTTATATTTATAAAACTTTTAGAGATTGATATAAAGTTTAAATTGTAATGTTTTTAACCTTTAAACTCAACGTTGATTGACGTGACCCTTCCCCGAGCAAAAAGTTAATCCTATTACAAAATGAAGTTAGCTTAAAACAAATCTATTAAGAATACGTCCAAAACGGTTATATCGAAAAAGTGATTTAATTTTATAACGAGGCAAAGTTCAAGGGTCAGACTGATCCCAAATTTATTAGAGGATAATCATACTATGACTTGTAGAAGTTCCTGGGAAACACTGTTCAGAGTTCAAACTATGGCATAATATAGATAAACTCATACATTGAACCTAATTAATTAAAAAATAAGTTTTTTCTATTTAATAAGAATTAGATCATAAGATTTGTAAAAGGTACAATCTGATGCTCGATACATTCAGCATCTGCATGCACATTGCACAGGACATTAATATTATTTCTGAAAAAATTGACGTTTCATAAGGTGCAATAGCAATGTCTTTATGTTTATTTATTTACGAACATGTGTATTTTCAATAGTAAGAAGAAATATCGTAACTAATTCTAGGCTCGTAGGTAATTCTAATAAAAGTTGGACATGTATGAAATGCTACGGTAAAATTACTGTAATTTTAGTTCTACCGAGTTATTTTCATGTCAATGTTACATAGATTCACAATATGTTTTAAATATTATATTAAGTCGTAACACACTAAAAAAATACATTGGAGTCATAGTAAAGTCAAAACATTAAATTTAAAACAATAAATTTGCATTCGTATCTTATTTCTATTTATATAATACCTCGAAACATCACTGGGGATAGCATGTCGCGTCTGGGCATAATTTACGTATGTGGTCCGATCACAAAGAGACGTCGCTGCGTGATGACGGAACTGGCGCTGTGATAGCTGTTTATATGACTATTCAAATTTGAATAAGTGATATGTTTTGAAATTTATGATAAATACCTACACATCTGCTTTGTTGAGAGAAATTTACTCGTTAGTCGATCACAAAGGATATAAGAAAATAAGAAAGTAGAACAAGTGTTGACGCATTAACGTGCATTCGATTTTATACTTTATTCTTATGCCTTTCCTAATAGGTATTATTGCTTTGGCCTACTGATATATAAAAATAAGTTGTATTCAGCCCTTTTTTAACGTCCATGTTTTTCAAAAACTTGTAAGGTTTCTTTACAATGATTTCCTATACCTTAATTCAGTAAGAAATGTAAGAAATATTTGCACCCTGAACTTTCGACTGTTTGAAATAATGACATATCGTTTCAACCAAAAAATAATATGTTCTGATATGGTAGTACTTTGAAATTTGCCTTTATTAAATTGAATTTCTCTGTGTAAGAACTGTAAAATAATACAAAATAATGCGTGCCAAGTTGCTTTCCGTTGATGAATGAATGTTATACATTATTCGCACCTTTTGTTTCCCTATCAGTCAGACTTCATCAGGTCGATGACCGAGCTGTCCAACACGGAAGAGCTTATAAACTTTAGTACATATAAGCATTGACAGGCACGTAGTTGTATCTTCGTATCTTATGTGACTTTGTTTGGACGATTCGTCGTTAATTTTGTTATTAGCAAATGATAAGGCCGACTTTATATACATACTATTACGAAATTAAAAATAAAGAGTTACTAAATAACTAGCGATAAGACAAAAGTAATAGATATTTTATTAAATACGATCAGATATTACTCTTTTAAGTATAGTACGCTCACGTCAGTTTACATGCGAAAATCGACGATTGTAATTTATTATGAATTGATAATAATAGCTCTTAGTTATATGCAACAGCCATTTGGCACGTAATACGTATTTTTATAGTTAACAAGTGCGTTAAAATTATAAATTGAAATTAAAATTAGTGTGAACGCTTCTTAAGATAATAATTTGTCATGTGTCAAAGAAACATACTTTATAGCATAATTTACGCGCGGATACGACTTAACGTCAGCTCTACCACTCTACCCAGCAATTGTCTCGAGCGTTCAGGAAATGAAAATCTTGGGATAAACATCGGAAACAGCGAAATATTTCGCAGATTTGATGTGATAATTAATTAAAGATACTTGAAGTGTTATTGTTTTATAGCGGCTGCTCAATCGTATTTAACTCATATATTTTTGGATTGTATTATTTATGAAATACTGTTGTTTTCCCCAGTTAGGAATTTTGTTTGAATTGTACTTTTCCAACTAAATGTAGGCACAATTTATTTTCAATGTCAGGAAAATTAAAAACAAAATATATTACAAACTTCATCTCTTTTTTCCTATTAACTCCCACTACAAAAATGATATACGCTTGATATTTTTCTAAACGGATGACCACATTTCCTAAGTTTATATGTAATCTTTTACGATGACTAGTTCTTACTCATATAAATTAGCATAAAATAATGCAATTCACTCGAGAGTGTGTTACGTACATGTCACTTGCTCTTTGATTTAGAAATCAATATTTCGTGTATTTTACATAATTACTCGTAATGTTGCTTGCGAGTGTGTTAATTAGGTTTAAACAACCTATAAATAATAATGGTCTTAAAATTGCCTAATTGTAAACACACGTTGCAAGAATATATACTGCAAGAATATTTATGTATAAATTCTTACAAAATATTGGAAATGTATTTAGTTTTATTTGAACGTTGTGAATTGGACGTTATCAAGAGTCGTTACTTATCACATAGCCTTGTAATTTCACTTGTTCATTGATTACTTGGTGTTAAAATAATAACTTTCTTATACAAGTTATGAATCAGGTAACTGTATTTAATAGTTCGCTCGTCATCAGAAGAGTTAGACGTCATTGCGCCCAACATCATATTCGCACCCTAACTCTCTACTCTATATTTAACTTTAAGACAATATTATAGTCAATGTATTTCCTCTTTATGTATAAGAATTATTTTTGTAGGTTGTAAATCAAAGCTGAGTTATTACTTGTGGTTTTCAAGTAACTTTGTTGTGTTATAGATTATTGCTTGGAAGTTAAAGCATTTCAAAATATTAATATCTTTAAAATAGTTTTATAATATTTAATTTACTCATAGAAAATATTACAGCTTTCTGAAAAATAAAACAATAAGTATTTATAATTGGTTATTTTTAGTCACGTTTAGTCAGTAAATGTGAAACCCTCCATCGGCATTGTCGACTTAATTAAGCAAGTGGTAAATTTGCTTACCGCGAAGCTAAAAATAGGTAATAAGAGCTTTCACGTTTTCAGTCACTAAATAAGAGCATCGTACTGGAAAACAAAGATAAGCTAAGAGTGATTTTAATTACAAAATACAGTCGGTTTTGGTTTAAAATTGAAATCTATTGTTATCTTTGTTAAAATTTTGCTCGAGTTTGAATTTCCTTTTATTATAGACCTATAATCTAAATACAAAATATTTAACTGATTTCATTTCATTAATTATAATCACCGTAAATAATAGTGGACAGTGTCTAATCAATCTGGATTTCCAAATGTAGCCATATAATATGTATTCAATAGTCGTATATAAATGTGCGTATCTTAATTACCATATAGTATAAAAACAAAATGAAACTGTACGCGGGGTGAAAATAGAAACGATAACAATATATTTATTTTTAGCATGTACTATACGTGAGTAGGTCAACTCGAACCCATTCATCACTCATTGGCTATTATTACCACGAAACTAACAATTTTCCACAACCACAAAGGTGTAGACTGTAGTGCATATAGATTTATTAGTAACTATGATGATTAATTTGCAAAGACTATGTATAGAACACCCAAATTCTTGAAGGGGAAGTGTTATTTAGAAAGAAAACATTATGTTAGTGTATCGCAATACCGTCCTACTCCCGTATTAATTTTGTTATGTAGATTACGAGGCCTAAACACTAGAATTGATTTAATTATTATTCGCCAATCACTGTTTCATAACCCATAGTATGTTGACGGATGGCCGTGATGTTCGCTGACGCATATTATATGAACATTACATTATAATTACTATTGCAATATTAGTTAGTAAAGCATAGCTTTAGTAAGTCATCACTATACTATTTAAAACTAAGTCGCTTCCCGCTGTCTGTGCCTATATATGCTTAGATCTCTAAAACTACGTCACAGAATTTGATGCGGTTTTTTTTAATAGATAGAGTGATTCAACAGGAAGGTTTATATGTAGAACTAGCGGAACCCGCGGCTTCGCTTGAACTAAGTCCCTAGTCTTTATAAAAAAAAGACTCGATCTCACTCACATGCAACTCACCCTCGGTCTCTCGGCTTCGTCTCTGGGTACGTTTTAACGGTTAACACACATTCCTTAGAGCTGAGATATTTTTAGAAGTAAAAAATAATGCTTATTTCAATGAGATTTAAACAGATTCTACTAACGACATATGAGCTGTATAAATATAATATAGAACGCTAATCCTAAAATATTTTTATAAATGACCTGTCTAGCAATATTGCCTTGATTAAGATCAAACGTGATGGAAAAGGGTCCGATGGAAAGTTTGTTCGTGGCCTCCGATGTATAAAATGAATAGGAGGTTTTTTGATGTCACATAAAAATCCGATTGCTCTATCGAGGTCGAGATCAATAGATTAATGACAAGGATGTTTTTATATACTGATATAATATTCTTTTAAATTATTATCAGCATATACATAACACGTGAAATTAAATGATCAATATCCCCGTTGAAACTGTTTGAAGTATTAAAATAATGATAATAATTGATCTAAGAACTAAAAAAGGCGTTTTTGATGATGATGGCTGAAAATTTGTGTATAAACTTACTAAAATAAGTCAAATCGAGACTAAATTCGAAGGTTTAACTAGTTGCTATTGTATTGTACTAGCAACTAACACTCGCTGAAAAAGATACGACTGACGTGAAGTAAAGACTTTTTGTAAGATAAAATTCACTCAGATCCTTTCTACTGTTCTGCCGCGATAAACTTGGTTCATACTATATTTTGATTCATGTATTTATAGTCTATTTATGGTGGATTGCTTATGTAGAAATATTAATAAATTTCACTTAATTAGAAGTAAGATAAAAACTTCCGGAATTAAATTCAAAGCTATAAGTGATGATACTAAAAGTGTCTAAAAATAAGTTTGTGATTTGTAATTTTCCAGCCCCTAACTACATTTATCTATGAAAAACTACTTCGAATAGTAACTCCGTGATAAGACAAATCGACAAATATGCATTCACATTCACAAAATTAGTAAGGACAAAGATTGACTTAGTAAAATTTAGGTTAGCGAGTGACGCAACAGCGTATATGAAGGAAAGAATCAAGGAAAGCACTTAAGGCAGCGAATGCGCTCTAATTGCGGTATGACGTTCTTGTTTCATATGAGATAATCAGACAAAGTGCGTGAGTGAACTCAAGTGTCTACATATAAGAAAAATATAGGTAGGTAATATTTTTTTATTATAAAAAAAGTAGTAGTGATATTTATGCATCTGTCTCAACTATCTACGAAAGTAGTAGGTTCGAAATTTTCTCCGGACATATTTTTAGCGTTCAAAGGTCAATCACAGACAGAATGTTTCTTTTATCAGACAACCATCACAAGGGAACCTGTTGTAAATGTTTAAGTTTATTTGCTCCTACACGTATAGAACTCAAAACAGTATTAAAAAAATGATATATTTATCGACATTATTATTGAGAGTAACATAACTTCAGCATAACCGCATATAAGGTTATTGGAGCAAGCCCATTAGCCTGTAAAAAATATTTGTTTTAATCATACATGACTTCAGTCACCTTGTCAAATAAAGTGACGCGCTCGCGAATATTGCTCTTTATTGGAAGCTTTTCGAAGAAGCTTATTTTTGTCTTAACGCGGATATTATATAATGTTGGTACAGATATTAAATTTGTTTTGGTAAGTTTTTAAGGTCATAATGATTTTAAGATAGCTCTTAAAGATGGTACTATTTGATAACTTTATTAATCACACAAATAAAATTAAAAGTGAAGTTTTATCAGTGCATCAATCTTAAATCTATTATTTTAGATGTTTATCTATTTTACACGATCTCTACACAACAACTGGAAATAAACAGGTCATAATTTTTTAAAAATAAATAAAAAAATAAAAATATTTCATAAAACGATAAAAATGTTAAATCTGACAATAACAAATATTTAGATAGTTTTAAAACAGAAAAAGCAAATTCAGGCAGGTTAACTGCAGGAAAATAACGTTGTTTACGAATAATGTAATCGTTGTAATAAAACATCCGAGTGAGACATAACTCATGTAACCTACGCAATCGCACACACGAGGCTACGCGATCTACGAGTATATAAGAAAATCTAACACATAGAAAAATTTGGGTCGCATCTCTGACAGTTCGCCCAATTTCGATAGGGATTAGACGATTAGAACCGCAATTTTCTAGGATAAAAACAGAACAAAATATTTCACTAATACTTCTCGTTTTATATCTGTCTGCTTAAACGATACTGATGACAGGCAACATTATTATCGTATTAAGGTTGAACATTGTATATTACGTTCCAAAACAATCAACAAACGAATAAGCGATGCTTTATATAATAGTAACCTAAATCTTTAAATTCCAATGGATATTTCTTTCAAAGAAACACAATGCTGATTAAGATTAAACTTCTCAATAATTTCAAACTGAAACGACGTTTCAGAAAGCTCGCCCTTCACGCTACTTTGTTTGATATTTCTATAGCATTGACCTAATTTTTCTTTCCCTGAAAGCGTATAATTTGAGGACGCAACTTTAATAAACTAAGTTATAAAGTAGGCTGTTTAAAATAACCTTCGCACGATCGCTGAAGTTTTATAAGATAGAAAGCTAAATATACATTTATTACGAGTAATTTTGAACGCTTACTTCCTACTCGAAGAGAAGTTTTTGTTGTATATGGGTAATAATTGAATTTCATCGATAAAAGCAAAGTTATAAACGAGGCGTTGGCCAAATAATCGTGTTTAATCAATAACTTATCAATTTACGTAAACATTTTCATCTTTTATGGAGGCTCAGCTCAAAATTGTAAATATTTTACAATAATTACACCAATTTGGTGTAGTGAGGAAAGTACTTAAAGAAATAACGTTGTCCATCAATCGTAATTACTACATACAATGGCAGTTTAAACGGTTTAGGTTACTTAAATGCGTTTAACAAATGTTTGACTATTAAATATCACGAAGGAAGCCATATGTCAGATTATATCTCGTTTTAAACACTACAACGTCATAATCATTATTATAACAAGTTCGTTATCAAGAGGTTAAATAAAATCGATTTCCGTAAGTGAGGCTTGTAATTTCGATAGATGAAGTGTCGATTATTTGTCATTTTAACGAAGCTCTTTCGTTACCAAATAAGGTAATGGCCACCACACACGTTGCATCTCGATTGCGCAAAAAGCGTAGCGCCCTGAAATTAACCCACCGCCATCGGCCGTGCTTAACGACATGTCTACTTGTGAGGAAGTGATTATTGTTTATTTTTATAATTACCGTGGCAGGAAGCAGTGACTTACTGCGACATGTGAGGCAACCGCGCCTCGCGCGTTAAGCGAAATAAAGTAATTTATCAGGGGGTAGATAATTAAGTAACTCCAATTATAAGCAATTTATGTCAAAAAAACGCTATGGAAAAGTCTCCGTTCCTTTCAGAAAGTTCATCAACCTAAGAGTAAGACAATAAAATCATCAACACAGATATATGTAACGGTTAAGGATATTCTTATTTGGTAGTTTTCCTAGAAAGTTTTATAGGGGTCGTTATCCCCTCAATCGGTTTTTCTTCTTCAACAAACTTAGATGTCTTCAACTAATCGGGTTTCACAATGTTATACCATAGTTCAATGAACTTGCGAATAGATTTTTTTACCACAGACATTACTGTATATTTTAAAAGATGTCCATTAATCATCATGTGTTGTTATTAATACGAAATTGTTAATAGAAAATTGCACTATCGTTAGTAGCATATTTATTAAGAATAGCGTAGAGAAAATAAATATGAAACTATGTAACAAGTAAATATATGTATATAATAAGCTTCACTAAGGCATCCTATACTGGTCTAAGAGCCGGTGGAAGATCGACCTTCACCGACCTGATAACCAGATGAGACATATTTTTTATTGAATATAATTTATAAACAAATATGCCTATAATTACTTGCCTATCTGAAAGTGCTCATGGCTATTTTTAATTAAATTAACTTTAATCGATTTTTTTTCTTCACTTTCATTCTTTTGATAACCAAATGAATTTTATTTCACTGTTAGTTTTTAATACACAGAATATGCCTCAGTAGGCTTGCCTACTCATTTTTGTGTATAGCTACCAAAGCCGATGTAAACAGGTAAGTCAATATAGGTGACTCCATCGTTCTGCTAACTTATCGAAAGTTATATCAAACTTTAGATTATTTTATTACAAAATCAGTCATATAGACTTGCCTGCAAAAAATCATACTTAAAGCACTGTTGCCTAGCTAAAAATAGCCATGAGCACTTTCAGATAGGCAAGTAATTATAGGCATATTTGTTTATAAATTATATTCGATAAAAAATATGTCTCATCTGGTTATCAGATCGGTGAAGGTCGATCTTCCACGGTCTCCTCTACTTTACATTTATGAGAGCATATTCAGAATTTCCAGCCTTTGAAGTGATTTTACTCGTAGTAATCATTTCAACCGCAAATCTAAGTGGAGGCTGTTGACTTGCTTATAATGTACACCGTAATATTATGGTGTTTACCATTTTATTATAATTTTAAACATTAAGAACAAAATAATCTTAACCTTAGTACTTATAGTTTACGGAGACTAAACGAATCATATGTAAGTCTATTTGTAAACACCTCTAAGCATTCCTTTTGCCTAAGAAGGCGAAATTATCTCATTATCAAAACCTACGTTGAATGAAGCGTACAGTCTTTACCTTGTAATTGAAAGTGGGTGGGACCAGAGTCGCCGATTTACGAGCACTTTTAAGTAATCATACACAATTACATTATTTAATCATGCGTAGCATATTTATCTAGACTTTCTATATTTGATTGTTGACATTCTAAACGTATGATAAATTACGAAATGTTATTTAATATTTATTTAATATTTATCACTATTGTATTTTTTTGGTAAAATAATTTTGAACTAAAAATTGCAGGAAGTAAAATTTTCTTTATATATATTTTCAGAGCTTTTCCTTGTTTCTGTTTAATCTCACGCCACGTAAGAATGGTAGGTCGAATTTTGATGGAGCTTTTGTTTAAATTAAAAATAAATCAAAATATGAAAAAGAAAAGTAAAGAACGCTCTCGTATTAAGTGGAATCTACATTTTGAGTTTGTACACACATGCATAATATGGTCCTATAGTTTGTATATAGTATATATACACATATACCTTGAAATGCTTAGTTTTGTAAAAATAATCTTCACACAAAAATTCTCAACTTTCATTTTGTTACACTTATATTTTTTGTAACGTTATTAGGTAAAATAGACTAATAGTTAACTGAAATAACTGTTGATAACTATAAACTTAATAAAGTTTTCAAGTAATCTATTTCACTTCAATATTCGATTTACCTGAACGGTCGGAGAATTTTAATATTTACATATCGTAAATAGATTCGTACATAAACACCGCAGATTGATCAAATCATACGTTTCAATGAATACACAAATTCTACCAGTCGTTACGAAGCGTTCGATATAATATGCTATATTTTAGATTTATTCTAAATAAATAACCTTATATTTTTATTTAATAAAAAATAATGGCAATAATTGGTAATAAGTGAGTAATATTATACTGTAACATCCAATATACTTTAAAATTACAATTTTAAAAAAATTGTAACCGGTTCTTACATTTTCGTCCTTAGTAAAAAATTAAATCATATTTATTCCACGGGAACTGTACATTATATGGGATGAAAATTAAAATGTATCTAACTCCACCGTTTTTGATTGAGTAGCAAACATCTATCGATCCAAACTTTCGTATTAATATTATAGTACCTAAAATATACCTAACTACTATTTCTTACATCATTATTAAACTGCATCAATAACAAACAAGCAACCGTAAGCAAGATTAAATATATTAAGTAAGCGCTGGCGCTTTTCGATTTGAACGTCAACATAATTTAGTGAGCGTCTGGTATCGGGTGATCGACTAACGTAATCAGATCCAGCAGTCGCTCCCGACTGATCGTAATATCTATTACACGGCGTTGGGCACGTGTTTACGGGTGATTAGATATTGTTGTATGTAGGTATACTCTTGTTATACCATCCAATTAATAAGTAAACTTAAAACTTAAAAGCTCTAGTTAACGGGATATTAGGAAGTAGTTTGCCATTTTTGGTATGCTAGGAAAAGATTCTTTCATTCTATCACCTACAATTATTAAGCAAAATAAAATGCCTGTACGTGAATGTAAAGTAAATAACATTTTTCTTGGAATTTGGAGTATTACAGTGTTACTTAGATAAATTGGAAAAATAAAAATCCTTATCAAATTTTACAGCGAATACAACACGAGTAGCATATGTTGATAGAGATTTAAGTCTTATACGTCATTGAACACATGCATTGATTCTTTTTTATATTTTCGGATCGATTAAACATTAACCTATCAACAATCATATTGGTAAAAACATTTGAGTCCCGTCCAAAATACTATAATAAATAAGGGAATAAATAGCAATAGTACTTTACATATATTAACTTCAACGTTGCCCGCGGCTTCAATGGAATATGTATGGGGCATTTGTCCTTGGTAAGGTCTGATGCCACATAACTCAGTTGAATGCTTTCTACTTCATTGTTAAATACAAATTTACAGAGTTAAGGCGAGAACAGACGTACTCAAATCAAAATAGTTGTAAAACATTATTAGAAAATATATGTTACTGATAATAAAATTATTTTAATAATGGGACTATTAACCTTTTGTTTACTAAATATTAAAATTGACGATGATCTGTCGTTTAAATGCAACCTTTGTCTTTCCTCATATTAAAGTGTACCCACAAGACCGACAGTTCTGAATATTTTAGCTCGTAGGATGCGGTTTACGTAAAGATACGCTCTAATAAACTTCACATGTTAAATTAAAACAGTCAAGGCAAAACTACGTTTTCAAATAATTTTAGATCTTGATAACAAAAGTCTTAAAATATGTTTATTTTATTTCCATGGTCATACGCGGAGGACATAAACTGCAACACTAAACATATATCGTTTTCTTAGACACATAAAAAATTAGATTTACAACAATAATATACAATGAGATTCGACTAGTCCTTCTATCGTAAGATTTATAGTGTAACATAAAGGAAATTCTTTAGACGTATGACCTCAGTTTCGAAATTATTTACGTGTGATAGTATCCTTAGTGCTATTTTCAGAGCTTTAGTATTTTGCCTTCACCTTCTTAGTACAGAGCTAGGCCATAAATAGTCATGGCAAGCTGAGCGAGACAAGGCAAGGTGTAGGTGTCTGTAACCAACCGCGTTTTAAATATCTTGAAATAGAATTTAGTTACAAATCAGTGGCCATTTTTATGCTCTAAAGGTAGACTAACTCTTTCAATTTCTGTTAGACTCTTATAATATCTATTTGTAATTATTATTCATAATCTATATCATACCATGGCTATATAAATAAGCACTTTTAAGTAAAAAAAAACAATTTCACATTGCGCTACAGCCAAGTCCAATAAAAGTTTAATATGTAACTATGACAAGATGAGTAAAATTTATCGGTCATATAACATAATATACATACATGTAATAAATTCGAAAAATAGGTCAGCTGGTCAGGTCCAAAACATATAAAGCATAATCTGTACATAAAGTTCATTTGAAAATTGTTACTCTTAAATCATGTGGTTTAAAGAATATGTACCTACTTGAGAAATTATTCATAAGCATAATAATAACCTTTTATGAATTAAGAGGTTTAAGTGTAAAATTACTTAAGTTTATGTTATTTAGTTAGTATAATATAAACTTGGTAAGTCAAAACATTCTATGTTGAAGGCTCTTAAAGAACAAATGACAGTTAAACTGACTATAGCAGAATTTGAAAATAAAATAATGGTTATCTATATAGAATCTAGATGATTACATTATTCTTCGTTTTTTAGTTATAGCAATTTAGTTGACTTTCTAATCTAAATCTCAAGTGTCAAGATTATTTCGGTACTTTTCTGCATGGACATTAAACACGCATTATAATATGTAAGACGGAAACTGTGAAAATGTTTTGAATTGTCAAGCTTTCATCTACATTATACACTAGTGTAGAAAGGGAAGAGAACACATAGAGATAATATGTACAAGAGTATAAAGATTTTATACATATTTAAATATAGTTACATAAAATAGTTACAACGTTATTACTTTATTAAATATTCTCGTAGGTTATATATTACACTCACGTAATCAGTCCTTTTGACAAATCGCTTATATTTACTAGGTGTTGACTTAATTAATATGTATCTGGTGTAACGACTTTGTTATGACAAACACTATAAATTTTGTTGATTTAGATTAGGTATTGATTTATCAATAGGGACATTCTAAAATTATAATTTCGTCGTTACGTATGTATAGTATTCAATAGCCTAGTTAAGGTCTTGAACGAGATTATATCTCGTTATATTACTTTTAAAAACTATTATTTACATTTCTTAAAAGTTATCAATATCGTCATAGCTTCGTCATCTAAAAAACGTTAAAGTTTAGTTAACATCAAATGAAAGTCTGAATATTTCTGTATAATATAAAAGTGAATCCCTTTCCCCAGGTCACGGCGGCCGATTTGGCTAATTCTTTTTTGTCGTGTTACTATTGTCAGAAGGTTCATATTATGAAAGAAAAAAAACTTGCGCGGAACGTTGTGCGGGTCGAGCGAAGTAAATATATAAAACGTATCATTCGAGTATATATTTTTATCTATCTATCCCGTAGCAAAAGTTAACACGTACGAAGGGACGAATCCGAGCGAAGCGAGGGCGAGTCGCTCGCGCTAGTGTAATATTATGAAAACATGTAAAAGAGGTCTAACTAGACGTATTCTATTAGTCTTTGTTCAATAGAACGAGATATGTAGAGTCTTAGATGAATGTACTACTATATATTATGTAGATAGGTACATATATTGATATAAAAATTAAAATATTTCAAATCAATATTATGTGATACGACGGCACACGTTAGACTTTCTCATGTCAAGAGTCAATCGCCAATAAACAGCGATTCTACTCTGCCTAACTACTAAACTGTAGGTACTTCCAAGTTATCTGTGCGCTAATAAACGTCTAGAAATGCTAGCTTTCAGTTCTTAGAACACCTAAATCTCCGAGTGGTGGAATGTCTTCCGTGAAAGTGAAACCAATATATACAGAAAATAGTCCCTATATTAAGGTGCTTAAGGCGTAACGGTGCAATCATGGAAGGGCTATCGAAACATTAAGACGATGTTCAGTTATAGCGTCGAGAAATATGTAGGCTGTATTAATGAAATGGCAAATGGTCTTCAAAGAAAATTAAGTTTATGACCGCCGTTTGATCAGCTGCAATAGAGTGCGTAAATAAATGAACTATATTTTTAATTAAACTTTTTAAATGTACTATAACTTATTACTAATTGTATGAGAGCAAGCCGTATAACATTAATACCCGTATAAGACAATTCATTATTGCAGTTTATAAAATTGAAAAATACTACAAAAACGTGAAAAATCGCGTCAAAAACATTAAATAATTAATTTTAGGATGTCCGTTCAGAGAATATTCAAGAAATATTATAAGAAAAAAATATTATAGTAGTCAATATGCGAACAAATTAGAATAATAAACAAGCTGTCGAGCTTATAAGTTATACTTGATTTACTATTTGCTAATACGTGTACGTTAACGAAGAACCAGATTGGTTTCCTCAATGATGTCACTTTGAAATATGTTTTATCCATTAATCCAGAATACATCGCCGTCCTTTTAATTTACTACCCAAAGATGGAAGGACGGTACCCGCGTTACGTAAGTAAATGATTTTATTTGTCGCAGTGCTGCGACATTTATCGTATCGTGAAAAGGTCAGTCGCGTAAAATAATTCCGAAATATCGTAGGTAATAATGATCACTATCGGTTCCATTCTTATCCTTGTATTCGTTTGTCGATGTATTTACATCGACATATATATTGGCATTTTGAAATATATTTAAATGTTAGTGGAAGCTTTCACGCAATAAGCTTTTTTGCATTTAAGCTAGCCAAATCTAACATTAAATATCATGACTCAACTGTTCTTGTATGAATATTATTATTTAATACTTACATCGACTTTTTTAATTGTTAAAGCTCCATTTATGTTTTCTTACAAATAATAAAAATCCATATCATATGTGCGGTACAGCTTTGAAAAAGTCGCGTCCTGACACTCTTATAAAACCGCAAAACATTGAAAAAGCAGTTTCATTTAAAATTGTCCGAACCATTCTAAGATTGATTTAATAATATCCTAGCATTAATGTTGTTAATAATTTCCTTTAGTAGTTCCAATATCAGTAATAAGTTTTGTTAGGGGATCGAGTGGGCGTGGTGTTTATACGTTATGTCGGCCGAATCCAGCACAAAACAACAAATTGCAGGTAAGTGCTTTATGTGCGTGCGTCACAGGGTTTAAGAGCCGGTGAAAACCAGTGCTTATACTGTACGCAATGGACGTGTTTCTTAAGATAAGGACATACTACGCAATTCATTGAGACAATAAAGTTGTCTTAAACTTTTTAATGACTTTATTGTTTGCAATCGGTTATTTATGACTAGTGTTGTACGAGACGATTTTTATAGAAGATACATATATAAAGGACCACTTTTATAAGAACCTATAATACTTTTCCTTGAATAAATCAGCTATAATAATGTATAAACGAATATAATATATTTTTCCGCGTCTCATTAACATCGTGTAGATTTTATCATCAAATTATTACGATCTTAACTATTGCAACTGTTTAATATTGTTTTAATATCAAGGCATAGTTAAATTTAAGAAATAGCAAATAAAGTAAAACATTTTTACATAATACTAGCGAAAACATTATTATATAATTTAGCGTCAGCGAAACTACGGGTTCCGCTAGTTAAAATAAATGAAATTTCTACCACCTCCTTTTTTGAAGTCGGTTAAAAAGTAGCCTAAGTTACGCCTAATAATATTAGCTATCTGCGAGTGAGAGTCCCGTCAAAATCGTTCAAGCCGTTTCAGAGATTACCCGGGACAAACAGACAGACAGAGGAACAAAAATTCTAAAAATTGTTTTTTTATTGCTAGTATCGTATATATTTCATATTATGCATATGTATAGATTAATATCTAATTACGCTTTATAAGAATATTATTTCAACAGTATTAGACGTTAGAACAAATCCATCTGTCACATATCCTTAACGAAGTCCGTTACTCGTCACGAGGATACCAGGTGTGCGATATGGCTCGCAGGAAATGTTCAACTGTTTGTATGATAAGGTCTTCGGAGGGTACGTAGTGAATTATAATGATCTTAGATCTATAGGGTGTCTGGCTGGTTATTAAATTTAATAATTTTTGTATACAGTATTCGCAATAACCTCCTCCTTTTTTGAAGTCGGTTAAATAGAGACTGTGTCACTAACATTAAGTTCTAAATATCCCCGACAATGTTATGTTTTTCACGAGTATGTAACTTGCTTTATTTAATTTTTTAACAGTAATATTGACTACTTGGCAGTTTACAGCTTATTTTTAACCTACTTAAAAAGAAAATAATTCTATTTGGGTTTAATTTTTTAATAATTTTCTTAACAACAAACATTAAGGATCGTGGACCTTTAAAAAGAAATATTTTGAAGTTTGCTTTAACATCATCGAGGCTATTTGTTTTTCAAATATATGTAAATGTATGTATACATACTTAAGGCTAGCTCTTAAAAATATAAGAAATAGTAGAGTAGGTATATAAACAATGTTGTCGGCACGTTTGGTCTTTTGTCGGAAAAAAACGAAAAATTCCATAAAAACAATATGCCATTAGCACTAACTCGGTACAAAATATTTGCTCTTTAGAGTACATTGTATACGACATTGATCCGCAAGGCCGCCGCCCCATATTCTATGACAAGACGTGACAAAATAACAAAGATGATAGATTTAATCTATTTATAGGTACTGTTTTATTTTACAGTATTATTTTGGAAGGTAGTAAACATAGACTTAACTTTTTCTTAAATTTATGCGACGTTTTAAATATACATACTTAATATGGTAGTTTTCTTTAAATTTTTAGTAAGTTTGTAAGTGTCAATAGATCAGAACTCTTTTTGACCTTTTTTATTAATAACGAGATACATTTTTAAAAACTTCGCAAAACAATTTTTTTCTTCTTTTAGTGTAAATATCTGTATTAAAAATTAATAGGGGCTTAAGAATATTGTATTGTACGACTTACCTGAGTAGGGTGATGTCTGTAGAGGTACAGCTTGGTGCCCTGCAGCACCGCCCACACTTGCTTCCACGACCTGTCGCTTGCGCGCTATTAGAGAAAAGAATGATATGGTATAAACATTTTTTTTGTAAATGTATATTTTTTTAAGCACATTTATAAACCTATAATCGATTCTGTTTTAAATAAATTAATTTAATAACATATTTTATACGCAGTTTAAATCACCGAATCTATAAAAATAATTAAATTATATAAACATTCAAAAAAACTCCCTTCAATTTTAATAAATTTTGTATGGCATTAAAGCATCTTATACATTATTGCTTACCTTTCCGTTACTGACCACCATTTTTATTTGCACATTGCCTTGCACGTCTGGTTCTGAGGCTTCAGCGTTCTCAGCACCTTCTTCTTCTTCACCTTTCTTCTCCGTACTGAGCGCATTAAAAATAATATAGATTATGGTACAAAAAATTTGTATATTGGCAGTGTTGAAAATGATACTTTAAAAACACATTTGAACAACATTTCAGATTTTAATATTTATATTTACATAAAAAAGGCTATTTACGCAACTTTTATTATAATATATTTATAATATTTTACAACATAGAAAACACCATTAAGACCATCTAATACATAAATAGCACATGCTTACAACTAAACAACGAACATTTTAACTAACAGAACAGCCATGCGTTTAATACCCTAAAAGCATGCCACACATGTATATCACTTAAATAATTTCGTTTTCGCAATACCTAAATACAAAAGCTAACACGTTATTATCATCAATTTTATGATTTTGGTTAATTTATGAATCAAATATATTTTATGCTGGTTTCAACGTATTATTTATGAGGTACTAGTGGATTTTCGGCTTTGTACATTTCCTGAAGTATTTCAGAAAAAATATATAAGTAGCGCCATCTATCATTCGAACGCTGTAAACAGCCACACAGAACGGGCTAGGTTACACTGAACACTGCGAGATATTTTGGCTTTCCAAATAAATAATTCAATTTTAAGTATATTTAAACCATTTCATATAAAAACTACATGAATTTGTTATTATATAAACATTAAATATAAAAAAGTGATTTTAAAGCGTTAAAGTCATATTATTTTTGTAGCATTTCCACATTGTTATATACTGCTTTTTTAATAATATATTTAAAGATAAATATTTCGCAGTGTTTCAGAATAGAAACCCAGTGAGAAGCGTGAGAGCCGCGACGAGACGTACCGCTGCGGGAGGGACGCTTGGGGGTCGAATATTCGCAGCAACGGCGTTATGTCTTCAGTGAATCGTGGAGGGCGCCATTTTCGGTAAGCACTGCGTTTTTTCACAAAACACATACAGAAACCAGTAATTCACGCGATAATTAACACACGATGATGGTTGTTTTCATTTGTTTTTATATAATTTTACAAATATTTTACTATCTACAACAAACAATGTGATGTTCTGAAGAGGATACATGTAGTGTGCTTTACTTCTACAGTACACATATAAGTTACATGTTAATGAAAATCTGTTTTGTACTGAAAATTAGCTACTGAGGGTCTACTGGAAAGGGACATTTCATTTATATCTGCCATTTTATGATTTTCTTTACTATTTAATCTATACCTTCTTCACATGTAAGACACTCTTAAACTATTGACGTCTTATTTTTTTTTATTATTTTTTTTTCTATATTTATTACTTGGCTCATTAATATAAATTAAGGCATATAACAATTTACTAATAATCCATTAGGAACTATAAATAAGATGTTAATATTAATTTTATATATCATTGTTTATTCACTATTTAATTTGGCAGATATAAACGATTTATTCTTAGAAATACCCAATTAAATCAGGTTTACAATACCTTCTTAAAGCGTGATCCGCGTCAGGTTCCACATCACTGTCCAAGTGCAGTCGATCTCCCCACGTCGCTTTTAGGTAGGAGACCCTGCGCATGGCACGCTCCTCCTCTACTGGCGTAATAGAGTTTTTATACTTTATTGTATAGAAAATAAAATAAAATATTGAAAAAACATAAATCAAACATAAATCTGAAGAAACAAAGGCAGATCAAAGTTCAGTTCAATGATGCGGGTTCAAATCCGGGTCTCGCATCTGATATTTTCATGTGCGTATCATCTTCTATCATTATTACCACTTGTCTTTCGGTGAAGGAAAACATCGTGAGGAATCCTGCGTGTCTTAGAAAAACCTAGCAAGTTTTCGAAAGATATGTGAAGTCCGCCAACTTACTAGGCCAGCGCGGTGGGCTATGGCCTAATCTCCGCGTACTAAAGGGAGGTCCGTGCCCAGCAGTGGGACGTTAAAATAAGGGCTGATGATGATGGTATAAACTGTAAACTGAACTTTTAAAGGTGGTTGGTTCAGAACAGACTAAAAATAAGCAATTATCAATTTTCCACTGACCTCCCAATTGGGCATCTTTTTTCTGTCGTCTCGTCACCAAATCATCAGCAAAACCTGTGTATCAAATAAATAGTTTAAAAACCTATATAAAGCACCCAATAACAGGTTAATATATATTAAACATCGATTATACTGCTGTTAGTCGGCATTAGTAGCACACGTACAAGCACACACAATGCATTCCGTTAGTGCGGCGGAGAGTTAGATCCATAGAGCTCCCTCCCGTCTATGAGCTCCTGGTACTTCGGAATCAATAAGCCATGCAAACATTGAACTATGCATCTTTTTTAAGGAACGAATTAGGAGTTTTTTTCTTTTAATCGTTTTAATTACAATTTAGAAATTTTCAATTTTGATTTAAACGTTAATAAGTCCCATTGTATATACAATAATAGTATAGGATATGTATTAAAATATAGTATAAGCTAAGCGAGCTTAGTCAAGGCATTGCATTAGTTGGGGAGGGAGCTAGAGCGTCTCGGGACCTGAGTCGGCGGGCGTGGTGGGCGTGGGCTCCGGCGAGGTGTGGGCCGAGGCCGAAGCCGACACCGAGGCCGAGGTGGAGGCCGAGGCGAGGCTCAGCTGCGTCGGCCTCTGCGGCACCTCTCCCAGCGACACGCGGTTCATCGCCTCCATCTGTTCTCTGTTCAGCCCCATACGTCTCTTCGCGTGACTGCCATCTTTGGGCGGAATATGCAATAGTAGCCACCGGTCACAGAGGTCGCGGTAAACGCCAAGCGAGTTTGCTTTATTTACCGATAGATGGCGCTGATTGTTATTTTTATATGTTCTATGATTTTATTACGAAATAATGTAAAAGAATGTTAGGAAGAAATGTTTCAGTGAGGTTTTACAAAAAAATATTAAATGCTATTAAAGTTAGAAATATGGAAAAAAATTAGAACACACTAAAAATAACTAAGACTTTTGTTAATAAATCAAAAACGCGCCATCTATGAGTAACGATTTCCCAATTTTAATTACCATTTGATTTCTTAAAATATAATCTTAAAATATTCTTTAACTGTGGTAATGCAGCAAAGCAAGTGAATTTAAAGTATCCGCATCATATTTTTTGTTTACTTACCGCGGAACTGAATTATATAGCAAATTAAAGTCAAATGTAAAAACTAATCAAACAAAAATGTATGTGATATTTTTTAATTACCTGAGGCATGATGTCTTCTAATAGATAATCCTTCACTACCGGTACTATTGGACCTTGTTCGCATTTGAACCTTTTCAGTTTCTAAAAAGAATATAAAAGGAAATGACTATATCTAATTCGATAAAACTTTAAGCATGAGAACTAGGGGGTAGCTTGTGAATTCTATTCTATGTACATATGTATTTTATTATTGGTGATAACTAATTGTTTTAAAATAAATATTTATTTACCGGGCACGTATCCTTCAGGAGGGGGGCAATGGAGGTGTTTGCTGCCGGTGATCATTAGTTGGTTTCCTGACAGACTGCCGCCGATAGGTGTCGATTCTTGCTCTAAATCTAAAATATAATAAATACAATTATTACAATTAAAAAAATTAAGACTATTGTAATTAAAATAATATGATATTCGTTTTTGGAGGTATGTTAGGGTTGGTTTAAGAATAAAAAAAATTGAAAAATGGAAAAATTCGAAGTCGTTTCTTTTCCATGGGAATAACTAACCGTAACCAAACCAATGGCGTGTTGCTTGTTTGAAATAAATTCTTCAAAGAAGCGAGACGCAATTGACACGTAAATAATAATTCCTTTACATTGATTTGCCCACACACATATTAAGTACACTATATCTAACACCATTCTACTGTCGTTACATTATACGGATACGCAAGGTTGCGGCAAATTGAAAACATGGTTAAATAAAATTCTTTAAGTTAGGACGACGGTAGAGTTGTCAATTCACATTACAATACTTAAAACTGCATTCGCTGGGCGTAAGTTAAAATAAATTAAACGGTTTTTATATATATTTTAATAAAATAAAAATACTACTCTTTACTACATTTTGGGCACGCGCCATCTAGAATCTAGAAACAGAAGTACGGCGCCATCTACCGGATATCTGTGCAACTTAGATGCCAAACCGCAATCTATTAGGATTTTATAGAACTAACCGATAAATACACCCTAAAGTCGTATAATAAACATTTAATTTGAAAGAAAATAATATTGCGACTATAAATTAAGATGTAAGCTATCCTATCTTTCAAGTTGGATCAAACTGCACACGGTGTACAAATTTGATTAAAATCGGTTAAGTAATTTAGGAGTTCATCGCGAACAAACAACGTGACACGTAATTTATATATATTAGATATTATAGAATGTATACCTTGCTGAGGCTGCACATCCAAGGACCTGGCCTCGCGGCGGGCCGCGCGCGTCTCGAACTCCTTCCTGCGCAGCGCGACGCTGGGCTCGAGGCGCGTGGCGGACAGCCGCGCCAGCTCGCTGCGCGCCGCGTCCGTGCGGCGCTCGCCCACGCCGCGCGCCTCCGCCAGCTGCCGCGTGCGCGCCGTCACCAGCTGCAGCTCGGGTACTGGGTATCTGTTGGATATATGCACATATCATCATCATCATCATCAGCCCTTTTTAACGTCCCACTGCTAGGCACGGGCCTCCCTCAGTAGGGGGATCAGGCTATAGTCCACCGCGCTGACCTAATGCGTGTTGGCGGACTTCACATGCCTTTCGAAAACTTGTTAGGTTTTCTCAGACATGCAGGTTTCCTCACGATGTTTTCCCTTCACCGTAAGACAAGTGGTAATCATGATATAAATGATTCGCACATGAAAATATCAGAGGTGCGAGACCCGGATTTGAACCAGTTATCCAAGCGACCGCGTTACCGCTGGACTACCACTGTCTTGCTGCTGCTTTGCACATATACCATGTACGACACGTTTGGCGCAGTTTGTAGTGACCCAACTTTCTTGCGCCAACGGTCGCGGGTTAGAGTCCCGCTGGGGGCATTCATTTGTTAAACTCAGAAGTTTGTACTCCAGTCTTGGGTGTATTTAAACTTATGTATGTAGTATATCAACTATCTGGTATCCGTAACACAAGCTTCCTTCGTAGCTTACTATTAAAGAAAATAATAGTACATTGTATTAATGTCTTAAAAACTTCGTTAAAAACCATGTGTAATCTGTTACACCAATTATGAGAAGGATTTTACTGAAAATTTTAAGTATATATAAAAAATATTTTAATGTAAAAATAGGATGTTCAGTATTCTTTCAAAATATAATTATTATAATCGAAGTATAAAAAATAATAATATCATTTTGCATAAATATTATATTTACCTATTATCTTGGTTATTAGCAGAACCATTTTCATCTTTGAACTCGGTTGACGATCCATTACTCATATTACCGATATTCGTGCTTATGCTTGGAGACGTCTCTTGTATCTTCGAGAGTGTTGCCACAAACTGGCTTTTATCTTGCTTTAACCTACTTTTTTCTATGTGACCATTTACTTCCCCATATCCACTGTAAGTGCCGCTATCAACACTTGTTGCACATTCTTCTTTCTTTAATTCCTGTATTTGTGGGGGTGGAGGGGACGCTGCAAGGGGTGGGGAGGAAGGAGGAGGCCAGGCTGGCTTCTGCAGCTTCTGAGGCCTAGCATAAAATTCTTTTTGTTTTATTGGCGGTGGGTCGGGTGTAACCCAGCCAGTTGGTTGGCTGGGACGTCGGAGGAAGGCCTCCTTCTGTTCAAGACTCTTTCGTATTCGGGAGAGGATGATCGAGTCGTCCAGCTCTCGGCCCGTGAGTGTCGAGTTCGAGTCGAATGAGCCGAGACTGTCTTTGCTCTCCGCCGCAGATGATGGTAGAGACGTATCGGATTCTCGCCTGCTGTGAACATTATTTCAATGAATTAGATCGAAGACACGTAAGACATCACACTGTATTACCCATTACGATGTAGAATTAGGTATATTACACAAAAAATCAACCCTTTAATATAATTCATGATATTTATGGTTTTATTGTAAACTTAAGCAAACGTAATATTTCTCACCCATCATGTAAAAGATAATGCGGTGTACTCGGCAGTCGTGGCACGTCAAATCTTGGAGACGCTACGGTAGCGTATTCAGGATCCTCTCTATGCCTTGCGGGCGCTTGTGGCGCGGGTAAGGCGGGTAGCCGCGGTCGTCTGTACGCGTCGAATAAACGCGACTCGTGTTCTGTGACCGCCGGCATGTCGAGCGGCCGCTGGTTTGTTTCTGGATTGTACGCTGCTTCACTGAAATACTGAAAATATAGGTAAAATATAAGACTATAGCTCCAATAAAAATCTTTTTGAAGTATTAAGAATACCACAAAGGGTTTTAAACTGTGTTATTAAAAATATGACCTGAAGTTACACATAGTTTCTCTTAGTAAAAAAGTAACTTTTATCATGACATCGAAAATAAAGTCCATATTATAAAATACCACTCACCCTTTGCAATAAATCGTGATCCCTCGGCACGACAGTAAGCCTTAAGATTTTGGGTTCTCTCTGCGCCAGCTGCACTACCCTGGCGTACGGTGCGCGCGACCTGCCGCAGGCGACGGGCTCGCCGTTCACGGCCAGCACGCGGTCGCCCGCGCGCAGTCCCGCCGCGGCCGCCGGCCCGCCCGGCCTCACTGACCTTACGAAGATTGTGTCCATTGGCGCGCCCACTGCGCCCACTGCCAGGTGGCGCGCATCCTCGTATAGTTCCTTTAATTAAATTATTTATGATTGACTAACTATTTTGTAGTTATTTATAACATCAATGGGTTAAGTGGGGCATTATTAATTAATGTCACCTTGTTTCTTTTACCCTATATAGATAAGAC
Source organism: Boloria selene (assembly GCA_905231865.2). Classification (NCBI taxonomy): domain Eukaryota; kingdom Metazoa; phylum Arthropoda; class Insecta; order Lepidoptera; family Nymphalidae; genus Boloria; species Boloria selene. Next base: position 3,218,960 of record HG993135.1, on the reverse strand, counting down.
AATATAAACGTGAGAAAGAAAATAACAAAAGCATGTTTGTCAACGATGGAATCGTAAAATTAGTTATCCTAAAATGTACTTGTAACGACTCCGGTGGGTAAACAACAAGGTGTCTTAGCGTGAAGCCGAAGCCGTGACGGGCGTCTGGTCTCTGTATGACGATAGTCCTGGGCGCAGAGCAGTGCGAGGCTGGTGGCGCAGACACAGCTGTGGGGGGCGGTAGAGCCACCGGAGGAGAGTGAACGACCGGTGGGGGCTGGAACAAAAACGTTTTCTATATAATATTTGAATGACAAGTGTTTTGTACATATTTTTTTTACATATTTACAAGTTTGCAACTATGAATTGGTAATAAAAATACACTCTGATAATAAAACCTGATATAAAATTGCCATTTTCACAAACAGGAAAATTAAAAAACAAGTTAACTAAACATAATTTAAGTAAATAGATCTTCTGTTTACTGTACATATAAACGTTTACATTTATCGGAACTATAGTTTAACGTTTATGATCTTGAATAGGGGCGCTACAGTAATTTGTAAGTACAAGAAATAATCTACGGAGTGAAACCAGAATAGCGAGTGTCACGACCACTGTACTTTGTATAGAGCGGCTCCTGTCCGGATGTCATAACTATCTAAGGAGCATGCTAACGGAGGTGGGAATAATAAAGTTACAGAATGAGCATAGAACAAATTGCTCTGATTAATTTATTGATAAACACATTTTCGCTTTCCCACGCAAACATTAATAAACTATTTGAGGAAAGTGTAATTATTTCAATTTTATTTCATCAACATTAGAGTTATTTTTGCCGACATTACCCCAAGGATTGTAGAAGCTACTAAGGATTATTATGTTAGACACAAATATTTTACTCATTTTAGCTTTCTTTTTCGTAATTTCGTAAGTTCGAAGGAAGAAGAAAATTCTTCAAACTACAGATTCAGTCTCTGTATCAATCAGATTTCAAAAAGATATTCCAAATATATTATTTTTGAACTTAATTAAAGAATAAATACAAATAACATTATGATCTTATCGTATAAGAGTATTTGAATAAGTATTCATGTGCATGTTGATTAGATAAGCGGCATTTGGAAGATTTAGCATATTGTGCGATTAAGAGCAACCCACGTCTTGTCGGCCGTGTGTCGCTGTGATTACACTGACGACGGGGCTTATTTAAGATTACTGAATAAATCTTGATATTCAAAATTAGAAACATGGTGATAACGCATACTTTAAAAAGTAAAAAAAAATAAAAAAAGGTTTTTTTATAACGGAAGTAGGCGATGGCTCAATTTTTGCTTCAAGTATTATATAATGTATGTATTCATTTGTCTTATAATATACTATTCTGTATTCTGGTGAAGTCCTGGATTTTTGTAAGAAAGGCAATTTCAATTGAGGCCAAAAATCTGAGTCCTTGCCATATGTCCCTGATTTATTTCGATATTACTGGAAGCCTGGCGTATAAGCCCAATATCGAGTTACCAATAGGCTAGTGTACGACAGCTGTAACCAGATTTACTGTCCACGTACTCTTCCGGAATTATAAGGCTGCCTTCTTTGTTATTATTCATTTATGACAAAACATTTGAAAATGTATGCTCAATTTTATTGTGGAGATTAGCTTTGAATAAACCATTTTATCATTATTTAATATTAACAAGAATGTAGAAAGACAGTGTTTCTTTGTGTGTTTATTTGTTTGAACACACTTATCTCAGGTATAATTAAATACAACATATCTATTAGGCATTATAATATATGTAATGATATATAGATAACTAGCGACTCGCCTTGTTTAGCGCGAGTGACACCCGAGGTTCCCCTAGTATAGTAAATGTAAACATAAACTAGACAAATTATATACTAAAACCTTCCTCTTGAATCACTCTATCTATAAAAAACCCGCATCAAAATCCGTTGCGTAGTTTTAAAGATCTAAGCATACATAGGGACAGTCAGACAGTGAGGCAACTTTATTTTATACATGTAGTAGTGATGATACATGTATCTATTCCATACTGAGCACTAAAACGTTAGGCACGTTTTCGGGACGAATTACAAGCAAAGCGAGAGTACGGCGAGTAATAGAGTAGTAGTAGTGGTAGTAGTTTATAATTAAGGCAATTCGTTTTGTAAAACATAATATTCAACGATACAGCTTTAATTTATAATAGCTATAAAGTTCGGTCAAACGACTAGATTTTAAGCATGGCTTAACTCCATATTATGTTAAATTATGCATATGGATGAAAGTATAATGATTTATTTCTTTATTACCAGTAATTTTGCTTCCTATTTGATAGAACTCAAGAACGTTTACAGCTTTATAAAGGTTGTTGTTAATACTGTGTTAAAAACCGTGATTAAAGAGACGTTTTCCCGCGAATAGCTGTGGTAATTGACGAAGTCTCTTTTTTTGTTGTGTAAGTGTAATGTAATTACCTACTAATGTACCGAAGCTAAGAATATCTGTCAAAAACTGTCCCGTTTGACCCTACTCGCTGCGCGAGCTGTCGCGGGTTCGAGTCCCGCTGTGGGCATTCATTTGTTGTCAATCATGGGTGTTTATATTTAATATCATGTATGTATGTATTGAAAGTTACATATATGTAGTATATCAACTATCTGGTATCCGTCACACACAAGCCTGGTAGATACCATGAAACTAGATGGCACTGTGTGTAATAATGTCTCAACATATTTATTCATTTTTATGGAAATAGTTTACTTTGTTTTAATGTAAAATATACTATTCCAAGAACTATACATATAAGTTTACTATTTCAAATGCTCTATGGTTTCTTTGAAATAAAATCTCATTAGGTAAATAAGAGCTGAAAAGGGGTGATTAATCTATCATCAGTTTCCATTCAAGTTGGGTTAAATCTTGAATTCTTACAATTCTTAAAATAGACTGATCAGTCATAGTTATTACCGAGGCTTACAATTAGAGAACCAATTAAGCAAATATGCTTTCAACACTTTATTTATAATGTAACAGACACCTTGAATATACTGATTCAATTAATACCTAAGTTGAAAATATTATAAATTGTATGAAAAATATTAAGATTTTTGCTTTGTAATTAAATTGTGTTAAAATGATAAATACAGGTACTTAATAATTAATCAGTATTGAATACAAGTTTTCGCCCGTCACGAGACATCCGCTCGGTAGGTACAAAGTTTTTATATTAATTGCAACTATATGTCAGAGTAAGTATTTAAGATGTAATTACCGTAACTACATGCTTGAGTAAAAGTGCATGAGTCATTCAATTATGGATCTCTTATGGCGGAAAGTATGTAAGCAATTAATGCAGAGGCGTATTTACAGATTTGGCGCCCCGGGCCATTTAGTTTTGCCGCCCTATTAAGTGAAGATGAAGTATTTAAGAAAAACAAACCAAGTAATAGGTGTAAACCAAATAAAACTATGTGGTATCAAATAACAAATGAAAAAACAATCTTAAAAATGAATCATTTAATAGTGAAAAACTTAGTTAGGTTATTATTTACATATTTTTTACTTTTTTTTCTATGTACAAATTAGAACAAGCATCGTCCCTATCTGACCATCTCGTTAGGGATAAGCTTTTCAATGTTACATTTTTGGGTGCTGTCAAGAAATCGTGCAGTATCTTTGCGCGCTCCGTTGATGCTGTAAAAAATACGTACAGATTCTGCAACAACCCGAAAAACTTTGTACCTTCTAAGCAACATTCAGCTGCCGATGTGCCAATAAGGTTTAAGGAATGTGCTGCACAAGGCACGTATGTCGCATATTGACATTTTTGTTTTATCTTGGCCTGGAGACCATTGTACTGGCCAGACATATTTCTTGCATTATCATAGGATTGACCTCTGCAACTATTTATATCGATATTAAGATTTTTGAAAACCTCTATTACGCTTAACAGCATATCCCCTCTTTTGTGACCAGTATTAGGTATAAAGCATATGAATCTTTCAACTGGGTCTCCATTGTCTTTAACAAATCGCAGGATTAATGACAGCTGATCGACATGCGTGTTGTCGGGGGTCGAATCTACGATAAAGGAATAGTACTTAGCCCTTTGAAGCTCTTCAAGTATCGTTGATGTGACTTTGGCTCCCATTATTTTAATAACTTTTCATATGTTGTAAAAGACATAAAAGACGTATTGCCTTTGCCAGGATTACCAAAATTTTGTATGTGTTTTGCCAGAATCGGATCAAATTCAGCTATTGCTTCTAAAATCATCATAAAATTCCACGGAATGACAGTCCACGCGTAGCTAGAGATTTAAAGGCGATAACTACTCTAAGCAAAACATTGCGCCAGTACTTCTTTTCATCCTCTAACTGCTCATACAATTTCGAATCAATTCGAGCTTCTAATTGTCCTCGTCGTTTTAATTTCAAAACGCAATTTTTGTGTAAGTCAGTAAAGTAAATTTAAAAAAAAATTCGGCCAAGTGCGAGTCAGACTCGCGCACCGAGGGTTCCGTACAAACCTGTACGGAACGGTGTATGAGTAAAGGGGTAATAAGTTTAAAATTATTAAAAATATTTTTTAAAAATATTTTTTTAAAAATATTTTTTATTATATGATGTAACTAAAAATTTATGCTTTTCGCAATTTTTCCTTTATCTGTGTTATAAGACGTTGCTTCGTACCAAATTTCAAGATTCTGAGTTCACGGGAAGTACCCTGTGGGTTTTGATTCCCTTGCGAGTGTCGAAAATTTGCGGCATAAACGGGAGTATCTTTTGATCGCGTTGACTTAGAAGTTTGATTTTTTGACAGCTCCAAGAGACCATAGACTTGAGTATTTGATATGAATTTCAGCTTGATACCTCCACGCGTTCCTGAGAAAAAAGGTCTTGACAGACAGACAGACAGACAGACAGACAGACAGACAGACAGACAGACAGACAGACAGACAGACAGACAGACAGACGGACAACAAAGTGATCCTATAAGGGTTCCGTTTTTACCTTTTGAGGTACGGAACCCTAACAAGTTCAAGTATTTATTTAACAAAAATTAAAAAAAAGTAAATGTATGTTTGTATCAAGTCTTGGTATCGGTAAGTAAAACGTTGCAGAACGGTCGGGTGAAGTGTGTAAACTTAATAAAATGTAAAAACTTAATAAATTAAAATCTCTAAATGATTAGTGACATTAGTAAGGCTCTTCTTTCTTTAGGTAAGGAGGCCACCATCTATCAGGCAGAAGTCTTCGCCATCAATAAATGTGCTGAAGTCATTCTGGAGAGAAAGCTTAGAAACCAAAACATCTACATCAACTCAAATAGCCAAGCAGCACTATTGGCTATAAATTCTCTTGAGACCAACTCCAAGTTGGTTAAGAGCTGCTTAGACAACCTGAACGTCCTGGGTGCATCCAACAGAGTTATCCTCAGATGGGTCCCGGGTCACTCAGGTATAGATGGGAATGAAATGCAGATGTATTGGCAAAAATGGGCGCTGAAACCCCACAATGTGGCCCTGGGCCATTTTGTGGCATTGCCAAACAAGCATGTTGTTATTCTCTATTCAATTCTCAAACATGACTGCAATCTCAAAGCACTTAAAGAGTGGCAATCCGCCTCTGGACAAACTCACTCCAAAGCGCTAATTAAGGGATATCGCAAAACCTTTACAAAAGAGTTGCTCCAACTCAACAAGTATAAAACTAGTGCGGTAACCAGAATACTTACTGGCCACTGCAAACTCAATAAACATATGTTTACCCTCGGCCTCAGTCAGTCCGCAATGTGCAGACTATGCCATGAGTCAGAGGAAACTGCTATGCACATCCTCTGCTCGTGCGGACCACTCATGCACCGCAGAAGTATCTTTCTAGGGCAGCATATCATGCAACCGGAAGAGATACAGAAGCTCTCCGCTCAGAAAATCTGGAAGTTCCTGGAAGCAACAGGACTAAGCGAAGAACTCTAAACTCATTTTAAGGGAGCTACAATGGACCAGCACTGGTCGACGTAGCAAGGGCCGACCCCGGCACCAATCCCAAAATATAAATAATAATAATAATAAGGCTCTTTGATTATATACATGTCTAGAAACCACATTGAATCGTCCCGAACGGCTCAAAAAAAGTCTACTAAAATTGGTACACTCGCTTCTCACCTACGTCAGTGTCATTTGAGTCACTAGTGGATAACAAGCCCACGAAAAAAAAAATTATGCCGGATTGTGCTGTCAAATTGTGTCGAAATTATGTGGGAAAACCGTATAATAACACCAAGATCACTTTTCATTGATAAGTTATGTTATTTAATAGTAGTTTTTATATCCTCAGTAGTAATTATCATATTTTAATTATTACAAATTATAGGTATATTTCATTTTTAAAAAATAATTATTTTATTTAATCTTTATCATATTAAATAATGGGAGAAAGAATTGGAGCAGGTATCCCTAAACACGCACACCTTGACAGTTTGACTACAATAAGTACACGAGCTGTACTCACACATATCACGTAAAGTGAGGACGTTTTCGGCGCGTCGTTTGTTTGCATTGCTCAATCTAGACATGTATATAATCTAAGGCTGGAAACCAAATTCCTTCCGACTCGCGCGATATATTACCACGCAGAGCAACTGGCGTGCCTCCTTCCTCACCACCGCCGTCTTGCACGCGGTGATCATTATTTTGTTGCGACATTTATTGAAATCAAATGATGCCAAGAGCAATTATAATATCATATTTATAAAACACCTTTGCAAATGATGCGTTGTCTTATAACAAATTTGATTACCATAAAAAAGGCTATAACGAGTCAACCTTTAAAGATAGACATAATTATGCTATCGCAATTTTTTTTGACATTTTAAAGAGGAATAATTTCGTCATACATGATTTTTGCACATCTCCAACCGTTTACGCAGAAGAGATGACCAGGAGTGGGCGGCTTCGCCGCCCCCTCGTGGTCATCTCTTCTGCGCCTGCCGCCCCTAGGAGCCTGCCGCCCCGGGCCATGGCCCCCTTGGCCCTATGGTAAATACGCCCATGAATTAATGTATATAAAATAAATATCGCAAGGGCTTTAAACCAATTCAAGTGGATATATCTGCTATTAATGTTCAATAACAGAAAAAAAAAACAAATATGTTGGGACATTTACACACAGCACTATCTAGTTCCACGATAAGGTACGAGCCTTGTGTTATGGATACTAGATGGTTGATATACTACACATATATAAGTTTAAATACATACATATTATAAATATAAACATCCATGACTGGAGTACAAACATTCGTGCTCAACAAATGAATGCCCCCAGCGGGACTTGAACCCGCGACCGCTGGCGCAGAAAGCAGGATGACTACCCACTGAGCCTTTGATAGGTTTACGCGAATAATTGACATTATAAATAAAATTATCTTTTTAGATTTAGAAGAGTCACTCCCGTGATCATGGTTGCTGTAAAGCATTCGAAATGTCGGGAACCAAAAATCAAAATAAAACCGCGACAAAATCCGAAAAGATAGTTTCATTTATAATAAGAAAAAATCAACTAAAATAATTTATAAATTTCCTGAAACTCAATTCCAGTGTACTTCAATTATTATGCAACGGTTCAAATATTATTCAAGCGGGGTTAAGCTCGGTCAGACAAGCCGAAACGTACCCGGAGTGCCTCCTAAAAAGTTATCGCTCCCTATTTTGCAGTATAAATATTTACGAGCGAGTAAATGTCCTGCTTTTATACCAGTGCAATAAGTATTGCACTCGCCTACCGGAACCACTTTCTTTGACGTTTACTCTTTTTTACCTACAACGGAAGAGTTGAGTGCACTTATATTCAACTATAAAATCCAATTTTTTACAACTGTAATTTTAATTGCTTCGGGAAAATTGTGCCTATAATAAAATTTTACGATATAATAATATTTATATATTCAGAAAGTAATTAAAGAATTTATATGTTACAGTAGTCACTTGAGTTAAGGCTAGTTAGTATATAAATTTTTATGACTATTTGGCGTAGAGCTGAGAAGTTTTCATTATGATTAATTAATTAGGTTATCTTTTATCTTGGGGTGCCTGGCAGAAAACCTCCCCGAGTGCTCAGTGGCTGCTGGTCCTTATGGTTTCTTGAGGACGAGCAGGCGCTGGGCCGGTGCACCCTGGGTGCGGGCAACAATCTCCTCGTGAAGGTTGGGAAAGAGGAGATTGTTGTCCGCGGCGAATTTCTGCCGGAGCGAAGGAGTCGCTCCCGAGGGCTCCCTATCTGCGCTCTGCAGCCGCAGAGCGTACGACTAGGGAGCGAGGTGGAGTCTAGGGGTTTCCGCGGCATGTATGTCGCAGTGACCGAGGTGGGGAAGACCGTGGATTGCTGCTCAATCATCCGTTGCGAGATGTTGTGAGCCACGGTGCCACAGAAGGAAAAAAAAATAAAAAAAAAAAAATTAAAAAAAAAAAAAAAAACGTTGGTTAGGTTAGTTTACCGAACAGTGGGCGGTATATCCTGCGCTACAGGCATTCGCGGGCCTCGGGAGGCTTAAAATACCCTCCCACTAAAGAGCGGCTACATCACCGTGGGGAAGTGATGTGTGTATTACCCAACTAAAAAATATGAAATGTCTGAAGAAAATGATTGTGCTTTGTCGTGCGCCCCGGTTGACGCCCGGCGCTCGCAGGTATCCGGGCCTGCGAGTGGTAAATTAGTTACCGATGGATGCGCAGGGGTAGGCGACCAGGCCCCTGTAGCGGATTTGGCTACTGGAAGCGATATTATGTCATGCGACCCGGTTGACACCCGGCGCTCGCAGGTATCCGGGCCTGCGAGTGTTAAATTGGTGACCGACGGATGCGCAGGGGTAGGCGACCAGGCCCCTGTAGCGAATATGGATACTGGAAGCGGTGGAAATCGGACGCGTGGGACGTCTTCCCTTAGGAAACGGCCAGTGTGCCAGTTCTCAGACGAGGAAGACCTGCCGGCCCCCAAGTTGCCGACCTCGAGGAGGGGTCGGCAGGCATCGAGAGGGGCGAGTACCTCGCAGCCGCGAAAGGAAAAGCACGGAGGGGTCATGCGCTCCAATACCTCGGCGGCTAGTGAAGTAGAGAGTGACACGGGGGTCACTACGGAGGACCCTGGCGATGGCGGTGAAAGCTGTGCCTCGCTGGGGAGCTCAAAGGCGGAGCTCAACACCGCCAGGAGGGAGCAGCGCAAAGCCGTCGCGGCCGACGAAGTGTCGGAAATGACCCGACGCGCTCGCAAGCGACGAGCCGCTCTGACGGCGGAAGGGGGAGAGCCATCTGCGGTGGCCTTGAGCCAGCTGGCTCTGGATGGGGTGGACTTAGTCCTGAAGGTTGCCACCAAGTCCGGCAACCTGAAGGGCACGTTCATCCGTGGTTTAAAGGAGGCTGCTACGGATATCAGGGAGGCGGTTGGCATCCTCCTCAACAGGACGGCCTCTGACGAGGTCGTAAAGTTACAGGAGGAAAACAGCCGCCTCCGAAATGACCTAGAAGACCTTCGGCGGCAAGTAGCTGCGCTAAGCGATCAACAGCAGCGACGCTCGTCCACCGATGCCGCACTTGAAGTGGCCCCGACTTCCACACAGCGACCGGCAAGCCCTCGTACCGACGAAGAGGTCGAGCGCATTGTCCGGCTCTGCATGCTCCAGTGCGGGAGCATGGTTAACGCTCGGCTGGAGGCGATTTCTCGGCGCCTCCCGACGGAAATCCTCCGTCCGCCTCTAGCGGCTGACACGCGGAGGACTGAGGAGCCGCCAAGACCTGCGCCTCAAAAGGGGAAACCCGCGAAGGGTAACAAAAAGCCCGCGGAGGGAGCTCCTCCAACCGACCAGCCCATGACTGCCGGGTCTAAGGGTGCGACCTGGGCTAAAGTCGTGGGCCGCAAGAAGGCCCGCAAAGCCGCCAAGAAGGCCGCAGCAGATGCATGCGCCCCCGGTAGAACCGCAAAGGCGGTTGCGCAGCCGGCGCGGCGGACTGCTAAAGGCGGTCGCAAAGGACCGACGATACATGCCCCGCGTTCCGAAGCTGTGACGCTCACGCTACTGCCTGGAGCTGCGGAGCGTGGCGTAACGTACCAGTCGGTCATTTCCGAGGCAAAAACCAAGATCAAATTATCAAATCTTGGCCTCCAGTCCGTCACCCTCAGGCAGGCTGCCACGGGTGCGCGGCTGTTTGAGGTGGCTGGTGCTGAGAGTGGCAGTGCCGAAAAGGCGGACGCTTTGGCCGCCAAGATGAGGGAGGTCCTCAACCCTGAGGACGTCCGGGTCTCCAGGCCAATGAAAACTGCAGAGGTGCGGATTGCTGGTCTGGACGACTCCGTGACCTCTGAGGAGGTGGTGGCGGCCGTTGCCCGAAACGGGGAGTGCCCGCCGGACAAGGTGCGGGCCGGTGATATACGCGCCGACGCCACCGGACTTGGCGTAGCCTGGGTTCGGTGCCCTGTAGCGTCGGCGAAGAAGATCGCCGATAGCGGCAGATTGCTGGTTGGCTGGGTTTCAGCGAGGGTAAAACTCCTGCAGCCTCGGGCTTTGAGGTGCTTCCGGTGCCTGGAGAAGGGGCACGTCCGGGCAAAGTGCACCGCCGAGATTGACCGTAGTGATCTTTGTTATCGCTGCGGTCAACCCGGCCACAAGGCGGCCCAGTGTTCCGCGGCGCCAAACTGCAGCATATGTTCGGCTGCGGGAAAGCCATCGGGGCACAAAGTGGGTGGAGGGGCCTGTGGCACGCCTGCCAGCAAGGCCAAGAAGAAAAAGAAGAGGAGCTCTAAACCTGTCGGGGAAACCTCACCACCTCTGCAGGCTAGTAGCTCCACAGCCGACTCCCGGCCTAGGACTGTTGCTGAGGGAATGGAGTGTCAATAATAACACAATTCCATTTTCTCCAGGGCAACATCAACCACTGTGCCAGAGCTCAGGATCTCCAACTCCAGAGCATGGCAGAGTGGTCGATTCACGTGGCTGTGGTTGCCGAACCGTACTTCATTCCCGCCCGTAACAACTGGCTAGGATGCGCTGACGGTTTGGTGGCCATTATTGGCAAGACTCTGATTGACACGTCTCGGGGCCGTGGCTGGGTTGCTGCGGTCTCGGATGGCATTGTCATTGTGGGGGCGTATTTCTCCCCCAACAAGAGTCTCGCCGACTTTGAGGGTTTCCTTGTCGAGTTGGGCGCCGTCGTAGGCCGCTATCACCCTCGTCCCGTTCTGGTGCTCGGGGATCTCAACGCCAAGTCATCGGCGTGGGGATCTCCGGTCACTGACCCTCGGGGCGAGGTGCTAGAAGAGTGGGCGGTGACGACTGGTCTGGTCGTCCTGAATCGGGGTTCGGAATACACGTGCGTGCGGCAGCGGGGCGGGTCGATAGTGGACGTCTCCTTCGCTAGCCCCTCTCTCGCCAGCCGAGTCCGCGACTGGCATGTCGCCGTGGAGGTGGAGACGCTGTCGGACCATCGGTATATCCGGTTTGACGTCTCTGCCCAGACCGCGAACGGCCGCCATCCAACAACCCCAATTAACGATGGCCCGCGTTGGGCGCTTAAGCGCATCGACAAGGAACTACTTGAGGAAGCTGCCTTAGTCCAGTCCTGGATCTGGGAGTCGACGACGGACGGCCCCGTCGACGTCGAAGCGGTGGCGCTGTGGTTTCGTGGGGCGATGACGCAGATCTGCGACGCGTCTATGCCCCGTGTCCGCCAACAGTCCGCAAGGCGCCAGGTGTACTGGTGGACCGCCGAGATCGCACAATTGCGCGTAGCGTGCGTTGCGGCTCGTCGCCGGTACACCCGATACCGGAGACGGCGTCGACGGGATTCTGCTGAGGAGAACGCGCTGTACGAGGTGTACCGCACGTCTAAGAAGACTCTGAGGCTGGCCATCGGCGACTCTAAGTCGCGCTCTAGGGAAGAGCTGTTGGGGTCCCTAGATCGGGATCCATGGGGGCGCCCTTACCATTGGGTACGGGGCAAGTTGCGTCCCTGGTCGCCTCCACTAACGCAAACAATGCCACCACAGTTGCTAGAGGCGGTGGTATCGGCCCTCTTCCCAGAGCGAGCGGGACACGTTGCCCCGGCGATGGTCTCACTCTCAGCCACAGATTCTCCAGTAGAAGAGAGCATCGATGTCCCTGGGGTAACGCAAGCAGAGACGAGAGCGGCCGTGTCGCGACTCCGGGCTAAGAACACAGCGCCCGGACCCGAAGGAGTTCCTGGTCGAGCTCTCGTCCTGGCTCTGAAAAAGCTAGAGCCCCATCTGAGGGGGCTCTTCACGGCATGTCTCGAACAGGGTCAGTTTCCCAGTGTATGGAAAGAGGGGAGGCTAGTCCTGCTCAGGAAGGACGGGCGCCCTGCGGACTCGCCGTCCGCGTATCGGCCCATAGTGCTGCTCGACGAGGTGGGCAAACTTTTTGAGCGTATTATCGCAGATCGCCTCCTCAACCACTTGTGCAGGGAAGGGCCGAACCTGGACGATAACCAATTTGGTTTTCGTCGGGGGCGCTCCACCATAGACGCCATCATGCGCGTGAGGGCCCTGGTGGAGGAGACGGTATCCCGGGGTGGGGTGGTGCTGGCGGTGTCTTTGGACATCTCCAACGCATTCAACACCTTACCCTGGAGTTGTATTCGGGAGGCTTTGAAATACCATCGCGTGCCTGCCTACCTCCACCGTACAGTAGGGGCTTACCTGGAGGGTAGATGCGTCACCTATCGGGGACGAGACGGTGCCGGTCGGCACCTCATGTCGTGCGGTGTTCCGCAAGGATCGGTCTTGGGACCGCTCTTGTGGAACATCGGCTACGACTGGGTGCTGAGAGGCGAACTCCCGTCGGGTGCCGACTTAACGTGTTATGCGGACGACACGCTCGTAACTGCCCGGGGGAGCTCGCACAGAGAAGCAACGTTGATAGCTACGGCTGCGGTGTCACAGGTGGTGAACCGCATTCGGCGCCTGGGCCTGAAGGTCGCCCTAAACAAGTCAGAGGCCATGGTGTTTCATGGCCCCCGACGCGCGCCGGCGCCGGGATCACACATCGTGGTCAGCGGGACTCGGATAGCTGTCGAATCCACCATGAAGTATCTGGGATTGGTGCTCGACAGCCGGTGGGAATTCGGGCCCCACTTCCGGCGGCTGGCGCCCAAGCTGATGGGCGCAGTGGGCGCGCTTTCAACGTTGCTTCCCAACTTGGGGGGCCCAAACGCCGCATGTAGGCGGTTGTACGTGGGAATCGTGCGGTCAATGGCCCTATATGGGGCCCCTGTGTGGGCGTTGGACATGACGGCCAACACTCTTGCCATTCTGCGCAAACCGCAGAGGGCGATGGCCGTCAGAGTCATTCGCGGGTATCGCACGATTTCCTACGAGGCGGCTTGCGTCCTGGCCGGATCCACGCCCTGGGACCTAGAGGCGAAAGTACTCGCGTCATTATATCGATGGCGCGAGGAAGAGCGGACGCGGGGCTCGAGGCCGGTGCAGCGGCAGATCGCGCTGCGCCGAGAGAAGCTCCGTCAGGTCTCGGTTGCGGAATGGCGGAAAAGGCTTCTGCGCCCTACCGCCGGCCTCACTACCATCGAGGCGATCCGGCCAGTACTCGACGACTGGCTCGGGAGAAGGCACGGCTCCCTGTCGTTTAGGGTGACGCAGGTGCTGTCGGGGCACGGCTGCTTCGGCAAGTACCTGTGCCGCATAGATAGGGAGCCGGACGCTCGGTGCCGCCACTGCGTCCATTGCGGGGAGGACACAGCGCAACACACGCTCGCCGAGTGCGTAGCTTGGGAGGAGCAGCGCCGTGTCCTCACAAATAAAGTAGGAGGCGATCTGTCGCTGCCGGCCATAGTGCGGAGGATGGTCAGCAGTGCAGAGTCGTGGGACGCGGTGGTGTCCTTCTGCGAGGACGTGATGTCGCAGAAGGAAACTGCGAATCGGGAGAGGGAGATCTCGACTCCCTTCCCCGGCCGCAGGAGGCGCACCGGGCGCAGGAGAAGAGCGGACAACGCCCTTCTCCGGCCCCCATGAATGGGTCCAGGGGCGAGGGACTTGGGGTAATCCTCGCCCCCTATTCGATGGACCCGAGTCGTAGGTGCGCGCGAGTGTTGGCGCGCACCTCTGAGACGATGCGCGGGGTAGTTCAACACCTCACTACCCCGTGCAGGAGATGAGGCCAGGATCCGGCCAGCACTAGTGTGGGGCTGCGGAAGAATGTGGATTCCCGCGGCCTCACGCGCACGTACGAGGAGACACCGGGGTGGTTTTAGCCGGTAAGAGTCCGGCACTCCCCTCCGCCTTTCCCCAGGCGGAGGTAGTCCATGAGGATTTACCCCCGTTAAAAAAAAAAAAAAAAAAATCTTTTATCTTAATTGTTAAAATTGTTTATGTATGTAGTAACATTGTGAGAAATGGAGAAGAATTGTAAGGTTCTATTTACAATTTATATACACATATATTATGTAGGTATGTACAAAGTATATGTACTGTCGAATTATACTCTCGAATGCCTTAGTTTATCCTCGAGTAGCAATAAAACGCAAGGTTATATGTCATGTAAAAGGGTTCAGGCTCTCTAGCGTCGTGACTAACACGGACATAAAAAATACGTGGCTCCCAACCTTGGCTTTTACAATCAATTTAACATACACGGAGGTATAGGACCTCTATGGCCCAGTTAAAATACAGTCAATGGTACTATACGTTTAATATTATATTATCTTGAATTGAATAAGCTTGTAGTTAATTGCATAGGCCTTTACTTTTGTATTTTTATTTATACTTGATTTAGAAATAAAAATCCTCGCACCGTGAGTCATTATGACGGAAAGGATGTGCCTTTCGTATACCTTTTTCTCGTATTCTTAGTATACCTCGGTATTTTTTCTCCTGTTTATTCAATGTTCGTATGCTTGTCAACGTGACAAAGAAACTGACATTTTATTTATTCTCTCTGGAAATTTTCAAGCAATTTATCGACATAGAGTAGGATAATAGCCCACATACCAAACTGACCGCAGGGTTTACGAAATTGTAGACTCCGCAGCATTTTATAGATACAAGGCTGTTACTTGCGACATATAATCTTGATACATGCGACATTATATGAGATTTATATAAAGACAGATTTGATACTCCCTTGCTATCTATACTGTAAGGTTAAAGCACAGCATTGTTATGAAATAAAAAAAAATACTCGGGGTAGAGTAATAAGACGTATTCTCATTTGTGCCACGGTCGCTATATATGTAAGTGGTCATGCATGATACTCAATGTGAATTAGAAACAAGATTTTTTATATCTGATATCTTAACCTGCTTAAGACTAAACTTAATAAACTATCATTAAATTGTTTAATAGTAACTTACTAAGTGTATCATTATTCTTTCATTAGTTGAAAAAGTTGTTATTCAACGAAACCTCATTTTTATTAAGCTTTAAAGAAATAAAATCGTGAAAATTCATTAAAAAAAATAGTGTAATCGGTTAACAGACAAAGAAAGCATATATGTATTATAAATACTGCCTTTTTTCGAAGTCGGCCAATACTAACAGCTGCACTTAACATTCTTTACGAGATTGATTCTGCGACCTCTATTGCACTGGATGAGACCAATTTCTACGCCAGTGTCCAACGAACAAGTCGGTAACAAAAGCTTTTATAAATTTAGGTTACCTAATGCAATACAAGACCTAATTTATAAAGACGTATCTCTTACTAATAACTCTATGTGGAAACAGTTTTAGTATAATTTATTCATTTAAACATTAAATACTTCGTTTAAAAGTAACATTAGAAAAGACACGCAATCGATCACACAAAAACATTTCTAGTTCCATGTTCAGGAAAATAAATCCTTTTCCCGTAACCATTTGGAGTGAAAACATTCTTAAAGCTTACACGTCTAGCGTTAGATCAATTTATTGATAAATGATAACATCAATTGCTCCGGAGAAAACAAGATGGGAAAACAGCGTGACAGGTCGGACTGGAATTTTATCTAGGTTCGTGGTGATAAGCGATCTCGGTAGAAGTTCGTCGATTAAAATCTATTTCGCTTAGTGCGATATAAACGTGCTTATTATTAAATATTATAGTACCATTATGCTGCAAATTATATTACTGCACTTAGTGTTATCTCGCACTTTCAATGCGTAGGTAGGCTTTTGTCTTTCAAAACTATGTAGATTTCGATGATGAAGGGTATATATTATTATAATTATACTTAAAAAGTTAATATAAAGACGTACCTTTTAATATTTTACGAAGGATATTTTACAACAATAAAATTACAAAATATATAATTTTACAATAACATTTGTTCGAATAATATATTTTTATTGAAACGATAATTACTTGTTAATTCCGAAAACAACTGATATACCAGCGATAAAACGTGTGAATTCAGTGAACTTATTTAATTTCGTCGTAAAGAAGTGTCGATTTTCAAGGCTGTACTTTCAATTAACCTGAATATATTAACATTTTATATACGACCCAAATCGTTAAGAAAAGTAAATTTAAAAAAATGAAAATAAACAAAGCTATGGAATATTAGTAAAACTATATACTAACGGCTCGCCCTCGTTCCGCTCGAGTTCGTCTCTGCGTACGTTAGTATACATTTCTCAGAGATATGTTAGATATTTTTCCTCAGTAAAAAGTACCTCCCTTTATGTTGACTCAGAAAACTATCATTATACCAAACATCGAAATCGGCCACAGACAGGCAAACAAACAATTTTAAAAACAATAAAATAAAATAAAAATAAAATAACAATAGATTCATTCTCTTTTTTATAAAAATAATCGTTTCAGTAGAATTTTTAAGAAATATTTAATGTGCAGAATCGACACAGAATTTTGTAATATAGATGTAAAAGTTCAGATTTTTGGATCAATGTTTGTTACTTCAATCACGTCAGAACGACTGAACTGATATGGATTAGGTTTGGCACAGAAATAGATTGTACTCTGGAACCGCCCAGCCTGATACAGACAACACGGAATTTTCATCACGGAAAATTTACGGTTCCCGTTCGATAAAATAATAGTACGCGGTCAATGTCACAGACGTTCGCTAGAACATAAATACAGGATAATTTAATAGCTTTATAGTATAGCTAATATTTAATATCTGAAAGCTCAGACCTTTTTCGTTAAAAAGTATGGAAGTACATTTGTCACTTATATTTTCATTTAGAAGACATTAATTCTAATCCGCGCAATAAGCGGCAAGTGCTAAGCGAACAATTTCCTAGACACTGAGCTCGACGTTGAAAAGTGGCCGGTTTCCCGTAGTTAAATCAATCGAGCGATTATGCTTCTAATTGATTAACGCTATCGATACACTAGTATTTGTGTTTTGTAACTTAATCCCGACATAATCTCCGCGATCTCTGAAATAAATCGATTGAAACTAAGAGCCTGATTTGGTCTAGCAATAGGTTAGGTGTTTTAAGAATCCATCGGCTCAGCCATATACATTTATTGAAAATATCAATTAAACAAAAAAACAACAATTAAAATTTAAACATTACATTAGAATTTAGAGGAACAATTGGTTAAATAATCACAACAATTATAAATAATTCGATTACATTATTAGATAACTTATCGGAATTATTAGATGGAATCGACAAGATCTTTGGCCATTTTTATATTTATTAACAATAGCTTAACTTACAAATAGACATCGTTAAATGTGTTTAATACAGCATAAACTCTAGTATCCAACAAACAAATTACTTCAAATTTATATTGATCGTAACAAGGTAAATCACCGACCGGCTCTTAATTAACTTCTCTGCATCGCATTACCCGCTTGCTATCGACTGCGTAAACAAAGTAAGAGGTACTGTAATACACTATTACTAGTACCACATAAGTGAATAATTATGTGCCTGATATTTGAATTTTTCCTCTTTAGGAAATGTTAGTAAATGTAATAACAACGTTACATAACACGATAAATATTTTTAGGGCTGTAGAAAAGTTTTTCATGTTCCTATTAATAGATGTTAATATAATCTACGTTCATATTATTTAATAAGAACATATTAATTTACTACGATAATTATAATTAAACTGCCTCTGAACGCTGAAAATTCTTTGACAAAAAGTGTCATATAGAACAGCTAAGCTGTACACATTATTGTTCTGCTTAAACTGAAGGGATACGAATCCTTATAGTAATTAAAGCGAAGACAATGTTCGTTCAATTTACATGCTCGAAGTACATTCTGGGAAATGGTAAGGATTAAAAGAAAAGCAACTTATGCAAGACGAATGGTTTCATTGGGATATCGAATGTCCTGTAGTCCGTTAGAATTTATGTGGCTTCTGTCGTTTAAATAAACAAAAAAGGGAAAATAATCTTTGAATATAGTATATGCCATGCTTAAAATCAGAATTATTCGTTGTTTAAGCAACGGCTCATTAAAAATAATATGGGCTTGTAGATCACCTTTCAAAAGCTTAAACTGAAAAATAGGATCGTTAAACGAACTATCACGTAATATGATAAAAAATTGACACAAATATAACGAGTGTAAAAATAATTATGAACGGGAGAAATTTTCGATTTTAATTAAAAAGTTACAAGCAGCATTCCATGGAGTCATAAATGAGAACTTACAATATGTGTATTATTTTTTACCAACAGAAACTTCGGAGTGGACAAGATCAAAACAATATTTTATCGTTTGGAGCCAACTTTCGATTTCATCGAATCTGGTGCGACATCTCAATCCACTCTCTCCGGCTTGGAGAATCATTACTCGCCACAACGATTGTTTCTGACAACATTATTGCTGCTTACGTAAACTAAGTATAACAGAAATAGTATTTTTAATAAGGATTTGTCTACAAAATACTTCTAACTACTATGAAAATAAAAGCTTTGGTCTTTACATTGATACCTAAAGTTACATACGTTCCAACAAACTTGATCTTTATTAATTGTTTATGTTGATTTCAAAATATTAAGGGATTTCAAACAGTTTTGCGACACACCGCTTACAATATCCTGTTATCTAAGAATATTTATAAAATTGTAATTTCGAAATCCGCTGTCAATTATTACGAGTACAATATTAGTAGAATTGTGTCGGACAAGTCGGGCTCATTTCGTCAGTGTCTATCACAGTGATTTATGAGTGCGGTAGACTTTCCACCGCGTATCGTTATACACATTGAATAGGGAAGTCTGAATAAAGAACGACACGTTAATTGTGAAGGGGCCGAACGTATACGGTTGAATTAGATATACTTCTCGTCTAATTGAATCTGTTCTTTCTGACTGTAACCAATGATATAATGTAAGTGTATATTATAAAATTATTCAGAAACGACGTACAATATATGCATTTTATAAAAATATCCAAAATTGTATATTTGATGAGTAGGAGAGATGACTTAAATATATATTTTTATATATTAGTAGTTCCTCAAAATTATTAAGTTTTTGATGTTACGAGTATTTTACGTACGCTAATGCGTAATGCGAACAAAGAAATTGTCCAATATTTTTGCTTGGGAAAGAAATTGAATTAATTCATAAAATACTTCAATAACACTACAGTTAATTGATGAGATATTTGTGTCAGTTTTGCCTCGCTTGGAGGAAACATTATGAAAGAAATTAGCTTATTCTTGGATAAAGGTCTAGGACAAGGACATTTCACAAATGACCATATTCAGTCAAATACAATAACTAGACAGCTTTTAACAATACTTTAAAGTTTAAACGTACAGTTAGTATAAGGTATTAACATTGTGATATATCTTTTATAAAAAGCCTTAGTCGCTCCGAGCTTTATGGAATTAAGCGTTTCGCAGGCATTTTTCTGATACATGTAATTATTCCTTAAAGATTTTAAGAATACCTCAATCATTTATATCATCATGCCATTATTCACTTTGAAGCGGCGAATGACTAGTAATAAAAAATATAATCACTTTATAACCAAGTAGCATGTTAATTCTGCGCTTTCACTATAAAATTAAGTAAAGGAATGAAATGAAGCCGTTTTTTGCAGACGTGATGTTAACTAATAAGTCGACAATCCTTATAAGTGATAAGAACTTTTAACTCATTCGGGAAGCGACACGCGTATCGATGTCTTCGGCAGTTTTGGTACTGTGGGGAAGCGGCAAAAAGTTGAATAGATATAACATACATACGAGTACATACATTATTATTACATTAAGCTTTCTCTCTTTCAATTATTTAGCGATTATATAGTTTTTATCGTTTGGTTTAAAATAAATAGACCAAATAATCTTCATTAGTGTAAATTTCACCTCTATACACGACAGTCTCTAAAGAGCAAGAGCAACGTTGCATGCTGTCTGTGTGTTTGCGTCAACCTTTAAGCGACGTAGAAATTGGAGTCTTAAAAACAATTTTACTGTACACCGACATCGTAATTGCCTCGTCGACCCTTTAACTGTCGCGTTGGATTATTGTGAAAGTGATAAGAAAACTTTACAATTACATATAATATATAATATAAAATTTTACTCAGTTTACTATTTACGTATTTTAAAACTTATTTACTATTGTATTTTCATAAAGAGGTTCAACCTTTTTACTAAGCAAATAAATTCGCAAACAGTTGCATTAGTACGAGTATATAACTATATAAATAAATGGATCTTTTTTCATTATTTCAATAATATATAAAAATGTTACTTTATTTTCCATACTAGTAGATAATGAACTAGTTATTAGTTATACGATTTAGAATAAACTATGAATTTTAGTTATTTTTGCAAAAAAATCTAAGGTAACTCAAGGAAATCTTAAAGTACATTTTTAGACATTGCAACCATTTCCCGGCAATGAATCATGTTGGCGATGCGGGAGCGCATCCAGTGTGTCGATTTCGAAAATAGACCAAGTTGACATACATAAATAATACTAGCCGGATCGTAAATACTGCACTGCGTTGCGTCTGGATTGGCATGAATGACATCAACAACGGCGTAAAACCGTAAGCATATCTTAAGGTTTTCAAAATATATCTTCGTAATATAATACTATCGTCATAAGAAGACGCTCACGAACAGTCAATTAATTGATTATTTTGTTTTCGATGAGAACACGAACAGCTGATGACGAAACTACTAATATTCGTAGTTACAAGCTTAATAAATCATAATCAACTTCATTAATTGGCCCTTATAAGTTCGAACTTAAATTTGTTTGTGTGTTGTTTATTTAATATACAAATTATAACCTATTCAGTTTTATTGTGATATTTTTTTAATATCCTTTGTCCATAATGAAATAAATAATGTCTTTAGATTTTTGCTTTAGTTTTCGTTTCTTTTTCATATTTGTACCCGTCCACACATACAATACAATCATTAGCTATATTGTATTTAATGGCTTTTAGAGTTACATTAAAATACTAACCGCCATAGATCATTAGAATTAAATTGAAAATAAATGGAATAAAATGGACTTATCCAAGTTCATTACGACGTTTTATCTTTTCTCACCATTTCTTTGTTTCAGAATGTGCTTGAATGAAAGATTACCTGAAACAATATTGAAATAAAATTTATTTAAGATATTTAACTAGGTATATTGTCAATAGAAATCAACTTATACCTATTATAAGCGCACTTATGTCAAAAGTCCTTGTTAAATCAGCAATAAAGTACTGGATGTAATATTATAGCTTATGGAGAGCGAATTTTTTTATTTATAAGTAAATAGTTTTAAGGCATATTATTTTATTAAAAAATGAAACGTAACTAGTGTCTAACATTATATAATTGAAGTATCTCTATTGTGTCATGTATATGAGTTTCGTGACAAAAGCAATTGAAAAAAAGCCTTTTCTGGCATTGAATTACCCTTATTATGGAAACGTTTAAGATTAAGACATCAAAATGAGCACACGGCTCATGAAATTATAATATCATTATTTTTAGATATAGTTATGCAATGGGAATTCAAAGTTATCTGATTATATTACGAAATGCGTACATATTGATTAATTAAGGAAGGTGGGTAAAGCATACTAGAATAATAAGATAACATAATCAATTCAATAGGGACAGAAATATAGATAATTTATAAAAATAAAATCTTTCCACTATAAATAAATATTACCAATTACTAGGTTTTACTACATATATGTTATTTTACATATATTCACGGTACGTAATCGCAGGAGCAAACTTAATTGAGAAGATAAAATAGGATAGACGTGTTTGTATCTCTTGGGAAATCGCATTAAAAATTACATAACGTACATTACCAGCTTTTAGTCTACTTAAAGGTAATGTAAACAAGTATACTGCAATAAAGCCAGCGAGCATTACTGAGCTACACAGGATTTCGCTTAGTCTAACATACATTTTAAAGCGACTTTAGATGTTTTCGAGACCTTTAAACTTAGCATTTCATATGAAGTATTCTAGGATCTGGGTCACTCAGTAGTAAATATGTTAGAGTCATTACGTTTTAAACGTAACTTTGTTGCATAAATAGAGCAAAAATTATTTCCTTATACTATATATACTAACAAGTAGGTATGTCGATGGGTATGAGAATGTAGCGATTGTCTTAAAGTTTTCAACATAAAAGTTGTCTATAGGTATATTGTTTTCGTTTATAATAAAGATAAAAACAAATTTGCATCAAAATCCAAATTTTTGGATGATAATCTATAATTTTAGATGGTAAATATAACCACCAAGACAACGATTAACGAATCAACGATCAATATAATCCACAAAATGAAATAGTACGTCATCATAACATTCCCAAAGTAATAAGCCTTAACAGCCGCGAATAATCTGCAGGATGTCTTATTTTAACGTGTGATGATATAATATGATGTCGCCACTTACAATTAGTTGCGCCAACTATTACTTAATCAGTGCATCCCGCGAGCGGTAATATCTGCCCACATTACCTATCAACGTATGTACTGAGTCGTTTTTAGGATTAACTATGGACTGGATATAAATGATGTTTTTATTTTTTTTAAACAGTATCATATAATATGTATCGATAACCAATCAAGTATAATCGCAACCAGATCTTCCATAGTATATTTTTTCGAGACAAACAAAATATTTTACATTTTGACGGAGAATTGTAAAATTGTTATTTTACAGATTATAATTAACTCTAACATTTTTAAAGATCTCATTTCTCTTAAAACTATTTGTTAGGACTGACCCATGTATGATGTACGTTGTAACTTAGAAGTTTAATGAACTAATATACGCATTACGCATTAATATATGAAGTAGAATGCCTGTGGTCGGAATGCGGAATGCTCCCAGCAATTGACATTATCCACTTAGGAGCTTCTGTTGATCCATTTATTTAGATGTGGTATAAGCCATGAGTGATGATAGATATATTGTACTGTTAATAGAATCAGTAATCTTTTATAACCTTGAAAGGTCTTCAATGGAAGCAATCTTTGAGTAGTCTGTTAAAGTTATATATAGATTTTTTGTGTATGTGGCATATCATTGAGATATTGTTATTCCGTTATAATGTATAGGCAGCAAGCAATATTTATTTTTTAATCTTAAGTTTACTATAACGTGGTTCTGGACATTTGGAATCCTTCAAATCAATATATATATACCTACACCTAATCGAGACAGAGACAAAATTTAAGTCAGATTTAAGTACTCCTAACTAGCAAAAAATTTAAATATATCCGCGAAAAATCTACAAAAAATATATTAAAATATAGTCTTATAATAATCATTAAATTTGTTCTTTAAAAATAGACCACAAACACAGTTACGTTGTCGATGAGCTCTATGAATGTCGCAACTTGGTACATCAAATAAACCGGCATATATTCACACTGCTTAGTTTCTGTCTAATATGAAAACCGAGACATGTTGGATCTAGCGAAACTAATGAACATTAGCTTTTAATGCCGTAAGTTATTTATGCATGTACCTATTAGGTATCTAGGCAGAATTTGTAGCTGTCTAGAGCTACGACTGAAACTTTCAAAACCGTCAAGTTCTAATCATTAATATGATCATCTTTTTGAATATATTACTAAGTTATAGTTGGACAATAGTAGAGTTGAACCTAAACTTACATTAAAGAGCCCACCGTGTCAATGCTCGAAAAGTAATTAAGATATTTATTATCTTTAAACATGATAACTTCCAATGTAACCTAAAAGAAGGTATTTTCTGAGATGTTATGAACTGAGTATGTTATTTTTATGCAAGATGAAAGTTATGAGCAAGCAGGACAAATGTCAAACATATAATGTAATTTGAACGTTGATATTTAAATGAACATGATTTTCAATACTACTACTATTTTCGTACTATACACGTACACGTATCCACCGTCCACCGCAATGTGGCATTTCGCGTAATAATAGTAACAATATACAAACACACGTTACGATTACGAGCGTACCGAAAATTCGTAATTATCTAGGCCGGTCATAAATTGTTGCCAGCTGAAACAAAAGATTGCGCAAACGCCTTAGGGAGAAAGTGACGCACGTTATCCCCGAACAAAGCTACACCTGTGTTCTGATTTTGAGTTTCGAAAGCTCTAGAAATGCAATCCAGTTGAAAAAGATTTTGTGAAAGGGATAAATAAGGTAATTCTTTACGACTTTTTAGTCATATATAAGCCAGAAATACAAATTCTTTTATTATTGCGCTTTATAAATCTACCATTTGTTTTTATGCTCTAAAACTGTGTTTATTTAGTCAAAAAACTGTGCGCTTTCTCTTTAAGTTACCTGTAATATGAAAATTGTAATAATTCTTTATATCACACATCAAAAACTCTCAAGGCAATGCCATTACTATCAACTATTCTAAGATGCCAATTATTAATCTATTACAAAATCATTTTTTGTCACAAGTTTTATGCCTATGAAAGTAAATCGAGTTTTTTATCATTGCAGTGTATGATTGATGATATACCTCGTAATAAACAAATGCTTATTATGTTCCGATATATCTAATTAGGGGAGAAAGTTATGATAATTTACATTTGATATGGTATTACGAATGGTTTCATTAAATTAATTTTTTGTTGAATATTACGAAATCATTATATTTGTATCAAGTATGATAATGCTTGAATATTTTGTAGTAGTTATTTTAAACATATAACATTTTAACATAAAAATAAAGTTTACTTCTATAAAACATTTTGTCAAGTTCTCAAGAAGTTGTAAGGAATTAACTTTCTTTTTCGACTTGTACGTATCAAATAACGCGGGTAAGTTCTATGAAGGGCGGGCTATTTGGTTACATTTACAAACTTAAATCGGATTTTCATAAGTAGCAGGTTTTATCGAATAAAATCATATTTATCTACGTATTGTGTTAAGTCTAGAACTAAATAAGCTTCATATTTTTATGAAGTAAATCCATGTTACGTAGGAAAATCCGTCTTTAATTGTCTGGAACGTTGACACATAATTCTGAGCTTAGAAAGCTGTTACTCCTTTGAATCGGCCGTAAATAATCGATTTAACCATTAGCCCTCTCTCCAGATTTGAACATGACACTAAAACGTCGCCTAAATTCTATCCTTCCTAATGAAAGACCTACTTTCATACTGAAGCTTAGGCATATGTTTAACTACAGATTAATTATTAATTTTTCCATTTTAAAGGTTTTTTACATATTGATACGGATAACCAGCTATCATCATACCCAATTTTATCAAAATATCTCTAGTGGGTATCTCGTGGAACGTTCACGGATAGAAAAAATGCACAAAATATCTAATAAATTCCGAACAGCTGGACTAAAAAAGACGTTAATTTCTTTGTCAGATAGTGGACGTTATAAGGAGTAGTAAATAAAAAGTAAATAGGTTAAAAACAAAAACGCATCTCAGAACGCACCAGAGACGGTACATCGCTAGTTTTTTTTAATGATATATTTAGTTTTGTATATATTTTATGATTAATTGCTGAACTTCTAGAACAAATTAAAATTTGGATTGTTGTCGTCAGGTGAAATTACTACTTGGCAAAGCAAAGCTAAACGTAATAAATTAACTTCATTATTCATAAATAAACACTATAAATTTTGCGTTGTTTTCGCAAACAGTCCCAGTTACTGTAGTAATTACTAATTTAAAAATATTACGTGTGGAACCCGAACCCTTTTTACATACATCTAATACTAAAAATAATAGTACTAAAATAAATATGAGGTGTAAGAAGTAAGAAAATCATGTGTATATGAGTTCAATATTTTAAAATTAAATGAAAAGAACATGACAAAGACATCTTCAACGCTTATGTTAATGGACGATTTTTCTGGATTATTTAGGTTCTGCGTGAAACATAAAAATAATATTAAATGTCGTATTCGTGAGTCTGACTTACGTAAAGTATGACGCAAGACTTTCGTGCGGTCAATGTCGCGTGTACGAGGATAAGCGACGGTTTATAGTACTCGTATGATAAATTTCGATTGTTTAGAAAATTTAATGCTGTTAGGTTTACTTGTATTTTGAATCGGTCGAATATTTTTTATTGCTATTGAAGACAATTACATTATGTCGTAACGCAATTAGGAAATTAACAAAAATCAAATAAGGAACTGTTTTTTGTAAATAAGTTTTATTAAAATTGACCTTCCAAACTTTATTGCATATAAAAATTAAAAATTTGTACAATCGAACTGTAGATGCGACTATTATGTAGATTTTTCGCAATCGAACAGACGATACGGAAGAAATTTCTAGACAAATAATAAAATAAGTAATCGTAGTATTGTTTCGTTATATTCTTTGTTACTTCAATACTAATAAGATAATTTCAAAGCATGTCTTATTTCAATTGAAGTTTTTGTTCTGCGGTTACCAAATTTAAAGGCACGGCAATACCAGTTTAACACTTTCGCCAATTTTGCGTAGAAATAAAAGCGTAGAAGTTAAATAGATGACATATTTAAAAGAAATTATAATAAACTGTCCAGATCGTCCAACCCTAAGCTTCACAGCTTGATGTTTATGAGTTACTTTACTTTTATGAAATTGTGAATTATGAATTTAAATCAAGTATCACTATGTAAATGTGCTCGTGACGAATCCTAGACCTAACATATTTATAGTTATGTTTTAATTTTTTTTTAAAGAGTTCAGTCAGTTATTTAGTTTGAAATATTTGCGGCGAAAGGAATATTTTATATATTTGACAACCTTCAACATAAAATAATAGAATAAAAAAGTGGAGTGGAAGATTTATAATACAGTCAAATTAATGCTGGTGTCTTCACATACATGGTGGAACGTAGTCAAGCACTAATTCAGAATAAAATAAAAATATATAAAAAAATAAAAAACATGCTTTTATATATATCCTGACTGTATAACAAAGAACCACTTATGGCATGTATTATCTAATGATTACAAAATAGATCACTATCAGGGCATCAGCCTCTATAAGTGGAACCTATTTAGCATGGCTGTAGTGGGAATGACAGAGCAATATGTCATTCTTTTTTATCAATCGAGACTATTGTACTATTAACAAGTAGTGATTGATTTAAATTTCAAATCTACGAATCGAATATTATCAGGCATTATTGAAAAATCGCTTTTATTTTACTGATTATTATTGTACAACACGTATATTAAGTATTGTTATAAATACGAATATATTTCTATTTGTAAATGTTTTTCGCAAGCAGCATTGCAGTGGATGATTGGAGAAATCAAACGACGTGCCTTCGTATATTGTGATAGTTAAAATTAGTGTACTATAAATTATAAATAAAGTCCTAAAAAGTATAGAACAAGTTTACATCAGTCGTACATCAGTAATTCTTGTGGCATATTATTTTGTTGCAAAAAGACACTAACGCTTCCACCAGTTTTTGTTATGCTGTATTCCCTTTGTGTATTCGTTGATGCGTCATGCGATCTATATGACATTATAATTTGATTAACTCGTTAATAACTCTTAAGAAAGGTGTTACAGATATTTGGTTGTAGATTCGAAAATGTACGTAATAAAAATGGATGTGATCAAGATATATAATATATATAAAACAATACATATAATTTTGTGCATATAAAATTCCTATATAATAGCTTGCACAGATTATGTGAAAGAACTACCTTTAAAGCAAACCATAACAAAAAGTAAAAACATGTGGAGCAATTGCATTATTTTTCAAATTCTATATGACATACATACTAGTATATGTAGTACAAGTCCATTAAGAAAAATATATTAAAGAAAAAAAGGCTTATACCCACTAGATTTCCTGGAACGAAACATTTACGAAGTTATCTCTATAGCTGTCTATCATGCACTTTTTTATGTAAATGTATCATCACATTGGCTATGATCCAAAATAAATACCCGTCGTACGTCATTTCATCAGTTAAAATAGCAAGTTGTAGATGACACTCTTTGGAATGTTGCATAATTCATTTTCAAATGAAAAATGACCCTCCTACAATATTGAGTAATAATATATGATTCATTAGGCGTGAGTGTTAGACAAATCTATTTTTGTACTATTCTTCTTTTTGCAGTCTTATGTATCATTTATGTTTGAAGAATTAAATTTTTTTAGAAATTTTATGCAACACTGTAAATCAAGGAATAGTAAACAACATTTTTAAAAATAAAACGTGATGAATAACTATAAATGAACAATGTAATCAATATTCAACACTTTTAGTACGAAAAGTTAATATTTAGTTTAAAAAATGTTTGTTTCGCGAACTTGTATCGAATTGCATTCAAAGTATAGTATATGCCGGCAGCAGTTTGAAACTATCCATGATTATATGACAAAACTTTAAATTAATTTGAATTAAACTTTAGCCAGTTAAGCAATATGCTTAACTTCAGTTAAACCTTTTAATTAAAAATACATATTCAAAGTAATATATAACAATGTATGATAGGAAAAGTTTATATGAGTTTGATTTCCAACAGTTCTCTGTGAAGTTTAATAAGATAACTTTCATATCCATTTAACTAAAGTTTATGCTAAACTTTACAGCCTGGTATGAATTACGATAATTTGATTTGTTAGCTTGTCAGTTGTTTAGCGCTGTCTTCATGTTTCAGCCGAAGGGTCACAAGTTCGAATCGAATATGCGTTCGAGTGGGTGAATTGTGTATGTTTGACAATCCTCTTACACACTCCTGACAAAAGAAATTTTAGTGAAGACCATTCAATGAGTAATTTATCTCGTTTCTCTCAAGCTTTGTTCGTTATATATTTTAAGCATTCAGCAGGAAATGGTTTCAGAACATTACGTTAAAGAAGAAACAAACTATTAAGTTCATTTAACACGCCAGACCATCTGGCGTCCTGAAAGCTGTAGTAAATTCATTTAAATATTAATACTAATAGCATCCGAAGTTTACATTAGTTAGAAGCCTTAATACCGCCATTGTAAACACTTCTTTAGGCTGAATTAGATAAACGTCACGACGTAGGTCATGAGCTTATAAGGTATGTGTTTACATGCTTTTGAATAATTTATGTATCGCTAGCAAATAGAACAGATCGTGCTACAGGCAAAGGTCCCTATAGGTGAAGTAGCGACTAGAACATATGTATTATGTAGAGTACGTTAACGTTTACAAAACTATAATAATAATATTTTACACCAAAATTCTAAACTCTAGTTGACTTGTAACTTTATTTGCTTGTGGATGAAAAAGGATATTCGAAACATAATCTGATAATAGTCGATGCTCAAAAATTCACATGTTACAGAGATTTTAATAAGTTGATAAGCTTCATATATCCTTAAAGCCATTCCTAAGTTTATGCTTAAGCAATATCAATCCTATACACTGCAAAAGCGAATATAAATAAGGCAGCTATTATTGACTGCGACATGTTATACAGTTACGGCATTGGATCTGTAGTACTTGACATATAATTACGACTTAAAATACGTTGGCTATTAACTAAACGATTTATAAGTTGATGAGCTTACGATTAACTTTGAAATATCATATTTGGTAAGAAGTAAATATATTTAACGAGTAGTAGTTTTTCCTTCTTGTCTTGTAAATGAGAAAAAAAATGTGTCATACTGTAGGTATACTACGAATGCTAATTTTAATTTAACACTATCAACGGAACATATAACCTCCTCCTTTTTTGAAGTCGGTTAAAAATGAGTTACCGTTAAAATGAATTGTCTACTACAAATGACTATGTGCGCATATAGGCGCAAACAATAAGCTTTGTCGGAACATCGATCATCAATTGAAATGTGTTCATCGTCTTACATCATTTTGTACCCAAGTTCGAAGTTCAGCGACCTCTTACATAACGAGCGTAAGACAGTTTACTCCGCGTATCGCCTCGCTAATTCCATTGCAAACACCTACGCTTGGATTAGTAAAGTATAACTTACACGGCTCGTAAATCTTCCCATTCACTGGTTATATAGAACTGCGTTTGATGAAAAAATGTGAAAATGTAGAGCATTAACTATTTTCATTTTCAACCTTGACTTTAAGATAGTCAGTGATTGAGGACTGAAGCAATAATGTTGTAGCAGGTTCAATTACCGGGGCAAAATAAATATGAAACATATTTATTATAATATGCTTTTTGCTGATTTGAAAACTGAAAAGCATTGAGATTCGTACGAGTATATTGGTTCACTTTGAGAATCTCTGCCATGATAAGCGTTTTCTTGTACAAGAAGGTTTCATGATGTGTGTTCTAGTACCGACCTCCTGGAGTTTCGCGTGGGCTTGCGATTCACCCTTCACTGATTTATTCATAACTACCTTGTCTTCTGCTCTCAGTTACATATATCATGGAATAAAGAAAGATTAATATCGCAGGTCCTACGACGACTTCTCTTAAATAAACTTTGAAATTTCAACGGTGTAATGTTTCAAGTTTATGGCTTAGGCTAAGTAAGTTAATCTACAAGTAGTCACTTTGATGAAAGATTTATAGGTGTTCGTACATACACTGTGTGGTGTGTACCTGCAAAATACTTGTTATATTACTTCCTTCAAATTTATGTATGTATGTAAATTAAATATGTTTGCGTAATTTCGATATTATCTTTATTTAATTATAAAAACAGGATGAGAATTGGCAATTTCACTCTTAAAAGCCCATATGGTCATATATATGGTCTGTAAAACTTGAATCATAAGATTGCCACTATTAGTTTTTTGAAAGCACGTCATTTTTCTAAAACAAATTAGTAATACTTTAAATAACATAGAGTCAAATCATAAATCACGTACTGAGTAACAAGACGGATGACTAAAGATTGTTAGTAGATAGTGTCAATTAGTAAATCCGTTGAGCGATGGTCTTACTCTAGCATATATGTACAATGTACATATTCTTGTACAGTGTTATATAAAACCTATTATGTCAACACTGCTAATTTTATTAGGTATCCCAGATAAATAGCTTCCTCTATCCTTATTAGTAGCTGCACTTATATAATTGACCATATTAGTTTTCAAAACTTTTCGATTACATAGTTCCTGCTCAGATTGAGAGGAAATTTATGATCTAGGAAAGGAAATATTCTTTTGGAATTCTAGAGGTACACTACTTTTTGATTTTATTAAAATAAAAATGTTTTACTGTCAATCTATATGTAAACAAGCAAATTCATAGATTTATTCTTGGTTAATTTATTTATGACACCATACAATTAATATTAAACTAAAAGCTAGGTATGATCAATGTTTAGGTATATAATGCTCTTACTTTTTCTTTTTAAAACTTGGAAAATCTCATCTCGTTTTTGTAGTCATTTTATTTAAATTCCAATGTAAATAGGTTTGATGTAATTCTTATGGCATCGAATATTGATACAAATCACGTCTTCATTCATCCTGAGTATCGCATACACGTAACGTACATATAAGGTAGAAACACCATATGTTGTCGCGTTTTAATGTTGATTTGTTCCATAAACCTATGAATTATTATGCCATCTGTCGAAAAAATGCAATAGAATTTGCAGTATAAGTCAACGTTGTAGAGTTTAAATTTCAATCAATTGTATAAATGGAAGTGTCGTGAATTACGCAGTTGCCTATTAGAGGCTGTCCGGTGGCTAACAAGTGGCGAGTTTACGTTTCTGATTGATGGATAGAGTGACACAGGCAAGACCAGGTGCTCTTGAGATTTTCTAATGGAATTACGCATGTGATATCTTATTATATTACTATTTATTTCAGGAAAGTGTTGGAAAGTATTAAAAATGCGAAATCAAATCACTAAACCAATTTTATTAGATTATAAGCTAGAATTACTAGAAGCAGAAAAAAGTACTATCGCCTAAGAATATTAGAACAGGGAAACAGGTACTTTTCATATCTTTACTTTATCGAAATGTAAATAAGTAAGGACTTTCTTGATAGAAAGACTATCAATACCAAAAACTAACTAAATTAAAAAAGATGACTAAACAAATCACACTAAAAACGCGTACCTACGCCACTTTACATTGTATTGTAAACTTGGTTCAAAACATGTGATCTGTCGTTTCCACTTGACTTCTCGTAACCTTTTTGTGTGGTCAGTGTGTTTCGTTTTCCACAGGAAAGTGGGACGTAAGTTTGCCCTACACGGCTCGACAATTTCCGATTAATAGCCCGTAAGTTTCTATATGTGACAAAATGTTTTACGTTAGTAAATGCTTTAGACATTCTCAACTGTGCTAACATACCATATTATAAAAATAACTTTCTTTAACGTTTTAGTATAATAATTTGATGAAATATTACGAAATATATTATTTATTTAACGAGTTTGTTGAATAATATGTGAAAACTTTTTAAACTTGTGTTTAAAATACATGTACCTATAATGAAACGTATTTAATATTTATAGGTAGTGTCCGACCGAAACTGGTTTTTACGACCGAAACCGAAACCGAAACCGAATTTCGGCAACGGTCTCAGTTTCGGCCGAAACCGAAACCGAAACCGAAACTTTCTTATAAGGATCATGTTTTCAGAGAAAAATAAAGAAAATGTATTATAATCAGTCAGTTTTAATAAGTAAAATAAATATAAGTGTTAATTTTATACGGATAACCAGGTAGGTATCTACTCCTTTAATTATAAGTGTTAATTTGTAAAAAAAACATTTATTAAATTGGTACCTACTTAATAATTATTAAATTGAACGCGAAACTCTAAATCCTTAATATTATCACCACTAATGCACTATAGTAAATACCATGTACCTAACTAATGTTTGTTTACATATAGCATTAGCGAAAGAGTTAAATTAACAACAATATGTTTTTTATTATTATTATTATGTTTAGATTTTAAATTTTTTATGGTAAACTTGATTCTACTATAATCTAGGTACTCCTTTGTTATATTAAAATTACTTTTCGGTGGACGCGGCCAAATGTTATCGTCGCTTGGATGTCATTTACCGCGCCGAACATACCCGAGCACAGCGCGGAAACTCCCGAATGCAGTTTCGGTTTCGGTCGTAGTTTCGGCAGGTTTGCTGCCGAAACCGAAACATAACCGAAACTCGTTTTTTTGCCGAAACTCGACCGAAACCGAAACCGAAACCGAACATTCGGTCGGACACTATTTATAGGCACTATTTGCTTCGTAGCCACTTGACAAGGGTTATAACAATATTTATATAATAGAACAAATTGATCGCTACTGTAAATACACCGTCTAAAAGTGTAGATATCGGTCGTAAATTTTAATAGATCGTAAATCTATGATTTCAATTTGTTTACACATTTTCGCGCACTACAAGATATTCTAAGTGTTCCGGTGAATTCGCCGTAAACGTATCGAATCACTGAGTTATTACTTATTTTCACGCACGCTAGGCAAGTTAGCAATAAGTAAAAGATTTAAATAGAGTAATATCGGAATACTTTTCGTGAGTTTTGGAATTCTAGGCAATAACTAGATTCTTATCCAACACTATAGGGATACCCTCGCTTCGTTTGGGTTAATTGCCTTCTTGGCTTCGATCTTCCCACATTTGTTCCGATAACAGCAGTCCAATGGTTCTGTCGTGATGCGGTCCCAGATTCGACTCGAGTGAGACGAGTTAGAATTTTATTATATTATGTATATGCCCACGATATAAAGATATAGATAATATAACATATAATTTATTTAAAATTAATGATTAATCTTAAAAATCAATAAACTTTTGAGTTTAATATTGTATGATGATGCGTATGCCCTCTGGCTACTACGCCGAAATTAACGGGTTCGATTACCTTACACACGATGGGGAAAAAATGTAATTACTATTAATATTACATATTCTTCCTCATAGATATATAAAAAAAAACTTGTATCTTAATATTGGCGGTGAGCTAAAAAGCGGGTGAGGAATCTCTATAATCTACCTCATGAACATTTGCATTTATTGGAAACAAAAAATACCTATAAATGATAATTGCAATTAGCTTAATAAGACAAAAAATCGTTTTAATACGTTTCTTCAAGTCTTCAATCATATTTAAAATTAATTTAGTTGGCCATATTTAATTGGTTAAGTTTGACCATATTTAGAAATACTTAAACGATAAAGTTCCTGATACGGAACCTGACAAGGAATATAAATTAGATCAATTTATGATAACTCGATCACTTCTGTCAGATATGTCTGATTGTTGGACAAAATCGGACAAAATAAATGAAGTCGATGAATATCTTTAACGATAGCAATTTAGAAATATTAAGTAATAGATTGAGTTTATCCTGTAAAGCAAATAGTGGTGCAAAACTATGTTTTATTTTTGTTAAATATGTATGTATGGAAAATCTAACCTTTGCCTTAGGAATGCAATCCACATACAACATCACACGACTGCAATACAAATCACAATATTTAAACACTAATTTAAATATAGGAAGTTTATAGTATTAACGTATTAACACTGTTAACAACATCTAACTCTGTAAGCCCGAGTGTGTTCCTCAGAGCAATGCTAACACGGCAAGCAAACATTCTTACTATCAAGACAAATCAAATTACTACTTCGACATACGATGATAAAAAACTGAATGAGGAGTAGTACGTCGTAAAACTATTGTGGCGAGTTCATTGACACATCTTCATGATTCATCGTCCACATTTATCTATTCGATAGAGAATGCTAATGGAATCGACGAAAAAACTAATCAATTTTAATGGTGTTTTCGATATATCCTTCGCTTTTTGCAGTTCTTTTTGTACGTTTAAAGCATGTAAGTTGTTTTAGGCAGTTAAACGAAGTATAATTTAAAATGATTATGTTCATTAACGATTCATTATTTTTGGTTACTACAAGACTTTTCTACAGTCGGCTTCCTGTATTTTATTAAGCAACATGCTTAAACTCCTCCTTTATTTACTGATTGACAGTAAAAAGAAAGGAACTCAGATTAAGGTTAAAATAGATAAGGTGTTGTAGAATTAAACGTGTTTTAAAAGCATATTATGTGCTTTTAATTGATTTATTACCATCAAATTAATGTTGATAAATAAAAATAGCTAACGATTTTATCTAATAAATATATTAGGAAATGAAAACATGAAAAAAGCAAGAAGAAAAGAAATGCTTTAAAGGAAATCGGCAAAATCCCGCTACTATTTCAGACTTGACATTCTTTTTACTTTATGTATAATTCGTTAGTGAGTATTTAATTTGGGTAAATGTTACTCGAAGATTTTTTGGTATATCACGACATATTTGCCAAATTAAATTCTAAAATTTATACAAGTACTAATAGTATTACCACCAAACAGTATATATGTAAGAAAAACATTATTCAATAAAAGTGTCAAATAATTACACACTTATACCAAGATCGTTAAAATGAAATAATAATAGAGTCAATAGACCGATTTTAATTATAAAACAAGAACATAATAATGATTACACCTATATTTTCCGGACTCGTGACTACAATTAAATGTTAAAGTATATGTTCTTAATAATATAATAATAGGTAGATGATTCCACTCATGTATATTTTAATTACTTTTGAATATACGATGAAATATTAATGTAAAATACGTTATATAAATTCAGTCATTCTCGATAACTTAATATATTCTATAAAGATAAAGACTTTAATTTTGAACTAGGTATATCTAAAACTACTAGACCCATTTGAATAATTCCCTTTGCATATTATAACCCAAATTAACAGTCACATTTAATATCCGACAGCTTCTCAGAGTTTTGCTATAAGCTTACATAATGTATGGTTTATTGAAAACAATTTTTGAATACTACATAATAATTCATAATCTATCTGATTGTGGTGCTAAAGTATTTACATCGTAAAATCAAAGTTGTTGCCTTAAAGGTTATTAACGTTTGTAAGAATGTAAGGTGTGAAAACATCATCGTTTTACCGCTAAGCATACCGTGAAATGTGATAAATGTGCAAGTACTTTGAAAACACGGAAGTACTCGTGTATATAAGTACGATGTAAGCATTAAGAAATCTTTTTCTTTATATCATAATATATTAAGAAAGTATAAAAAACTTCAAAGATATTGGAAATAATATGATTGAAATGCATATATCCCCTTGTACTGGGGGAGGCCCGTGTCACTTAAAAAGATCTTACAAATATCGCTTAAAATATCTTCAGCTGGCATTTACCAAGCACACTGTAACTGTTACACTTGGGAAATAAAGTTTTAAAAGCTACTTGCATAATAATGCAGAGGGAGGACAATTGAATTGAAAAATGAAGCAATTGTGACCACACAGCGCGCGTACTCGCAATATTGTTGCGTGAAATAGGAAACTGATGATTTTGGAATCATCCTAATAATTACGTTTCTCACGCTTTCAACACATTTTGTAATTAAAGTTGATTTAATTGTCTTCGTTTTTAAGTTAAGTTATTTAGATAAAGTTACGCGAAGATTTCTCACCCAGATTCTAGATCAAATTCCACAATCACAAATAAAAAAAAAACAATAATATAATAAATGTAATATCTTAAAATTAGGTTATCTAAGTGGGCTAGATCTCTGTGACTACTTGTTAAATGGCTGATATTTTATTTTTTATGAAACTTTTCTAATAATATTTTAATCAGTTATTATACCTTTACATTTAAAACAGCTTACAGTAGGATAGCTTTCCTCTGTTATAAAATATGTTTATGTTTTAAACACAAGTGAACATCATGGCATGAGCAAACCACGAACTTTTACTCTATAACGTATCATCGGGAAAGTTTGAAATATTGCATATGAGTCGAACTATTAAACGGCCAGGTACTATATTTGCAGATGGATAAATTTCATTTTGTATAAGTAATGAAAAATAATAAAAAAATGACTTCGATTAAAAAAACGTTTCTTGTTGTCATTTATTTTAAGAGTCAATAACAATAAAATCAATCAAAAAATATAAGAAAAATGGATTGTATTTTTGAGTTCTGAAAATATATACATAAAAATAACATAGACGAGTTCGTTGCACTCACGTGGCGTGGGTTTAAAAGTGTAAACAAACATTTTATATGTATAAATTATAAAACATTTCAAGCAGGAAACCCTTGAGAGGATAAATATAGGGTGTTGCGCAGACGCAGAGACTCGTGCGTGCGAATGTTCATGTCACCATTATGTAAGTCCGAGATTTATGACAATGACTTTTCGAATAACTTACTATTTAGGCAATTACTTCGCAAGTAGTAAAATGATTAATTTAATAATACAGTAAAATCCTGGCTAACATAAAAAAGTGAAGGTCCTAGTTTTTATCAGCTTAATAAAATATTAAATAAATTGTTAATAAATGGGAACGTGGAAAAAATCATACTGTCTTACTTATTCAAGGCTTTTCTCACCAGTAACCATATAACGCTTTTAGGAACACATACCTGTTAACAAAACAAAATACACATTTATTATTTGTTTAAGCATATTAAAGTTATTCAATTAAAAAAAAACGCTAACAGATGAATTTAAAAAAACTACCTAAAAACGTGTTGGAAAGGGTAAAATTATTTATGTTGGATTAAGTCATCAATTTTTTTAACTTAACTGTAAATTTAGTAACATCAACAAATTACACTGTGATTTAAAGCTCTTGAGCTGCGATTCAAACTTACGACCTTTTGAAAAAATTTCTAACCACAGTACGGTTACTTCTAATCAGTACGAACTAACACAATTTATGTTTTTAATATTTATGTCACGTCTTACTTGATAGTAGATAAAGAACTATATGAAACGGCGACGCTTTCTCGCGACCTTGTTTTGCTTGCTCGATCAAAGGATACGAAGAAAGTATTGAATAGATAGATATCGATAATTGAATTACTCTCAAAGTGATTAATGTCAGCAGGTACGTTAGTGAGATCTAATATAAATCACAAATCTTTTGAAAATCTACGACTTGGATTGGCTTTTACTTTCTTTGTAAAGGTGGCCGGAAATATTAAACATTGTAGGGTATTAGAAATAAGTTAGCTGTGAGTATTAATTTAAAATATAAATTATTATAAGCGGATGTTTTTTGTCTAATTTGATGTATTTTGGTTTTGTTTAGGCTAAAATTTCCACTATATTTATAGGTACCTACTAATGTTATTTTTGAACTCTTACAGTTATTTGCCAACTAGAGTCAACAACTCAAAATATCACTAATAAAATTATCAGTGAAGGATAGAAAATCTAGGAGAATCATAACGAGAATAGAACAATCCTATGAATATATAAAAGTTTATATAACAATTTAACCTTGGTATATTTATTAGGGATAGTGTTATTATAATGCACTTAAAATTCACATACGATTTTCAGAAACATTCGTCGTGAGAACTGTGAAGCGTTGTCGATGCCGGCGCTAGCGCACCGGAAGCTGAGACGTGCCGTTCATAATGCATATATTTTATACTTTTAATCAATCATCAAAGGTAAAATGTAAATAGTAAAATTATTGAATATTATTTAATTTTTAAATCAAATTCTTATTAATTATATTATTTCATTGCTTTTTTTCATTCCTTTTTTAATGCATAAGTGAGCAACAATGTTTTTTTAGCTTAGGTTTCAATCAATGCATGCTGAGTTAGCCTACAATTGTGATATACCTTGTAATCCTTTTTATATAGAAATAAATATTTAAGGAATGTACTCTTAGTACATAACGTAGGCTTTCTAATGAATAAAATACTTTTCTGGTATTAAAGTGTAAATTAAGCTCAAGAATCCAATAAATTAAGCTGTAAGTGTATTATGCAATAAACATTTTTGTAACTTAATTAATGGCTTGGTCGCTAACATTCACAAAATATTTAGTTAATTAAACCTGTCAAAGCATGGGATAAGATATATTAATTTAAAACAGTGCCAGTTAATTACAGAACGAGTCGTATTTGATAAGAAAATAACCCAGTCTTAATCAATAGAAACGTTAATTTAGATAATTTGCAAAGTATCCCACTAGATCGGATTTCCTGGAGAACTTATAAAGGTACAAATGGTAAATCGTTAGCAGATTTCTTAAGAAAATGCTATCTGTGTGTTATAACGGATGCTTAGTCAGTATTACTTTATAAGGTTTTACTTCTCTGAAAAATACCAGAACAGCCTTAGTTGCTGATGCTTACAAGTGTAATTTCTAAAGCACTTTTTAAAAAATGCGTACCATAGCGAGGTACTATGAATGGACGAGACGGCACATCAAGCAAATTGCAGCAATTATTCTGCCTGCCTACGGTTTTCTGTACAGTTTTTTCCAACTAGGAGTTTCAACAATAGCCTTTTTTAAATTTTATTCCATTCAAAACTCTATTATATTTCACTGTTATATGTCGTGAAGATGAACAAATAAAACATATCCTTAAACGTTATCCAGAGCCAATTGAAACAAGTATATTGTCAATTATTGTCACCACGTCTTACGCTGTTCTATCTCAAATCTCTCATAGTCCATTTTCAATCAATGGCGATGCAATAAACTACCCGTGACTGGCGCTACTGTCTCGTTTAAAATTAAATTAATACCACATACATATCTTTTACTACCAAGTGTTAAGATTTATTTTTCTTTATCAGAAATGCACGAGTATTAGTGTCTACCTCGACAAGTTAGTATGCTGTTTTCATTGCTCTTATATTTGGTACAGTACAGTTGAAATTCGTTTATGCAAGCGGTTCGTTGGGTTTCGCTTCGGGCATGGACACGCATATCTTACGATCTTGAGGTGTACGGAGTGAATTCATTAGTCGGTAGGTAGTATGTGTGTAAATAGAACGGAAGCTGTATACATAAGCTGCCATGACATTAATATAGAGAGCACCCAAGTTATTATTGCTACTGTTGTGTTATACTCATTAAAATAATGCACAAACGAAAATAGGCCAGTAAAATAATAGTCTCTAATTTATGGTGAAAATTCAGTGCAAATAATATTTTATGCGAAACTCTCGCCAGCATTGAATAAAAGCCTACGCCTCGGTACTTCAGACTGCGTCCGTCTGCCTCTGAATTAAAATGCAGCTATGAAAAATACATCTTCCACTTTAAAAATAGACGGTGCAACGTCAAAGGGTGCTTGAGACGCTTTGTGCAAGGTTTATCTGCAGCCTCTCTGATGCGACAGGGTGTTAGGGATTGACGAGAGGATTGGGGTGAACGAACGCTTAGATCAACTAAGTCTGATTATATAACTTATACAGGTATGACGCAACACATTATTATCATTAATTTCCTATAAAAATACTAAGCAAGACTTCATTCTAACCGGATTAGATCGTAATAAGTATTTATAAAAAGCTTATAATTACTCCCATATTTATTTAATATACTTATTAGAGCTAAGATATACATATTTAATATTTTAATAAAAAATATTAATCAATTGATTTTACTAGCAGACTACAAAGCGAGAGGTTAT
The DNA here is from genome assembly GCA_905231865.2 of Boloria selene. Classification (NCBI taxonomy): domain Eukaryota; kingdom Metazoa; phylum Arthropoda; class Insecta; order Lepidoptera; family Nymphalidae; genus Boloria; species Boloria selene. Next base: position 3,178,084 of record HG993135.1, on the reverse strand, counting down.
GAGTTTTATTCTTACAGGTCAAGTGTTTGCATGAACAGCATTAAATCGTGACTAGATTTTATAGAAATGTGTTAATGTTCCCTTGGTTTCATATGAAACTGGGCAAATAGCTTCATCACGAACACTGAATACTGATCGAGACCTTTAGGCGTTCGAAGTAAAACATTTTAGTAGCTTCGTGGAACCTTAAGAGGGTTTAAGAAGCATATAAAAAACGAAATATAAAACTATACGACTACACCGCATTGTATGTAGTGGAAAAATAAAAGAACCGACGAGCGACATCAAAACCATCCTTTCTTCTGGTTCATTTGTACTGTAATATGTAGAGGCCAACAATAAGACTTGCTAACAAAAAGCAGGCGGTAACATTTTATAACACTGGTGCAGACGAATAACCTCGCGGGCAGATATAGACCTGAATAACATAATTTATCTTGCTAATTTAGAAGTTGTACTGGTGCTTGTAGCACTAGTCATTAAAATTCACACATTTCAGTCAATTAGTATTTTAATAACTCTCCTTGTTCCATTTAAATATATTGCTTTAAGTATTTCAGAATATTTGTTGTTTATGTTATTAAATGTTTCGTTAGAAAAATATTAGTTAAGTAAGCTTTGATTAATAAAGAGAAGCTTTAGATATAAAGTTTAAATTCGTATATTTCTCTTATTAAATTGATTAGTATTGCATCGCAAGTACACCATCACAATAGACTTCTGCAATTAGAGATGGTGCACATTGAAAACGGATGAGAAAACAAGAATATAGCACAGTTGGGTGCCTATTAGTTAGAAAATATGAATACCTTTTCTATTGAAAGAGGAAAAATCCTTAGCAAATGGTATAAATTATTAAAAAGGAAAAAAAGCGTGGGGTGCAATTAGAAATTGAACGCTATACCTAACCCTACCACACTGCACCCCATTAGTAATCAACACTCAGTTCTCTACCTATCAACCCTACATTGAAATACCTACATATGGACTCTTGAATGTAGTCTTTCCTCACGGTTCGTATAATTTTCAAGGGCACACTTCACTGTCGAGCTTTTTGTTGTCGAGAGTCCTAGCTCGTAACAATGATCTCGAGTCTTCGTCTCCGATAGGGATATAAGTGTTTTGCAAGTGAACACGTTAATGAGGATACTAAAGCGATTCATGCGAAGTGCTTTAGTTAAATATTTCACACCTTTTCCAAAAAAATCTAATTATAATAAAAAGAGTAAATTTAGGGTTTGTCTTAGAAGATTTAATAAAAGCAACAGAGCAGGTACTTTAGTGTTAGATCATAATAAATGATTCGCCTTTCTCCATTGAACCGGCGGTTGCAGATGGACAAGCTACAGAACTCGTCCACTCTAAAATAAACTAAGACGCTCGTAAACTACCATCGGCCATAAGCCAGACAGATGTTGTAACAGGAGAAACTGAATGAGAATGGAATCTCCTAAAAACAAATTACATACTTAAGTGGTGTTTTTTATTCAAAATATATGGCAAAAGTTGTTCTACAATTATATTTAAAATTCGTAATGAAACAATTAACCTAATTAAAATTATTTTAGACAAGATAAAAACGTTTTCTTTATTGAGTTATTATATTATTAATGCATACAATATGTATATGGCAATTCTTTGCTTCGTAGAATAAATACATTAACTGCACGCGATCTATTTTTAGATGCACAGTAATTCTCTACTGAGTCATTACCGTAGAAAAGGCCTAAATGATATATCAATTGGCACAAAGAAATAAAATAATCTTAAAGGTGTTGGTAATAAGGTTGTAATTACACAGTGAAAGTTTAAACGTTATTTTATATGGTAATAAATAATAATGGATCGTCTTTGGCCTTCGAGAAATTAGTCAGCGTCTCGACGTAGTAAATTGTTTTTTATGCTGCGACATATACGAGTTAACTTTCAACCGGTTTGATATATTTGTCAAAGTAAGAATTTGTGTTTATTTGGGTATTAATTTAACTATGACAAAATCAGTTTAAAGGTGTGCCTGCGTTGCTAAAAGTTTTCTCCCATACCTATAACTTGAGCTACATATAAAATTTAAATCGTGAATATATAAAAATAAAGTAATTTCCTAAAACTTTCACATAATTTAATAGATTTTTTAAAATAAGTACTATAAATAGTTACTTATCATGTGTTAATAATTGGCAAAAAGTGCAGCGACCTCGATTTCTGTGTAATAAGTAGGTACTTCGTCTCGGCCTTTGAGTAATTTTTAGGTATTTGATTTCACTTTCAATTTTACTCCTCGATCGAGTAGCGCTTCATTCTTACTTGTTTATTTGCACTTTAACAAAAAGTACCAATAAAACCTTGTCCTTCAGTGAGGCTGACCTCATTGCTATTAAAGTTAAATAATATAATTTTCATAGGGAAAACAACTATTTCTGAGATACTAATAAAGGTACGCTACCTTATTAAAATATTATAATATTAATACGTTTATGATGTTTAACTAATAGCTAGCATATTTTTAGTCAGACACAAAGAAACATTATTTTTATATGTTACTTGTATTTTAAAGTTCTACTGCACTGCTGAGCACAGGACTCCATACAATACGAAGTGGACCAGGCCATAGTCTACCACGCTGACTGTGTGTGTTGGCGGAAAATATAAGAGGTTTTTTTATATTAATCTTCTTTAACATGCAGGTGCCTCACAATGTTTACCTTCACTTTAAAAATAAATAAAGAAGGTAATTAAATTGAAATGATTTGTACGTGAGCGAATTTCGGGATTTGAATCCGCTTCACTTAGAAACCTAAGCAAGCACCACACTTGGTAGTTTAGAATAATTGCCGTAATTCCTCAGAAATTCTCTCTAATTCGACAAGCCTTGTCCTGTTACTCATAAATGGCTAAGCTCATATAAATATTATATTTTTTTATCGCTGCTGATATCATATTGTTCCATAATTGGATAGCTAGTTTTCCCATGTGCATTATTTATAGGAACGGAAGTTCGACAATATAAATAAACACGATGCACGGTTTGGCTGCATTAAATAGGAAGTTTCATAACAAGCGTGCAATTTCACACAGTGCTGCTCTCGAACAAATAGCATTAAAATCATAGTGAAAGCTAATATTCGTTGACCTACCACTACTTTCTGTACAACCCTTTATTACTATACGAAAAACTGCTTAAAACGAAATAGCGGCAGGATATTATTAAGTTCCTTCAGTTAATTTCCTTCTACGTAACTAATTTAGAAGGAAAGTAGTACATCCTTTCATAGTTTCAACCTTCATATTATTATAATTGCTGAGATTTATATCTAATATTTTCAATTTAAGTTGGAAACGGCCTTTTGACTACGAGCAAATGTCAATGACTTGAACTAAGGAAGTCGATTCTAAGTAAGTCCTCAAATAGAAATTTCTGAGCAGAACATCAGGAAGTATGAGTTGCTATAATCAATATTGCAAATGTATATTTTGATTGTATCGGATTGCATCTTGCAATTTACCTCTTAATTGAATTATCATTTTATTTTTTTTATTTAAAATTTTACTATTAATTCTATAGTGTTACAACGTTAGATAGCCAGACTCAATCTATATACATATTTATATGTGATTGCATAAGTACTTACTCTACTGTTTTGGTAAAATAGTCACTTAATTTTCGTCGAACCAAATAATAATTTAACATATTTGTTAATATTTGACATTTATTTGTACTATTTTGCTTACTTTGTAATTTTTTAATACTTTACGGCAATCATAGTAAAATATATCCAAAATGTTAGTTTTATTTAATAAATAGCATAGCATAATACATATCATTTTATGTAAGGCTCTATCACTAGCAATGAAATACAATTTAAGCAATGAAAGAAATGTACTCGCTCTTTAAAAATTGCCTATGAATAGCCCCATAACGCATCAGAAGTATAAAACTGAAGAAGGAGCAACATATGAGCCAACGTCCCAGTTTTTGTCGTAAAAGACGGTTTGCATATTAGTTTAATAAATTGGTATGCTCAATTCAGAGAATACCTAAATGTTTTATAAATAAATGAATTGTCTGAAAAAAATGCTAACGCCCTACTATTTATGAAGAACTTTTAAATTATCGTACCAGTTTTATCTAATTTTAACTTTACTAATACAGTTCACTATTTATTCCCGAAAGTAAGGACACTGGGTAAAGTAATTTCATATTTCAACTTTACAATCAGATTAAAACAAATATTTCTTCAGATATATTTTAAATTCGATTTAAATAATTATTAAATAAATAAAATAAAACACATGATGAAGCATAATACGAGTAAGGCTATAAAAGTCCATATCTAAAGAACCAAGAGTACATCGAAAGGTTGATTTTATCGACTCTTGGCGGCAATTCTGGCATTTTCTGCCAAGTCGTGGTAAAGGTAATATTTTAAGATTAAATACAGCAGCACTTGTTTTTTCATTTGGTACTTTGATAATCAATCTCTATAAAATAATAATGTATATAGAAATGATAAGATACTAACATAATATGTGGGAAATAAGAGATAGTCAATTATTGACGGTCATTCAACACAATTTGATGAGTAGGTACAACATTTGCTGCTGATTCAATGGTTACGTCACGCCAATTGTTCACACCACGTGCATGATGACAGCACGAAGTTGCTACTCAAATGTAATGAGGTTTACAACTGACAATGTGTGAAATGAAATTGGAAGTTAATCAGTCTACCGATGAAATATTTAATAATTTATTGTAAAAGTATACATCTATACTAACATTATGAGTTTGTTTGTTTGTTTGTTTGGTTGAACGCGCTAATCTCAAGAACTACTGGCCCGAATTGAAAAATTATTTTTGTGATAGATAGTCCGTTTATTGCGGAAGGCTATAGGCTATATAACATCACGCTACAACCAATGGGAGCGGAGCATGAATGAAAAGTATTGCAAAAACGGGAAGGGCGGGCGTTAGTTCTGCGAGGTACCATACCTACCACACTCAGAAAGAATTTCCGGTATTTAGAACGCGTGCAAAGCCGCGGGAAATATTAGCTTTATTCCTATTGGAATATCTATAAACGTTATCAAAAGATAGATATTGATAACATGATAGCAAATAGCACTTAAAGAGTATGTTTGTCATGTACATACAAAGAAACAATATTTTAAATCAACACAATTTGTACATATGTACATAGTACATAACATAAAGATAAATACTGAAGAGTTAATAAATATTATCTTACTTAAGTAGATATTCAAACTAGTATAAAGTCTTGATTATGAGAACAAAATATAGGAAACTGCTATTTATTGCTATTAATAGAGTTCCTCTCATACTTTGTTTCATTTACAATTCATTTATCTACAGAGGATGAACTAAAGGCGATTGAATTACGTCACGTGTTTCAACGTGTGTTGTTGTAAATAACGATATTGTTTAAAACTCTAATCACATGATAAGAGCAGTACGATTTAGCTTATTTATTTACATTGTCTCTGTTTTAATACAGTGTATAAAATATTGTTTTACTTTATTTTTATATGCATAATAACAGCCTAACACTGTATAATAAACTAATAATAGTATAATACTAATATGGAAGTAATACATAACTTTGAGAATTCCGCGGGTCACAGGTTCTGTTGCATACGAGATGGATGGTTTTATTGAAGTCCAGCGTTTGACAATAATGCAGTATAACAATAATTACAAAGAACACTAAGTGATACGTACCCAATGCAGATGAAACAAAAGACGTGACACCAATCCGAATTTTTAATAATCATTTTGAGCACCTCCGTATGACTAAAAGAGTATTAAAAGCTATTAAATCAGGACCCTGGAATTATAAATTCCGAATTTCATAAGCGTTATTACTCATTAAATCGATTACTGGATCGAATTAATAAAACCAGGTAACCGATCACGTATTGGTAATGGACTGATAAGCAAAATCGAAGGTAATGACATAATGAGGGTATGCGTCGTAAATTATGCGAAAAGGTTTAAAGCACATAAATACAAGCTGTATTAACACCTTCAGTGCATGCAACAGTGTACAGTAAATAAGTATATCGTAATCGTCATGCACCCGGTTTTACGGCCTCGTTGACCATAAACAGGTAATTACTAAGCTTCAATAACGTTTTTACTTAAGAGAAACACCTAGTAGACAAACAGAGCTGAACTGATATGAATGAAAGCGCCACGGAAGTGTTTTGTTTACATTATCTTTAATTTACCTAATTAGACTATATAAATGGAAATAATAATAAAACTATTTTTTATTGAGCTAGTTTTGTAAATTAAGTAAAAACATAGCATTCGATATGTTAATTTTGATATACAGTAGATTATATTAAAATCACTTTCGGAAATACGAGGATTCACAGTCATAACTAGTTATCCGATAGCGGAAATGAGGAGTTTTCTTTAAATATATGCAAGCACACATGGTTCAAGTTAAAGCCTAATAACGTTATTATTAATGTGCAGAATGTTAAGGTTACAATATGTATGAGATATTTTTAAGCTTTAATGTAAATCAGTGGCGCATACATATGTTACAGGTTTTTGAGTCATCCATTACATACGTGTATTCATTGCATGATTTCTGCTTTTGTTTAGTTGTATAATAAAAATATATATTTATTTTTATTTATGATATAACCTGTATTATATCACGATCTAATGAATATTTAAATATATACAATGATTTCTCTCCCATATTTACGGAACAAAATTCATTTTATCAAGAATAAAATCACTTTTTTGGACCGGAAACATTGTAATGTAACGGTTACGGTTAGAAACAAATAGCAATTTAAACGCTTCGTATGTTTCTTAGATAACAAGATAATGCGAATTGCCACGCCGTATTGTATCACGTATAACGGAAGTATTACGGCAAGTTAGCGTTAAAAGAAAATAATCTTTATAGTAAAGCAAGCGTGTAATTTTAATATGAAACAGAATTAGACTGACGCAAAAGCCAAATTTAAATCTACTACTGTTAAAATATTTAATTAAATTTGTAGCGATCCAGTATCCTCCGCTTTTCTGAGTGCTTTTTAATTGGACACATTACTCATTTTAATTAAATAGGTATTGAAATTATTATGGTCTAAATAAACATTTTTTTTGTATTAAAAGGGTACTATTTAGGTGAGGTGCAAGATCGATAAACACATTTAGTAAGATATCATTTGAATTTAGTGTCTCTATAGAGTGGACTTAGTTTAGTTATCAAAAAAGTTGGGTTCTGATAATTTAAGCACATATTAAAAAAATATTCCACATGATATAATAGATATCACAACATAATGATGATATTCTTCAAAACAATACAAACTTTTACGTAATATAGCTAAAACGTTTTATAAATAGTAAAAGAATATTAATAAGGCGTGACAGTATTTCTTTTTCTTGGCGAGATGCACAGTATGACAACAGTGCGCATGTGCGGTATGTTTGTAAAACAAAAACAAAAGTATAGAAAATCTGCTTTGTCATGCTCCATGTCAGAGTACGATGACTTCGTTCAGAAGCACCGGTTACACAATGATTGTTTGAGTTGCTTATTGCTGTTAATTAATACAGTTATACTTGATACACTAAGGTACAAGGAATGAGAGCTTATGAACTTTTAGCTGTGATTAGATTAAAAAAAATACATTTCATATAAAAAGCTTTTGGTCTAAGAGCCGGTGGAAGATCGACCTTCACCGACCTGATAACCAGATGAGACATATTTTTTATTAAATATAATTTATAAACAAATATGCCTATAATTACTTGCCTATCTGAAAGTGCTCATGGCTATTTTTAATTAAATTAACTTTAATCGATTTTTGTTTTTCATCACTTTCATTCTTTTGATAACCAAATGAATTTTATTTCACTGTTAGTTTTTAACACACAGAATATGCCTCAGTAGGCTAGCCTACTCATTTTTGTGTATAGCTACCAAAGCCGATGTGAACAGGTAAGTCAATATAGGTGACTCCATCGTTCTGCTAACTTATCGAAAGTTATATCAAATTTTAGATTATTTTATTACAAATTCAGTCATATAGACTTGCCTGCAAAAAATCATACTTAAAGCACTGTTGCCCAGCTAAAAATAGCCATGAGCACTTTCAGATAGGCAAGTAATTATAGGCATATTTGTTTATAAATTATATACGATAATATATATACGATTTTTTTAACACCTAAAAATATCGCTTTGACTTCCCTATAAGCCAGTTTTAGGGGTTTTTAAATATTTTCTTAACGGCCATCTAAATAATATCATGTATTTATTTAGCCCACGAAGTCCAGCGATGTGGTCGATAATGAATCAGACAGGAATACACATATTATGTGACAATGAGTTCTAATATTCTTTCCACAATAAATACCCCATTCGGAATCATATTAGAAAATATTGTCATAAAAGCAATATAGCAGGTTCCAAAGATATAATCCCAAAAAATGAAATTTTAAATTTCATACAAGTTAATGAATAAATCTTATTTTTTTTTTCAATAATATTGATGCCTCAGCTATTAATATATGTAAAAAGTTTTGAACATCGCCGTAAATTGCGCCTATTGTGTCTCAAGTTTGAACATGAACTCATAGTTTAGGTCATGATTAGATAAAGGCGTTTCGTACTTCCATACAACTCACGTTAAAGAAACAATGGTACGAAATAGAGCATTACTTTCTCGCACTTTATAGTACATACCAATGGTTGATTCGATGGCAGTAGTAAGCTCTACACTCAAATGTTATGTCATAATACGAGTATTACCCTACACGAATAGTTTCGTTGTATCAAAAAGTTGAACGAACTACTAAACATCGTTAACGCAACGGTGTCACTCCAAATGACCTATTCAGCTATCTGTCTGTAAGAAAGTATGGAAACGTAGAAAAATACTTAGCGCTTGAAAAGACCACATCAATCACGGCGACTTTGAAAAGGCATTGCATCAACACTTTCACTAACGTCGCTTACATTACTGTGATTATCATAAATCATGCGTTTCGTATCAAACCGCAATCATTTTACGGTGAAATTCAAGGTTACTCCTGTCTAATGGATGCAAGTCAATGCACTACATTTGTCAATATAATTTTAGCTTGAGTTATATAAGCACATAAATACTTATTATTTTTAAAATATATTGGGATTGTTTAAGGAATACGATAGCTTATGATTTTTAATTTAAGACACCTATTTAGTACCAAAATGTATTTGTCTTGATTAAATTTACATTTATTTTACAATTTAACAGTATAGCGTAGTGTAAATGCTTGTATGGATGACGTAGCGGGTCGAATCATGTAAGTTGTGATAATAGCACGCAATTAGATCGCTATAAGCGTCATAGTGGGTGAAGATATTTTACAGACAATTCTGAGAAATTTATGCTAACAATAATGTTTTCAACAAACAGTCGCTGGTTTGTAATTTGTGATAGCTGGACAAATGGCCTGTATTCCGAGAATATATTTGAGACGTTTTACATGACTTTTTTACTCGAAAGCTTGGATATATTGTTTTTGTTGATTCTAATTAGGTATAAGTAAATCTAATCTTACTCGCGTAGTTTTTTCATGTATAATTGCTTATATGTTTTAAGACAGTTCGTAACATCAAACATGTTCAATATACTTCTAGCCTGGCTTTCTCAATATAAGAGTATAAAAGCTAAAAATACAAGACTAACAAAACTAATAATTTATAAGAAGAATATTTCATTCCTTATGTAAATATATATTAAGTATGTAAGGTAGGTACCTACCTACTTTCAGAAAATAAGACATTCAAGCAAATACAAAATTATTTTTTTTCATCCTATAGTATATTAAATATGTAGAATATTCATGTATATTATAGTTAGCTACATGTAGTAAATCTTTCAATTTATACTTTCATAACTTTATAAGGCTTAACAAAAACAAATACATAAAAGATTCACCAATTAAATCCCTGTTTACTCATATTATGTGCAAATAAACCCTTTAATGATGGTCGAATGAATAAAGATGGCATGTCACGTTAAGTCATTAGCATCTAATTATAGAGTTAGCGCCTCCGTGCAAACGTCATTTCACAGTCATTCTTTCGCAGTGATTCATTGATCTCGGGTTTACGCTCATCTTCATATAATACAAAAAATTACAATTACAATCGGTACAGTTTGAAAGCTTTTAAAAATACCTTATAGATATTAAAGAAGAATCTTAAAACTATTTAAATCTCTGTTGTTTATTCATATTGATGCGATATTTTAATAAAGTGAAAAGTATTCAATACTTTGACTGGGATAACCAGCTATAATCACACCGAATTTTATCAAAATCTGTCTCGTGGTTTTCTCTTCATGCGAACACAGACAGACGGACAGACAAAAATAATATTGATATTTTCAAGTATGTAATACTTAATTTACAGATTCGTCATTCGACTTAGAATTTTATTACACCTATGCATAAAAGAAAAATACATCATTTCCTATATAAAAAAACGACACTAAAAAAACAATGTACATTTCATTCATTCAAAGATGCTTAATAAACTATAAGGATAAAATATCAATAATAATGTTATTACGAACTTGTCATATGCTAAAAAAAGTTGAATATTATAAATGAGTCATAGTGACATCAGGAGGTGTGTTGAGCCAATCAGTCTGACGTGGTGGGCACGGCATAAAATATAAAATATATTGTTTTTGTTTTTATCGTACTGAAGTATGTAAAAAGTAGAAATTTTATTTACTTTAACTAGCAGAACCCGTGTTTTCGTTGACACTGGACCAAGGGACTAACCAGAGCGAAGCGAGGGTGAGTCGCTTGTATTGAAATAAAGGGTAAGATTGCGCTTAATATTGCTAAAAATCCTACCTCCATATCTTACAGGTGTTCATTAACCAAATAAATCAGTTAAGAGTCAAAAATCATACCTGAAACAAATAAAATATTCATTAGTTTTTCATGATTATTATATCGTTAGTAATAATTTATTCTGGTGTACTTATATAACAACTAAATTTTAGATAGTTCGAAACCAAAAGGCAAAAACGGTATCACATAATATGTAATTTAGTCATGTTCGCTGCTCGTATACATAATATTATGTATAAGCCAATTCCACTTATGCTGTACACTTTAATTAAATTATTAAATGCAACAAATTCAATAGCACTTCATAGAATTATCTAAAGAGTAGAAAAAATGGAGTGTGCACTGTGCATAGTGTAAGGGGTATTCTTGGATAGGATTTCAAATGAGAGATGACTGTTAAAAAAAACATAGCATGTCAATTTGGACATTATTTAATACACTTATAAAATGTTTATTAGTTAACAATTCACATTGTGCTGTTAAAACCAGTAAACAAACATTAGAATACAGAATAATTGCACTTGTCTACGATACAAAAAGTTTATTAATATATATTTGAGATATTTTACACTAACCTATATTTTACTGATCCAAAACCAATCCATAACCTTCTTATGTACGTACTTCTTATACAATATACATTTCTGTATCATGAATCATAGCAAAATGCAGTAATTTTAAAAAACAATTTAACGAATGCGTCGACCTCGATTATAATAGCAGAACCTTAAAGGGCACACAATCACGATATGTCCGATTCAAATAGGTTTCAAATTACGTTTTGTGGTTATTTCTCTACAAATTGACAATTATTGTACAACTATCGTGACTTCGCGATATGTTTATTGCATTGGGTTTGCATATTCATTTCATATGATTTGAATTAATAACATGTTAATACATCGAATAGGTAATATTACATGATTTGAAAGTCATCTCCAACATATAATAATCAATTTTTATATTTAAAAAGTTAGCTCGATAATGGAGTCAGTTAAAAATAATTATTTACTGTTTATGGCACATCTTGAGATAAGGCGGCATGTAGTAAAACCTAGTTATCCGAGTCGAGATAAAAAGTATCCTATAATACATTTTACTTCGGGAAAATAGCTTATCACCGAGAAATCCATACTAACTAAACGAACGTGAGCGAAGCGAGGTTGAGTTGCTAGTATAAAGTATATTTTTAAATGTCGAGATACAATTTTATTTAAAAACATTCAAAGACAATGTTACGCGCATAATTCATGCGCATTTCTTTGATGTAGATTTTTTTCTGTAAATAATAGTTGGCAACTTTATCGTTACGAAATCTTGATTGAAGGAACTAGGAAGCCAACGTTTTTATGTTTATAAAGTAATGATTTACATTTTATGAGATAAAATATTAAGATGATAACATTTGAATTATACTTAGAAAGAATACCTATTCTTAAAATCTTAAAAAGCTTCAACCAGGTTATTTAAGAGTATATCCAATCCTATTTTATCTTGACTTCCTCGGTAGTGACTATCATGTACAGCCTGCACATCCAAAGGTCCTGAATTCGAATCCCGAGTCGGGTCAAGTTAAAATAAACATTAAGTAATTAATTTACAAAAAATAAAAATTATACACCTACGAGTACCATCAAGTAGATACTTGATGGTACTCGTAGGTGAAAATATTAATAACGGAAAGTAAATTGTACACAATTTTAAAAGAAATCTTTCATATTAGCAAAAAATTAGAAAAACTAAATCGCTTTGGAAGTATGCTTTGGACAGTACCCGATTTAGTTCCTATAGTACGATAGCGCACAGTTATTACGACATAGTATCTATACAATCGGACTTTCGAGATATTTGGCCGAAGCTCAGTTGGATAACAAAAAGTTTTCTTACGTAAGCACTGTTTATCATCAAGCTTTCTTTCAGTTCGACTCGAAGTAGACCCCGGGTAACGGTGCCCATGCTATTACAACAATATTTATTTTGCGTAATTGCAGGTTCGTTTTGTAACATGTTATTATAGTTCATATGTGTATGTAAATTGGAGAGAGAGCTTGTATACTATTTTTGAGATATCTTGATCATTTAGTATGAATGATAAAAAATATCTTTATTTGTTCACGTGGTGAATAACTAACAAGTTTTTAGATGACAAAAATCATAAAAAAGTAGTTATTTCTGCATCAAAAAGATAACGTAAATAAAAAAATTATTTTTTAACAAAAATGAAAACCGACTTCAAAACGCTACAAATCGAAACTAAAAAGAAAAAAAAATTATTTTAATTACTTAGTTATTGTTGGAGTCGGTGCCAGCCAAGAAGGACAGTTTTATCCTGCGTTTGCAATAACCTTTCGAACGGATATTTTGATTATATTTACAAATTGATACATTGATTAAATTGTATTAAGATTATTTTGCTTTGGCTGGCACCGACTCCAACAATAACTAAGTAATTAAAATTATTTTTTTTTCTTTTTAGTTTCGATTTGTAGCGTTTTGAAGTCGGTTTTCATTTTTGTTAAAAAATAATTTATTTTAAATTTTTTTGTGGAAATTATTGTTTAAATAAGATATTGGAAGGCTAACTAAACTACTGCTCCAATAAGTCAGCGAAGTTTTGAAATGAACGACAATAGTCAATCGAGATTTGTCCACGTCTATTTTTCCACGTAACTCGTAGACGTTAATAAGATTTACCTTCTATTATCAATCCACCTAATATCCTGAAGGAATACGACTATCAGTTCATAACTACGTATAATATTAAAAGAATTTTCTTTCAACTCCTAACCGTTGAGGATATATCCCTTACATCATCACAAATTCTTGAACAGCTTTAGAAAATATATGAAAAAGGTAATCAGTGCCGATAAAATTTAAGGGTTGCCCTCGATTTCTCTAGGATCCCATCATCAGATGCTGACTTGGTGACAATGAGAACATCTTGAATGTATACCCTACCGAACAAAAAAGAAATTTTTAAAATCGGCCCACAATTCACGGAGAAATCGGTGAAAACACATAAAAAACAACTGTTGAGGAATTTTACCTTCCATCATCAGCTCATCCACATGAGATGATGATTTTCATACGTAAAAGCTTTATCGGGTTTAGAAAATATATCAAAAACATAATAGGTGCATGTAAATTTTAAGAGTTGCCTTCGATTTCCCTGGGATTCCATCATCAGATCCTGACTTGGTGACAATGGGACCACCTCGGAACTATACCCTACCAATCAAAAGAAAAATTTTTGAAATCGGCCCACAGACGGCGGAGTAATCGGTGAACATACATAAAAAAAAAAAAATACATACAACGGAACATATAACCTCCTCCTTTTTTGAATTTTTTTTTGAAGTCGGTTAATAAACCTACTTATAGAATGCAAGAAGATTTTTTCTTAGTGTATTTTTTTTATTTTAAACTGGACTTGTTCTAAATAAAAGAATTCTTAGCTAAATTATTGAACAAATATTTATCCGACTAGTATCGGTTTGTTATCGTTTTATTTATTTGTGGAAGGATTGTAAACGATGCATGTGTTGTAACAAAATCTGGAAACTGGAAAATTTTTATGTTTCAAAATATATACTCTTAACGCTCTTGCTAAATTTATTAATACGAAATTTTGTGATAAATTGTGAACTGTGAAACCTAACTTCCTGTCGTCATATCCTTTTTTAATATACAGCATGATATGTGGTATTCACCGACAAAGTCAGTACTAGTAGTCACTAAAATCCAAAGAAAATTTCGCCGGCTGGACCGTCGGATCATCATCATTTTTTTTTACCGTCCCACTGCTTATCACGGGCATTCCTCTGTACGAAGGGGATCATAGTCTGGCCATAGTCCGCCGCGCTGGCCCAGTGCATGTTGGCGGACTTCACATGTCTTTCGAAAACTTGCTAGGTTTTCGGAGACATGCAGGTTTCCTCACGTTGTTTTCCTTCACCGTAAGACAAGTGGTAATCATGATATAAATGATTCGCACATGAAAATATCAAAGGTGCAAGATCCGAATTTGAACCCGTATCACTCGGTTATCCAAGCGAGCGCGTTACCGCTGGGCGCTACCACTGTGACCGTCGGATGGGATTTTTAGTGTTGCAAAATGCATTTACGCATACCTATGTACACACAAGTGGTTATGTGGGGTTCACTGGCTTAAAAGAAACTACTACTTCCTACTAAAAATCAACAGACGTCCCTCGTCTTATTGGGGCGTCGCAGGATCGCTTACGCATTCAACTGTCGTGGTTGGCCCCGATGGCACGTCTGCCAAATGAACAATTCGAGGTAACTTTTTACCGACGCGAGCAGGTAAATACTAGTTAATAATATTTTACTAAACGTTTGAAGAGTCAAATGAAAAATTGTTTGAAAGTAATTGTGCGGCATACAGAAGCCAGTCGTGAGTCACGCGTGGCCACAATACAAACATGTTAATTATTGTGACTTGCGTGGCTTTTACGTGTATTAACATATCTAATTGTACATAGTAAATGTAGGTACTTTAAGAAACAACAAATATGAAGAAATTAGAAAACATATTCCTAATATATAGCATTTTTTTATAATAACGGAATGTTCTAGACAGAAAATAACCCAGACATTTGAAAGTAAGAGGATGTTCTCAAAAGCACTGACGTTACGTACATACATACATAGTTTATTTGGTAGAAAGCGTTAATCTCCGGATAAGTCAATCAAAATAGAAAATTATTTTTGAATTTTATTGAGGAAGACTGCATCCTATAACGCTACAACCCCTAAAAAAGGTGCAATTATACAGAGAAATAATAGCAATGTAATATAGGCAGTGATAGCTTAGTGGTCAAGCGTTCGCTTCAAAACAGAGTGTAGTAGGTTCAAATCTCCGGTCTTATCTCATTATTACCATTCGTTGTACATTAAAGGAATGCATCGTGAAGAACTTGTATGTTTGAGAGAAAATCTCCGATAGACTGCGAAGTACGCCAACCCGCTTGGCCAGCATGGTGGACAATGGCGTAGTGAACAATGGTGTTGGACGTAAAGATTGCTGAACATACAAAATACGCGAACGTAGCCACACAGGGAGAGACTAGTCTGATATCTTAGAAAGCAAATATCATAAACCTTTCGAACACCTTAAATTATTCAAATTGTAATAATAAACCACAGAAAGCAATAAGCTTTTTCAATATAAATGATTGCTAACGCTCTGTGAACCATCTAGTGTAATTAGTTTAAGCGTTGCTGAATAAGATGAATTTCATTAAATGATCCATCAAGCTCGGCGTCGAGTAATACGCCTTATCTACAAAATTAATGTATTCTGATAGAACATATAGAAGCTAAAGGTTGCAAGATAACGTAGTAGGTTATGGATTTACATAATTGTACATTCATCCATTCAAGATGTATTGAGGTGGGCGCCATTAACAGTTATTTAAAAGTAATTGAAAGTCTAATAAACAGCTTTAGCCATGTTATTTAAATAGTTGCTAATGTACGCCAAAACGTACTTAATATTGAATGTTGTTATAAGGATTATGAATAATCCTTGTGGATTGAAATGGCGATATCTAGCTTTGACAATAAAGTCACAGTTGCGGATTCAGTTATTATTACATATATTTATCATATGTTTTGATGTTGTTTACACGCTAATCATCTCAGCATCTTAAGTGGCCTTAGTAACGACGCGACGTGAGTCACTATGTAAATTATATGTATAAAAAAGTGTAACAGATACAATATTATCTTATATTTTATTATTATATTTTATATATTATATTAATCTTCAGTTAAACCATTTATTACTAGATTAATACGAAGATAGAAATTTCAAAAGTGCATGTTTTATAGAAAATTTTATTGAAATCATTCAATTTCAAAATCAAATATCATGAGCGCATATCCTTGAAAGTGGGTAAGGCGGTTCATTCTAAGCAGTAATAGACGATCTATTGTGATGTCAGGCGCACGTTGTATGCACTTCCCGGTGATAAATATGCGCAGACGCATCGCAGGCGCTTGCTGACAAGGTTTTGGTGCGAAAACGTTAGAAAGGAGAAATGCTATTTCAATCAAATGGATGGTGTATTTATTAAAGAGAAAATCCCTTCACGCTTTCGTGATAGCGCTTGTCTCACTCAAAAGTAAGCTTGCTAAAGTTTCTCGAGATATACACGAACTCTCTCATTATAATCTATTACCTAGGCAGACTTATCTTTAGCACGACTAATTTTGGCATTCATATTTTAGTTTATGATTTTGACATTATTTAAATTATTTAGTACTTTGTTTAATTACTACTATAAATTAGGTACTCAATAAATGGGCCTGATATTTTTTTTTTGTATTTTTGTGTCATATAAATATAAAAGTGATCTATACAAACAGTTTTAAGTACCTATAAGCTCTATAGAATAAGTACAAAATGGTTCATAGAACTAAACATAACATTTACAAATCATTGCATCTGATACCCCTAAGCTTGATGAACGGTGCGCACGCGACCACGCGTCTGCGCTCGGGCACGATTTGGGTCAAGGCAGCGCAGGACTGCAATGAGACGATTGTTACAAATTGCTGTTTAGTTGAAATCCTTATGTATTTTGCATGACCTAATCTGGTAACTGTTGGAAACATCATGATTGAGGGTACATATGCGTACAAAGGTAAATTAAGCGGTTAAATGTTCTAATATGTAATTTTATATAAATCTATTTATTTTTGGTTCTGCGTGATAATTTTCAAACCATATTCAAATTTATAAATATATTTCACAACCTATTTCTTAAAAATATTAATCCGGCGGAAATAAGAAAAAAAATTAAGACAAATTAATGTTTATGTCAAAACATTACAAAACATTTAAATAAATATTTTTTATTGCAATTATAAAGCGTTAATATGCAATAAAGCTAATATTGGCCTGTTTGATGTTTTAGATCTCGCACGATATATGTACGAGCAATGATTACAATCATTGTGTAGTTCCGAAAAATTACAGGCGTAATAAAGCTTGCATAAGGTCCTATTAGAAGGTCACTCTTAGAAACTTCGTGTTCAACTCTCACCTTGTTCCACAAACATTATCTTAATTTATATATTTAAGAAAATTAGTTAGCAACTAATAATTTAGTATGAATACTTTTACATTTTAGTCTTGTTCTATATAATTGGAAGCAGATTACTGCTTACTATATAACGGTTTACTTTTAATAGACGTTGGAGGTCAGATAGCAATCGTTAGGGAATTGAAGCTCTTTTATATCACATTTTATTGTGCAGTATAATGTATGGACTTTTATTATTTCTGAGTTAATATTCAAGAAACGTTAGCAGAGCCAATAAATTTTCGTGCACATTCAAAGTAAACGAAATATGATATAAGTTTTCCTTTCTTAAAATAAAGTCGGATGTTTAACTTATTTCATTCTATGAAACTTGTTCAAACAATTTTGTTATACCAAATGAGAATATTTTATCACAATAAAGTTGTTTTATAGACTTTTAGGTTGAATTTATGAGAAATTCCGATGTTTTATCTAACTAATGTTTAACTGAAATAGAAAGTGTTTTAGATTTATGGAGTTATTTTAATAACATTTTTTGCTACCTCATGTAATATATCAATATTAACATCTGCCATTCCAGCACGAGACCCCTGTAATTTCTAAAGTCAGTGTTCCGTGGGAACATAGGCAACAGGTGATGTATCACACAGTCACGCTTGTGAACACGTTCAATAGCCAGTGGTACAGCGGAAAGTCTAAATATTAATTTTATAGGTACCATAATATATATTGCGCACATATGTTTATATGTAAAATTTGATATATATATATATATCTATACATTATTATAAAAAGCAATATAATATTTTTTAATGCAATAATTAAATGAATCATTTTGCACTCTATCATCATACCAGATTTAATCACTGGTATTTAATTACATATAATTATAATAAACTGTATTGTAATACTACTTTGTAATTTACAATATTATATAAAAACTCTCTTCTTTTATACTTTAGGCCAAGTGCAAAGACATTTAACATGACGGAGGGTGTGCGTCGGACTGTGTCCCTTGCGCTCGGGGGACGAACACCAAATGTTGCGTTGGAATGCACTATTGTATAACGTATATAAAATAGCAATTTCGCATTAAAAACCAAGTCAATTATAATTATTTCGTATTTTATGTCCATATTTAATACTTATAATTGATAACGCAGCGTGACTAACTTCAAATTTATAATCTCCTCTTATTTTGGAATGTGTGTAGAGACATTTTAATAAGGAATTATTTTAATAGTGATTATATTCCCACAACGCTTAGTGATGTCTGATAAATTCGTATTTAAAAACACATAAAAGGTACGAATAAGATTTTTAAAGACAATTTCTACCACATCATAATATGTGAATAGGTATATTATTATAAATACACAAGTTTGATATAATAAGTATGCGATACCTATACCAAATTAATTGTTCAATTAAATAGCTTTAATATTAAGCTTTTATTTACAAATTTCTTGTATAATGCATAACATTGTTTCCATCTAGTTAGGGATGATACTCTCTCATACAAAAACTGCGAGCAATCCGTTATAAGATTAAACGACTGACAGTGGCAAAATAGTTTTATCTATGACGAATGAGAAAGATTATTGAAGGGACTTTTAGGGAGCCATTTGTAATAATTTGACACACATACCTATGTGACTGTAAAGATAGTAAATAAATGATGGTTGAGCTTAAGTTCGCATTGTGTTGGGGGGAGATATGATTCATAACGGAGATAAAAATAATGCATTCATTTTTTAACCGATATGAAAAACAGAAACGGTACTCAATTCGGATGTATCGCCCAAACGGACGTATCGAATTTAATTTACAATTTTTATCATTTTTGTTGATATAAAACTTATTATAATTTTCAATTGGTATATATTGTTTTTTATTAATTGGACGATCAGTTGAACAAGCTTGTAATTGGCAGACTTGCCTAAAGATATCAAATCAGTAAGTGAGGAATGACGGAATTAGATAATGTCGTTCACTATGCTTTTTATAGATCTAATTAGTTATAAATTGAATACCACAAACTCTTTGGATGTCAAACCCAAAATATAACGTAAAAAGTTGGTGAGAAATTACGCTCGGTAATAATATATTAGAAATGGCCAGCCCGGCGTGAAGGGTGCACTGAGGGAGAGTTTTAATCTGCACCCTTGCGCAACGGGTCAAAGTGAACAATACACGCATGCGCGGTGCATTGTACTATTTGGGAGCACATTATTTTTTACTTTTTTTACAACAAAGACTTGCATAAAACAATCGGTCAACGAGTTGAGTCACGCTTTACGGTCCTCAACAATGGAAATGCTTAAATAAATGAACGATTGACCGAAATATTGCAAATTCTTTTGTTGAATAAAAATGTTGCTGTTGAACTTTTCCTCTTTCATTTAAATAAAAGGGATCCGTCGTTTCATTCAGACCCTAACTATTAGGGTGGAGCGAAAAAATTTTTTTTTTAATTTCGTTATTCCTGTGTTACCAATGGACGTTCTACATTATCAGAGATCTTAAAACTTAATTTTAAGTTTCTATGTCAACATCTTAAGGTGGCGCATCAGATTTTAATTTTTAAGAAAAGTACAAATTTCAGCTTTATCTAAAGATTTTATTTAAGCTAAATTTTTTGCCAAAACTTTTAGGCAATAGCTTTAAAATAATAACACGACTTCTAACCAAATAATAAAAAAATAATAGGCATCAAAAGTGAGTTTTAACTTTCGAAATCAGAAGCTTAGCACAGACTCTGATTTTTGCCTAAAAAACGTTGTGTCGCATATTGGTATATCTTGCCTTGACTTTTTGCTAGAACGAATAAATCCTCTCTGGCTTCTGATAAATAATCAGATGCCGAAGCCTCAGTTACAAGCTTGACGTAACGTTTCGCCTGAGTGTGGCAAGGATACTTTTCAATTTTAAATAAATTACCACCTGAGGAGATCATGTCTGGAATTATCGCGTCACTATATTTCATAGTTTTTGGAGGTTCTGTCATTTTTTATTTTACCAGTTAATTAATCATAATTGTTCAATGCATTAAATTTAATATTTGCAAACTGAAACTCTCGGTTTTCTTTCCCTTACACTCGTTTCTTGACTTTAAAACTCTACGGAGAGCCAGTTCTCTTATGTGTGATTCGTGATCTTGTAACATAGCCAAAAGTCAGTTTTCCGGATGTACAAACAAGGAATTTCTCTATATAGTTGTTATAGCAATGCTTTTCAGGTTACACAACTTATTTTAATCATGTTAAAGATATGAACTCGATGTTTGCAAAACAGTCTTGACTTAATATCAAACCAGGATTGTGCGTAGACTTTCGTGAATAAAGTGGCTAGTTCTTTTAAAGATTTTGTGAGTTTAGCTGTCCCAATTTATGAACGAAGTATCCTATTAGTGCAAGCCAAGCACCGAGAATGTGCGAGTCCAGTCTAGAGTCCAGAATCTTCATTGGCTACGTTTAGTGAGACTGTACCAGTAAAAATTGCTGATATTATATCTGCATGTCTGTTTTCTTGTTTCATTATGCATTTCTTTACACTCTTGTACTTATTGTATTATGAAATCAATCTTGCAACTATTTGTTGATGACTTTTAGTGGGAATAGATGCTTTATTCCAATTTAATCAATGATGGTGGCGAACATTTCACTCAAGTATTTTACAGCAGGGTCTTTACCATCATTCAGTTCTAGCATCTTATTTCTTAACCACAAATAATATTTTATAATGAATTAATACGTTGGTAACACATTACTAATTAGTTTTATTGGATTACCAAACAAAGAGCACCCTCAAGTCTTTTCGAGTTTTGGGTATTTTACAGACGAAATTTAACAACAACTCCACTTTTTACACTTGTCCTTAGTTCTAGTTTTTAGAATATAGCGTAAATATACTAAAGATAACACCCGATAGTTATTAGAATATAAGTTTTATGACATATAGTTACAAAAACACATTAACTTACGGGTACACCTTAGAAGTTAAATTTTATTGTTTTTGCAAATTACCCTCGTAGTGCGCCACCTTAAAATAAAGTCGTAGACTTTTGATTTTTGGTACTAATAAATCTTTTACATACCATCAACGATTGATGATACAGGAGAATTAAAATTTTGAAAAAAAATAAATTTGGTCAAATTCACTCCACCCTACTAACTATACAGGAACCGCTTAGTAGGTACAAAAAAATAAAAGTTTATTTTAAGAATCTTAGTGTTCCATCTTTAAGAGTAAATTCCGGAATAATTTAGAAAATTACTATAATATAAAGTAGTGAATATTACAACAACAGAATTAATTTACAAGCCGAAAATTGCATGTGCCTTGAGCAGACGATAAACACATCAGTATGTAACGACTCACTTTGCCTGTATTCCCTCTAGACACGTGTGGACACGTGACCAGCCTTATGTGCTGTGAGTTATCCCACTGCCATTATATATACCCATTCCCATATAATATACAGAATAAAATATTGAACTGGTTCGCATGTCAATATATGATGTACACAATTTTCTTACAAACATAAATAATAAATACCTAATAAATACACATACTCTTTTATTATGTATATACATAAATAATATAAATTGAACAATCAACAAAATTGAACCTTAAATCGAACCTAGTTACATAATCGGTTTTATTGCATATTGTATATTTGTAAGAATATATTCTGAGGCGTAGATATTTACAAAATTTTTAAATAAAAAAATCTATAATACTCCAAATAACTCTTACAACAAAAACATGAGGCAAGTTTGTGAATATTTTGGATGATTTACCACTCTTCTGTGATGACACGAGTTAAATATCAGAGATAAATCAAGATTAAATGTGTCGAAAAGAAAAGCGGTCGTTATCACGTTATAAATTTTCTTTATTAAAATACCCAATAAATTATTACTACGTTTACGACATGCAGTATAACCCTTTAAGTTTAAATAGTTCTGTTCATTTTAAACATCAAGGGTGGGTGAAGGTTTCGCCGTTCTATAGTACAAGGGATTGGAATGGTAATCTCTACATTTCAAAGTTGTAGAGTATACGAATTACGAAACATTGTTTGCATGGCAATACAGTTGCATTAAATTCTAATAGCGTCAAATAATGAGCCCAGATGTGAACAAAGTAAAACAAAAACGTTAAACTACAATAAGTACATAATATTGCTATCTAGAATACAGTACATTTTTGCAAAAAAGTAAAAAAGACGTGCAACAATCAAAAAATACTTAACACAAAAAAAACGTAAAAGGTAGAGAATAGTCAGCATGTCCCTACAATTAAGAGGCAACGTCGGTATATAAAATGAACATGACAATCGACACATACTTGTAAACCGCAGTTCAACGGAAATTGTGCGTGCGTTCGAGCGCAATTAACGTGAACCGCATTGTATCCTGTGTCGCGTGCATCTAACTGTACTAGACTAGGCTATTATAAAGCCTTTCCTTGACACAATATTACAGTTTTACTAAGTACATAACTTCTTTTTCTTCTTTTAAAATAGTTAAATAGATATGGACATATTTCGCTGCACCGCTTTGGTATGATAGTATCAATTTTCAATAAAATCTATCAAATGTTTTATCATGACATATCCTCAGGTAGATAGACAAGAATTCTAAAAACTAAACCCTTGAATCCATAACAATTAAAATTTTAATAATATTTTCCATAAGGTATTTAATTATAAGCCGTTCGTTTGTATTTGTAATATAATTAATATGCTTGAACGTATTCTGGGGTTACGATATAACTATGACAGATTCGTATTGCAAAATTAAATTTCCTTAGGCCATAAATGAAATAAGCCAATCAATCAATGTATTTTTAGTTATCGATAAGATAGAGCTAAACACGTGCAGATTTGATTAAACGCCGGTATCGGATGTAAATTCTGAGTGGGTGTTTAGTAAACAGGTATCAATTTCATACACACATGTTCATAACAATGGAAATAGCGTAATGCGGAATTATTAGACAACTTTGATACATCATTTGCAAACTGTGTACTTTAAAACGTATAATAAATACATATATTTTGAATTTAATGTGTTAGGTATTTATTTCGAAAAACGTATGGTACGAAATATACGCCTTAAGTGTGTGATAATTTATTCATTCGTCCATATTATTATCTATGATGGCCACTTATTCAATTCGCTATGAATGCAGCAAGACATGCGGGCATCGAATGATACGGGAAGAATGATCGCAATCATGCCACTTCAGCACTTGATTCAGGATTTATTATTCTATGTAATATTTAAACATTTGAAGTATTTATCTGTTCACGGAAATATAAATTCTTACTAACAGATCACCTCCCGAGATAAGTTAAAGACCAAGTTTATTGTGTAATCGGTGAATTTAATGCTTACGTATTATTGTAATGCAAAGTTATTATTAACCAATATAATATTATGAATAAACTTAGTGATAATATATAATATGAAAATATCACACGTGCAGAGTTCAAATGTAGGCAAGGTCATTATTATGTTACTTGCAATTGGCAACTTTCAATCAAACGATGTGTCTGCTCGCTCCCCATTTGACAAATTTACTCTGATTCCAATAACGCAATTCTATGCTTTAACTTACAGTCAAATAAGATGTAAAGTTGTTTGTATTTTTATGTATCTAATTGATTGATAACCAACTTGTACGCAGACAGCCTTCAGGCAGAGTCAAGTTCGGGTCAACAGATTATCCTCTGATGTTTGTGTGCATCGAATTTTACACTTATTAGTAACCTTGCGATTAAATAGACAGTAGCGGTAATTATATAGAATAAAATTTAATACGTCTATGAATAAAATCAACTAAAACGATGTACTTTCATGTTCTAATTGCTAAAATGCAGTTTGCAGTCAATGCAAATTTTGATACTACGTATGACGACGCGCGTGGCGCAGTTTGTAGTGACCCTACTTGCTGTGCAAGCGGTCGCGGGTTTGAGTCCCGCTGGGGGCATACATTTGTTGAGCACGAATGTTTGTACTCCAGTCATGGATATTTATAATATGTATGTATTTAAACTTATATATGTGTAGTATATCAACCATCTAGTATCCATAACACAAGGCCTTCGTACCTTACCGTGGAACAAGATAGTGCTGTGTGTAAAATGTCCCAACATATTTATATTTATTTATTTATGTATCGAAATGGAATAGCGAAAAAAATATGTTTAACCGTTGAAGTTACAGCTTTATAAATAGTTTGTATAAACGAACAATCCAGATAATCTTTAATAACATAGTATTTACGGTCATTATGCAACATGTTGAATCAGAAATCAATTTTGTGTACGGAAATGTTATGATTTACATTCAGATATAGTTGATGTCGCAAATGCTATACGAAACACTGCTATTATTGGGATACAATTATAATTAAAAATCAGAACCATTTTACTATTTCGCAATATTTTAACAGAGAGCTGATCAAGTAATGACGAAAATCATTAAAATATCACTAAAATTTCAGCTTATTAAATTTTTGACCTCAAAAGTAACTTGAAAAAAAAGTAAAAAAAATACAAATCCATATTGTGAGAGTAGTTTTAAAATATTTCGCAATATCCAGTATTGCGCTATTGATATAATACAGTCGTACTTACATATGTGTATCTTTATATGTCTATCGTGTCGATGAACGCTTTCTACCTTAGTTACGAGTATAAGAAGCATCTGTGGTAGATAACTCGTTTAAAGCGATCACCCTCAGTTATTTAGCAGTGGGTCTAGCTTCCGAGGATGGCCCGTTATGGTGCGGCGATAGTGGGTTAATTAATGAATAATGGATGCACTGCAATATTTCACTAGTTTCTCTGACTGTTCGCTGTACCGTCGACGGTGAACATTCATATATCAGCGAGGAAGCGTCGATTTGTAATTTAGATATACAATATCACACCGCACACCAACCAGACTTAGCTATAAAAGATTCGTCAATCGTATAATTACTGTATTAGAAATAAAATTCTACATGTTCTACTGTTGATTAACAACTTTTACGTTCATGGTAATTGAAACGGAATGTCTACAAGAGTTCTGTCATAATAAACCAGCCAGTAAAATAGCTTTTCCAAGTTTTCCACAACTTGAACGATTCGGGAAAAAACGTTTAATGAGATTTTAATTAATTACTCGCTATTGATTTGATGTTCGGCGTTCTCGATCTGAAAGCTTACTGGTTTAACTGGCTAAGTTAACGAACAGTATCAGAGCGTTAAGAAAATTAATTTGCTCTTTAACTACTGTTCTGTTATTTATTAGACTTAGTAGTTAGTCTTGTAGTGAGGCAGCTTGCGACTTACGACACCTTTCGCTGCGGCTGCACTAATATGGAGATGGGCACCTGTCGTTTTTTAATGATACCATAAAAGACCCTTCGCTCACCTGTACCTACCAAGTTAGTTCTGTAAAATCGCATTTTCGCGATGCAACATGCACTGGACATCTTTAGTCGATAGTAAACAAAACTGGTAAGAAGCAAGTTCATGTTGTGCGTTGACCATTTTATTTCATCATATATTTCTTATACATTTATCTTTCTTACTGCGTTATTGCTATGCATCCGTAATATAGGTAAGTTTTATAAAAGTAAAGCTACTTATGACGATGGTGCACTTAGTAAGGGTATTTTAAATAACCTATTGTCATTTTCATGACCGATATTAAATAAATAGTAATATAGTAAGAACACAAAATTCAATCCTTGTAATTTTTTTGTTATAATGTTAATGTTTATTAAACTAAGAAAATGTCAAAAATTAATATCCCATTTACAATAATATTGTAAACACAAGTCTTAGAAAAGGTGTTAAGAATTGCAAAAACATTATAAGTGAGAGCAACGCGCAGTGAAGACAAACATTCGTGCTCACGGCAATTTGCTAAAGGAAAGTCCTTACATTACATATTTACATATCTGCTATTTATTAATAATAGTTGATGAATCTAGATATACCAATATTAAGTGCAAACTTAAAAATATACTATATGAAAATTCAAAATACCTATACAAATTTTAATCAAAAACAATATACCTACATATTATGGTAAAACTAAGTCGAGTAGTATGTAAATTATTTGTCTTTTTGAAAATCTTATTAATATAGTCATTACTAATCATACTGAAGCCGAATACATAATTTTAAGTATTTTTGTTTAAATGTCTGTCTGTGATCGCTTTGCGAAAAAAACCACTGGATAGATTTTGATGAAATTTGGCATGTAGAGTTTGGAACCCTGGAAAGGACATACTCGTAGAATATTTTTTATCCCGAAAATGACATGATAAATTTCAGGTGGAATAAATAATTTTTTCAAGGAAAGCTATGATAGATCGTAAAATATAAAATTAATTTTCCTCAGAAGCACAATTAGC
This sequence comes from Boloria selene, assembly GCA_905231865.2. Taxonomy (NCBI): domain Eukaryota; kingdom Metazoa; phylum Arthropoda; class Insecta; order Lepidoptera; family Nymphalidae; genus Boloria; species Boloria selene. The sequence goes on along the minus strand of HG993135.1, from coordinate 3,150,691 downwards.
AAGATTAAAAGTAAAAGCCTATAATTAATGTTTTCTTACATTGTGCTGCCAACCAAGAAAACTTTCTCGGACTAATAATCCAAAATTCTTTAACTGGATAAGGTATAGAGATGTCTCTGGCCTGATTTTACGACAGGAAAGTAGTAAAATGATGGGCATGGACATAAGTCAGTCAGAGTAATTATATACAATGGGAACTTTTACACAGAATCTGTACTTAAATTCGTTCGATATATTTGAGTGGTAAGAGCTATGTAAAGTTATCTTTTGCTTCAAAGAAATGCTTTACCGTTTTATGTCTTACGTGGTTTTATCTAATGCTCCATAGAATATAGTGCGCTCGCCCTTCTTAGAAATGATTTGATGACTTTAACACACATTCTTGTGTTATGGGGCTGATGTGCCTCGTTACTTTAAAGTGTAAGGATAATTTTACGATTATTGCACCGTTAGAAACAAACACTTAAATAGTACAATTTAATGCATTCTGTTCGTTACTTAAAATTGTCTTTACAATTGTAATTGAAACAAGTTTTACATTTTAATTGAGTTACCAAGTAATATTTTATTTCAAATCTCATATATTCTTGAAAAGCTAAGGAAATATTTTAATAATTGTATGAAAAGTTGTCCTCACAATGTTACAATAACAAAAAACCACTTTCATCAGAATCGTCTACCTTCTAAAAATTACAGTTCAAATCAATTCGGGTAATACGATGAATTGTTAAAAAATACGGATAAATTGTTTGAAAAGTTTAAACTTTCAAAAAAAAGCATTCTTATCTATTTATAAAAGTTATCTATGGCATTACGTAAATTAACTAAAAAAAGCACAGATGAATAAAAACTGCAATAAAACTACAACAAAAAATGTGGTAGCCATAAAATTTAAATTCTATTTAAATATAAGGCATGTGCAGATCCTTTTAAGGTTATACGTCTTTTCTTTTGGGAGTCATCTTCGTCAGGCTGCATTCCGTGTGCCCTTCACCAATTACGCAGAATGGAGATGCCGAATGGTTTTTTATCCCATTTCAACCGTTATTCGATAACTTCAACAATTGCCGAGAACTCGTTCCTTTCGCCATGTATGGGGCGACATGTTCCAATTTTCTAGCCCGTGAGCTCAGTGCACATTTTCCCTTTTTTCGATATTGACATGATTGAATGAAATATTGGTGTCAATGCAACAATAAATTTTAACGTTCATTTATTCATAAATCCCGTCCCAGTTTGTTAATTCGTGTGATTGTCACCATCACCAGAAGTTTACCGATAATCGACCTCTTAACCAATATTTGCGAACATAAAAATTTCGAACAAAACCAATGAGGGTTAAGTGGCACGAAGCTTGTTAACAAAGGTTTTAAACGAAAATAACTAACAAATTGTCAATGAGCGTAAAATCGTTTACTCTAAAAACCACCATCAGGTATTTATGCACATGAGTATGTCGTATTAAAGGTGAAACTAAATTGGTGACTAATTAGATCGATTTGTTGAACACGAACGGCCGCAGAGACCGGTCAGCTTAGATTTCGCGATATACTTTTTGGTCGCCTGACATGAATAATTAACATAATACCTAAACTTTCGGTAGACTGCACGCATTGTTCATTCGCATCTGATGACCTGTTGACACCGATAAACATCCTTGTACGGTGATGTATAGTAAAATATTATGTGTACTAATTCTGCTAGTATTCATGGTTCATTCATTGACATACAATGATGAGAAAATAGTTTAATTCCAGTTAAATATTACGTATACCATTAAAACTATATGAGTAATAGGTAATAACGACAAAAGAAGACAAGGTTATGAAAACGAGAGACACACATACAAGTGTAATGTAAACAGTTCATGGGAACTAATAATAAACATTAACAATGAGTGTTGCCGTTTGATGTGGCGAGCGCGTCATAGCCCGGGCCACCACTCGTAAAACTAATTTCGGTACTGGTAATTGTACAGCCCACTGCACTCGCGGATTAAGCAATAGCAGGAAATAAATAACCTAAAATATCGCATGCATGTTTGCAATAAAATGATTTATATGCACCGTTGAAGTTAAAATAAGATGAAAAGTTGGTTTGGATTGGACTATCTTTAACATCCAATATATTTCAAACAAAATTTAAAACTAGAGCATCGACATCATTCTGTCCGTGTGGCGAGGTAAGAAATCTAAATCAAGTTTGAATTAGCAACAGTAAACCGCAAAAAATATCGACGAATCCGCATGCTTTCTCTCCGTCGGCAGAAAAAAATTGTCCCAAGATTTTATTCAGTTTGAGATTAAGCGATTTAGCGCCGTCTACAGAACTAAATTATATGCAAAATCTACTTTATACGTGCGACTTAAGTCTGATTATAAAAGTGGACCACACATCGGCATCCGTGATATCCTGGCGCAAGGCCAACAGGCAATTGAATGAGTGACGATTTGAAATGGCTAAAAAATCCAGGGGTAGACAGACGGTCATGTTCATTCTATTTTTGTGAGTTTAAACTTTGAGTGCCTCTGAGTCAGGACTGATTCGCTACTCGAGTTGAAAAAATTACTAATCTTCAATTTTAGTTTTAGATTTTTATTTCGACAAGCTGTATGCGCGTTGTTACATTTCGCTATTTTAAATAATATTTTTAGTATCATAAAGAAGAAAAGACATATTAATTTAATATGTATATAAGTATTTACTCGTTAACGTTAATTCTAACACGAATTACAAAAATTTAAAGTTTTTTTTTTGCAAAAAACAGTTTTATGTAAATAATCATAAATAATAATTACTAAATCCACCTTGAGAGGTAGTAGTTCGTCTTGAAAACATTTTTAAGTATTTTTTAATAGATTATAACCCGTGGTCTTGTTGAAAATCAGTCAAAAATAAATTTTGTCTTGTGTCACTATAAATAGCACTCGAATTGGCAAAAGCATCTCTTATTTTCGGTTTGGTTACGGAACATTTGCAATACAAATCGATTTGTATAAAAACATATTATTTTAATACGAGTATAAAGTTCTAGTGTAGTTATTTAGTAGTGCAAAGAGCATTTTCCATTAGACATAATCTTACTTCTTCTATTAAGATTCCTATGTGAGTAATGTAAGTTTCGATTTTGTGTTGGCAAAATCATACGTTATTGCGTAACATTTGACGTACTATATTGTTCTCGGGCACAAGTGGCAGGGTCTGGAGCTGGGTTAGATGAGTAATCGAGCCAGACCAGTTATGATCTCATCTCTAAATTTTTGTTTGTTAAAATTCTTAACATTTAGCATACGCTTACAATTAATAAATACAACGCAATACGGCAATACGACTTAATTTTTTTTTATCTAACCACTATGATATTGTAAATACGTGTAAATAGTTTGTATGTGTGTGATGTGTGTACACTTAAAACAAATGGAAGAAAAGACAGTTTGGGATATTTAGTACAGAGATAGACTATGATGTGTATGACAATAAGCTATAAGGAATACATAATAATATATAAGGATAACTCGCTTACTACTATAATACATACACGAGTGTCGAATATATTATACTACGCATTCTATTGCGACAACAGTTGCCACTTCCAGCTCATACTCTTATACATAGTTACTACTATATTATATAAAACTTTCTTATATTAATTGGCAAATAGTTATAAGTATATTTAATTTAACGTACAGTTTAGTGCAAGTCACGTGATTCACACAAAAGATGAATGAAAAAAAAAACAACACGATTAAAAATCATACTGAAGGTCAGTACTAAATAAACAATTGCCTCAATTACATATAGTATACTATGGATCTAATACGTTTAAAACTACGGCACACTAACAGACATTTTTTACTTCGACTTCCTTTTAAACATCGATTTTTGTTAGAAAAAAACAATTGAACTTTTGTTGATGTTAACAGTCAACATTTGTAACATCGTTAGAATTGGTTTTAAATTATAATTATTATGCGTAGATTTTTAAATAGTATTCTCTCAAAACTCTGATAAATAGAAGAATGAAGAATGAACATGACCGCCTGATAAATATTATTCTTTTTATTTTGTAGCTACACATTTTATTCATATCTGTTTCTATTTTATTGTTAGTAAGTTTACTCTGCTATATTTATGTATAAGTGGAAACTTTATTGCCTTAGTGTATTATTTCTGATGAATTTTGAATTTTATGCTTATATAAGCTGTTATTAACACTATTTCTAACGAACAAAGGTTGGCTGGAAGAGATCTCTTCTAGGGATAAGTCGACCTTTGCATACAAAAGTTATGTTAAAATGTCTGTATAATATTTTCTTAAAGTGCAATAAAGAATACTACTAAGCTGTCTGTTTTCCAATTTACAAAATAATAAATAAACAAAACGTCGTGTATAAAATATTCTGTTAAACGGAATATTTTATACACGACTAAGTATAAATCAGTTTCCTTTTTAAGCATAGTACAATAGGATAGTACCCAAGGTGTTCTAAAAGTAATATAAAAGATAAAAAAAAAACAATAATAACTAAATAACAGTAACTTTTAACTACATAATTGATAAGGCTTTAACCATGTATAAAGTATAGTAATACGTAATGACGATAACCCATTCGGTCTCACGCTCTGACCTTGCCTATAAAATTATTTATAAGCTGAGGTAAAAAGCTCATTAGTGATTTAATTTATTGATAATTAGTTTAACGTAAAGAAAGTGGGTAGAACATTAAAATAATATAATTAAAAACCTGTATTTGAAAATTGTTTTTTTTTTAATTCTATTGTATTCGCAAGCTTTATATATTTTAGTAGTAGTAATTAATAATTAATTATTAAATTTTTATAATAGTACTTTTAGATAATACGAAATTTTTAATTAAGTTAAAAAGAAATAGAGCTCAAAGATAGAGCTTTTTCATTTTTTTATTTATCGCTAAAATATTCTCAACTAAGGTGCAAGATGATAGTATTACTTTTGGTATAGATAATATTCCAAATGAGCTTTTATGGTTACCCAAAAATTATTTATTATTTGTTATACTTTATATTATAATGAAATACAATACCTGTAGCAAGTACTTTTTTAAATAAGGAATTTAAGCGCTTGTTATAACTGTTTTAATGATATCTTCTTGATAGAATTGAGTATAGTTTTAATAAACAAAATAATATAGAGATTAGTATTTAAACTTAAAAAAAACAAATAAGTGGATACAATTATAATCTAACATTAATTAAATACGGAATTTTGTACTATATTTGGTAACAATCATAAACAGGAATAAGTCATATAAATTATAACCGCCGGAAAAGAGCGATAAGGCATATTATTGTAGATAAGGTGCAATTGATTGGGCGCAGTGTTGACTGTTTCGCAAAAAATATTTTAGTCGTTGGTATTTTCGAATTCTGCTCACCTTAGAAATGTCAGTATTGGCGTGCATCCAACTCTTATACTGACGCCCTAGTTGCCGCCAAACTTCAGATAATAGCTAGAGTTTGTATCCCAGGCACAATACTTGATGAACACCACAAAAACAAATACGATGACGATTAAGTTTCGAATTAGCAAAACAACTTTAGAACCTATAAGTTCTTTCACAACACGTTAAATATTTGTTTTGTCACAGGTGTATGAGCTACAAAAATAAGAGCGTTCGTCGGTGACACGTGCACTGCCGACAGAAAACCGCGAATAACAGCCGATAAGAAACGTGAGGGGACGCGTGCCCCTTCTACCACGACCGCTGCACGCCCGCGATACAGCTAAACTGACGGGACGGACGAAACGCCGAACAGCGCCGACGCGAACGCACTGGCGCATCTCCACAACCCCTCGTTCCCATCTCCGCGTTTGGATCTAGATCCAGACTTCTTTCCACTTCTTACACTAATAAAAAACAAGGGCATACACTGCTTCAGATCACGCATGTTTAAGCCGAGGAATACAACTACTTTTTCACTTAACCGAGTAATTATTCACGCCTTGTACGGTACTGAATTAACGTACGAGCGTAAATAGTAATAGTCGTGCATCTTGAATTCTCGTGAGAATGCTGATGCGAGAAAATGTAAATGATAATAATCATATAGTCTTATTAGGATGTAAGCAGAGTACTTGTTTACCAGATGAGATGTTTAACTCCAATATCTTAAGCCATCTAAACGTTTTTATACATTTTTCGAGGAAAAATTGTTTAAATCATACAAAAGTTACAAATTATAGTTATATATCAAATTATCCATCAGAGCGCAAAAGTGTGCCACATCCTGAAGGTTAATAGCGGATGACGAGAGCCGCTAGGCGTCAGGATCACGTAGGAGCAACGGTACAGTTGATATGCATTCTGCTCATTTAAATAATCGCAGTGGGCTAACCTATTACGTACTTTTACTTTTATAATGTGTACTTTTATAATTAATAGCGAGTATTTTTTTAAATGAATATTAAAAATAGAACACTAAAATTCACCTCTCTCATTCGCATCACTTTATACAACTGGACTTACTTGTATTTACCAAATAACAATTATTATTTTGAAATATTTGTACCATTTTAAATAAGATTTGGAAAAAAATCGAAATGGATTCCCAATTTTATCTATAGAATTTTATTCTTGTAGATTATTTCCTTAAAATTTAATACGGAATACTCGTAGTTAAAAACAGAATTAACAGTAATTTAGCAAATCTGACATACGCACGTACGAGTATATTTACTTATTAAAGTGTTACAAATTTTAAAAGAAATTAAAAAATTTTTTAAGATATTTTTGTCAATCCTAATACGTATAATAATTACAGTAAATATATATGAATAGTCATTAAATTGTAACAAATTGTTACATTATGTGCAGTATTATCTTTATGTTCTTAATAAAAAATAAAAAAGGTCAAAACCCTATTATTTCGTACGCTTTAATTATGAAACAATCTACATTTGCTTTGTTTAGAAAAAGATAAAAGCTTCTTTACTGAAAACGAATAACTGTCATTGAAAAATGACATTTGCTTCATCTTTCAAAATAGAGTAAAAATGAAAATTTTATGAAAAATAGGTCAGGCATTTAGTGGAGAGTCCATTCAGATGATAATGCAACGAGAGAAAAGAATTATTATTATCATAATATAGCATTCCGAATAAAGAAAAGCTTCTGTTAATTAATTATTGGTCTTAAAATATTGTTATCATCAATTGATAATTAAATCAGATTGATGGCTGAAAAAATAAAGCTTTTAACATTTTTATCTACCGTCCATGATTAATAATAATCGACTACAAATGACCCGGTCTTTTGAATTCTCCTCTAATTGTATCAGTTTTCTCGCATCTGAGTAGTATGCAATGGTTTATCATCCATCTACCAAGTCAACTGTGGCGCATTCTTTCTAGTAATGGCGAGTAACGAATCGCATTTCGTTTTTTATTGCTTATAAAAAACGTCAGTAGCTCGTTAAATGGCAAGATTGATATTGATTATGATTTATATGGCGATATAATAAAATATTAATTAAAAACAAGTTTTTGTTTAGCATATTTTGTTACAATGACACATAATTTAATTAACATTGACTAAGGTAGGTACTGTTAAAATTACCAGTACTAAAACGAATTACTAAATTAAAGTTGTAAATATGTATAAAGTATCTAAAAATCTTATTTTATATTTAAAATACCGTTGTGTAGAGGCTGATAAGATTTATTTGTAACAAGTTCGAGTTGAAATCAATCAACTTTTAAAGCTGCTAATGATGTTACACATAAATGAAACATCTTAGAACCAAAAGACTTACAAATAAATATCAATATAAAAATGAAACAAGTATGGTGAAAAGTAGGTATTATTAATAGTTCGTGTTCTATACTGGCGAGTTATTTGATTTGAAAACTATACCTTTTTATGATATTAATAAATAATAAGTATTACATAAAAATATTTATTTAAATGTTTAATATTTATTATTAGTGCTTATTTATGCTTAATCAACCAAATACTTGCTAGTAGTAACTAAATAAGTTAATATAAAAGATATGCCTATTATCAATGACCATATTTCTTGTAAGTAACGAGCGCTGTTTCTTCATGCAACATTAATTTCCCATTTTTGCCAATCGGCTGTCCGAGAGGGCGATATTTGCTCAAAAGACTTTCTCTTCCCATTGTAGTATCGGAGGTGTCGAGCGATTTATCGGCGCGCACGTATCCGTCGACAAGTACACGGCGGGAATCGAACCCTCGGACCTTGGTGTGAGTGGGAACAAATTTCTCTAAGGCAAAAGATTTGTTTCTATGCAATAATTTATTGCTCACCTATCACAAAACTAATCTTAAAACAGAATAACTCGAATCCACGTAAAGCAAATTTCATGAGCTAAATGTTTTCTTCCATAGCGTAATATAGTTATTTTAATATTTACATATATTTTTTTAAACGACAAAAGTTCAGTACAATTTGTTTTAAGTGATAGATTATGCTCCAGGGCCGGATTAAGGAGGTTTAAAGTGCTCTCGCAAGTTTGTATGAAAGTCCTGCATTTTTGTTCTACAAACTTTAAACTTAGCAGGTATCACATAGAAACGAACCCGAACGAAGCGAGGGTAAGTCGCTAATTGTTTATATAAGGAAATAGTACAAGATATATCATATAAATATTATATACAATAAATCTTAACGAATAAAAAAGTTATTGCTACAAGGGTAAGCTTGGAGCTGTTTCAAATTATGTTGATTACAATAATCTTGTCGCAACATATCACGAAGTAAACATGATTAATAACAAATTAAATGTGATTGAGTAATTTCAAACAAACTTCACGCAGTTTGTTCCTACGTATATTGAGAGGACAAAATGTTGTCCGCATGACTATTTACACTAAATTTATATATAGATAATAAAAATGTTACTGCATCGAATGTGTAAACTACTTTTTGAAAGTCTTATTGGAATAGTTATTATTATGGATATAGAGACCAAAACTATATTTTAATAGAATTTTTGTCTGTCGGTGACGGCATCACGGGAAAACCACTGGGCAGAATTTGACGAGATTAAGTATGATCCATACTAAATAGCCGTTCAAATGTAGCTAGTTGATAAAGGTATAAAGGTAAGCTCTATTTAATTTTGTTGAAACTGTATATATACAAAAATACACTGAGAAATTTCCTAAAAGTGGAATAATTAATTATATATTTGAGTACTTTGTGAAAAAGTTAAGTTAAGACATCTTTAAGCCGGCTTCTTTTACCTACGAAAATGTAATAAATCCTGAAACAACATAAAATATTACCGTTTTCTATATTTAGAAATGCTATACCTTTTTTATATAAGAAAATGTTTTTCCTTCTTACAGACAGTGTTTGGCGAACTTGATATTTGGTACAGACTACGTGATATTTTGATAAGCTGCCTTTTTATGAAGCCATTTACATTACGTGGGTTAGGTGTTTCTTTTTTTCCTTACATATAGTAAGTAGGTACTTGGGCGTTTTACAGACAAAAAAATAGCGTTTCCTCAGAAAATAATCTATAAAGATTAACTTAAAAAGCAAAAGTTATCTAAATATATAATTTAACCTGAATCTTTAAGGTCATTTCCGATAAACAGGAAAATAATTTACATACATACATATAAGAATTGATGACTTAATGTTATAAGATGTTTATAACGCAAAAGTAAGAGAAGGCGAACGAACCAAGTAAAGTCGCGTCGCTTGATATTAAAGTTACAGTCCAGTTTCATCAACTTGTGTAAATTAATTTTACTGACAAGTTTCCTAATTCGCATAATTCAAGTAGATTTTTTTATATTTTTGATTGACTTCAATGACACTCCTAGAACTTGGTTTTTCAATTGCTTACACATCTTGTAATATTGTCTTGACACCTAGTGTCAAAATGGCATAGGTACGTGATACGTCTTATATTTAAAGCGTCATTACAAAATTAATTTACAAAAACCTGTATCACATTTTATATTCTACATGATTACACATACGATTCGACATTCTAAACGATTATGTTAATTATGGAATATTCCAAATACGGTTTGGCTTCGATGCGAAGATTAGGGCACTGTTAGGTCATATTGTGTAACAGTTTTGTATCTAACACACGAAGCAACGGAAATAGCATATCACGTACCGCGATAATTCAACCAATTAATAGCGAGCAGGTATCGGCAGGTAGCTGTATCGAGGAAACATTTCTCCGGTTAATTGATATTTGCATAGACACTCGTTAGTGGGAAGCGAACACGGAAGCAGCGGGTTACATCTGTGACCTTATAAAACGGTGCTCATAGATTGAGCAATTAATTTATGTTGCTGTATTCAGTCCATTGCGGGACCTCAATTTATATCTTTGTATTATCCAAAGCTTATATATTAACTTGTAATACAAACTTATGTTATTGGGAAAGCGTAAAGTACCGTACATATTACGATTGCCCAGCCACATTACTAATACTATGAAAATCAATCATATGTTGTCGGTTGACTTATGTTCTATGAATTTTGAATGAATAAGAAGATGTTATATTTATATATCCATTCATTCATTTTAAAAAATTAAAAAAAAACATTATCAAAATTAAAATACTGTATTCCTGACTCTACCAACTATAAAAACTGTATTCATTCATTCCGAATGCAAAAGCAAAGTTATTAAATAAAGTGCTTAGAGGATGTTTTAACTCCCACAGTGCGAATATCACGACTTCCATGGGTAGCTCCAAAACATTATTTCTATTAAAAAGTACGAGTACTGTCAAATCAATTAGATTACTTCGACAACCAATTTACCAGTGCGTATACTGTGTATGGTCCTAGTCCGTACTGTTATTTTATGATCATACCTTTGACCATATAATTACCAAAAATAGTAAAAAATATTATAAAATATAAAGTAAGCTTTATTTATAATATTGTAGCACTTATAAGTAAGTACCTAATAACAGTGCTATGAAGTTGAATAATCAGATAACTACTTGATACCAAAATAAAATATAATAAATATGATAGGTATTAATTAGTTTTGACTTGAACAACCAAATGCCTACAAGTTCCTAAAAATAATATTTAAACTTTATCACGATAAAACTTTACATCAAATCAAAAGAATAAAGTTTCTAATATGGGAATAATAAAAGCATTTCATGATACGGAATATGGAACTAACCTCAAATATATGCTGAGCAGGTGTATTTAATCAGTGCCACGTTCTAATTCGTAAAAGGATGTCAAAGAAATAGATACCTACATACATATATGTATACAGTATATATTTAATATGAATTGATTACTAATAAAAATACAAACAAATAAATTATTATATATTGATTGAACTGATTAGCAATAAAAAATACAAATTCAGTGATTTATTGGCTATTGATTTAGGAATATACGATTAAATCTTAGTTATTAATTAATTTTAAGATGCACACACGATAATTCAATATCCGATGAAGCTGAAAGATTTATGTAACTGTGTCATAACTCATCACTACATAGTATAAAACAAAGTCGCCTTTTCTGTCCCTATATCCCTATGTGCGCTTAAATCTTTAAAACTACGCAACGGATTTTGATGCGGTTTTTTCCAATAGATAGAGTGATTCAAGAGGAAGGTTTATATGCATAGCTAGCGGATCCCGCGGCTTTGCCTGTGCTAAATCTGGGAAGAGCCCGAGCGAAGCGAGGGCGAGTCGCTAGTAAATACTAAATAAAAATATTCTTGCGATATGAACAAAGTACTTTTACTTCACCGTTTTAAATTTAATAATTATTTATTATTAATTATTGTGTCATAACTCATAAATACTAAATAAAAATTTTCTTACGATATGAACAAAGTACTTTTACTTCACCGCTTTTTGTCATAATAGTATTTTAATATCATATTGTTACATACGAGTAGCACTTGGTCTAAACCGTATCAACAGAAATATAGACATAGGTACAGAATACAGTGCGGGAATTGCATGAATGACTGGCGAAATACTGTATACTTGACGCCAGTCATCGGTGTTGCTTTAATATGGTGGCGTAGCATCATACTATAAGAGAATATACTAAAGGAGTAAATTTTAAAATGGGTGTAAAATAATTAACTTTCGTTTTTAGTTTCAATTAACCAATAATAAGCTTCTTGAGCTTCTACGTTTACAAGTGGAAGCTTGTAAATATAAAAAAATGGAGAGCTTAATATATTAGAAGCTTTTTATACTCGTGTCTGGCCAAAGTCCGGTTTTTAAGAATAACGTTTGTGAAATTGTTTTCATTATACGTGTGAATACTTTAAAAATTACGGGATGCCATGTAAATTATTTGAAGCCGCGAAAAGTGAATGGTATGCAATAAATATAATTAAGAGAAATGTTATGACTACAATATTGTAAAACAAAGATACCAAATATGGAGTCGAATATAAACTTTTATAGTGACTTCCTAGATTGAAATATCGTAGGAATTTTACAAACACATTATCACAGTCGTAAATCTGAATAAACGGTCGTCCAGGAACAATTACGAAAATTGTATGAACTGCTACGTATAATCTGCATATATTACGCGTTCAAACATTAAGACTCATAAAGCAAGCAATGTGAGCAGGACGATGGAAATTAAAGCTCAGGATTTACAATTTGCGGTTTGAATGACTGACATTTTGAATGAAGATGAATGTGATCGTAGACTATTAATCCGAAAATGGAAACCAAGGTCAGACGTAGATATGTCGGAGAATGATAAGAATATAAAACATTTTAAAACTTTTCTTGGTTTAGAATCTAGAATTATTCTATTTTATCAGTATTTTTTATTGCATTTAAAATATTTAATCATTAAATAAAATTTAAAAAAGAATCGTTTGATAAAAATATACTACTGCCATTAAAATAATAAAACACATTAATTTATTGGATCATATTAAAGTCGTACAAAAATCTAACATAGCTTAAATATTTAAGAAACAATTCAGAAAACAAAATGGAAATTCTGTGATGCCTTGTCATTTCCGATTCAATATCGTATCAGTTGCGGAAATTCGTGCGTAGGATGTTATTTACCATCAGAGCCTATGACGTAAAACAATCGCTAGCCAACGAGAGTTTGCATATGCTAAGTAGGTTGCACCTCAACAAGTTCGTGTCACAAACAATTTGTTTATTAGATGTAAACGAATCTCATTAACACCACACTAAACTCCATAGTTACCTGTAACAAAAAAAAACATGATTGATAATTTAATTAAGTCGCAATCTTTTAAATACAGGGAGCGGATTACAAAAGTCGTGATTTACTTCCATTAATATTAAATTTTATCTCTACAATATTAAAGCAGCTTTTGCTTTGAAATATTGTATTAATAGTTTCTCTTATTAATTAATGTTACGCAAGTATTTAAATAATAGTTCGAATGTGTACTGACAACTCAGATGTATTAATTTTAGAATGTCCAATTAAAAAGGCGAATCGAATTAAGAACTCTATTTTGTAATTATGAAAATAATTATTGAACAAAAAACACTACAAAACTTCAGCATTACCTGCAATTTTACATGATTCATATCTTGCGTAAAATGTTACTAAAATATTTATATATATACGTATACTACTTATTTAATTAAGCTATTATATTGGCACTCTAATTACAGTGCTGCTTTATACTTATTAAAAAAATTATAAGTCGAGGTTTGTATAACTTCATTACCATTTTAAATTTATCTCATATTAAATGAGATATTTTAAATATTTCTGAAGTTATAATTATGCGTGATCAACATTAAAATGTTATATAATATTAAATTACTATGATTTTTAAATAGTGAAATTTAAACAATGTAGAGCAGTAAGCTCTTGTTAAGGTTTAATGCAACAACAAATAGTGATGACCTTTAAAACTTAAATAGTGGTTATGAATCAAACAACGATTCACAGACCATTATGCATCTAGTAGTAGAAAGAGAAGACGGCACGCAAAGGAACGATAAACAAAAACCGACACGCAACGCACAATTTACAGTGGAAACTTTGCGCTTGGTGAAGCACCTAGCAACTAGAAAGTATAAAATCGTAAAACTATTTCAGTATATAGCCGTGAGGCTGAAGTCTCGTAAAGACGCATTGCCCAATAACTAGGTCCAAGATTAAAAGACAGTCAGACAAGTGACTTGTACTCGGGTTGTTTGATTCCATTGTTCGAGGCTTCCCTACGTTTATTTAAGACAAGTGAAATGAGCATAATGAAAACATATGTAAATCAGTGTAGAGTAAAAGATCAAGGCCCGCTCGATTATATTATTGTATGAATAAATTATTTAAAACAATGAATAAGTCACGTCAGAGAGCTTGTAAGATAAACATCTTTAAACTTGTCGGTTACTATTAATAAATCAAGTGACGGTGAAATTGTACGAAATATGATTCCTGTGAGTTATTATTTAAGTTCGAATACGGAACTTGTGGTCGAAACGTCAATAAAATATTAAAAAATAAGGTTTTAACAAGAACATATCACAAAACCAAATCAAGGAAGATTTATTTTTATATACTGAACGGCAAGACTAAAGTTATTAATAATATGATTATTTAAAGTTTTGCTGGTTATAAAATATAATAAGCGGGTATAATAACATGTTATAGTAAAATATAAATAAGTTAAGATTAACGATAAGGTTCGCTTAATTAAGTTGACAATATCCTTGACAACTCACAATAAAAGTAGGGGGACTACGCATAATAATCAGCTTTGCTTTGAATAAGTCCTCGAGCAGTACAAATACCTTCTATGTACCTTCTTTTTGCATAAATTCGCCCTACTAGCTAGATAAGCTTCATGATTTACAAATTTTGCTATCATTAGCAATAAATTCGTAAAGTTTCATGCATTCGACATTTATGTAGAAGCACCTTACAACTGATTTACAAAATTTTAATAGACATTATTAGACATACATTCACTCTCCGTACATGACAATCTTAATTTTGCAATAAAAAAAGGCAAAAAGGAAATTATCTGTATAAAAACTATACTCTTTTATTGAAGCAAATCACATATTTAATCTATACTAATATACTAATATTATAAAGAAGTAAAGTTTGTGTGTTTGTTAAATTGTAAGGGGTAATATCGGGATCTACTGAACCGATTTTAAAAATTCGTTCACCAATAGAAAGCCACATTATTGCTGAGTGTCATAGGTTATATAAAAAAACCGAAAAATAAAAAAGCTTTTACGTGGTAATCCGTTTTGCAAAGTGAATCGGAGAAAAAACGGTCGAATGAAAGCGTTTCTTACGAAGGCTGCCTTAACTATGAAAGATATATTTTTGAGTTCTAGAGAAAAGATGTGGAGCTTGAAAATGCCTACTAAAAAGTCAACGACAGCATATGTCTAACTTTTATATTTAAGTTACAAAAAGTATTTTTTTTTAATATTAGTATAGATAATTTTATTTTTAATATTAATAAAATAATTTAAATTATTTAAACACTCTGTACTAAAAAAGGATTATTAACATTATGCCCAACGAAGTGGGCATGGGTCAGCTAGTAATAAATATAACAAAATTCCTTTTGTTCGTTCTTTATTTCGTAGGTAGAGTCCACTGGAGCTCTTGTTGACTGGCTCGACCGACAATGATAAATAAATACACATTAAGTTTTTGCATACAATTACGCACTTAAAATATTAAGTTAATGGTTATTTTTTGAGTCATAAGTAGTGGCTTTTATATAGATCGCTCCGAGACACATATTATACTGACAATGCTTAGTGAATTTTTCAATTTATTTCATTCACAATAATGGTAAATGTGTTATATATTTTTTATTATTATTTTATATGAAATAGTTATTTAATAAATAATAATAAGGTTCGAATAAGTTACATTTTAAAATAGGAAGTAGGTACCTACGTATCTAATGCTCAAGTTATTTTTATAAAGGACACCAAATGAAGCTTTTAAGTTTTAACAAATTGTCGAAACTTTCCATGTCATTTTATTAGTAAATATCGCAACTTTACTCGTACAAATAAATCTGTATTAATTACCATAAATTACCGGGATTGAAGAAGAAATAACATTTATATGGCGATGATGCTTTTATATATTTTCCACATTAATATACAACTCTATTGACTGGAAGCAATATTTACGATCGTTATAGAAAGTGTAAGTGCTGGAGTTATGTATGCGATAAACAAGTATCGCATCAGAGGCGTTAATATAAGGAAGTTAAAGCAGGACATATTTTAACTAATAATGGATGAACAGGCCATAAAATATTCATTGCTATTCGCGTTTCTGCATCACTTTATGATTTACGAGTATGTTGCGATCCTTTGTTATCAGTAGCAAAATAAATCGATTTTCCTCCAATCACATGACAAAACGAAATCTTATTTAAATATTTTATTATAAATGTAAGAAATACCTTTCCTAAATAATTATAGAAAACGAAAACTAATTCGTCTACACTTTAGATTAAATAAACTAACATACTTTATTGTATACAGCAAGTTCTATTAGTAAACCTAAGGCTCTAAATCTTTCAATTCTTTGTGCAATAACAAATACATAAACAATCTTAATCGAAGAAGACTGCACTTTCTACGTCACAGCTCCAATGAGTCACGATAGTCTATCAGAAGGACGACGTGGGCGAACAGGGCCACAATTAAAACCACCCACACGCAGACCAGCGCCATGTTCAAACCATATCTTCGTTATTTGACAGGTATGTAATTTCTCCTATTCCGATATCAAATGTAATAGGTTTAGACATTAAATGCGTGACATGACCTATTGAAATATGCTTTTCACTATCCCTCTTAAAACATTGAAAATTTTCAAATAAAGATTTTAATAGAAGGCGTTGATATCACTTAGCTTTGTAAATGTACCATGAACGAAAGAAAAACTCCAGGTAGTTGGTATACGAAGTATTCGTTATTTAATTATCTGACATTATGCTAATTTTAGTTTCACCAAAGTGTCTTTATCAATTATCGTGTTTGAATGTTAGTAATAATATGGAATTAGAGTAAATAAGCTAGAAATTACTATAAAAAATAAATTATAAGTTAAAGTATAGTTAAGTATTCAAATATTTGCGGAAATATGCAGCATTCTTCATTTCAAATTACGTAAAAGTAGAAAAAGGTGATTCTTTTGCATAGTTTGGTAAACTTGTTTAGTTTTATAACACTATTTAAATAAAACCATTATGATAAATTACAAACTTTCACATGTATAATGTATTAAAAGAGGTATTTTAGAAAACTTCACTGTGTAAAAGAACAACCTTTTTTATTTTTACTTTTTACGATGCTCCTGTTATTTGCAAACACATCATTAAATCACACGATAGTCAATCTTTGATCACAATTCGTGCGCACGCGCTTTCACTGTCGACGGACCGGTCTGGACGATCCATTTCCTGAGGATATCGCATACCAATCGGTGCGTGGCGACCCAAAAACATTCGATGCCATACATTTTATTAAAAAGTGTTTATAAATTGGTTTATATAAAGTTTTAATGAGCATTGATATAAATATTTCGTTGTATATTGTGTATTAGCAATTAAATAATATCTAAAACGATGACTTATTTAAGTTATCTGTAACTTCATATCGTGACCTAAAATAATAGTACGTAATACAAAATTTATTATTCGTAAGCTTTTATCTTTTAATTACTAAAAATTTGCTTTGTATTCCAAATATTTTCTATACCAGGTAGGTACCTACTACCTATTAACGTTGTGAATTGTGATAGGAATACCAAAAGTCATATTTGTGTCGAATATATTTCAAAGTATCCGTTTCAACAAATTATAAAAAAAATGTTATATTGCTAATAACGTTTTGAACGTGATTACCCTGAAAGTTAGTATATACTTAAGTACGCTTTACGTTCATTATGAACTCTGCGTTACTATATTATTTATAAGTACGTTTGGAAAATTGTTCGTGACACGCAAGTCAAAATCGAATATTCTTCAAAAATAAACATTGGTAAACTATCAGTTCAAAAGAATAAATTGTTTCATTTATACGTTAATGCGTAAAAAGTATTTAGATTTAGGTAGATATAAAAATCTTGTAGTCATAGCTTAATTAACTTAAGTAATTTTAATTTAGAATTAAAAAAAAATATTTATTGACTGACAAATCATTAAGCACAGAATAAGAGGCAATCAAAAATCGTATTACCGAAACATATCTTGCCTTGTCAATATCAGTGGTGGCGGAATGTTTAACAACGCGTTAACATGTTTATGTAAAATCGCTATATCTCTTTGATGTGTGAAAGACGGCGTGGGAGGTTGTAAACGATATTAAATAATTGCATTAGGGTTACATTTGTAAACGTGTAAGCCTGAATATCGATTTGTTGTGCTACATTGCTTTAGCGAATTATGCAACGCACTGTTCTTAAAATCGATAAATTTTATGTTCCCGCTAACGACCGCCCGCGGTTCCGCCTGCGTATCAGCAAATCTAACTACGTTACTTCATTGTTCCTTGTGTAACAGTAACAGGGTTCCTTTGTTATAATAAAAAGCATTAAAAATAAAAATGGCATGCTACAAGCCTCTAGTAAGTGAAAAGAAGATGAAAAATTATACTTTAATTGCCATAATATGAGCTTTCCATTTAGCAATTTAACTAAACATAACTTTTAGTTTTGAGAACGTTTGTCTGACCGTCTATGAAGACATCACGATATGATGAAGATGATATCTGGTTATCCGGGTAACATACTATATCAACTTTTTACTGATCTCTCGTACTACGTCATCGTGGCTAGTATAGTTAAAAAACCCTATTTATTTCTACTTTTTTATTACTTAGCGAATAATAAAACAAAGTTGTAACTTGCTTTTCATGAATAATCGAAATGATGGCAAACTAGACGCATAAAACAGTTTCTAATCGTCGAGCTGTCGACACCAGTGAAGCTAAGTCCTAACTTAGGCAACATTAAATTATTACGCCCAAATACAGAAAAATATAAATCTATTAAAACTAACAAGGCAATATGAAAGAAATCGGCAAAAGCTGCTACATTAATTTCGTTTACACCGACGAGATTTAATTGCCTTTCAATGATAACTTTAATATGATTACTGGGAATGGGATATATGTATGTAATTTTATTTATAATTATTGAACGAACGTAGAAAGTGATGATACAGAAAATTGAGTTATTGAAATGTTATGTAGTTGTTTATAACTTCTATCATTAATTTGTTTCAAAAAGTTTTGACGGCACCTTTAAAAGTGTTTTCTTATTTACAAATTACTGTCAATTAAGAGTATTTAAGGACTTATATGTATAACTTTAATATATAATAAAAGGAATATTTTAGATAAATTTTATGGATAAGAAAATAAGCAAACATAGTTAATTGTATTAAATAAATGTGAAACCATAAATAAAGTAAATAGATAAAGTTGTCATAATATAATTGTTGGTTATTTAGTTACAAACATTCTATTTCTATACTTTATAAAAATATGTATGTGCATAAAAAAATTAAACACCGTAGAAAGTACGGTAGTAATTGTTTTTTTACGAGGAAAGAAAATACACATAAATAAGTGTAAGGAATGCTATAAGCTAGGTGTTTGCACTTGAATGATTTGACATGAACTATTTACGTCTATCAACACGCACAGACAGGCAGTCGTTTACCAAGTAAAGTGAATCAATGCTCAATACAGCGAAATAATAAAATATGGTTATTGAAGTCTACAATATTAGAGTTTAATGCGCGTAAAATGCAGCGACGATGACATAGTGTTATTTTTTGTTTAAAATACTAACAACGTACGTTTAATGGATTACAAAAAACAATAAACTATTCTATCTTTCAGTGATAGTCTATCTATTAGTTACGCCGTTCCAACGATTGTCAGAACATAAAAGATAAAGAAACGATTTTTTTTAGTTACTGATATCATATAAATAACTACGTGTTCATTAGAAATCACAGACACTTAAATTTTAATTCAGTTTATACATGTGCAATTGTAAACAGCAATGAACGATTATTTTGCAGTTCAACGAGACAGCTTTCTCGTTTTCTGCAGTAATTGTTAAAAATTCGTTTTTACTATAATCTAAAACAATTAAGGATAAAACTCAGAAGAAAGTGTTATTACATCTAATCACCATCCAACGACTCTGTACATTGTAATACCGACAATAGTTTTGGTTCATCGTAAATAATAATGCTTGAGCTTCCTACGCGAGGGCACAGTTCGTCGAGACCATCTATCATTAAGCCGGCATTACATTAGTACGGCGTGCAACGATTCCTCACTTTCACTGATAAATTCGGTCCCAATTATGCAATTTAGAGGGATACAACGGTTGTTACATCAGGAATCGTGTATGCTGATGATTGATCATTTGGCCCTTAATTTGAAGTTCCCAGGAAAGAGAATGCTCAGAGAACACAATGACATTTGAATACAACAAAGCAATCTTGAAGTTGTTTACGAATCTCACTTAAAAATCGCTTTTAAATGGCAATAAAGCAAGTGAAAACGTTAATTGCGACATAGTATTTACAGTCATTACTAAGACCGGGTTAGCAGGAAAGATTCTAGTGCCATTGAAAGGTAGGTAAATTGAACGTGATTTACTATTTGTTTTTATTTATAATAAAACCTCTATATGTAATACTATTATAGCATTACTTTTATAGTAATAAAATTCTGCGAGTTTATATACCTACCCTATATTTATTCTGTTATAATTTAAAATACATTTCTTTGAAAATATGAACCATAAACCAAACATGTGTCTAGCAAAACAATAGTTCTACAACCTGTGTAACGGAATAAAATTCTCTTGGAGCAATGTTTCTGTCATGTTTACGTTTTAGTTACACACGGCGCGGCTGTTTTATACCGATGTCAACTACGCTCGTTGTTGGCGCTAAGGCCAATGTCATATAGATCAAGTACAATCCTAGATATGTATTGTGCATGTTGACAATAAAATATAATTTCTGGGCTATTGTTTGGCATGAGGGTATCAACAGCGCTATACGATATTGGTCCAAATTATGGTTAGGAAGTGAAATAAATAAATTATGTATAGTAATTTGTTAATAATATACGGTGAGCATAATCTAAGAAATATTAAAATATTATGGGATTATTAATTTAAGTACCTAATGTAACAAATTATAAGATTAGTTAACTAATCTGTGCTATATCTATACTTAATTTTATAAAGCTGAAGAGTTTGTTTGGTTTAACGCGCTAATCTCATGAACTATTGGTTCGATTTGAAAAATTCTTTTTATATTGAATAATCCGTTTATCGAGGAAGGCATATGACGCTACGACTAATAGGAACATCAAGGTACCATACCACGCGACTCAGAAAGAATTTGGTTCGTTATAAAGACCGGGAAATGCTAGTAGTATATACATTTCATTTTCATATCAATGTGATTTATCCGACCCAGACTTCTGAAGATGAAAGTTGTGCGCAGGCGCCTGAGTTTTGGCTCAATACTGTCGGTGTGTGGTCTGCCCGAAACTAATTACTTCACATGTTCGGTCAGTGTCAGGGTGATCACCCTGCTGATTTGGGCATAGGGCTGCGGCCACACAGTTCGAGATCACAATCACTCGATTGTGAAACGAGACCAATTAAGGGAAATTGTCGAATGTGCACAGTGATTTATGGCCCGCAACAATTTTTATTGTCGCAATTAGCAATGACTTGTCTGCTAGATTTATCTTAAATAATATCTCTTTTTGTACTCGCCTTGGCAATATTTGCAGTCAGAGTAAGTCGAACGTAAACATTCCAACATTTTTATGAATTAATTGATTCATACTTTTGAAAGTTTAAATCGATAAAGGCATAGTAGATTATGTAATAATATATAATATGTCAATTAAAATTTATTAAAGTATAGGTAATAGTGAGATGACGACGATGTAGATGACGTAACTAACGAAATTAGAGTTGAACTGCCGCTAACACGTTGTCCAATACAACAATGAACGCGGTAGCAAACAATATGAATTAAACCAAATTTATCTCGGAGTACGAGGTAGCAATGTTGGCATATCACGCGACCCCCGAGCGTGTTCAAGCAATTGGTCCTAGGATATCGCGGATTGCAGTGTCCTCAGATCGACCAATTAAAATCGATTTTCAGAAATAAAATAGAAAGAAATTTGCAATTGCTGTTGTAAGGTTCCTAACTTTTATTTACCTGAGATAGTAGTAGTAGAGTAATTTTCTTCATATACAGGTATTGTATTAATTAATGTTCATTGTTATTTTCTTTAATACTAAAATGAAGTAAAAAAAATTCTAAAGCCCATGAATATATATCTAGGAGGTAAATTCAATACTAAGAGATTACTGAATACTTTAATTAACAGTTTAATATAACTGATAGTAATTTTATTCAGCAATTATTTCTCTTTTTAGAATTATTAACTTTATTGCTTTAGCTTAAGAATCAGATTCAGATACTTGACTAATAGTCAAGTATAGAAGAGGAATAACTCAGAAGCGTTGTCTTTTAAATGCTTTCTACCATCCATTATGTATGTTGTTCATCCTTAGCATAATGTGCGCAATTTATAAAACACTGCTAATATTGCAATAATAATTACTTAAGGGCTTATTGGATTTTAACATTATTCTACCAGAATCGTAATATATGAATACTTTACTAACTGGCTACTTAAGTTCGCTTTGCAAGATTCACCAACACTTTGTAATTCGAGGTTTTTAGCTTATATGTATACTAAATCTTTCAACGCATCCAAATCTATTAGGCCGTTAACAAACTAACATTTATGTAAACTTTCTCATTTATAGGAAATCGTTAATGGTTATTTTTTAAAAATCAATTATATCATAAAAGATTAAAAATATAGTTTTTAATAGGAATACATTTTTAATAATCTGAGCTATTCCAAAACAATCGACAGAATTCTAAAATTGTGTCTACAAAATATCACCAATTAATACAAGTCTATAATAAGAGCAAGAAAGTGGGACAACCGTCAAAACAATCACGGCGACTGCGGCACTGTCATAAATCGGCACACTTCAAACGTATACTATCTGATAAATAATATGTATACTACATATATATTAGTGTTGTTTACATTGTAAATAAACGAATTTTATATTACATATGAATTAATCGGCTTTTAGAGATTTTATTTGCTTTTAATTGTTTTCACTTTTTTTTTTAATTTGTAAGAAGAAATGATATTTGATAGCTCAAATATTAACCGTGTGAAATACTTTGTAAATAATCGTAATCCTTCTAAATATCAACTAAGAAAAATGTGGGTGCAACTGTTGTAAATACACATGAGCTTTAACTTGAGCATGAAATATAATCTCTATTAAGCTCTAAACTTATGTTGCTCTAATCCTTTTAGTGTTTAACGTAATCGAGTTCAAAAGATCAGATTAGATATCGCTTCTACCTTAGAATAAATATTTACTTCTAATATAGTGTGTTTCATTAAAATTTTCTTATTACGTAAAGTGTATAAACGAACACTATCTACTTTTACCAGTCTTCAGAGTCCATTAATGATAACCATGTATAAATATAGATAGTAAAGCAAGTACTGTACAGATGGCTACCCGCGATAATCAGGGCCCATCTAGATTCAGAACTTAATGTCACTGCGTTGCCCGTGAAAGCAAAATGGCAGCTTCAATTTCACTTGTCATTCCACAAATGAGCTTTGTGCATCATTTAGAAAGTCTATCCTGGTAAATTGAATTAATGGTCCGATGCTGGTTCGCATTGCGTGGTGAAATCGTTTGGGAGCACTCATTACCTATTGCGATTACTCAAACCGCAAATCCAATTTTGATTTTGAAACTTAGAAATTAATAAAGTTCAGTTAGCTTCAGCGTACATAACAATTTTTTTTTAATTTCTAACTTGTATGGGATAGTATCGTAGAGTTATTTTTGTGTCAAAATATAAAAATATTCCATTACCAGGAAAAATTGAAAGACAAATGAGAAAAAAAATATCCAAAGGTCGAAATTCTCAGTTACAGGTAAAAGACTATATGCATGTTAGCTATCCTGAGCTAAGTTATAGGGGTAAGAATAGTCATAGTTCTTAAGGTTATATTCAATTTTCTGAAATAGCCTGAGTCTCATTTATTTTATGACGTTCTACGATGTTTTGACGGAAGACGGGAAATTGTTCGTATTATAGTTTCCGTGTAATACGGCACAATGTTTCCTTTTTGCAGTACAGGTATTTCTTAATAAATCTTTATTAACATATACATTTATGTCAAGGCCTTTTATAAAAATGTGTCAATAGGAAAAAAACACTGAAGGATAAATTAATATAAACATATAGTATGTAGTAGTCATCAAAAGCAAAAATAAAATACGTACAGGAGCATCCGCAGAAAGTATTACTTACTGTATGTTTTATATTTTTCGGTATAAAATCTGCTAATTACCTGAAAGTATGAAAATTTTAATATTATTATATTATAATATTATATACTCAATAGTTTCATACAATTTAGATAACGAATGTTTTATTTACAAAATAAAATATTTCCACTTATAAAGAGAACATCGTGAGCAGACTTATTGCATGTCTAAGAGAACCTTGCAAGTTTTCAAAAGACAAGTGATTTTCGCCAATCCGCACTTGGGCAAAGTGGTGGACTGTGGATCGTGCCTACCAGTGGTACGTTAAGAGGGATGAATACATTTGTATATTACTAAGCTGAGAGTAGAGGGTAGGATTGTTACAATTTAAAAAATGATACACAAAAAGTTAGTTTCTTTCAACTTTAAGTTCAAGTTTAAGTATTTTTTTCGCCTAAAAAGTCCGAAACTAGCCATGTTTATATGATTCTAATGAAGTATTACTAATTTAACTTTAACGTAACTTATATTCAGATTTTCATTTCATTTGTTCACTGAGGCTTTTTCATATTTATTTGTAGCGTGTTTTCTCTTTCCTAGTCAACATTACGTGTCACACTGCTTTGTTAACTTAAGTATGAAAGTTATTAAGTTATATAATGAAATCTTAAAACGGTCACCACAATTCAAAGAAGGAAATAGTTATTAAATATGAATAGTTTAAAAGCCGTACTTTTTAGTAACTTTCCATATTTTAACAAATGATAATACAACGAGTTACATTAGCGTTGCAATCAAAATTAACGACATACATAATAATATATATAAACTAATTAATATCACCGTTATTTACAATATATGTCTTAGTTTGGAAAATTAGCAAAGAGCTACTTTCTATGCTATTATAATTTTGAAACAACGCAGGAGCTGACCAATTTAAGACATCATACTGACACTCAAATTAATTAATTCTGTATTTTATCGTTAATCACACCTTCTCCTACAACATCTATCTTGACAAAAGTGGTTATTTAATTATTGTAATCGATTATACAAGTAATCTCCAATTTTAGCCGTCATTTAAATGCTAACGATTCTACCATTGACTGTAGATGGTCCGAATCATTGTTGAGAAATGCAATTCCAAATCGATTTCTATCAATCCACAAATCGTTTCTTCCATCACGATTTTGATAAATCAATAGAATTAAACCACGCCTTAATCCAATCTACTGGATAATAAATAAAACATTTCGCTTTCATTCATATCAGTTTTATTTTTTGTCTGCAATATCACTGGGATGCACAAATCTCATAAAATTTAATTACAAAAGTTTAAGCTTTAGAGCAGTCTAATCTTGCGTATATGCATTAATCTCTAAAATATTTTACGAATAGACGTCTTAATTATATAACAAGTACCAAAACGACTGTTTGCTTGAAGTTTGAAAATATTTTTCTTAATTTGTATTGACTACGGCGCATTTAATCTTATATAGATATCACATGTATGTCATCTATTATGAATAAACCGGTAACAGACTGGAAATCGCAACTGGAGTGCTCTCGTGCTGTAAATTAGAAGACGTCATGATTGCCTTGCGTAATAAAAACTTACATTAATTAATAGAGACTATTCGATAATTCGGAACTTGTTATGCAACCTCCGTTTAGTGAAGTTAGTATATAAATTAATCATGTCCATATAAATAACACAAACTGACAATTATATTGAGTTCTTCAAATAAACTGGTCGTTAAAGAATTTAATAGCGGTCCGAAAATTACAAAAGTTAAAGAAAGTTTTAATTTAAATGAAAAGTTACATAACATTGACACGTAAATAATGTATATAGAATGTTACTAATTGACATTAGACTAACGTTTTGTTTATAAAAGGTGGTGAAAAATTTTAAAACTAACTTTTAAATTATGTGATAACTGGAAAGAAGGAAATACTGATGCTTCTAGTGCACATCGCAATCCTTTCAATTTTCTATCAAAATATTTACATTTACGAAAAAAATATATACATCAATGACGACGTCAAAAACTCCTTTAGAGCTTTTGCTGTGTGTTTTCTTAGAGGTTAAAAAACCTCTAAAAAACTAACTATAAAATAAGTTGTTGTTTTACAATTTAGTATTTCCTTTTAATTAAGGAGTAATTGAAAAGCTGTTGTGATTGAGCTTTATAGTTCCAAAATATCCATTAAGTAAAATTAGTCTTTGAGAAAATATGAATACAGAAATGTTAAGTTTTTGAGCTAGATTCGAATACCTATCTTAGGATTAAAACGATAATAAAGCATTTAGTGGTATGCTTAAGCGTATTTTAATATAAAAGTAAATACGAATATCTTTTAGTAACATTTGTGTGACTGTAAAGAGAACCGCGCGAAACTAATGCAGGTCGCTGTTGCATCCTACATGTACATATATAACCGTCTACTAAAGTAATTCGCTCTATCTCCGATCTTAATCGTTTTTAAGTATCACATATATGTAAAAGCTCAATCTAGAGCACCTCTATCCAACATCGCTCGGGAAAGTAGGCTTTCCGCTCGTGATAAATACTTACAAATCCACAATTCTTGTAGCACTTTAACTTTAGCGTTGTCTAACATACCTTACGAGTTTCAGATCACTTTAGCAAATTACAGAAACCCTGAGAAAATTTAAAGCTTCACGTTTAGAGGTACTAGATAATACATTATTATTTTAATACTTTTTTTTTGACATTATAAATAAAACTTTTCGGATTTTGTCGCGGATTAATTTTGATTTTTGTTCCCCAAAATTATTTTAGTAATAACAATTGGTAGTCATTGTTGAACCATCTTTTTACTTAATAAAGAAATTATTTGCTTTCTTAGGTAATTTTGTTTTAGTTTTCAAAAGTATAAGTTTTAAAATATTATATGAAACAATATAATCATACCACTACTACTAAGTTTCAGCAACACATCTGAATATTATTCATCGCTCGCTCTGCTTAAAGTTTGAAGTGTAATAAGTTCCCAACTCGCTAAATAGCGCATTGTTATTCATGGTCTAGTTGCATGAGTATGAGCTTATGCAGAGTAGTTCAAAACTAACTATAAACTTATAGTTCAAAATTAAGTTTTATAAAACAATATCGAATGCCTAAGTAATAACTATTTTTTTAAAGTAACTTCTCTTGAATACGTCAAATAAATAAATCATACAATTTGCATATTTAATACTAAATTTTAGATTTTTTTTGTAGATTTTTAATTTTATAACCCTAATTTTACTGAACTAGTAGCATATAACACATTTTACTTTAAATAAATAATATTAAATAGTTGAAAATAAATTAAATTATAAAATAAAATAAATTAAAATAACAATCATTAATATAAAATAATAATAAGTTTTAGAAGTGAAAATATCAACAAGAAATCTACGTATAGATGATAAATTTAGATCTTTTCCCTCTAAAGCATTTTACGATTAGCCTTTTGCCCTCTATATAGGCTCTACATTGGCAACAAATCCCAGCTCCAGTACCTACGCAATACCACAATTTACTGATGAATAATTTCTTATTTCGATGTTACCATAAAATAATATATGAGTTGACACTAAGCATTTATTAGGTATGCTAATGCTAGGAACCGGGAAACCTAAGTGCGAACTGAACTCAATTGAGATATCGATTTTATGGACAAATAAATAGCTGTTACTATGATTAAAATATCAATGGCACTTTCACTCTGATTGTATGCAAAATAGTGTGTAGTTAAATAAACAATGTAATTTCCCCGCGTTGGGTGCGAATCGCGTCCAAATATGGAGGCGTTGGTATGTTTTAAACCATCTGCACACGTACTGGAGCTAGCAGCTTTCCTTCCTAAGGCATTATGTGTCGGATAACAAGACAGCTAAACAATAGTTTATTTGAATTTAAGAACGTTAACTTGTAATAGATAACAGTATGATATCTAAATAAATACACACTAATTAAAAAACGCTTTGAAGACACAAAGAGTCGGGGTTGGTTAAGCCTTTATAAAGTATTTTTAATAAAAAGCTAAGTTTGTTTAGTATATTTGCTCCGCTCCCCTTAAGGGATGACGTTCAATGCGAATGAAATTAGTAGAGTTAAATGTTAATTGCGTTCCATTATGTATAGGCCCCTTTGAAATCTTTAACGTCAATTATTTTCGAAGGAAAATCGTTAAAGTGCCAGTGGCAGTGCTCCTTAGATATAATAAAATGTATTTATTTACGATCATGACCAAAATATGTCACAACGATCAAATGAATAACAATATTCCATTAAAGTAAGTGCTGTTCGATAACTTCTCTCACTTAAGCAATGGACAAATGCATTACTTTAATATTTTCTGAAATATCACCTCGTTACTGCGACTTTAGAATACTATATTACATAATCTTATGAGAGAGAAAATTCATAATGTATTTAGCGCGAACATTTCAATATTTGTATAGAAATCACGGACTGAAATCTTTAATTTTAATTGAATACTTTAACGATTTCGTGGTATATTAGACGTAGTTATTTATACGTAAATAGATTTTTTGTTTTGGAGACATTACAATTATCGATTGGTCATTCTCTACATTTATCGCGGCGCTGTGCCCAATACGTGACATTTATGTACAATGTTATTCATGGGTTCCACGTTCTTAAGTTCAAACTGAAGGTACTATTTATTTCGTGTGTATGAATAATACATATTGCCAAAAACGTTCGACATCTCGCCGCCTTTTTAGGAGAGTTCTCTCGTTTATCAATTCGTGCCTATGTCTTACATAACTTCCTCTGTTATTGCAAGTTTAAACAGTCATATAAGACAGGTCAAATTGGGAAATTTGAGTAGATTTTAGTATTTTCTAAAATTAGTTCTTCTGTACGTAATTTGTAATACACTAGTATGCTGCTATAGCATTATTATTTATGACAATTTGAAGTTAGCTCGTTCAACCTTAGAGTTATTTATTATATTTAAAGTGGTCTTACCAAAATATTATGATAATATAAATATAATGTAAAAGTATGAATTTCATTAAACAAACTTTGCAGTTAATTTATTGATATCTTATGTTAACTGATGGTTACATCGATAACGATCGGGTGGTCGTCGTTGTTTAAACGCCGCAAAGAGTAATGGTTAAAAGTTAAACATGATAAACAAGAAATCAATGAGAAAAAGCTTTTATGCGCTTACTTGTTTATTTATGTTTTGATTGTTGTTTTAGTTCACACGATTTCATTCTTATAACGGGCGACCAAGTCGCCTTTTACAGGCTGGACTGGATAATATGGAGAATAAAAATTACATTGATTCTTATTGTATTTAAAGTAAAACTTAAGAATATTTACCGCTAGGATAAAATTGAATTAAATTATAAATTTTGAACCTAATTGTAAATACGATGACTTAAAAGAGCTAAAATTAAATCTGTTCATACATACAAATATTTTCATAGTTCTAATGTGTTCCATTGTACTAAATATCTAAAGTTGTCAAACCGATTCTACTTAAAGTAGTATAATGTGTTTATTTATAACACAAACGAAACCAAAACCTTTTATAATATATTCGACACAAACTAGTTAACAATATACAAAAATTTACTTACATTATTATTATACGTAAGCTTATGATAATGTAAAGTATAAATGTTTTCATGAGAATAGTGTCAGAAAGCCAAGAAGCTCTCTTAAACTGTTCTATTCCTAAGCATTTCCATAGTCATAAATATTAAGTGAAGTTATACAACAAAGTGTTATCCGTTAAAAAGCAATAAATCTACTTCTTCGAAATACTACAGACATGAAACGATATATACAGGTTCTAGTGGCACGATGACACAATCATAGAATCAATCATAGTTTTATTGCGTACGCTTTCACTGCCTTACTAGGTAGTGTGTGATGTCACTCCCTTTAAGGGCTGATGATTTGCCGCCTTCCTAGTGGCAGAAACATTCACACGCTATCAGTTGTCCCCATTAAAACATTGCACCTCATCGATTTAGCGTGAGCATGACTTATGTCACGATCGCGACTCATCTCGTTCTAATAGCCTTATATATCCTAGACTTCGTGATATATCTCCATAACAAGGAAAGCTTAAATCTGTGATTTATTATGTTATTTTCTTGTCCATTTCTCATGCAATTTCATAAACGAACCGGTTTTTAAAATTGTAAATAATGGTTGATCTCTACATGAAGTTCTTCTTGATTTTCCTCGTGTGAGTCACACTGAAAAATCTATAAACCACTTATATCATCACACATCTACACAATAAAACTAGACATGTAATATGTACATAATCTAATCAATTATATTTTCTATTGAAGTAACAAGTACCTATTGCAAGTGTGCAAATATTGCCTTTATATTTTACACATTTTTAATATGTAATGGCGTCTTCTAAGAGTTCATTCTATAGGTATAGAACCTCTTGTTACTCAGACTTTTTCTTCTCACCTTATAACTTTATAAGGTGAGAAGAAAAGAGAAGAAATCTGAAAAAGTGAATATTTTTTATCTATTCTTATTTAAATTATATCCCACGAAAACTTTTAGTCTGAAACACTTCTATGATTGGTTGTATAATTAAATTAGACATAATTTTGGTTTAAGGCTCTATAAAATGTAATAAAATAATTTCGTAAACAACATCAATCAACTCCTAATCCTTATATCGCGAACAGCTTTTTACCGAACAAAGGCGGAGCTTATTTTACGAAACTATTACTGTGCAAAGGTCTCGCGCCGTTACAGGTGAACAAATCGTCAATGATATTAATAGTTCACGATTAAATGTTATTGTATATAGTTATAAAAATGTCTTCATAAATCTCGATGACTTTCAAATTAATTCAGTTTAGTAGAATAATACAAAATGTCAATGAAAATAAAAAGTACATGTACAGTACATTGGGACTAATGGGATTTCATGTAAAATATTTTTTTTCAACGATATTAGAATGACAGCTGGCCAAGTTAACCTTGGATACCTTGGAGATGTTAATAATAAATCAATGCTATCATCTACAACTTTATTTTTATGTAATGCCCAAAAAATCAGGCATGCTTTGTATTATATGCTGCCGTATACATGAGTTAGCATAAGTGTTGAAAACCAAAAAGAGGATTAGTTTGATAGCTGAGAGTATGAGTTTCGTAAAATTGGAACACTCCACAAAATAGCACATTTTCATTGTTTGACAACTTTTCAAAAATAATGAAAGTTTGGTTGTTACAGTTTCTTATAAAATATGAAAATAAATATAAGTTTTAACTTCGTCAACTGGAAAGGAGTAATTGCATGAGGCATTTCTTGGTCGAGTACTCTTTTGTTAAAGTGATCAAAATTGACCCCGATTTATTTTTATAAATGAATATGTTGGGACTTGGGACATTATTACAACAGCGCCATTTAGTTCCGTGGTAAATTACGAGCCTTGAGGTACGGATACCAGATAGTTGGATACACTACATATATATCAATTTTAAATACATACATATTACATTTGTGCTTAACAAATGAATGGATGTCCCAGGGGGACTCGAACCTGCGACCGCTTGCGCAGAAAGTAGGGTCACTACCAAGTACCAACTAAGCCAAACGTGTCGTCATTACGTGTAAATAATATAATTTACGCCAGCCACAAATACAATTATTATTTTTTTCCATAGGATTAAAAGTCTTTTTAACAAGCTCACATCCAACCTCACATTGAAGGAGGAGTAAACGAAATTCGGCCATATATATGCAAAATGACGAAATCGAGAAAAATTTGACAAAATAGAGCGTATATCCCAGCCGTGTTGAACAGGTCGTTTACTAAATGTGATATTCCACATAACCTAAAATTCTTTGTTTTATGTTTCAAATAAGAAAAATAAAGGCACTGAAAAATAAACTGAGATTTCTGATAATAATTTAAAGCTTGCGTGAATTTTCATAAATCTTATAAATACAGATTCTGAATGTCTTGAATGTTTTAATGTAATTGCAATGTATACGTTAAGTTGCGATTAACCAGAAAACGTAAATATGAAAGCAAATTAATGAAAATAATATTAATAATTTATCAAGATGAAATAAAAAATAAAAGCGCTATTAAAATTTATGCTGTCTTCAAAAGCTCGTTAATGCGGAAAATATTGAGGCTCAGGTTTCAACAAAAAATCTAACAACATTAATAAAATAACCGAACCATGATTGACACTGCGATTCTAAGAAAACTTAACTTAATTTAAATATCAAGAGGGCAAAGATTCTGTGCGGAATGATATGCTATCTTTTAGATCTCTCTTTGAAAAATGAAACGTAACGTATAGATATAAGGTGTAAAGTAAATTTGGATCGATATAACATTTGCGAATTCGTGACCCAAGATCGTGAATCGGATTCGACGCGCGGAAGTCAATAAGCTGAGACACCTACACGATTCATTGTTAATTATTGTGGATAGTATCGTAGTTAATGACGTTAAGAAATATGAATGTACGGCTTAATTGTGAGAATGTAACAGACTGTACTTAATCTGTTATTAGAAAAGGTGCTCGAGACGAAAGCTGCTTCGGTGAGCCCACGTAGGTATTATCTACAATAATTGTAATATCATCAGACTTTATAGGACTATTTTGTCATAACTTCTTTGAAACACGTTGAAAAAAATATACTTCTGGTGAAAAAACAATAAATATAGTTAGTTAAACATTAAATAAAAAGACGTATAAGATTGCCTTACAAAGTGCCACCGCTTTGTTCGTACAAAAAAGTGAAAATACAGCAAAGCACTTTGTTTACGATCATGGCCAATGTGTAAGCGAACAATAAAACTACTTTTTTCTCTTATTATGGGCAAGTAACAACGGCTGTAAAAAATGGATTTCGTTTAGCAGAATATGCGCGTGCAACTAAAGTAATACTATCTAATAACAATAATAAATAAAATTTTATAAAGTTCATAATGGGTTTAAACTAAATAACATTTCATTAATATAACAATTTCTATGATTTTCACATTTTTCTATAAATATGTAAATACAGAGCTTAAAGCTTTTTGCTAAAAAATAATGTATAATAATTATTACGTTCTATGTCGCTTTATTAAATCTCTTTCTAACTAGACTACAACAGTCAGTTTAATAAAAATAACTTTTTTCGTTCCCTTAACCGACATCCTTCATAGCCGCCTATTAAATAGACTAGCTGCGATACCTATGCCGGATATTGCTATAGAAAAAAAATAAGTGTGCTCTTGATACCATTTAATTCAACTCGACTCCTAGATCCAAACCACATGCAAACCAGTGAAATATATCTATACTAATATTATAAAACTGAAGAGTTTGTTTGTTGGTGGAACCGCGGGAAAGGCTAGTTTTATATAAAAAGTATGTCATAAATTGCCTAGCTTACTAGGATTTATTATTATATCACTGCACTGTTGAAATTTTTGAAGACATTTTTTGCGAATCATAAATATT
Source organism: Boloria selene (assembly GCA_905231865.2). Lineage (NCBI taxonomy): Eukaryota > Metazoa > Arthropoda > Insecta > Lepidoptera > Nymphalidae > Boloria > Boloria selene. Next base: position 3,116,759 of record HG993135.1, on the reverse strand, counting down.
ATAATAGCGCAATAGTATCTACTTATATTAAATTAAAAAAAAAAAAAAATCTTAAATGGTTAAGTGGGTTAAACATAAAACATTCAACTAAAGGTTTTGCTTTCTTCACATAATTTTGCAACGAAGACATCATACACGCTCCAACATATCTCACGTTACACGGCGCGAGAAGAATGAAGGGCGCAATGTAAAAAGAGATAAGCAATCAGGGCACCCATTCAAGGTTCTCTCACCGACATGCTTATCACTGCATAACTTTAAACAATACATATTGTTCTAGCAGAGCCTACTAATCAATAGTATTAGCATACTTAAGATCCTAGAGGCATAGCTATCTGGCTTAAATTCCGTCGGTTAAAGTCTTTATTCAAATACGTGCCCTGTATTTTAAGTAGAAAAAATAAGCTTGAAAGTTAGGTAGTTCTATTTCTATATAACAGACACACAGATTTGAAAATCAAACTCAAAATTAAACTCAAATTTAAATGCATATGAAAATATATACGGTACTATAACATAAGAAAAACTATTATTAAAACTTTTTTGTCTGTCTGTCTGTCTGTTTGTTTCGGCTAATCTCTGAAACGGCTGGACCGATTTTGACGGGACCTTAACTCACAGATAACTAATGTTGTAAGGAGTAACTTAGGAGTAAACTACTTTTATTTTAGAAATTTTATTCATTTCAACTAGCGTAACCCGCGGCTTCGTTCGCCCTTAATTTTAAGAAAGAACCCAAGTGAATCGAGAGTGAGTCGCTAGTTAGTAATAAGTTTTCTTATTGGAACTTTTTACATATTTGTTTAAACTATACCATAGTAAACTATTTTCGAAAATGTAGTCTACATAGTTTTATAAATAGCTGAACTCTTTGAAAAGTTTGTTTATATCAGATCAGTTTTGTTCGATCCACCAGAAAAGACATCCTGTTACAGTTTTAGCACCGGATGCCACAGCTCATTTCTATCGATACACAATAGATCAATAGCGCTCGTTGCAATTTTTACCTAGTAACCCAGAGTTGGACGCAAGCCAGATAGTTTGCTATTGTTTAAAAAAACTATCGTTTTACGTACGTCTTGTTACGTATGAAAGCTCGGTGAGAAAAATGTGTTTCTGACTGAGCTTTCATACGTAATTATTTTCTTATATTTAAATGGAATTAAGACTTAAACTCTTGTAGATTGAAGCACTTATTGGGTTTGTATTTGTATGAAAACGCCGAAAGAAAGATGACTTTAGTATTATATATGTATTACATTTCGATCATTTTTCACTAGAATATACAAAAATTTATAGAAGGTGATATTTGCAATAAGTACCTCAGACTACGGTTGCAACTCGAGACGAATTTACAGAATACATTGTTCGAATCCAATATACTCGTATGACCTTTATTTACTACTTTTTAAAGCTTACTTTTACACAAGTAGATATCAACATTACTTATACCTGCCTTTATTGAATATGTATTCAGTTAAATTAACATTTACTATAATTACAGCTATTTTGCTATTTAATCTGCAAATTTAATCTTATTTATATATAAGATAATAAACACTAAACCTTATAAATTATTTAAACAATAGCTATTGTTTAAGCAAGAATTTTTTAGGTTCCTTGACACTTGAAGTATTCGAGATAAGGCGTAAGCCATTCTATAAAGCCTAAAAGTTTAATATGAAGGGAGCTTAAATCAATAAGTAATAAGTACACTAAGTTAATTAATAAGGTAAGAGTTTTCGTTGTTTGATTTATTGAATATAAAAATAAGGATTAAGTATATCTCAAACTGCGTTATAATTATAATGCAAAGCTATTTCTTTAAATAATATTTTATTTAAGCATCGCGAAAATATAAAATGCATATAAGAGTAGAGGCATTATTTATATTTTGATTTAATTCTAAGTACTTGTAATATGACTTTAATTCGCTAAGTGTGACTACTTATTTACCTGACATTCTCATTTAATTTAGCTGGCATTACTATCGTATTGCTGAAGCAACCGTGACCTCAATACGAGGTTACGGGATCCTAAAAGTTCCGAGACAATGTTGATATTATCAAAAATATTTAAGTGTAAAATATTACAAAATATTTGTTATATTTAATTTACAAAAGCATTTGAATTGAAAAAAGAAATAAAGATTTAAAAAAAATAATTCATTAATGCCAATGTATTAGGAAATCCCGACATCAATAATAAAGGAAAATGAAAGTTTAGCTTAAAAATGTGTAGAGAGGTATATAATATGCCGTTAGCCGTAGGAGATATTTTTACTTTTAATAAAACTTCGAGTTTTTTTGTATTCTGCCAACGCTATCCAGACAGTATTTATAAATTTCCGTAACGTCCGACCGTGAATTTCGCGCGTAGCTGATTAACGTTGATAAATTGAAAATGAAACGAGCAGCGATATTATTAATTACGCGCCCGCGCAGATCGTGGTAGCGTCGTTACCAGGGGGCGTGGACTTGTTTAAGAAGAATATTTATTGAGTGTTTTATAGTTTTCCGGTTACAATAAGTAATTACTTTATATTTTTTCCTCGGATGTAATAAATAACGAAATTTACTTGCTTATCATTAAATTACTTAAATTAAAATACATAATATATAAAATAGGGTTTTCAGGGATATTTATAGTCACTCTTATAAATTTAGATCGAAAAAGGGAATTCAAAGGAAAATTTACGTATATGTAAGTAGAAAGGTCGGTACGCTTATATTACGAGTATGTCTATAAAATAATTCTTAATTTATTCTACTTATTAATGTTAAATCACCGTAATTACATTTAATATTTATAAATTACAAAACACTTAAGATGTCGTTCATGTTTAAAGATAATCGAGTAATAACAGTTACGAGGCCCGAGCGTGGCTCCCATAAACAGCATATCAGTTGAGATGTCACCACCTTGTTGCCGATGCTCTCAAGGCAAAGCCTGAATGCGCGGAAGTTGTTTCCTTTCGAAATGGAATCATTACGCTTACTTACGAATACATAAGGAGATGGCACAATGCGTTATTTTTTATCGACCCACTGGAAAACGATCGAGTACATTTAAAATAATTATCGATATTTATATCCATATTTACACAGGCATCTCGCAATGGTATAATTTAAAGAAATAAAATTAAATGTTTAAAATAAGTACTTTACATACATACATTTAAATTGTACAATTATGTATAAAATGGGAGAAAGATATGTTTTAAAATTAAACAATCTCATAAAATTCCTTAGTCGAGTTATTTTCTTCGGTTTCTTCAACCGATAAAGGTACTAAAATATTATAAAGAGAATTTTAATCTCAAATCCTTTATTTTACTACATCTAAACTTGAAAAAAGATTTTTACTGCTTATTCAATTGTTCTATCTAACCTAATTTCTTGCTAACTTTCTAAGCCAAAATTAATTAAATATAGTGTCTATTCCTTCTGCGTAAATCCATAAACGTGTAACAAATTAACAGCAGCTCGAACAGATGCCCAATAATAAATATTCGCTATAGTATTGCCTTTCACCATAAAGTTGAGAATAAAGTTTAATGCAATATTTATAAGCCTTTCTCAATTCTCAACATCGTAAAGTAACGGTAATAATTATTTACGAACTACACTATAGTAGTTTTTTATGAGAAAGAAAACAAGTCTTATATAATAAAAACAAAAATAAATTACAAAAATATCGTTTTCGCATTAGCTCTTGTAAACCAGTTACTAAGTCTTCATTTGCATTATACTAAATTTTTATAACATATTTATATAACAGATATCTTTATCTGGAAATATATTTGATATGTTAAAATATAATTTAGGTATGTATCGATTGAAATTGCCTACATTATAAAAACCGGACTTTGGGAATGTGATTTGGACAGCAATCGTTTAATAGGATAAACAGCTTAAAAGGAAAATAATATACATCACTAAAGAAACATGAATCATATTTGAAAACCTCAACTCAGCTTTCATTTAGCTCCACTAGCGTTAATGTATCAACATTTTAATTACGAGTACACGTAATACACAGTGCCACCCCTTTTTAATTTTTTGTTTATGTATTATAGCAAAGCTATCTAGCTTGCGGTTTACAAGAGATATGTACGTTAAGAAGACGCATATTAATATTTCTTGAGTAAAATAACTGTGACAGAAAATTACAGATACGAGGACATATAAACAAAATGAAATCATTTTCGTTTTTGGTTATGGAACACTATAAATACCTATTAAAAACCGTCTAACACAAGATCCTTTGATACCATAATTATGAGCCTTCAATAAAATATACCGCTAGGTTTGAAATTACTCGAAAATAGCACGAATATTACATTCAAAGGAAGTTACATATAAGTATTATGTTCGTAATTGTTAGAATTTTCATAGTATGAAGTAAAACTTAGAACCTGTGCTATTAGTTACACAAAAAAAAACTATGTATGTATATAAAATTGCTATATATACAATGGTTAATAACAATTAGGTATATTTACAAACCTAATACGAAAAGACCACTATTTACAGAACATTCGTCTATTAAAGTAGAACTATTTCATAAACGATAATAAGTCATTGAACCTCGATAACTCATCGAAGAACAATACCGCATCGATGCTAAGATAAGAAAGCGGTATATTGCTTGATAGATAGCTTCGACGTTATGAAGTGATGTTTCAAAAAAGTCGAACAAAAGGAGAGAAAGTGCATTAGCAGAATAATGACGGCTCGTATGACAATGATCCAATATGAAAGCGATTATACGGCGTATTACAAAATGTGTAGGGGAAAACAGAGTTCACAAAATTAACATAAAGCAAAAAGCAGTAAGGCGTGACAATGGTTTCATTGAAACAGTTTGTAATACAAGCTTAAAGATTGAAGTAATGAATAATCAAACCTAATTCCTTCATGTGAGATTTCGGAGGTTTGATTCCTGCGCTGAATAAACGTTTACATTGAATATAATATAAATATTAGTATAAGACAAACACTTCACAATTTTTCTTGTTGAAATTGTGTAAATACTTAAATCTATGTAAGACTTCTTCAAATAGACGATAAAATAAATGTACATTCTCATTTATTATATTAGTAAAGATTTACAAAAAGATAAAGTGATGGATGCTCAGGAAATGACTTTTTCATAGTTTTTTTTGCAGTGAAGCACTCTATAATCGTTTGAATATGCGAAAGACGAACGTGTGCATGTCACGGTTCATTTACTAGTAAATGTTTTATGACAAAGTTGACATTAACGTATTGGCTGTCTTCTCTATTATGGACACGAGAGAAGATTATTATAATTAGATGTTGCGCAATCAAGCATATTATTATTAGTTTGCATTTTATAATTTTGTGTGGAATAAAGATTTTTACTTTGTTTAGAAATACACGATTTTTACAATTATTTATTACGTGTATTAATTCTGCTTGCAATTCTCTTGGTTCGATAGCCAACCAGAACAATTAGAAAAAAAAAGTTATTATAAATATTATCCCTATTTTAGGACCCAGTATCAAGGAACTACTGCGTATATTACGCTAAATCGTGAAAATTATCAAAGCTATATATCTCTGTTTAAAATGAACACAGCATAGATACCTTGCTGACTGGCACGTCTCAAGTAAACAGCACCTAACGAGCTGCTTAGCATTTGTAGACCTGACTATAAATACTGTCCAAGATTAAACGTCAAATTACGTATATAATAGCAATCTATGTTTAATTTAAAATTGCATTATACATATTTCTCAATTCTAATTTAATTTTACCAATTGTTAATATTTTATTCAATTGCAAATATTTTAAGCCGGCTTGCTTAAAAGACAAATAAGCACAATATCATGCTGCAATAGCTAATGCAAACAACCCGTGGCTTATGCGTAGTGATTGAGTACTGGGCGTGGGTTTTGACAAATCTCTCACTTGTCTCGCTTAGTTTGCTAAAGTAAACAGATATAGACAGAAGCATTGTTGTATCGTATCGTATTTATTTATAGAGCCTTTCTTTAAAATAACAATCTATACGGATCAATAAAATAGAAGTGGCTGTTTGTTATGTCAAAATCAAAATAACAGCTTTACTAAATGCAGTAATGGCATTATATATAGTATTTTTTTTAGAAAAACACATTTATTTAAATGTTTGTCTTTCTGTTTGTACAGGCTAATTTTTGAAAGGCTAGAACGAATTTAACGGGGTTTTCACTGGCAGATAGTGTTTTGGTCGTGATCTATGACTTGGGATCACATGGTCCACAGCATATCACTTAAATTACAGCTATAGCTGACCTGTTAATTTTCACGTTGTTTTTTTTCAATAAATCATGGTTATTTAAAAATTACTTTTTCTCAGATCTTCATATTTAATATTTTAACAATTAAATAGTTATAGAATTAACTTGTAAAGCCATTTAAATAGTATGATATAAATATAATTAATTAATGATACAAACCTCAAAATAAAAACAACACTTGTGACTGGATGTTTTTTAACTTCTCTCGTGACTTGTAGATCACGATGGGAAGTCAAAAACATTAATGATGATCACGATTAGTAATTTTAATAATAATATTTTTTGTCTTAGATATCACCAAAACTTTTGTTGGTACGATCAATATAAAATGCTTTTCAAAGCAAAAAAGTACTTCTGTTATTAATTATATGTAGTTTATAAGCGACATGCGCGATTTTTTCTATTATAATATTATCATTATATGTTACGGTAATAAATGTGTTACACCTGTTGATCTTTGAAAAAATATACACACAAAAATAAGTTGTTTTTGTAATAAAGTTTCCTAAGACTACATAAAGAAATCATTGTGATTCATGTCAAACTTTTTATGTTTATCTCTTTAGGCATAAAATAAAGTCTGTTCAGATAAAGTGTTGTTCAAAAACTGGCGCTACGAATCTAATATGTACCTATATTTATTATTTATGAATGTATATGTAGATACCCTATCTATACAATCTATATATACGTAGATAACTCAATATATTTAGAAAATTTGGAAGATCTGGGAAACATTAAAATAATCACGATTTAAATAATATTCCAGAATATTATCTAAGTAATGGTATAAATATAAATGAATATTACCGAAGTAATAACAGATAGCATTATTCTAACGCCGGGAGCAAGAAAACTGCACTCCCAGTATTGTATTTCAAGGTGCTAATTCTCATTAATCAGACAATCTGTGCTCTATCAGTAGCGGCGATAGCGAGCTAGTTTGTTGCAAATTATTCTAAAACAAACTCCAACACAGACATTACGCTGAAGCGACAGTAAAACGGGCTGTAAAATCATCGAATAGAGAAGTGCGCGAGTTTTATTGATTTCATCGATAAAGCATCTCGATATATTGATAGGTGTAATATATCGAAAGATATCAGTAGAGTAGATAAATAATCACCCTCTCTCATTTGTCCCCTCTTTAATATATTAATGTACTGTATCTAGTCACAAAGCGGCGAGTTCAAACATTAGCTTCCGTTGGCTTACAAAGTTTGATAATGAGTTTTTACAAATTTAACAATTAGGAATCTAAATACTATTTAAGTCATTACTATATTAAATTGATATATTTAACGCATAATAAAATATTGATTTAGTACCGAACCATTGAAATTAGTTTCTAACAAATGTAACTTATTTAAATCTACTAGTAATTTAATTTATTTGAAAAGACTATAAAAGAAAAAATATTTTTTTTTAATTATTATATTTACAACAAATAAAAAAAATTAAACTATCAATCGGTAACGTTCTACGTTGCCATTTAGCTAAGTACAAAATATATTTACGTTCACTTATAATATTCAAACAAAGATACCCTTTATGATATTACGTAGGTTCTTACTAGGACTGCGGTTAATAGATACAAGTCAATTTCCACTGAATTTAAATGAAATTCAAATGTATGCAATCGTTTAAGCGAACAACAGTAGCATGTAAACTTTTCGATAGATACCAATCAATGCGTTGACCGTATAAGGGCGCCGATAATAAACCGTTATAGGCTCACAATGCAACACCGATATCGTTTTCACTTTTATCGATAAAATCGGATCGATATCGAGCAGATAATGGTGATTCACTAAGATAAAACGTACAGGCCGTTCTTATAATCGGCGGACTACAATAAGCTATTTTATAGTGAACATAATGGCTTAATCAAGTTTAGAGTAGAAAGTGGTCTACGGTTGTCTGCATTACTAATACTTTTATGCAATGAATTAAGAGCGGTCACCTTTTCGGTTATGTAATAGTACACAATCAGATGTCGGCCAACGCTCATGCAAAGAGCACAATGATTCATAATTTGGCGATGAGTAAGCCGCAGGGTCCTCGCATCCTGATTAGATAGGAACTTTCCACTTTCAAATGCATTTGAGGCCGCCGTACGAATTATCGTTGCTAAGATAACGGACGTACAACATTGAATTGCTACTAAGTAATGTTCAAATAATCTTATACAGATATTATAAGTTGTATGTGTAAGCTTCTCAAGTTTTATTGCATAATAATTTCAAAAGAATGCTTAAAGCTGCTTCCTGTTAAACAACTGTCTTTGCAATATCAAAAATGAAACTTTTTAACAGATTTGGAAACTAAGCTATTGATAAGACTGAAATAAAGTGCAAGGATATTATATAGATTTGCCAAATATATGTTCAATACAAAAATCGAACTGAATACCTTCGGTATTAGGTTATATACGAGTTGGTGATCTATTCTTAATATACCTACTTAAATCACTTAACTTATAATCACGTTCTCTATTTGTACACGCACATATGAATATAAAGGACTGCCTTTATGTTTACAAACAGAAGCGTAATCAATTTGCAAATCCAACCTGTAAACAGTTATAGGCCCTACGAACTTTCTACGCGATGCGTGGGCGCGACTTCTGCGCATTAATTAATGCAGTTGCACACTACTGTAGCGGCTTAATGGAAGAAATAGATAAGATAAGCGTTATCAATATAACAAAATATAAGGAGATATATAGATTTGAAAGTTGGACAAAACACATGTGTAATTAAGGATAACTAGTTATGACAACAGTTTGGTCAAGAAAGTGGTATGAAAGTGATGCTATTATAAAAAGAAATAAAACTATTGAGTATTTGAAATGTTTTTTCTTTCTTTCCATTTTTCTTACTAATTACTATTCCTATTTATCATTTTTTTTTTTTTTTTTTGCGGGTAGGTGCAAACTAGTAACATATGTTTTTGAGTGCTCTATATTTTATAAGTGTTAAAAATCAAATACTAGAGATATAAAGTGATATGTATTAGTAAATAAACCTTAAACCTACCAGCTAACTTTCCTTTATATATACAGACACTTGTGCACTTAATAAAAGGAGTTCACTTAGTAAAAAATAAATAAAACATCTACCACTTCTACAGTTATATATTTCAAACTTAAGACAAATGGAGTCAATGAAGCACACAATTGCTGAGCTCAGTGAGCACTTCAATACAAAAATGGCTGAGTTCCAAAACCAGCTTCAGACCTCAGCTAAGTCAACAAGCCCAACTGCTACTATTGCTACCGAATTTAGCATGTTTAGAGGTTTTGTGCTAAATGTATTGGAGGGCCTGCAAAAGCAACTTGATGTTCTCTCAAGAAAACAGGATGAATTTGAAATGAGATCCCGGAAGAAAATTCTCTTAGTCCATGGTGTCCAAGAGAGTAAGAATGAAAACATCTCTTCAATTACTATTAAAATACTCTCTGAAAATTTAAATATCCCCCTTAGTGTTGATGCCATCAGTCACTGTCACCGCTTAGGGCATTCTAAATCAGATAAGCCTAGAGCTATTCTCATTAAATTTAAAGATTATTCTCTTCGGAACAAAATCTGGTATTCCAAGTCAGGCTTCAAGAAGACTGGAATAACTCTGTCAGAGTTCCTTACAAAGGAAAGGCACAGCACATTCGTGGCAGCTCGTCAACGTTTAGGAGTCTCAAAGTGCTGGACGAAAGATGGATATGTGGTAATTGTAAGGGCCGATGGTTCACAAAGCCGCATTCTTACAATGGCTGAGCTTAACGCCATTGCCCCCGTACCCGACGACGCGCCGATATTGACATCAAGTGCTCCTCCAGCTACCTCTGGTCCCAGCAATACAAGCAAAGTTTCCAACATCAGGGCAAAGCGAGTTATTAAAAAGTAACACCGTATCAAATTATAATACATATATTTCTTTTTTGTTTGTTTAACTACATGACTATGATATTAACATTTTATCCTTTTCTTTTTCTTTAATCTTATTTAAGTAGTAACAAGATATTTTAATTTATAATACGTTTTTATAGTAGTCGGTAGTTTACTTTCAATTATTATTGTTTCGTGTTTTGTATAAAATATAAATAATCTATTCTTGCTGTCAATTGTCAAATGTCATCCGATAACGTTTAATAACTAATTGTTGTTGTTTTTAAAATTTATCCCCGATAGGGAAAGGCAAAGGACTATAGTCCATACAGCCTAGTCTAAATTGTTAATAACTAATTTCATGTATGTAGTTGTTCTATTTATTAATTTTTATCTGTGTGTTATTATTGAAGTTTGTTTAGATATTTATCCATATTTCTTGCTTTCCTTTTTATGTATTAAGTGTTCTTTCTTCTTATTATTTTTTTTTTGTTTTACTTTCTTTGTGACAATTTCTTACACATGCTGGTGGGTGAAAGGATTATGGGCTATACACATATTATATAATATTATTATTAATAATTAATACCTTTTATATTTTTATTATCAATATTTATATTATTTTTTTTTATTAATATATATATATATATATATATATATATATATATATATATATATATATATATATATATTTCTTTTTTATATACTTATTATTTATTTAAAATGGATATAAATCATAGTTCAGACGATGAGACTAGTTTCCACTCGGTATCATCATCAAATGATAGTTTCCATAGTGCCACTATTCCTCTCTCTTCTCTTCTTGATTCGACCTTCTCTCCTCTTCCTAAGTGCTTTAATGTTGTGCATATTAATGCTCAAAGCATTCCCTCACATTATCCTGACCTCTTAGCCTCCTTCACTAATCAAAATATACATGCTATCCTTGTATCTGAAACTTTTCTCAAACCGTGTTTACCCTCAGTTTCCTTTTCCTTACCCGACTTCCACTTAGTTCGTAATGATCGCACTGGTAAGGGTGGTGGGGGAGTAGCTATTTACATTCGGAACCATATACCTTTTACTATTGTTCATAAGTCTGATTCTCAATACTCTGAAACTTCTGAGCATATTTTAATTGAGGTATTATTTGGTTCTGTGAAATTATTATTAGGAGTTTTTTACAGCCCATCTTTATCGATCGATTACTTTGCAACTTTTGAAAATCTTTTAGAGCAATTTGTACCTTCTGTTAACCATTCCATAATTATGGGTGATTTTAATACATGTATTATCAAAAACGATTCTCGAGCTAAACGTCTTTTAAACATTGTCAACGGTACCAACCTTCAGTTATTGAACTCCAATCCTACTCACTTTTTTCCTAATTGTACCCCGTCCCTTTTGGATCTCATGCTCGTCTCCTCTCCTGATCTTGTTTTATCCCATGGACAATTCCCTGCTGACTCCTTTTCATATCATGACCTTGTCTACTTATCCTATAAAATTCGTCCCCCTAAAATTAAACCTACGGTCGTGATGCGGCGTAGCTTTAAAAACTTTAACAACAACAGTTTTCTAAGTGATCTGAACAATATTGATTGGCAATCGATTTTCGATGCTGGAAATATTAATAACAAACTAGAAATTTTTAACTCAATCTTGACTAACCTTTTCGACAAACATGCTCCTTTCCGCCTTATTAAATTAAAACACCTTCCTGCACCTTGGCTCACACAAGACATTAAAATTTTAATGGCTAAACGTAATGCAGCTAAATCCAAATATAAACTTAAACCTACAGAGGAGAATCTGTTGAAGTATAAACGACTCCGTAACCAATGTAATAAAATTTGTAGAGACGCTCAACGAAATTACATCCATACTGCAATAGACAATGGTAATCCCGCCAAAACCTGGAAGCTCTTAGAATCTCTTGGAATTGGTCGCAGATCCAGTAATGTCTCCTACAATAGACTTGACCTCGATGCTCTGAACAGATTTTTTGCTTCTGTCACACCTATGGACAATAATGTAAGACTTCGCACACTGAGCCAACTCCATTCAACACCACCTCCTAATCATCCCATGTTTAATTTTACCCCTGTTAGCACTCCCGATGTTAAGAAACACATCCTAGCAATTAAATCTGATGCTACTGGAAGTGATGGTATAAACCGCAAAATGATCCTCTTACTTCTTGATACCATTACTCCTGTACTCTCCCATATTTTTAACTACTCTCTTTCCTCTAATGAATTCCCCTCTACCTGGCAAACTGCTCGCATTATTCCTATTCCTAAGATCAAAAATCCTTCTTGCTTCTCCCACTACCGTCCTATTTCCATTCTCCCATTTTTGTCGAAGGTGTTAGAAAGAATTGTGTTTGATCAACTCAGTCGCTTTTTAGACCAGCATAATATACTCTCTCCATACCAATCTGGTTTCCGAAAAGGTCATAGCACGGTGACAGCCTTACTCAAGGTAACCGATGATATTCGATTTAATATGAATGAGAAATTAATAAGCGTTGTAGCCCTACTAGACTTCAGTAATGCTTTCAACACAGTTGACTTTAAACTCCTGTTAGCTGTTCTTGAATCTATTAATGTCTCAAACCCCGCCATTAGTTGGTTTAGCAGTTATCTGTATGGTCGTCGGCAGTGTGTCCATGTGGATAATAAGTCCTCCTCCTACTATCCCCTTTCGGCTGGTGTCCCACAAGGTGGTGTCCTGTCACCTCTTCTGTTCTCTATATTTATTAATACGATATCCAAACTTCTTTCATGTCCTTATCACCTTTATGCCGACGATTTGCAGGTATACGCTGCGGGTCCCTCCAGTGACCTCAATAATACTATTGAAAGGCTAAACAGTGATCTCGACAAAATTTATTCCTGGAGTACGACGTATGGGCTTCGTGTTAATCCTATTAAGTCACAAGTCGTTATTATTGGTAGCCAAAAAATGATCAACAAAATCAACTTTAATACCCTGTCCCCTGTTAAATTTGGCAATTCCGACCTAGTATACAGTAACGCGGTAAGAAATCTTGGACTGTATTTCGACAATTCCTTCTCCTGGACTAGGCAAATTGCAGAGGTAAGTAGAAAGATGTTCGCTGCTATAAGTTCCTTGAGACGATGGAAGAATCTGTTGCCCATTAAAACTAAAACTGCACTAGCTCACTCACTACTGCTACCAATTATAGATTATGCTGATTGCTGCTACCCTGACATTACTGAGGAACAGCTTAACAAGCTTGAACGTTTGCAAAATTTGTGCATTAGATTTATATTTGGCTTACGTAAATTCGATCACATCTCCGAGTACCGTACAAAATTAAAGTGGCTTCCAATTAGATATAGGCGTAATTTGCACATTCTTTCCCTCCTATTTTCCATCCTCTATAACCCAACCACTCCTTCTTACTTAAAGGAACGCTTTTTGTTTCTTGGTTCGGACGTATCTAATTTACAACTTAGGTCTCAGAGCGACAACAAATTAAAACTTCCAACTTGCACATCAAATTACTATGGTAACTCTTTTACTGTAAAAGCTGCAAAACTATGGAACATGCTTCCCCGTGATGTTCGCCATTCTGAATCACTAGGCATTTTCAAACGTCGTCTAACTAATTACTATCTCTCTATTTAGTCTTTTTATTATATATAGTATATATATTTATATTGTATGTAAATAGGATTTTAAGTTTATTTATGTATCTATGCGTATGTATGTATCTATGCGTATGTGTGTATCTATGCGTATGTATGTATCTACATATATATTATATTATAAGTATATGTTCTTCTCCTATGCATAATCACTTGAGTTATTTAATTGTACCGCCCCGAGTACGTTTCCACTAATCCTTTCTCCAAAGGTTGTCTGTAAGAGATTGCTTATAGCAATAAGACCGCCTTTGCATGCCTTTTGTATTACTCTCTTCATTTTCTGTACTCTTCTTCTGTGTGTGCAATAAAGTATTTATCTATCTATCTATCTATCTACTTTTTACATACTCACATGTATGTAGTAGGTATATATTTCAGTATGGCAGTATTTTAAATTCTCCCTCCTATTACTCGGATATTCCTACGTCCCAGATATTTTTAATAATTTTCATATAAGTATGTTATTAGAATAACAATGTATGCATAAAGTAATACCTAAGCTTTCTAGAATCAAAATGCAATAAAACAAAATTATATAAGATGTACGTTTTGATAAGAATGGCCATTAAATTCCACTTCGGTAATAGTAAACGAAACCTCGGGCTATTCGTGTAATTAGTAACTCATAAAACTATTAAATACAAATTAACTGCATTATAAAAGATGTTATGAAAATTCTATAACTTTCGTTTTAAATTTTCATAACTTCCCAAATGACATAAAGTTAATGTTAAAGCGATTGCGACACAACTTCGCATAAGGGCCTCGCTAACTCGGTAGTCGTTTATCGGTAAATGTTGATGGGTAATAAAATAATAACGACAGCTTTCCCCACTTAGCCTTTATAGATATAGCCTGAAAGGATGAAACATGCCCTCTTCTTATCACATGAATTACTTGCACAAATGACTTGTATTTATCCGAGCCTTAGCTCGAGAACATACTTCTAATATGTTTTTTATTTAACATATACGTGAGCTTCTAAGCTCTTTTCATTTAAGCTACAACTCTTTGTGTATCAGCCAGAATATTCATGAGATGAAATCTGTCTTGAAATGGATAAAGATCTAACATTATGTAGACGTATTAGTGGCTGCTTAGTGTATACGTTTTTAACGAGGTATTTGAATTGTGAAGTTAATAAATAATGGTTTATACGAGTAAGTAAATAACCTTATGAAATTGCTATATCATTAGGATGCGAACGTCGTAACGCAACAGAGATGAATTGTACGTATATGTAAATTTTAAATTGGTAAGTATACTAAACATATATTTTGTTAGCTTCATAACAGTTGTTTGTGCTAGCTTTTACTTAAAACTTGAACGAAAAAAGGCCCGTAGAGAATATACGAATCAATTTAGTTCGTGACTTGAAAATTTATAGCTGCTTTGCGTGTTAGTAAAACACACATATAGAATATCTTAACAAAACTAAACTGTTATAAATGTATGTGTCATATTTATTGTTACCTAATATACTAATATAAAAATCTCATGTCAGAGTGTTTGTTATTTATGTCCTCCAAAACGGTTTAAACTATTTTTATGATTTTTTGTATACATTTGGTAGGACTGAGAAAGGTCTAAGGCTATTTTTTATTCCCCTAGGCGATGATGATTATAACCATAATTTTTCAACTTTCTACCACCAATTCCTATTTTTAAATGTAATTAAAACGCGGGCTGAGATTTTTATAATAGACACGATTGATTACTAAATGAGCATGTAACAAAAAGGTCTAACATCTATCAATCTTTTCACTATTCCTTTATGAAACGCTAAGGCAACACTAGTTTAGCGAGCTAAGATTTAAAATGTATTACAAATTACATAAGGCGTATTTCCTAACGCTCATTAATTAGCAGAAATGTTAACACGGTGAAAGCATTGTTTCGGCTATGACCCGGGCAAGGAACGACGCCTGTGGGAAGCGCGTGGGTGGATATGCATAATTATTCACTGAACTGGCTTGAATCTATATTTTTAGATACATCGCTATTTCCTAACATACAACAATAAGATTTTTTTTAAGAATTGAAAAATACCAATATTTTGATTATCAGCTTAATAAAAAGACGATATAGTATATCTATACTAATATTATAAAGCTGAAGAGTTTGTTTGTTTGGTTGAACGCGCTAATTGCAGAAACTACAGGTCCGAATTGAAATATTCTTTATGTTTTGGATAGTCCGCTTATCGAGGATAGGCTATATTACATCACGCTACGACCAATAAGAGCAGAGCATCAATGAAAAATGTTGCAAAAACGGGAAGGGCGGGCGTTAGTTCTGCGAGGTACGCGCGACTCAGAAAGAATTTGGTTTCCGGTCTTTAGAACGCGTGCGAAGCCGCGAGAAATACTAGTGTGACTATAAATTCAAACATCAAACAATCATAGGTCAAGTAACACAAACAAATAAATGATTTCACAAATAATCTGTGTAATGTTATAGAATAACTCGTGAGAGAAACCACATTTCTATTGTGAGCACGTTAAGCCATCAGTCTGGGTTATCGCAGTAAATATCAGATCGCAATCAGTAACACCTCAGGATTGAATAATCTAAACCAATATGTCATGCCGGTTTAATCTGAACGGGTTAGGTTAGGTCAAAGATAAGATAAGTAACATTTGTATGTATTAATATTAAACCAGACTTTGCTAGTTAGTTCTGTTTATAACTTACGTACAGTTTATGAATTTCTTCTTTTTTTTAGAAGTAGATCAATTTAAAAAATAATTTTATTTTGTATTTAAAAGTACCACCATAGCACATTATATATTATAGCATAGTATATAATTAAAATATTGTAGACAGATAGAGATAAATAGATATTAGTAAGATAAAATGCTTTAAAATGTTTTAAATTCGCTTATAAAAGAAAACTAAAATGAAGTAAAAAAGGCTTTGTCATGACAATTTCGAGCGTAAATTCAGTCAATTTAAAAATCTTATTCAATATTTCAATAAGAATGGTTGAACCACTTTCGTGGTTCTTAAAGAATAGTGACGTAAAGTGTTACGATATCGATAGTCTATAGTCAAGGCTGGTTGTATAATCGTGCCTCGCAGATACAGATTGTTATCGGCAGACGCGTATAGCGGGCAACGCCTGCGGCCTGACGCCAGCCACGGACTTCCATGGCAGTTAGACAAGAAATATAAAGCCGTAATACCTGATTGTAGCTTAGACACTAATATCCCAATGTAGACTCACATTGCGACTACTAGCGTGTGTTTTATTCATACCTGGAACAAAGGAGCAAATTAAAGGTGCAACTCATAACGGTATCATTAATTTAAATTGTAATAAAATAATACTAGCTATACATGAATTACTACATGATATAACTAATATGTATATCAACTTACATAAGATTATTTTAAATTACTTAGAGATTGCTTTATAAATATTATAGTTGCATTCGTAGTATCCCTTAATTACAAGGGTCGATGCTCCACGCCAGCTTTGGAAAAATCAATAATGTTATCTATAATATATTTGAATAGCTCGTAGCTGACGATAAGCAAAAATAAAGGAAGGAATTTTTATATTTTACAAACTACGCAGGGTATTTAAATGCGGTTTCTCTTATCATCATGATCTTAAGACAGAGTGATTCAAGAGGACAACGTTTTATTTGTATAAAACATGTATATTATAGTAGAAACAAGCCGAGAAAATATCTTATTTCTATGAAATATATACGAAACATACACACGACAACGTTAAAATATTTAAAAATAAAAATTCCTTGTACATAATTTAAGTATTTCATCAAGTAATTCAGTAATCCGCCGAACCTTTATATTTTTACGGTACTTTCACTCGTAGATAAAGAATTCAATCGTAATGACATGTAAGGTCTTTTTATCGTAAAAGACTAGGGATAGCAATTTTATTTGTATGTGGCGAGGGCTGAAAAGATGACGAGTCGCTTTAACATAATTGGAAACATCGCGTGTCTGAAGGTTTGTTGTGAAGAAAATTGCTGGCATAGGTACTGTACTGTACTGTACCTACTGCATATATTATAGTATATTCACACGAGGTCAGGGCCAGGGTCGAGCGAAGGATAAGAAAGGTCTGGGCCAAGGTTTTCTTTGTTATTAGTTTTATTGTTATGTGTGTAGCTTCCATTATATTCCGATAATGCCCGTACGAGGTTATCGATTACTTGTTTACTGAAAGGTGTTGTTATTATTAATTTCCAAGCAAATTAATATAAGTAATAAAAGCGCTATAATAATTGATTTTAACAGTATATTATACTATAATTATACTTTCAATTATATTACAACAGAACTAAAATTCTTATATCTATGTAAAACCGTATTTTATGAGTTTGTTGAGTTATATCGTACAATATATAAAGCATATTAATTGTCTTTACCATTTCCTGACGACAAAGCCTTATTAGCTAAATAAGCGCAGAGTGCGTGAACGTTATCTAGTTACTAGGCCAAGCCTTAGTGGTTTTAATGTCGTTATTTCCGACGGTAAAGGTCGGGTATGGTCAAGGCTGCGGACAGGGTAGATATAGGTCAGACGTTAGGGTGGAATACTTGCTTATGAAAGCATTCAAAGCATTTATGTTTACTTTGTACGATATAAATTTGTATATTGGTCGTTTTTATATATCAGTGGTAATATCTTAATTTCTTAATAAATTAAAAGAAGTTTGTATGAAGATCATCTTGTTCTCAATGTCTTAGCATTTCAGTTAAATAGCAAAACTCTTGTAATACCTACTTAAAAATATTAATTTATAAATATATTTGCTTAAAACAGAGCTTAAAAGCATTATTACAAGTTAGTGCCTAAACCTAATGTTAACAAAAAGTAGCAATTTTTTAACGACATTGTAATTTATACAGATTAAGGTTCGCCAGACAATAAAAAACCACACACGTATACTTTAAATCACGACTTCTTCACGACGAAAAATATTAAAGAGCTCACTCCATACTAACTTATCCTTCATTAAATTAAAAGAAACAGCTAAACGTTCCATGCGCTTGCGTCGTGCAAGTTTATTGGTTTTACCTAAAATTAGAACAAATTTCGGAAAAAAAATGTTTACGTACGAGGGTGCACAGTATTATAATGAATTACCATTTACTTTAAAAAATGTAAGCTCATTTAATGTTTTTAAGACCAAGCTATCGGAATATATTTTTCAAAATTACCCACCTTGAATGCATTAAATGAGTAAACAACAAATGTTAATGTTAATACTTAGCTTTACGAACGACACATTGTTAAACTTCATTTATGTTTCCATGTAAGTGACATTTGTCTTTGTTTATGGAAATAAATATCTTTAAACCGAAATCACGACTTATCATGACAAATGTAAAAAAATAACAAGCACAAGACATTGAAATTATTTATGTATATTCGATGTTACTTGTAGTATTTCATTTGTAAACGAGCTTATTGATTTAAATATTATTCTCTACCATATAAAGATCGCTTCCGACATTGCAATCAGTTTGTAATGATGTTAAACTAATTGGACGTAACAAGTGAGTCCATATTATAATAAGATGACTCTAAAAACAATAAATTAAAGAATAGTTAGTCATATATTACCTCATAAAAAATCTAAGTTGTGTTCATACTTCATAGTATCCATCCGGCTCTACAAAAGATTATACATCACACATTCGATTTTAAATTGGATTTTAATTTTAACAAATTACTAAAAAAAATCTATCGTTGGTCTTCTATTTTTGAAATTTGGATTGAAAAAATCTAAAAATGTCCAGATAACACGGTTTCTAAATTCTTAAGCTACCTTTATCTAAAACAAATATTTTTAAGAAGATATTATGTTGTATAATTTTTAAGAGTTTTTACACGTTTGAACTCTACGTTAATTTTACTACTCACAGGAATACGAAATACAAAATCATTTATTCTGTCCGTACCTAAAATAAACATAAGATAAGTAAATATTGAACTAGCAAATTAGTAAAAAATCTACATATTAACAAAAAAATTTTTATTTTTAATACAACGGCGCCCTCCGTGTGTGATTCAGACTCGCACTTTTCCGTTTTTTTTTCAATTCAATAAATCATTGATATATTCATACAACAATGCCGCGAATCGTACCGCAATCATTTTTTATGCGTCGTCGATGCCAAAACTGCCAAAGTATAAAGTGACGAAGACCGAATACCAGCTCTGTTCTTGAAATGTTTATAACCAGAAACATATATAATGTATTGAAAGATAAATTGTCAGCATTTTTATTGTTTTATTGTCGGTAAGTGTTATTGCAAAAATAAAATTCCCACTTAAACTTCATGAATGATACAAAATTGGCACTACAGTTTTTGCTCATGGAAATATTGGTATGTCGTTTTAAGAAAGCGAAAATTTATGGCTAAAAACTTAATTGCAATCATTACATGCGTAATCCGATGACCGCAACTTAAAACTTATTGCGACGTAGATCTTTAAGCAATAGTAAAAAACCAATTACATTAAAACAAAGGACAATTAAACTATATTAATATTGCTGCGAAATATTTGTGCAAATGAAATGGGCAAATAAAAACATAAAGAGCAAGGAATGTAAAGAGGAAATTCGGCAATACATTGAGATGAAATTACGGATTGTGAGAAACAATGGGCAATGCAAATTGCGACCGCTTTTATTTATTAAGAGGCCACAAAAAAAAATGCAACTTGATCAATTGAACCATAAAGGGTAGCCCACCATAGGCTTTTATGGTATTCGTCTGGTCAGGAAAATATTAAAATAAAAAACAACACCCGGAAAGGTTGTATGAAGCTTATAGGAATTTTGTGTAAAAAGTTTTCGTTTAGACTTCTGCTCGCAGTTTTAACACATACGTACATACTCGATGAAGTGAGGACGATTCTATGCTGGTATTAATTGAATGTTCTGAATTTTTAGTTTTTAACGATTTGTTAAATAAAAGTTAGTTACTTGTACCAAGTTACGTATTAACGCCACCGCAGCTCTATCATTCTATTTGTGTGAATGTACTTTCATCATAAATTACTATTTTGGTCGACTTGGATATAATAGGTTGACAAGGTAAATCTTAAGAATCTTTCTGTCTTTCTAGATAGGTTTGGTTAGATATATACACTTCGCAAGAGCCGACCGAGCATAGCGGGAGTGCCGCGGCAGTGGCCGGTGAATGCAATAGACTATTTACGTTCGACTTTGATAACATAGGTTCAGAAAGTAAATTTTCAAACCTTGGAGGTTAGGTTATGTTCGAACAGTTTCCAGTTGCCAATAGGCAAAAATTTCTTAGGAAATTTGTATTACCTTGTAATGGGAGTAGTATAGGGATAATAGGGAGCATATCAACTTGACCTACCCTGTAGTGTAAACCGCACCAAATAAATATCCTAACCTAATCTAACCAATCTGTAGCAGCGGTGGCGTTAATACGTAAGTTCCGAAAGTTGTATTAAAGATAATACACATAGGTTCACATTGTTTTTAGATACGGAAAATCATTATGTCATTTAGCACTCCACTTGATTTAAAATAGTTACGCTCATGTCCTTAATAGCCTTTTCATTATGCTTAGATTGTTAGACATCTGGTGCAGCAAAATTCATTTTGCTATACTTTTGCTATATTATACATACATACTCGTATATCATATAGCTATCATCGATACGTACATTTCAATCCGGATAAAGTTAATTATTTAAAATTATATTTGTATCTCTTACTAAGTTAAAAAAATATTACCTACTTACGAATTCAATGAAACAACTTTTCAGTGGTATCAAAAATTTTACAGAAAAATTGACTTTCGTGACTAATTTCAATTCATCAAACCGATTTTTTATTTCATTAATAGGTCACCTAGTTCCATAAGAAAAGTTAGACAAATATTTTTATATGTACAGAAAATTTAAACAGTTTCAAACAAGAAACATACGTTTAATAAGAGATTGCAAATTGTGCCACAATAAACTATATTCAAGACCCACACAGTAGCGTGAAAATGGTCTGTTATAATAAATACTGCGGAATAGCCGTCGCTATAATTCATACTATTAGTCGAATTTCGTGTTCCAGACGCAGGCGGAGAAAGTCGACAGCTACTGGTCTTCACTCGGATATGCAAGGCGTAGGACAAAACCGTTGAGCGGGAAATAAGGGCAATGTAAGTCGCCTTCTAAATGTCAACGGACTAGTTATTTCTTACGACATATTGTTTACAAACGTAACGTTTTCTTAAAAATACCTACTATAAATATGCGCCTTAAATGTCATAATGTTTAGTATCACCGTTTAATCTTTTCTAAGTAATATTATAATTTAATAGTATTTCTCTTCCATTAAATAGAGTAAAGTTTGAAACATCATTTTCATAATAAAAATAGTAACATAAAAATTATTCATAATTTAGTTACAAGAATTTAATATTATATATATATTTATATTCTATACATATACATATATAGAAAATAGAACCTATTTAGCTATTCTTCGACCATAACAGAACACGTGGCACGTAAACGTTCATCATCGTTTCATTATTGTATATCGTCGAACGCCTGTAATTTGTGGTGCAGTGAAAAATGTCCCAAGGCAGAACGCATTGAGCGCTCATGGTCTGCACTTACTCTAATACAAGCTACTGAACACCGTCATTTGTATGATATTACGTGATGCGAGGTTTTCTCCATTTTGTATAATACTAGATCCGACGTAGTCAATTTAACTTGGAACATCTAGTAATTTAGTAATATTATTAATATTTATTATACATATAATTTTAAAACATTTAGTATAATTCTTTATGTACCTATTCAATTTTTATAAATAAAACTATATACAAAAGATTTTTTATTTAATAATATTTAAAACATACTTTCTTCGCGTCTCTACTCTAAATAAAAATGGTTCATAATTCAAGAATTACAATAAACAATAAAATATAAATGGCCAAGCTTTCTTAAACCTAATATCATATAACATGTTCCGTCTACAGTGACCCAAAAGCAGCTGTCAATTATATGCGAGCTAAACTACAAGAACTATAAATCTCAACATTTAAACCAGCTAATGCTTGCAGACGAGTCGTTTTACTAATGCGTAAAGTACGGATATGAATAACGCAATGAAAAGCTGTGGGTGTTGAAATACTTCCTGATCCACCCACGGGATATAGTAGAAGCTCTTAACTTAAATTGTAATTATTAGGGCCTGTGTTTTGTTAAATAACATATTATATAATGAAATTTAAGCAATTTCCTACATTAATAACAAATGACAATAAAACACAAATAAATAAATAAACAGATTTAAATGACATTTATTCAGCTGGGTTGATCGAATTAATTTATGGAATACTTAACGTATTACAATGTCTCTATAACTAGACGATGACTAAATCATTGAAATGAAACTAATAAGTATTGGAGAGACATCATTCACATTAACTATAGTATCAGTACCTAAGACAAGAAGGTATATATACAATATACATATGTACATATTATTAGTAAGTATAGATTAGGTACCTACATATATAATGCTTGGTAATTCTATGATGAATCAGCATAATATAATTCAACAGTCAGAACATAGTTATTGGCTGGTTTGTAAATTGGTTCGTAGTGAAGAAAATCAACTTCGACGCACAGACACGAATTTATTGCAAAAAACAATATCTACCCTATAGAAAATATTAATTTAGACGGGACGTGAAGGTTAAATAAATATATAACATTTTTATAAAAATAGGATATATACATATATTTACGTAAAACAAATACATACTGCTTATAAATGTATTCGCTTCTCAGTAATATCGAGAAAACAAATATCGGCATCCACGTTTGTGCTTAACATGTTTGGTTCATAATAAGGCCATTTTTGACTCTTTTGCTGTATACTTATTCCGAATAAAACTTGACGAGGCAGTTTTAGATGGATTTTATTGCACCTCAAACAACTCACTTGTGGTTATCTATACACATAAAAAATTGATTTTTTTGTTTTTAATTTCATAATAAAAGCTTTTTATTAAATGCATGTAAAAGTATATAGGGTACTAACAACAAAACAACCAATTTTTAAAAATTTTGTCTGTCTGTTTGTTCCGACTAACCTCTAAAACAACTGGACGTATTTTGACTCGCAGATAGCTAATGTTATAAGGAATAATTATGGCTATATTTATTTTAGAAATTTAATTTAATTACGGGACAGATTTTTGTGCCACAAGTTTTAAATTTGGCAGGGAGCGCCTAGGGACGATGAGTCGCTAGTACTTAATAAGTTTTTATATCATCAACATTCTGGAGTTATTCCGCAAATTTTTGCTCATTATAAATAGGATTTAACAGCTCTCAGCGCTAGAAAGTGGTAATCTGATAAATCTTATCGACAGAAAACTATCAATTTAAAGAAATTATAAACTTTAACAAACACATTACGCAATTTCTGATTCGTTTAATTGTTTAATCCCAGGACTGACTGGCAATATTTACAAGGAAGTAATGAGATAAACAATAACGCCTACATCCAGCTTGCTTTGGCAGATCGCAACGCAATGGTTTGGCAATACAATGTTTACTGTTTAATGACTTGTAACGGATATGCATAAAGTCTAACACATCTATTTATGAAGTTATGAAACAGTAGTGACATTATTAGACTGCTTATTTTATAGGAAACAAATAGTATTTCAAAAATCTTATTAAAATCCTCAAGATCTTCACAGTCATTTATAGTTAGACGGTTATATGCTTAAGTTTTCGATATAAGAACCCTAATTAAAACTGAATAAAGTAATATATTAACTTGCTATAAGCATAAAATAGTTATAAACGTAAATTAAACGATCAATTCTACCATATCTTTATGGTAAAATTGATTGGAGAATTCACATAAAAATTTATATATTTACCAACAAAAACATAAGAGTGAAAGCTCAGCCAAGAATGTTAAGATATAGACATATTTTTAATTATTTTTCATAAATAATATGGAACAAGAGCATCAAAGGCTTATTTTAAATTTTAATTTTTTTGGAGTATAATATAAATTTAAATAAGCTTTTTTAGCTCAAAAAACGTATTAAGCACAAGTCCTTGATTATTACTTATTTATTAATAATTTTAAACTTTCATAATATTACTTGAAATACATTCACTTCAGAGAAGATTATCATCGAGGGCCATTGGAAAGGAAACTAAGTTAGGGTCAGTTTTCTCACCTGCGTAATTAAGATTGCTGTTTTGGTAGAAAACAACAGCAAGCAAAAGCGTTTACTTTTACTTTCTTTTAACCATAATTTAATTTTATCGGACTAAGATTTAATCATTTTAAGTAGTCTAGTTACAAAATTGTTTCTTTAACTCATTCTCAACACCATATAATGATTAAAATATATCTAAGGTTTTATATATCTAAGGTATTATATTAGTACTTTTTGTATAATACTACGGGAGGTAGCGCTATAGTTGAGCAAGTCATTTCATACCGGCTGAAAATCACAACACTAATAGTTTTCCCCTTACCCATAACAACTCCGTATAGATGAAATTAATGTGTACAATTTTATTTCTGTCTGCCACTCTGTTTTTTTGGCTAATCCCCAAAACAGCTAGACCAATTTTTACGGAATTTTCAATGTCCGATCATCTGCAGAATAGTTAAAATTCCTATACCTATATAGTTATCAGAACAATACGTAGTACATAGAGACGGATCCGAGCGAAGCTAGAGTAAGAGAGAGTATTATGCACAAGAAATTATAAATAAAGGTATTATTATATAATTCTTGTAATCTTAAAAACTATCAATCTAAAAATGCCAACGCGCAAGCAGTCGCTGAGTCAATCGAGTGTGCATGTAACTACAGCGTTTGTGCGTAAGTCCAAGCCTAAGATAAAAGAATGTTAAAGAAACTTGAGTGGTCGCCAGCTGATTGTTTGTGGATGTAAAGATCGTGAGTTTATTTTCTAAAGAGACTATGCAACGCTCAAATGCATCGACCTCGCGAAATGTTTATGACGCTGACTGACGGTCTTTCCCCCATCAAAAATGCAGCTGACAATTGTCTTTGTTATTTTAAAAGTATAAAAATTAAGATGTATAAATTTCATAAGGTATAAAATTACTTTTTTTGTGAAAATTTCTATGAGGTTCATGTACGCGACTGACATATAACCCCCCACCGTCAATACAGCTGACGATGATTTTCTTTAAAAACGTGATGGAAACAATCATATAATTCATTTTTACGCGGTATAAAATTCATCGGAGCAGATTTTTTTCCAATGACTTTCTCATGCTGCCTCTCTTACCTCCACCGCTAGTGCGGGGACTGACGCTCATTTTACTGATCTCTGACCTCTAAACAACTGTTTGAAATAAAATTCATTCGGGATAAAATTCCTAGAAAAAATACAGCGCTACCTCCCGTAGTATAATATTAGTAACACGTGATCTAAATATAAAAATGTTACGATCTTCTTCTTCTTCTCGTGTCGATGGCAATTCTTAAAGGAAGTCAGCCCAAAACTCGGCCACCATTATAGCTTTATCAGTGGCCTGCATAAGCTCCTGTAAGTTGCAGGCAACAGGGCAAGCAGGGCATATAAGTAGGTGCCTCATCGATTGAGGAGCAGTACCGCATCTGCACTCCAAGCCACCCTCCGCAAATCCCCACCTGGTCAAGTTTTCCTTGCTTCGGCCAACCTGAGTCCGAAGTCTGTTAAGAGACTTCCAGGTCTGCCAAGGCAAACTATGACCAGGGGCAAGGTATTCAGACGGGGGGACGAAGGGAGATGGCAAAGAACCATGAGTGTCCTTCCAAATCCTGCATCTTGCCTTTGGGATTTCATCACGAAGTGGTGAGACACACTTCATAAAACTTTTTCGGCTTTTTAGCCTTTGTGGCACTAAGGTGTTGTCATGCATGGGATGTCGCGGATCTTGTTCCATATTGGCCCTTTCTTTGGAGCTCGCCACTGCTCTACGGATCTCTGGAGGTGCAATTCCTGCCAGTGGGTACAACATTGGTGTTGGGGTTGGTTTCAGACAGCCAGTAATTATACGACATGTTTCGTTTAGGGCTACATCCACTAGTTTTGCGTGGGAAGAACGGCTCCACACGGGACAGGCATATTCACCAGCAGCAAAGGAAACGGCCAGGCCAGTCGTCCGCAAAACATTAGGCGAAGCACCCCACTTGGATGTGACTAGTCGACGCAGGATTTGGTTACGGCTATGGACCTTCTGCTTGATGTTTTCACAGTTTTTCCGAAAGGTAAGTGACCTATCCAAAGTAACACCGAGGTATTTAGGAAAGTTGCTGTGCTCAATAGACACCTCGCCCCATACAATATTTAATTTTCGCCCAGCTTCTCTATTGCGAAGGTGAAAAACGCAGGATTGAGTTTTGCTCGGATTGGGTTTTAGCGAGTTTGCGGTGTAGTAATTTCCTAAGTTTGTAAGAGCATTTGATAGATTCACCTCGACCTCCTCAAAGGTGGTAGCTTGGGAGGTGAGCGCAAGATCATCTGCGTAGAGGAAGCGAGATGTGTTTGGGCTTAATGGTTGGTCATTAGTATAAATGTTAAAAAGAAGCGGTGCCAGGACGCTACCCTGCGGTAATCCGTTTTTTTGTAATCTCCAGCGACTTTTATCAGAGAGGTGATGGACTTGGAAACGTCGGTTGTGGAGAAGTTCTCGAAGGATTTTAATAAAATTAATGTCACTCGTCATGGTCTCCACCTTCCACAGAAGCCGTTTTAGGTTAACTGTATCGTAAGCTGCTGATAGGTCCACGAATACAGCACCTGTGACCATTCCTGTCTCAAAGCCATCCTCAATATGTTGCACGAGTTTGAGGGTCTGGTTGCAGCAAGACTTAACAGGCCTGAAACCAGCTTGTTCCGGGATTAGTAAAGGATCAATAGCAATCGTTAGTCGATTCAGCAGCAGTCTCTCGAAAAGCTTATGTGTGTGACATAGAAGAGATATTGGTCGATAGTTCTTAGGATTATCTGCTGTCTTGCCTGGTTTCAGAATGGCTATGACCCTAGATTTTCTCCAGAGCCGGGGTATTGAAGAGGATTCCAAACAGTTGTTATAGAGTCGCAACAACCACGACACAGCCACTGGTCCGAGATGTTTGATCTGTTCAACCGATACTTCGTCTACTCCAGAGGCTTTTCCACACTTTAGGCCTTCGATCGCTGTCACAACATCAGTGAGGTTGAAGGGCTTGCTGATACTGTTACAGGGATCGCCCGTAATTTTACGTTTAGGGACTCTTTCGGCGCGAGCTGCTGGTTTTCCATTAAGAAGTAAATGATGGGCTATTTGGTCGGCGGTAACTTGGCTTGGTGAAGAGGGTTGAGGAGGTTCGTTTGTCAGTTTCCGCAAGGTGTTCCAAGCCTTCTTACTATTGTGAGACATATCAATGCTAGTAACTGTATCTACCCATTTCTCCCGTCTAGTTTTTCCAATTGTAGAAAGCAACAGCTCTCCTGCCATTTTAGTAGCCTCCGAAAATGGGTCTGTCTGGTAAAGTGACTCGTACCGGCTCAACAGCTCTGTAGATTCCATCGACAAACCTGGTATGTAAGAAGTCCTGCAGCCCCTCGGGATAAATTTCCGGGACAAGGAATGTATGGCATCGACGAATTTGTCGTAGTTTACTGGGGTTGGCAAGACGTCCAATAGGGCATCGTCAACGGACTCCGTAAAGGACTTCCAATTTGCCTTAGTATAATTAAATCGGCGCTTAAATGGCACAGTTATAGGCCTGACAACGGGCTCAATGCTGCACAAAATAGGTCTATGTTGAGTGCGGGGAATTGGAGAGCATACGCCTTTTGTGCACTGTGAGCTGATGCAGGAACTAACGAAGACTAGGTCAGGGTTGTACCCTCGCTTCCACCTGCTACTATTGAAGGAAGCTGGATGCTTAGGGTTGTGTAACAAGCACAAATCGTTGGTCTCAGCCCATGTTTCGATTTTTTGTCCATTAGCATCTGTATCATTATAACCCCAGTTTGGGCTGCGGCTGTTGAAGTCACCGATTACAATTTTAACGGCTTGGTCGTTGTAGTTATCTGGAGGGTCAAATTGGAAACTGGTTCCAGGAGGTTTATAGATTGATGTAATTGTACAAATTCCAACATCGATGGTGATAAGTTCGATGCCGTTTTGGGTTGAGCATTTGGTGGATAGGATGCTTACGCCGGGAGCAACAAACACTGCGTTACCGTGCTTCGGGTGACAGATCTCGGCGATAAGCGTTAGTCCAGGAATATGTGGTCGACTTTGGGTTTCGTCTCGATGAGTCTCTTGAACACATAGAACATCGCACTGTATTTTGCGGTATAAATCCGAGAGAATTTCTGATTTGTTTTTCGAGAACCCTTCGATGTTGATCGAGACTACACGCAAAGAAGGTTTTGTGAGTGGACCTTGGATTGCCATCGTGGTGAAAGGATTGGCCAATCAGCGTTGGTACGTTACTGATTGCCCAGGGTGCGCCGGACGTATAGAAATTAGGAAGGAATATATACGTCACTCGGGGAGGCTCCTTTCGTGCAACCGTTGCAAATCGTTGTTACGATTTCAACAAACAATTAAAGTACATAAGAATAAAAAAAATAAAATCATGTTTCTATAACGTTTTATAAGGTAATAAATGGTTTTTCTTTCAATAATATTATAGACATTTATATATTTGTTTATATTATTATATTCAATTTTATTGTAATAATGTACACCTTCAAACCAAAGTAAGCTGACGAAAGTATCTATTTGCAATAATTTGCATGAGGAAGTGAGATAACGCATAGTGCATGCTTAAGAGGGTGGTCGCGATATTTAGCTCTCATAATATACAGCTCAGATTAGGAATAGGTAACAAGAAACTTCCTAGACATTGCTCTGAAACAAGATAACGGATAAATTCTGATAAACGTGAAACATACTGAAATACGATAAAACGAAATATCAAATTAGATCGCCATAAAAGTCGTTACACGTGAGACGGCTATTTACTATTAGAATTTAGTGCTGCAATATCGATGCATAAATTCGCCACATACACGCTGGAATCAGTAGCAGGGACAATGTCGACATCACATTGTAATTTATTGTTTCGTATTATCTGTGAACATTCGCTCACGATAGTGACCGGGGTTGTTAGAAACAATAGACGGCAATATCAAAGTGGAACAAAGTACCGTTGCGGCAAAAAAGTCGTGGACGGAAAATGTACCTTTGAAACGGGATGAAAGTTCAAAAGGAGCTTTAAAAATTGCAGTATCGTTAACTTTTAATAAGAATTGAAATAGGGTTTTGTTATAATATTTATGAAAATTTCAACTATTACTATATATTTCGAATATTTGCTCATTTTTTGATAAAACACAAACAAAATATATATAGGAATAAAAAGTTTTAACTTTGAAGAGGAAGTAAATCTATCAAAAATATGAAACACAGCCAGATCATAATGATGATCGACTGTTAAATCAATATTGCGATGGAATCGTGCTCAAAATGGGCGTTTAACCTTTGACTGAGGGCGTGCAGTGCAGGCGCATACTGCGCGTCAAGCCATCCATCATGGCCACTATCTGAAGCAAATTAACCTAACACAGACGCCACTGCCGTTAACCGGCCACTTTACATGATACTTTTCGTCTTTGTTAAGATTACAGAAGGTCAGCTTTCCTTGCGTCAGCTATTAATGGAACCATTTAAAGTGACGTTTACAAATAGCTTCGTAAAATGAACTTAAGGTTTTACTCACTTTTTCCTTAACTTAATCGTTTACAAAACTTATTTTTAGATTATTTTCCTTTAACCGTTTGGAGTAAGCAGACAAAAAGCAAGTTTATAATTTTAAATAACCAGCGAAACCTTTAAGGTCATGTTTTTTTTAATAACATGTTGTTTGCTTTTAATTACAAAATGAGTTTTTATCGATATACTAATATGTCAATTAATTGTGTAAATAATTATGCAATCCTATTTAAACGGTGTTTTTTCATGAATGATACGAAATACAAGAGCAATTAAGCGTATAGTCCTAGATTTAAAATGTGAACCACTGATAAAAGGTTAAATGCAGGGATAATTAGTGTTGACTTTTGTTATGTAAAACCTTCGGCTAAATGTTTAACAAGAAACCAATTACTCAGAAATAGCGATAGACTTAAGTAGATAGTATACAGCATTTCAACATTAAATGTACCTAATACTTTCTTAGGTATACGCGAACATTTGACATTATAAATGAATCTCATGGTCACGGGAGAGTCACACGGAAGGTCTCCCGTGACCATGATTGCTGTAAAGCATTCGAAACGTCGGGAACCAAAAATTAAAATAAATCTGCGACAAAATAGGAAAAGATAGTTTCATTTAAAATTAAACATACCTATATAAACATATTACAAATCATGCTTCAATGTGTAAAACAATAAAAAATATGTTGTATACGTTCCTTTTTAACGTCCTAAAGCTGCATACCCTGAACTTGGCGATGTGAGTCGAGGGAGATCAGGCCATACTCCCCCCATACTGGCCTAGTGCGGGTTGGGAACTTCTCATGTGTTTCGAAATTTGATAGGTTCATTCTAATATAAAGGTTCCTTAAGGACCGCGATACTATTGACTTTATACAAGTGTTACTATATAAATATTACTATTGTATCGAACATTTAATTAACTATTAATCGATTTATAATAACGATCACATGATTAAAACTGATATTCAATATATGGCATATTATGCACCTAATTATAAGAAATATGACGCTCTTTGATGTATATTGGATATGATAATATAAATTACACCCACATAATATGTATTAATTAAACTAGTAAACTTTTAAAGGTCAATTTAATTCTTATATAACTATCGTGAAAGTTCTCATAGGTACTCAATATATCAAGTGACAAATTGCAGAGTGCAGTGAAATGTTGATTGGTACCCAGAGGAATGATTGATATCAGTGTTCCTTATTGACTTTATATTCCCTTGGTATTGCAATCTTTGGTGACTTCATTGACCATTCCTATTTATTTATTGCAAATTACGGCTTACAATTATTGAGAAAGCGCTAGCCTAGTGGTAACGAGCTTGCTTGGGAAACCAAGTGAGTCAGGTTCATATTTTCCTGGATCGATATTCACATTATCAGGTTTGAATCATATTCTACATGAATATCACTTCTTTAAAAGTGACGGAAAACATCGTGAAAAACCCGCAGAAGAACCTGCGTGAAGTTAGCCAACTCTTATCTGCAAGGGATGTTAAAACAGGCTGAATACATGCGTACATACTACTAGTTTCAAACGCATCTCTGTTTACGTAGTAGATATAAATGAACACAATCGCTTAATTTTATTATTTTAATATTAGTGAGACAATGTGAGACAGTTAATTGTATTAAATAAAAATTTCATTTATTTTGTGACATGAAGCAGGTACCTATCTGGCATTAATAACTTTTAAGTTTAGTGCATTGACTGCAAATCTAGCAAAATATTATAAGTGATACACAATAAAAGCGATGAAAGTGCCCAATGTAAACCTTAATGCAATGTAAGCAGTGTGCAGTGTAAGCGTAACAGACTCCAGATAAGGAAAATATCGATTTATAAACCCCTACGACACGTGAGGAGATTCAATCAATCTCGTTGAAGTCACGAAGGCAGTTTATCTCCCTATAAAAGCTAATATGTCCTCAAATTGACATGAACGGTATTACTTAGCTGTCACGGTTTCTCCACTTGTTATCGTTGAATGTACTTACTCGTGCCACGTAGAATGTGATTATAGTTGTACTTTTAGTACTGCAATTTGTAATAGGTAACATACGTACGTACAGTGCAAAATTTTTGAATAAAGTAAATGAAAAATACTTTATTTAAAGTCAAATTATTCGAACTAAATTTCTTTTTGAATCAAACAACATTATAGCTTATATTTTAGAAATTGGTCTATGTTGTGCGATTCAAGAATTAGGTACAATAATCTTCTCATATCGCAGTAAATAAAATTTGTCGTAGGAACGTTTTAAGCGTTTGAACACGTAAAAAGTGTCTTACGTGTATATACTGATTGAGATTTGATTACCAGCACACCGCTTCCACATCCGTTACTTTATGGAATCTACGACACGGTTACCTTAATCTTGAGAATTTACCGGTAGACATTTACGATTTACCTTTGTATCTATACTTATAAAAGGCGATTTGCAAATACATTTAACGATAATATGATATTGTACCTAAAGCGAGTTGGAAATACGTACCCGAGAGATGAATACAAGATTTATGGCTGTTCAATATATAGGAGGTGAAAATGAAAGTTACTATACATGTGGCCAACTTCTGTATATTTTTCAAATAAATGCGATGGATATAACATTACATATTATGTTAACAGCTATGAGTAGGTATATGCGAAATCAATAATAATTAAATAGCCTTATTGATACCACAAGATGCCTGGCTGTAACAACTTATTTTAAAAAATAGGAAGTTTATACAGCTTGTAAATCAAGTCCAAATAAAAAAAAGTGCGAACAACGTTTATTCCACACTAATGATTAAGAGGGATATAAGAAAAGGCAACAAATATAATTGAAGCTAAACTCCTTTTTATATCGATAATTAAATAACGTTCATTATTTCTCTATTATCTTTCACTTTTAGATACATTGTATTTTTCACAGAACTTAGTCGGCATCTATCAATATATCGATTTACGATTAGCGCCGCTCTTTGTTTTACTACGTGGGCGTCAGCGTTAGCTGTATCATGTCCGCGGTCATGGCTAACCCATACATTAAGACCAACTGGGCATTTCCTTACATTATTTGGGTAAATAAATTTATACCTTTGTAAATAGACAATTACAGAATTATTATTACATTAGGTTACCCGGCGAAGTCTGTTCCGCTTTAGAGGCAATAAATAAGCAGATTTTGGATTATTGAATTTCAATTTTTTATTAAGAATTTTTGAATTATGAATTTTTGACGGGCAATTTCTTGTTCTTCTTCACTCCTTTCATTCGCTATGTTTCGTATCCTTCTTGCATTACGGATTTGTCGGGAAAGATTCGATCGTCTTAGTCGCGGCATTGTTAATAATGATTCAAAGAGAATACAAATTACTGATTATTCAAACAACAATTTTCAAACATACCGACTTAACCATAGGCAAAATTACGTTTAGCTGTCATTTGCGTTTTGTTATTCCATGTCGGATGCGTTTTTGTTATACCACGTTTTATAGTGACTTGTATTCTCTTTGACGTTTTTTATCACGTCACACGGGAACGCGGTCGAACGGGATAATCCTATGTCCGTCTCCTGGTTCTATGCTACCTCCCTACCAATTTTCAGCCAAATCGGCTCAGCCGTTCTTGAGTTATAAATAGTGTTACTAACACGACTTTCTTTTATATCTCTATATAGATATAGAATACATATATAGATTAATTTGTACAAATATATGAATAAAAATTATAAATTACAAAATAAATCATTATATAATGCTAAAATCCACATACCGAAATAATAATTCATAATAAAACAATTTCAGTTATCCCGGCCATTCTAAAACCCATCATCTACGTCCATTTGCGTTGAAAATAATTTGTTCCCAACCGCAGAAAGCCTATCTTAATCGCGAAACGTCTAATAAGGTTTCTGTTGCTACTTTTCACTTAATGATATACGCAATCACCGTCACTGATTTATTTAGCGAGGAAACTTACCTATTCACACGTTTCTATGTAAATTTCTAATTCGTCGTTGGCAATCAGAATTTCTCGGCCCAATATCTAATACGTGAATGAATTAATGGGTTTCGTGAAAAATGATGAAGTGTAGTAGTTTCTACATTCCACTTATAAGTTATATCGAATTTGAGATAACCTTTATTTTCTAATTGGCTTTGGCTTTAGGCTCATTATGTTTAACTCGAGCTCAAATAGAACAAGCCTTTTTAAGGCGGCGATATATGTAAATTGGACTTTCTTTGTATTTGAATTCTCTGTAATCTTAATAGGAAAAATTTTTAAAAATATGTATGTTATTCTACAGCATATACAGCATTATCTCTTCCGCTTAAAAAGTTAAATAAAACAACATAAATATCATAAATAAATATGCTAAGTACCCTCTGTTACAATTTTTCATATCATTTCTCTCGTAAACTATCAAAAACAAGATTTTTTTATTGCGTTCAGCATATTAAATAATACAACACATAATATGATCTCCGATTATTTTTTCAAATAACTGTTTTATTTATTTTTTATGATTTTTTTACGTAATTCATACACGTAAGCCGCGAGAGAACACCCTCTGTCGCCCAGTAAATCAGTGCGGGACGAGGCGTTGTGCTGAACGGACCTGTGACTGTTTGCTCCGCAACCGCAAAACCAATTTAGAAATTTATTTATTTAATTCGTGAACAGAATTGTCACGAGTCGTGTGCGCTAAATTATGCTCTAAAACATTTGTATTTAAAACTATATTAAAATGAAATAAATAAATGGCGTATTTTGGACCTTATTGAGTTGTAAATTTTTTACTTAAAAATTTTAGTATACATATAGTATCGACTAAGAGAAGTTTCAATTTAGACTTTATTTGTATAGTAATAAGGACTAAGTCTGGAAATCGAACCTGTAACGAAGTTACGTCTACTGAGCCATAGGTAACATAAAATT
Source organism: Boloria selene (assembly GCA_905231865.2). Lineage (NCBI taxonomy): Eukaryota > Metazoa > Arthropoda > Insecta > Lepidoptera > Nymphalidae > Boloria > Boloria selene. The sequence continues at coordinate 3,081,131 of HG993135.1, read as the reverse complement.
TAATCTGTTTATCTTTCATGTTGAAGTTATACTTCTTTAGGCGCGTTATGAAAAATTTATGAGAGTGAAATTTTACGATGCGCGAGACACAAAATTCTCACGGGAGAAGTTAGCTAACAGTCAAAAGTTTAGAGGACTTGCAACTATATCCACGATATTTATTTTCAATAATGACATGGGTGTCATTTTCGAGGATTTTCGGGGTGCTAATTGCGAAAATGAGGTCCATTTTCAAATCCAAGATGGCGGACATCCGGTTTTTTTTCAACAATGACATGGGTGTCATTTTCGAAGTTTCTCGAGGTGCTGATTACGAAAATGAGGTCCATTTTCAAATCCAAGATGGCGGACATCCGGTTTTTTTTCAACAATGACATGGGTGTCATTTTCGAGGTTTCTCGAGGTGCTGATTACGAAAATGAGGTCCATTTTCAAATCCAAGATGGCGGACATCCGGTTTTTTTTCAACAATGACATGGGTGTCATTTTCGAGGTTTCTCGAGGTGTTGATTACGAAAATTAGGTCCATTTTCAAATCCAAGATGGCGGACATCCGGTTTTTTTTCAAAAATGACATGGGTGTCATTTTCTAGGTTTCTCGGGGTGCTGATTACGAAAATGAGGTCCATTTTTAAATCCAAGATGGCGGACATCCGGTTTTTTTTCAACAATTACACGGGTGTCATATTCGAGGTTTTTCGGGGTGCTAATTGCGAAAATGAGATCCATTTTCAAATCCAAGATGGCGGATATCCGGTTTTTTTTCAACAATAACATGGGTGTCATTTTCGAGGTTTCTCGGGGCGCTGATTACGAAAATGAGGTCCATTTTCAAATCCAAGATGGCGGACATCCGGTTTTTTTTAAACAATTACATGGGTCAGGGTGTCATTTTCGAGGTTTATCGGGGTGCTAATTGCAAAAATGAGTATGTATTATTTAATGATGCCAAGCATCTATTATCAATGAAAACTACCAATAAAGTGTTTTTTACGTTTTAGTGTTATTTCATCAAGACGTTTTTTTAAGTTTTTATTTCACGTTTTAGTGTACATTTGTGCACTATAGTAAATATCCTGCGTAGTTGACTAATCTTCTTGACAATATTTATTTGATCACCCTCACCACTATCTATATTAAAAATAAATGAAATCCATATGACGAAATGAAATCCGCAAAATTGCAGTACCTACTAGTAATTTTTTATATCCTCAGGAGTAATTATCATATTTTAATCGTTACAAATTATATATTTAAATTTTAAAAATAATTATTTTATTTAACCTTCATCATATTAAAAAATGGGATAAAGATTTGGAGCAGGTATCCCTAAACACACACACCATGACAGTTTGACTACAATAAGTACACGAGCTGTACTCGCACATATCACGTAAAGTGAGGACGTTTTCTGCGCATCGTTTGTTTGCATTGCTCAATCTAGACATGTATATAATCAAAGACAACACCTAATATGACTTCGGCTTATTGTTTCAAATAACTGTTTTATTTATTTTTTATGATTTTTTTACGAAAAACAATAAGTATAAAACAACATATTTAATATGACAATATTGTTTGAGGACTGAAATAAAATGAATTTTTACAAAATTAAAAACAAAAAGCCAACGTTACGCGGTGTTCCCAGGCCTACCGGTCACCCATCCAAGTACTGACCGCGCCCGACGTTGCTTAACTTCGATGATCGGACGAGAATCGGTGTGTTCAATTATATATATTTACTGTGATTATAAGTGTTAAAAATTGTATCTACATATTGTACACATAAATTAATAATAGATATAAATAATAATTATTTTAATTATATAAAAAATATTTTTTTATGATATTTAAATAAACTTTATTTAACTAGATAATGCTTTATAATAAAACTTTCAATGTATTAAATACTCTTTTTTCTATTATTATTAGTGTCGTTTTTATAATTGCATAAGTTGATTAAAAATGCTATCATTATAACGCCTTATCAATATATTACCGTTGCGAACACCTCTAATAGAACCATGCCTAACAAAGCAACAGCTGTTAGTTGTTACACTGTGCCGTACTACGCGCGAATTCTAGCGCGCTGGTCGCGCGTAAATATTATCGGGAGGTGCGGGGTTGCGCGGGGAATTTTTACCGGCAACGCCCAATCGAGCAAGGTCAACGGCGTATATCCCCGTCTTAATAACAATAAGGAGGTAACTTCTTTTAGAGGTCTTAAAGAAATTATTATTTTTAAGTCACTTTACATTAAATTATTAATTTTTGCACTTCTATATTAATGTGAATGCGTATATTGAGTTCTTATTTTTGGTACTTGCAACCTGAAATAACAAGCGCTGTTAATAAATGTCCTTTTAAAATAAAAAAAATAAATAATTGCCAACGTACATATATCATTTTTAATACCCATCAATTACTGTCCAACTCCATTTTGTTCAAAATGACGTTGGACAGTAAAATAGGTTTCTTTTTAAATTCAACAACAAAGCTACTGGTACGAATTATGCAAATCAATGCATAAAATTTACATCTGAATTTAATGGTAGTGTATTTAAAAATGACCCATTTCATTGTATCTGTATATGGCGGCAGTCGAACGACAGTATTTGCATAATCGGCTTGTACGACTCGCACGGAACAACAACACATTACCATGTCCCTTCACCAAAGTCTAACGATATACTCGTACGACTTTTCATATAAGTAATATTCCTAGAAATCAATAAATAAATTTTCTAGAAATAAGTAGTTACGTCTAAAAATATTGATTAAAAATAACCGATTAATAGTAGGTAGGTACATAATATTTGTTTTAAAAGCTATATTTGTTTCCTACAATTGTAAGCGAAGAATTAAAGGAATCGTTTGGTTTTTAAACTGATTCTACTCAAATAAGAAATACTTAGACAAGTGATTTTACTTCTAAGGGAGAATTTGATGGCTGCAGAGATAGATTTTTAATAAGCGGTTCCTTTTTTTAGAAGGAATCTTTTAGTAATTACAATTTATACAAACGACAAAATAATATCTAGAAAACGAGTATACATTGTACATTTTTTTAAATACCGCAAATAAAAGAAAACTTTGTTTAATTATCTTTAATGACCACTTTAATTATTTTTTCTAATAAAAGTCTAGGTTGAGTTTTCAAATACGAACATAACGTCCGTGAACAATGGAACTACGTACAACCATCAAGTGTCAATCAGGGCTTTAGGGCGCGTACAATGTGGGCGAGTGTCTCTCATGAGAAATGACTTTCCTAACCTGAATATTTATAGGTCAAAATGTAATTATAACTATAGATTAGAAATATTTAACTATCAAAATAAAAAAGCTATTTACGCGAGGGACAATCATAACGAAACAACATTTCAGTGTAACGTAAATCAAGCAGCACGAAAGCTCCTTTAAAATAAAACACATAAAAGTAATCGATATTAGTAGACGCTTTACCAACACGAACACAAATAGTTCTTATTCTTATATGAATAATAAAAAACTAAACAACAAAACATTCACCGCCCACTTGAGTTAAAAGCACTAAACGTTAAAATCGAAGTTAAAGACCTCTTGTAAACCGATATTGTTCGTACACTCGACTTTTTACGTTCTCCATGAAGCCAGTAATCTTTGGGTCCTCTTTCTAAAGATCAGATTTCTTGCCATTTCAAGAACTTGTATTATTTTAAAACATAGCGTAGCATTCGTCGTATTAAGTGTCGTACAAATATTATCATAATTTACTACAACTTCATGTATTAATTTTTAATATTGGATATTTAAGAAATATAACATTAAAACCTACTATAGGTACTTATTTCTAAATATATTCTGCTAATATTGTTTATACATATAACGACGGATATTTCTCGTACTTAATTAAATTTGAATGCAATTGTCGAACCAGAAAATAATATCAACATATCTCAACTAGGCATATACATTGAATCATTAACAACAAACATAGACGCGTGGGTGAAACGCTTGCTCGCAAATAATAATTAAGAGGTGAATGTTCACAATTATACGACAAGTCGATATGTAAATATAAATAAATATGTACATTAGCACACAGGACCGTACAGTACGAGGCTTATATCATGGTTATCAGACAGTTAATAGTACACATATTATATTAACTTTAAATACATACATGTTATAAATATAAACAACCATGACTGAAGTACAAATATCCGTGCTCATCTTTTGCAAATTTGAAGAACAGCATTAGAACAAGCGAAAGCGTCTAATCGTAGGAATACCAGTGTGCCCCGAATCCCGTGACTCCACGATGTAATAAAACACAAGTTGTTAATTATATTATTAAGTAGATATGACATTATGATGACGATATACTTACATATATACAAATATATAAAACTGAAATCTTACAAAGATTATCTATATAGTATCTCATAATAGCAGTTTTTGACTAGAATAGATGCATAATATGAAATTATATTAAGTAACTACTTATAAGAAAAATATCTGTATTTTTGGCCGATTGTACAAAACGGCTGGACTGATTTTGAAGGGACTTTCACGGCCAGATAGCTGATGTTAACAGGATTAGCTTTGGCTATTTTAATTTTAGAAAATTAATTACCACTTAAAAATTAAAACATAGGTACGAAGGGAGAGGGATTCATTCGACCATATTGAGGATAAGTAAGTAACGAGTAAGTTATGGTACCTTTATGTATTGTAAAATGTTGGCGATGTTGATACATCGTATGAGCATCAGCAGAACTGCTTATTTATCTGTAGTTTCCCTTATCATTAAAATGTATAACTTAAAAAATAAAGATATATATTTAAATAAAATGGCAATAACAAAAATTTATTAGTAAAGGATAGTAGAAGTACTTCTTGTCTAAAAACCCCATAAAAGAGAAAGCCCAAGTGTATAAGTCATTATACGATTTCAATTTTATTCTACGTCACGATTTTATTTTATAATAAATTGTATCGATTGTCACCCACGCGTCTGCGGGCGGTCTGATCGAATAGGCTTATTAATACTAGCTATTATAGTCCAATGAATTACTATTACGTCTATTTAAATCGCTGACGACGTAATATGTTTGCTGATGGCTAATAATCTGAATCAATTTTTTATTTAAATAACGCACGTCACGCATGAAGCCAATATCTATTAGAACAAAAGATAGTTTCATAATCCAATATAATAGAATGGAATAATGTTGAAAAAATGTTGGGATTGTCAAGATTTTTTGACTTTTTGGCTGATAATTCGCATAACACGAAAACGGTAATAAGTTCAATGAAAATTTATTTTGTTTACAATTTCAATATAAGTAATTAAGAAAAAAAGCTAAGATTTCATCAATTAGTTGCCATATACTTAATATATTCTTCGTATGCGATATGCAAGTCGACAGTTGTAAGGTTTATATAATTAAAAAGTTTACACGTTACAGTGATTTTTATTGACAAATAATTTTAATAAAACGTTACTTCATAAGATAACAACGGCAATAAACCTCACGCATTTGAACAGCCGTTACTGCTTCTCGTATCGAAACGCCATTTAGCATCCGTCGAACAATTGTGTGGCAATAAAAGCAAGACAAACGATCTCTTTCAATATACCGTCGATCGGCTGTTGGTCTCTGTGCTGTTATTGAGCCAAACCATGCTCAATCAAGAAATGTGGGCCAAATCATTAAGGAAAGGACTTTTGGAGGGATACGCTTCGACGCTAAGCATTACGATGGTAGATAACTAAGTATTAAGCGATAGCTAAATCTGTAATGAGGCATAAGATTGACCAGATTAGTAACTCAACACTTTCCAATGCTACCATTTATTTCAATTCAAACGATCGTTTTAGACGATATGAAGATTTTGCCGCACTAGTTATTTTAAATAATTTAAAATTATCTTTAACATCAGTTTATGGTAAAACTTGTATATAAATAAATGATAATTGTTATACGCCTCAATGCAATAGTAACGATTTAGTATGAGATAGCAAGTTCGAGCCAGTCAGTGCCCCGGTTTTATAAGGGCCATAAGAACATTAATTTTGGTTTGAGATCACTGGATCATGAACAACAAATTCCTACATGCTACATATTATATTACTTTTGATGCAAATGATACCTTACAGATATTATTTGTAAAAATCTTGCCTGAAGTAAATCACTGATAGTCATGGTAGTGCTAAAACAGCCATCAAGATATAGGTGACTGTTAATTATACTTTCTAAGGACGAAATCTTTAGTCCTTAGAAAGTATTATTTATAAGTTTTTTTGTGTTACTCTTAAGAACTATAATTAAATGTAATGAATACATTATTTTATATGTTAAACCACATTAACCACTAACGTCAGCCAGCCAAGTCATAATGACCTACGAGCACACGAGATTTGATTGCAAGTTTTAGGTCCAAGGATCAACTACGCCCAGTCTAGCCAGATCAACGTCCGTTAAGGGGGAACTGTAATCTGGGCCAAGAGAATAAAGAAGTAATTTATAATAATTAGTGATGCGTTTACACTTTCATGATGCACTTAATGGCCCATTGTGACATGTCACAAAGTGAAACATGAAGAATCAAATAAAATGGGTTTATGACAGGCATAGCTGGGCACCGTTAAACAAATAATTACTTCGTTAATCGTTAATCCGTTACTTAAAAAAGTTAACTTCGTTAAACGTTAAAGCGTTACATTTCGAAAGATTTAACGCAAGTTAACGTTAATCGTTAATCCGTTAACACGTGATTATCATTGTATTTTTATATCATTGCAACAATAATGATCTGCTTATAAAATCTGTTGATTTGGGTTCTGGAACTTAAAAGCTTCTCAGCATTTCGAGGAGGCGGGACCGGGCTTTTCACAGGCTCAGTTCAACGCCTTCAATACCCAGCCGTTTGGGACTCTACAAGAGCCACTTCGCTATCATGAGGCACTTCTCTCTGGCTTTGGAAAGACGCTGGACGTTCCTTTTTCATTTCTCCCAGTTCACCCCGATACTGATGGAAGCCGTCTCGATTTTTGGCAGGCTTTTGCCGAATGTCCGGGGCATTGAATCTCTTTGTCGGTTTTGAGATTGTAAGGTCCATGGCACTGTATGGTGCCCCCGTTTGGATTGACGCCCTCTCCGTCCCGAACGGGGTCCATTTGTGCAGTACGCAGCGGGTCCTGGCGGTGAAGGCGATAAGGGGATGACGCACGGTGTCCTTCTGGCGGGTTGTTTCACCCTGGGTACTCCAGGCGCAGGCAGAGATACTCCCCGAAGTGTACCCGTCTAGCTGACGAGGCCATGATCCGACGATGGTGAGAGCAACTAAGAAACCCAGAGGCTGGCCTGGCGAAAGTGGATGCCGTTCGTCCTGTTTCACTGGGCCAGGAGGCCCACATGGTGTCATGACTTTCAGACTTACGCATGTGCTTACCGGGCGCCCGGCACGTGAACACCCACCGACAACCTTACCTACCAAACTTTACTTAGATACCTGGTTTCGTTTTACTCGACGCGACGCGGTGCTTGGTAAAGAGTAGGTACTTGATTAACGATTAACGGATTTGAGAAAATGTAACGGAAGTTAACGAGTCCGTTAATTTTTTTCTAGGTTAACTTAAAAGTTAATCGTTAATCAAAATGTTAACTTCGTTAATTAACGATTAACGGATTAACGAGTTAATGCCCAGCTATGATGACAGGCATTAATAATCACTATTACATTATTAAATCTAAATATTAAACCATATTTGTATTTCGACAAATAAAGCAGCCGACTTCCAATGAGCCTAGCACTACTTGCCCTCATATATTACAAACTTAGGGAAAACGACACAAAACTAGAATGACTGACCAAATATAAAAACAAAGAAACGTGTAATTGTTACATTTCTAAATGACATAGCTATGCTTAAGAATCTGTGGTTAGAATTTGTTGGCGTGAGACAAGGTCCTAGCATATTCTTTCCGTGGCGACACGCAATATCTTCATAAGTGCATTGTTATACCTGAGTCAGATCACTATCCTCTCTGTATTGATGTTTGATTCAATGAATAATGCAACATCATCGTTCTGATAATCATTACCATACTTGAGTTTGCCAACGAAAGTGTCGCCCACGTATGTTTCCTAAGACAAACAATATGTTATCTGCGGAACAAGTACTAGGTTTAGTTTAAGTGTACGTTTGTAATAGAAATAATAAATTATATTACGAAATTCAATTAGTCATATTGAAATACAAAAATGAAAGTCCTTAAGAATAATATGACGAAAGTTTTCTTTTATAAACAACAAGAGTTCTAACGAGTTACAATTTTAATTTTAATTAACCTTTAAATAATTTTATGCAGAATGTAGTAATGAAAGTAATAGTGGAATAAACAGGATTTATGTAATCACTAACAATGACAAATAAATTGAAAAAGTTTATATATGGCCTTAATTAAGCCGTCACTTTCAAATGTATTTTGTTAATATTTTAGCCGCTAAGTCTAATTTACAACGTTTATATGCATATAAATTAGCAAAACTTTCGAATATGTCGGCGCATGCGAAACGATCGTTTATAAAATATTTATTACTTTTGGATGTTCTCACCACATCGGGTCCTTAGCAGGACCGTTAAAACCCGGACCGGCTTCTACGTTACGTTTTCCTGTTGTTGGAGTAGTCTAAATAATGCTGTTCATCGTAAAAAGTAACCACGCGAGGTGAGAAGGCTGTAGTGAAGTTGTTATGCTCGATCCACCGTCAATAGTAGAGAAGAGTTTCAAGATTAGTAACTAAAAATATTACCTAATACTAGTGTATAATTTCGAGCAACGAGTAAAATGCTGTACGAATGTCCTATTTGAAAATAGGTGTGTTTATGTGAACTCTCGTAATTAAAATGTGATAAAAGGCTCTGGCTATAGAAAGCTTAATACAATTTAATTCAAATCTTATCAAAATTAAGTTCAGTTTAACTACTGTAAGATAGCTCTCACAGATAATATTCCAATTAGCATTTAATAAACACAAACATTTAAGGATAAACCTACCTGTATATCTCTCCTTGGTTGTGGTAGCCTCGTGACAGGGTTCGTCGTCATTGGCGCAGGCATGCGCGTGGGGGGTGGAACATATGGCCTAGGTATTGGAGGGGGTGGTGGGGGTCTGGGCCCTAGCACTACAGGGGGTGACTGTATTACAGGGTGCACTTGCATAGAGGTTCCTTGCATTGCATGAGGTACTTGTAAAGATGAACCCTGCATTGAATTAGATCCTTGCATTGCGCCGTGTAATACCGAATTACCCTTTGTTGCGTGATGCTCTGATAAGGATTGGGTGGGAAGGGATAGGCGAGGTTTGGGACCCTGGGTGCGAGAAGGACCTTGGACCACAGTGACTGAGGGCATGAGAGGAGGTGGGCGCCGTTCCCTAGCTTGTTCCACCATAGCGAGATGTTCTGAAGGGCGGATAAGGCGCGGTGGCAGGGTGCGCGGACGCGGCTCGGGGCGCGCAGTCGGCCGCGGCGGGGGAGCGCGCGCCCGCCGCCCCGCCTCCGATTCGTCTGTCATCGGTGCGCGCCAATCTGTTGGCAGAAAGAGTTCATTTTATTATTATTGACAGTGAAATCAAATTTATTAAAAGGGATTTACTCGTAGTTCTTGAACAATAATATGAATGCAGATAAACATTATTATATACGCATACTTCCTTCTTCATTATTATACAATATGCATATTATATAAAAAATAAGAATGTTATTTAATTATTTATAGATATAACACGATAAAGATATAAGTTTTGTTAATTTTTTATTTGTTTACCGATACAAGGCATGTCAAATGATCGCAATGACCTTTACCCTTATTACGTAGAACTGGAAAGATGTTCTAAAAATAAAACTATTTTATGAAATAGTAGCTTAATAATATTTCAAATAAAACTCAATAAGTAAAGCATTTGAATACACTATTAAGTTTAATTTTATATTGAGCGCCATCTATACGACGGGGCCAGAACTAGATAGACACGTAGGTTTGTGTACTGCCCGTTGTTCCGGCGACACTGCGTCTGCGCTTACGCATGTGCATTTTTTTAAAAAGCTTTGTAATTCGCCGTTTAAGTACCGTTATAAAAGTCATTGTTTTGAGCACACCATCTGTTAGTATTGCGAATTGTTTTCACGAACAAAGGTATTTAAGTTTTTGCCGCATATATTTGAGCCAGATGTTTATTTACTTCCGACTATAAAAATCGTGAAATTTTATATAACGTAATTAAGCCTTAAAAGATAAAAATGTTATTGATGGACAATAAACAAAGACAAAATAAATAATACTGAAGGACAATTTTCATTATAAATATTATTAATTTTTTTTTTATCGCCATCTCTCGGGATAAAAATAAAACGTATTTTATGAATTCGTCATTCAAAATAATTCAACTCATGACAATAATGTACCTACATATTATTATAAATATTAACCAAAAAGTATAATAAGTATTATTATTAAACCTGTTTAAAACTGTATTCCAATCAAGTTGAAACCGCTACTTCTTAAAAACATTTTATTTTTATTTCCTTGAACTGTTGACAGAATTACAAGACGTTTATTTACTTTAATTAATGTAATTTATACTTTATATTTTATTGAGTACATATCGATATCTTTGCATAATTAAAAAAAATGTAAAGTATTATATTATGATGAATGAGATGAAAAAATATCAAATTACGGTTTAAGTAAATCAACTAAACCTTATCTAAGCAGGGTCCAGAGAAGCGTCGATGTATTAGTATTTAAACACTGATAACGTCTATTAACTAAATCTTTTAGTAAGGTTTATGGCCAAACTTCTGACAAGTAAAAAAAAATTAATTAAAAAATTTGATACTTGTAAGAAAACACCTTTATATATTATAATATATTATGTATATTCATATAAATTTAAAGATTTTACTGGTAAAATTATAATATTTAAAGTGTATTAAAAGAGCTATTGCATTTATATATAAATATGTCCATATTTACTACTTCAACTAAAATTACTAAAAAAACCTCACGAAATATATAATTATTGAGAACAACCAAACAAAAGAACAAATAACTTACGTGACACAAGGCCGCTTAAACCTAATGTTAGGCCGTTACAACAATACACTTTGTAAGTCCCATGGACAGCTAACAGAGAGACCTTGTTGAATCAGGTTCAGTCCAATAAACCGCAAACAAAGCCTTTATTTATCGTATCTTTCTCACTGAACTGTGTTTACTGACGGTAAATGCGTGTAAGCAACAATTTATTTGTCGATAAGCGCGCTCAATTTACACAATAAACTGATAATTTTAGAGCAGTGCACTTGCATTATGGGATTATACGGACAGACCGTTTCCATGGTGACGCTTTTCCCTCCAAAATAAACGCATGCGCGATAGAGTTTATTTCTTCGATTGTACAATATGCACTTTGTCAGGTGGGGAAAGAAACTGTTTTGGTTAGCGATTCATTGTTAGGGTCGCGTGTCTTACCCCACGCTACTCGGTTTGATGATAGCCTGCAGAGGCAATTTTCCTATAGATTGTATATCTTCACGTTGGCTACGTGTAAGGGTAATTGCGGGGGAATGCTGCTTACTCGTTTCCTTCTCGAAACGAGATACCCATGTTTTTATATTACTATTAATTACGTCGATGAAGTTAATTTAAAGAAAGTAGCTTTAGTAAAATTATTAATTAAATATACAGTAATTTGATTAAGTATACATGCAGTAAGTAGGTACTCTTTTGTAAAGTTTTCAAATAAATAGTAATTACAAAAAACGCAATGTTACTTACTATAGGTATTCTATAAGAAAACAACAGAAAATTAATAGTAAAGTAGATTAAGCTAATACCAGAAATACATTTTATATAACAAAAAGTGTTAAGGATTCACATAATAAACAGATAAGTCAAAGTGATATTCTAAGTAGGTAGTCTAATATCCTTATAAATAATCTATTTAAAGGGATTAAATTAAAACGAATGTTGCCTTTGAGCCGGTCTCTCTTGATAAGAAGGAGGAAACATCAAAGTGATCAAAGATAGTAGGTAAAACCTTATAAATTTTAATGAGATTAAAAGTCGTTGCCTAAGGGGTTGTGATGTTGGATACTTGCTTGCGATCTACCCCTTATCTCTTCATGTATTAAGTGAAATACGTAATATATTATAGTCTTATTACATAAAATATTTATAATGCTTATGTACTTACTGATATTTATACGGGAAAAATATATTTTAGTACTTATTTTGTATATATTATTTATTAACTTAAAATAGTTATTCTGCTAATAATGATAGCTAATAATAACCCAAAAGCTAGAGCTGTTTTTAGGATACATAGATTGAATTTACACAGTGTTAGACTTATGTACATTGTACATTCATAAATATATGTATGTAATAATTTTAATTACTCTTTTTTTCAGCAGTCTATCCCAATCATGTTATTCACATTATACATGAGGTACATAATTTAATTATATCTAAGTCACAGGGGGTTTAGACGTAGCTGTAGGCATAAGCGAAGGTCGCAGACGAGGTGGGATACTAGAAAGTAGAAACATTAAACCTTGGCTTAAATGAACATTTGAGTGGTTTTACTAATTGATATAATATACCGTACTTATATCGTCATTTATTAATACAAATATTTTTATTGAGTATTTTTTAAATGTGCGATTTGTCCCATATGTTATTGCAGCGAGAGAAGAATCCAGGTAAAATAAATTTTAATTTGAAAACATAACGATGTCATTGCAAAAAATTCATCGAATGTAGGTATAATAAATATTCTTTTAACAAGCCAAAGAATATGAAAGTTGTAAGATATTTGCACATTTTTTGTTTTAAAATAAACATTATTTATTTACAGATGCATAAAGATAGCAAATGCGCGTTGCAATTATTTATTTATACACGTCGCACGCACGATTTCAGTGAAACCGATGCGATGCTTGGATATACGCCTGCGTCGCGTCAGTGTAGGCGCGAAGTAGGGTGGAAGTAGAGTCGCCACACTGTTGCATACTCGAAGACATTCAACATAAATAAATGATAATTTTAAACAAATCACAAATGATAATTTAAAGTAAAATGATGTCCAGAGTATAAAAATTTTAAAAATGTTATATTAAATAAAGAAAAAACAGAATGATTTATTTTAGATGGTTTTAAGTAGAAAAATATAAATTTTATTTTAACAGAAGATTGGGTCACCTATGCAATTCATACCAAGAATATTAAGCTACTTGCGACAGATGTCGCGACCTGATGTCGCCGGTGTTTTGCTGTAAGCCAGGTAGTACTCGTATAATAAAAATAAACTTACCTATGTAAAAAAATTAACCTACATTTAGTAAGCATAAAAATCATTTTATATTTTTTGTTATCTTATTAATATAAAATAAAAACCATACTAAAGAATTGAAGTAAATGAATATTGACAGGCGTTTATAACTTTGACGGGTTTTGTATGACTTACGGCCAGTTTCTATAACCTATCTACCGATAGACCGGTAGATACTTTCATACGATTTTGACAGGTTGTAACTTTTAATGTGTCAAAATAGTACGAAAGTAACTACCGGTCTATCGGTAGATAGGTTATAGAAACTGGCCGTTAATGAGTATCATTGAAGCTCTCTATATTAGATGGAATTTACAAGACCGATTTAGAAAATATTCTTGATTTTTAGGCAATTTATTGAGAAAAGAAAATCTAAAACCGAGTAACACGATTTTACAAACTGAAGTCGTGGCTAGTAAGTTTTTATGATTACAAGTATAGGATACCAGTAATCATATAAATATTTTACCTTGCACTCTACAGATTACTAAGCACAACCATTAATAACAATCATCTTACTCAAAGTCCCGCATGCACGTACTGTACTCGCGTGCCAAACTTGTAATTGCTGTAGGCGGCTAAATAATAATATCCGACTGACAGACGAATGACACTTAAAACTATAAATAGATAAGAAGATATATTATTAACGTCCGAATGGAACTAACCTAAATACGATATGAAAGTTGTAAGATATTTGTACATTTTTTGTTTTAAAATAAACATTATTTATTTACAGATGCATAAAGATAGCAAATGCGCGTTGCAATTATTTATTTATACACGTCGCACGCACGATTTCAGTGAAACCGATGCGATGCTTGGATATACGCCTGCGTCGCGTCAGTGTAGGCGCGAAGTAGGGTGGAAGTAGAGTCGCCACACTGTTGCATACTCGAAGACATTCAACATAAATAAATGATAATTTTAAACAAATCACAAATGATAATTTAAAGTAAAATGATGTCCAGAGTATAAAAATTTTAAAAATGTTATATTAAATAAAGAAAAAACAGAATGATTTATTTTAGATGGTTTTAAGTAGAAAAATATAAATTTTATTTTAACAGAAGATTGGGTCACCTATGCAATTCATACCAAGAATATTAAGCTACTTGCGACAGATGTCGCGACCTGATGTCGCCGGTGTTTTGCTGTAAGCCAGGTAGTACTCGTATAATAAAAATAAACTTACCTATGTAAAAAAATTAACCTACATTTAGTAAGCATAAAAATCATTTTATATTTTTTGTTATCTTATTAATATAAAATAAAAACCATACTAAAGAATTGAAGTAAATGAATATTGACAGGCGTTTATAACTTTGACGGGTTTTGTATGACTTACGGCCAGTTTCTATAACCTATCTACCGATAGACCGGTAGATACTTTCATACGATTTTGACAGGTTGTAACTTTTAATGTGTCAAAATAGTACGAAAGTAACTACCGGTCTATCGGTAGATAGGTTATAGAAACTGGCCGTTAATGAGTATCATTGAAGCTCTCTATATTAGATGGAATTTACAAGACCGATTTAGAAAATATTCTTGATTTTTAGGCAATTTATTGAGAAAAGAAAATCTAAAACCGAGTAACACGATTTTACAAACTGAAGTCGTGGCTAGTAAGTTTTTATGATTACAAGTATAGGATACCAGTAATCATATAAATATTTTACCTTGCACTCTACAGATTACTAAGCACAACCATTAATAACAATCATCTTACTCAAAGTCCCGCATGCACGTACTGTACTCGCGTGCCAAACTTGTAATTGCTGTAGGCGGCTAAATAATAATATCCGACTGACAGACGAATGACACTTAAAACTATAAATAGATAAGAAGATATATTATTAACGTCCGAATGGAACTAACCTAAATACCAAACTTAAATCGGCACTCGAATTCCCTAGGTCAAAACACTCGGTCTTTCACTAGACTTTACAAATAACAATTAAAAATTGTATTTATTTTTTGGATCACTTCAAAATTGAATGTATACAAATGGAATTATTATATGCACTCGTACAATGTATACACATAAAGATTAACGTGTATATATAATACACATAAAGATTAACGGTAGCGTTAACGACTTCTTCGTTGTTTGATCTAGATGACCTTTTCGATTACAATGCAACATCACGAGCTTTGTCGCAGATAAAATTTGACGTGTTACTATTGTGATAAGACTACATGCATTATTTGAAGGTAAATATAAAAAGCTCAAATCCTTTGCCCTAGAACAAAATTATGACATCAAGAGAAATTTAATTCCGCTTAATCTTTTTTACAACCAAGATTTTAATGTAAGACCCGTGTATATATAAATAGTCTGGTGTTAAACATTTATCTTAATGAAGCAGCTGCAAAGTAATGATAGACAGAGATATACTTAATATTGCCTTTAAAATTTGTTAACATCGTAGTCTCTCATAAATTTCGCAGTAATAAATAAATAATATATCGATAAACGGTTCATAACAGGTTTTAATTGGTTCAAATTAATGAGAGGTTAGAATCGTAAATCTATTAGCACTAGATAAATACGGAATAAACCTATCTGGTCACGAAAAGCATCTTGGGATCTGTGATGGTGTGAATTCGCGTAGATAAAATCGCTGCCGATCGATGGCAACGACGATACGAACGAGCACGAGAATGAAGCGGAATTAAAATACTCTACCTTTACACTATTCGCTTTCTCTGTGAGATAAAAACTTACGTTCCCACTGACATGGAATGGGTATCGCAAAGATTTAAGGTTAAGTAAAATTGGAAGGTAAAGTCAGCTGCACACCAGTTCGCGCTCCCGACCACTCCGCAATGTACACGTAGCCGCCGACTGCCGAGGCGGTAAAAGCTAGATTCGGTTTATGATTGCGTCGGGGGCGAGGAATCGAACGCCTTTCTCTCGACTACTAACAAATGAGTCGGGATGAAACAGACGTGATTTATTTATTCAAATCCGATGCACTCAGACGCCGGTCACGTCTTACTTTGATTTGTATTTGAGGCACGACCTAAAGTGTTGGCAATTGGTGATCTGTTTGCACTTTGCAATAAGTAGTCATAAAATGTTACACTCACTAGTGAGTTGTCGAAAATATTTTTAAACATATTATTAGGAGAAGTAGTTTTTGCGTTTCCTTTGTTCGAAGTTAGCGACGAAAAAGGTTATACAAAGGCTACATAACCTGAAAATAATTGTACACCAATTATTTTAAACCTTGATCTAACAACATTTAAATTCATATTAAGAGAACGTAATACTACATTAAACGTACAGAACACTAAATAAAGCCAAATAAAGCTATCAATGTTACAGAAAACATGGTCGTTTAATTAATATTTGGTAATATTTTATATTTGTTGATGATATTTAAATTCTTACAGTACAAGGATTTGTTTAATAAAAAGTTTCCTATGTTACTTCTAATACCTCCAAGAATATGTGTACAAAGTTTCATGATGATCGGTTGAGTAGTTGTCGCGTGAAAGCGTAACAAACAAACTTAAATTCACATTTATAAAGTAGGGATTTTATTTTGCATCTTATTGCATAGATATACTGAAAACCCAGTAAAGAGAATAATAAACGATTTCGAGCTTCGTTTGTATTCTTCTGCATGCCTCGTCTAACTTTTTTAGTTTAAGCTTATTAGGTAAAAATATATGCTTTTATATTTTTCTCTACTAATACATCATATGATGATAGCATCCCATTTTTCTCCTAAACTTAATTCAGACATTTGTTTACTGGCGATTAACTTGTCTTCCTTCCAAGTAGCAACTACACCGACGATTAACAGGATTCCACAGACAGAATAGTGTCCGAACAGTGACGTTTTATATCAGAATATTAAATGATATATTATTCTCAAAGATTATTATTATGGGCCGAAATAATTTACAGTCACTTTGAATACCTGAATATACCGTACAGTAATCAGATTTAAACACATTAGATTGATGATTGTGTAAGCGTACCTGGTGTCGGTTCCATTGGCATCATTGCCAAATTACACTTAGCGAACATAATCCGCTAAGGCATTTGATGAGCGTTGCGATTCAATGATTGCAATGAGTCAAGTCACGACCGGGGATAATTCACAGGTTTTGATATTATTCCAACAACAATTGATTTTAATTTATTATTATATAACGATAAAAGCTTTATTTCAATGACAGTAATAGCCCAGTGGAAGTTAGTTGGCTTAGAAAACCGAGCGCAGGGGGTTCAAATCCTTCGACTTGCACTTCCGAGATCTTTATGGATTGTCGGTTTCTTCGGGGCGTTAAAAAAGTGACTACAAGCTTTATCTTTAAATAAACACTAATCACATAAAGAGTATCTGCACTAAAATTTGACTCATTCTTTGATAAGAATGCATTATGCATGTGACTCACATCAAAGTAAGATATAAGGTTGAAGTCACGGTCACAGTTCGATTGACTATCACTACATAGTATAAAACAAAGTCGCTTTCTCTGTCCCTATATCCCTTTGTACACTTAAATCTTTAAAACTACGCAACGGATTTTGATGCGGTTTTTTTAATAGATAGAGTGATTCAAGAGGAAGGTTTATATGCATAACTAGCGGATCCCTCGGCTTTGCCTGTGCTAAATCTATGAAAAAGCGAAGCGAGGGCGAGTCGCTAGTAGATTTATAAAAAACATAGAATGTGTTTCACAAGGTTATAACCTATAACCTATATACCTAACAAAAGTAAGGTATATACCTACTCGTATATTATAACATGACGATTAGAAGTAGAACTCGAAGTTTATAAAAATATTGCTATAAATTATATTATAATTAAAAATGGAGTTACTTGACATTCTCAATTCTAAAGTTACGTTTGCTTCATTAGGAACCTTTTTATATCACCTGCCACAATAACTCTTGGATTACACATTTACATAAATCATATTGCGAAATATTACTTTATAAGCATTCAGCTCTTCGATTCAACCGATACAGAATACATTAAACAACGTAGTAAGAAAGATAAAGGAACTGTAACCTTGTTTTATTGATATAAATATCAATACCGTTTGCACAATTTGTCACAGGTATTTCGTGTGGTCCGTCATTTCAAGCGAATGATTCACTGTTGAACAGAGAAAAGAGCCTTTGTTGTCAGATCATTTAAATGCAAGATGAATCAACCGAAGTTAAAGTCCCTAATGTTAGGGTTATAATCTGCAAATAAAAACGTTTGGAATTATTAGATTTTGTTGATAATAAAATAAGGTATGAGGTATAATTAGGTATAAGGTAAAATTAGATTTATTTTAGAGTAGGTATAACTTCTTAAGTGCTTTTTGACCGTAAGTACTTAAGTTACTTTCTTAGAAGTCTAGTTTTCTTAGTTTTTATGCGAATACAGGTGGAAACACGTAGGTATTCCGATTGATTATATTAATGTTTATATCATTATTATTAATTAGTTACCCATATACAAATAAAATAGTCTATTATCTGTAATATCGAGTACAAGCAATAATATTTGCATATGCGCATTGTCATTAATTTGCATAAAGACTCCGCGGCATTTAGTCCTTCCACGAAAAGTCATACCCGCATTCGACGCAAACAAATGTGGGCAAAAAGTATGGAAATCATACTATAATAAATAGTAATCAAACGTATTTGGAATATGTACCTATCTAAGAGCTCGTCAACACTAGACTTTCCTTATTTTATTAAAGCTAAAACTTAAAATTTTCTTAGGCATGCTCCCAACACAAGTAAGGACGATAGCCAGTTATGAAACTTGTGCGTTATTATCTCTTGTATTATTGACTACACTAACTGTCGGCGGCATGGCAGGGCGTTCGGCTGGATATTGCAAGGAGGTGCACATGCACACCCCCAGTATAATATTATGTAGATGTATTATATAGAAAAAGTTAAACAAATAAAATTCTAAGAGTTTCTCAAATTAATATTACTAAATTAATATAAAGAAACAAATGGAAATATTTCACCGCCGCCCACGTGTGCAATTTTTATTGTTTACTAAACATGACCCAATATATCAAATGTGGTACATTTATACTGATGACACGACATTTTTAACTGAGTCTGATTTAAGATCTTTTTAGATACATTCATACAAAACAACGAAGTATGCTTAACGTTCTACTAATGAATAAATGTTATTTTAGTCTTAGAGTTAGCATTAAGTAACACCAGTACAGTAAGGAAGTATAAGGACAATATGAATTAAATAATTATAAATATTTTGAAATCAGCACATTACAACATTTACTTTTCAATATTGCTCTCATTATGTCAGCGATTGCAAGCGCATTGATTGTTGTGTTGTAGTGGACCCGCGCGGCGCACCCGTATTACACCGTCATTAGTCCTCCTGACTCGCGTAACAATTACACTGCAAGTGTTACGTAATTAGATTTAATGTATATTATTCATATGAGAATTTATATAACAATAGATGTTATATAAGATATTTAATATGACGACGTTATGAATAAAAATAATAGCGAAAATATAGTAAAAAGTTAAACTTTATTAACGGTTATGTTCGCATAATTTAAACAAACAGACATTTTCGCACGTATAATATAAGGTAAGTAAGCAATGTGTTCTAAAGTGTTTGATGCGGCAATTATTCATATACCATGTAACGATCGCTATTACAGAACAATTTGATTACCATAATCATATATCGTATTAGGACATGTATATATTATGCATCGTAAATACAATAACTTTACCGATGTATATAATATAAACTTTACAATCTATATCAAAAATTTGTAAGAACATTGTCAATTCAGACTAATATTACAAATATTGTAACTGTCCGGCTGTCTGTCGGTCTGTTAAATGAAATATAATAAGGAGGTTTTAAACTCTGTATATAGGACATAGTAAGGTAAATACTTGGTAGATATAAATTTCATCATACCTATGTACATTTAAATATATAGTTTATCTAGCATACTAAGGTTTAAATGCACCATCTAACGTTAACGTCTAATCGTTCGTCAAATCAACGGCTTTTCTAACAAAATCGTCCCTAAGCGTCAATACCCAATAAAATAAAACCCAATCAAAATGAGATGAGTCGCTACTCAATAATAATTAACTTGTAATACTAATTTCTAGTTCAATCTGAATATAAATTTGGTTTAATCAATACAATACCATGACGATGTGTATTACAAATAGTTTATTAATAATTATCATTAATCAATTGTAGTTGATTACACATTAATAACTCCGATCACTAGATGTGTATCTGATGAGGCTGTAAGTGAATTCATCCAATGCCCGTCATTACTGGGCGATGACTGGTATGATCGACCTACGTGGTATACGCGTGGACGTTGAAGAACCAATTAAGTTCCATCAAACCGTTAAGCTCGACAAGAGCTTTACATCGACATTTCTTAGTAGGGTACGAAATTCGAGTGGTATATATATTAGATTGCAAAAGACACTGTACTATAAATAATTATGACTTTAAATTAACGTTACAAAATCTATATAAGAATGCTTTTATAGTTTTACAGAGGGTTTTTTAGCCTAATTTTAGCCTATGGTTAATGGCTCTTCTAATGACAGTCATAAAATAGATAAGGCAAACTGGACACTTTGTAAGACATGAAAATATTAGTTAGTACTTAGTAGTAGTATTTAATAGTTAGTAGCTATTTTTGTAGATCTCGTATATATATCTTCGATCTTGTGTAGCTATCAAAAAGTACTTATTTTCAATATAGTATTATCAGTATCGATACGATTCGTCTATGCAAAAGGAAGCTAAAACAAAATAAACACTTTTATTTGTCAATTGAAATTGATTTAAATTTTGTAGGCTTATCGAAAAACCAACACACTCGCTGTTTCATTAAGTTATTAAGATACTTAAGTATACTTAACCTTTATTTACTGAGGGAGCAGAGGAAGGAATAAAATCTGTTCCAAAGGAAATTACCTATACCTTATTTACCTTTTATTAGATAAAATTAATGCTTTCTGCCTTCTGTCGTTATCTCATTAACGACTCTGACTAACTGCTTTATAGGGAATTACATAGTTTAAAGGCCACTAAAATATATAATACGTTCATCAATGTATATAATGTTAAATAATAATAGTTTTATATACATAATACATATGTATCTTTAGTACTTATATAAATTGCAAAATAACGTATATTATATACAATTAAAGTTTCACCATAAACAGTCAAAACGGTTCTTTAAGGAATTTCTTTTAAAGTCGAAGTGCACTGTCGAGATTCAATAGTAAGTGAAGCAACGAATCAGGTTACCAATATACTCGATGTTCATCTAATAAAGCCGTAAGCGAACCGCCCATATAATGAGCTTGTTATGAGTGGACAATGATTGGTATGATCAGACCTCTGCGGTGGTGAGTAATGAAAGGATGTTGTGGTATGATGGACTACCGTACCGGTTTCTATATATGGGTCACAATGGTATCAGAAACGGTTGTTTAGTAAAATAATCAATTATCTTTTAGCTAGATGATACAGAAATATTTTATAGTTTCGCTGTGTGGCTACGGCAAGAAGAATATGGCCACCCCATATCTTCCTGTGGGTGTCGTAAAAGGCGACTAAGGGAAAAACTACCGAACACCATGGTAGTCTCGGTGGTAGGCTACAACACCAGCCGACGGCAGAGTTACCACCCATCAGCAGAAGTCGTGCCGCCAAGCGCCTAACAGCGCGTTCCAGCATGTGAGAGTTGATGAAGCCGTATGGGGAATGGGTCTGAATAGTTGTGTTGCACAGTAGCCGTGTTGGTGGTGGATCGTTGTTTGTTGTGTCGAGAGCTTAGTCGTGGAGGGTAGCGGGATCCGAAGCACGGCTTGCCGCTGGCCGACCGCAGACAGTTGGGGGCCCAACTAGTGGGCTAGCCACCCATGAAAGGCTGCCCCGCCATCTGTGAAAAATCCCAGGGTGGCTCCATCGTGCTGGTTGGCGACCAGAGGAGGGGGCCCGATGGCGATCCTTGGGGGGGTTCGGGCGTCCCCGCAGTCTCCAGACTAAGCCCTCAACGACATGACAACACCAATATCACTGCCGGGCTCGTGCAACACCTCGTTCAACTGCCATTCTCCATCCTATTCACTCTTATATTAAAAACTCAATCATGGCTATACACAAAAGGAGTAATGTTTTTAAGCGGCTGCACTCCCCTTCACTTAATGTGCACCTCACAAATATCCGAGGATTGCACACAAACCTCTCATCAGTCCACTTCCATCTCGAGACTGCGCAGCCACACATGCTCTTTTTGACGGAGACGCAGATTCAATGTCCATTAAGCGCTGCGTACCTGGACTATCCCGGTTACACGTTGGAGCATAACTTCAGCTCGCGGGCCGGAGTCTGTTTGTACGTGCGAAATGACCTCTGTTTCCAGCGTCTCCGCCACCTTGAAGACCCCACATACTCTATGATCTGGGTTATCGTAGATACAGGAATCGAAAAGATTGTATTCCTGTTGTTGACTGTATTCCTGTGTCTACCGATCGCACACAGGTGACCAGGAGACAACTCAATTATTTGGACATCTCAGTGAGGCCGCTGATGTGGCCATCCAAAAGTACCCCACCGCGCAGCTTGTCTTTCTGGGGGACTTTAACGCCCATCATGAACATTGGTTGTTCCCATACCAGAAGACGGACCATGCTGGGAGAGAAGCGTGGAAGTTTGCGGTGTCACTTGGACTCTCCCAGTTGATTGACCAAGCGACGAGGGTACCCGATGTGGACGGCCACACAGCTAATTGTCTGGACCTTCTGCTGACAACTGATCCGGACAGATATAACATCCAGATTTCATCCCCATTGGGTAGCTCTGACCACTGTCTGGTAAAAACTGTATTGCCTTACTCTCCACCTGGTAACGACTCTATTGGTGTTAGACGAGTATGGCAATACAAGTCAGCAGATTGGGATGAGATGCGACACTTTTTTGCATCCTTTCCTTGGCGGCAGGTCTGCTTCTCTTCTTCCGATCCGTCGAGCTGTGCGGATGCTATAACTGATGTGGTACATCAAGCGATGGAATATTTTATCCCATTCTCTGATGTACCCGTTGGTGGCAAAGCTCGCCCATGGTTTAATACCGAATGCATCCTTGCTGAAAAGCGTAAGCATTCGGCTTACCTTGCCTGGGTTGATGCTCGAGACCGCAAAGCTCCGGATGTAAGACCTAAGAAGAGAGCCTTTAACTTAGCCGCCAAGTCCTACAAAAAGACATTAAAGAAGGCTCGTCTTGACCGAATTACACATTTTGGCGCAAAGCTCTCTGCCCAACCATCTGGTAGCAGAGCTTTTTGGTCCCTTGCCAAAGCGGTCGAGACGAACTTCTGTCGGCCTTCACTGCCACCGTTGGTAAAATCTGACGGATCCCTGGCTCATACGGCAAAGGAGAAGGCGTCTTTACTTGCCTCGCTTTTTGCCCAAAATTCATATCTAGACTCTGGCAATGCTACTCCACCACATCTATCTCACTGCGGGATCTCAATGCCCGAAATCTCCATAACTAATAAGGAGGTAAAGAGAATATTGTGTCGTCTAGATGTGAATAAAGCCAGTGGTCCCGATGGTATACCAGCGATAGTGCTAAAAACATGTGCTCCCGAGTTGTCTCCGATACTGACACGTCTGTACCGCCTTTCTCTTAAGACTGGAATAGTAACTTGCCAATGTGCAACCTGTGCCTAAGAAAGGTAGCCGTGCTGACCCTGCCAATTATCGTCCAATTTCAATCACCTCCATACTCTGCAAGATTATGGAGCGTGTATTGAACACTCGTCTTATGGCATACCTAGAACAGAACGATCTCCTCAGTGATCGACAATATGGGTTTCGCCGGAATCGGTCGACTGGGGATCTTCTAGTGTATGCCAACCACACCATTGGCGAAGCCCTTGAGCGAAGTGGGGAGGCAATTGCTGTCTCCCTCGATGTCTCGAAGGCCTTTGACAGGGTTTGGCACGCTAGTCTTATAAGCAAGCTTTCAGCCTATGGCATATCTCCTGGCCTGATCGGCTGGATAAAAGACTTCCTGAGCGACCGATCACTCAGAGTTGTTGTGGAAGGCTGTTCATCAGAACCCTTAAAGACCAACTCTGGAGTTCCTCAGGGATCTGTTCTCTCTGCAACCTTGTTCCTGCTGCATATTAACGATCTGCTTATACCCGGTATCTATGGGTACGCAGACGACAGCACTGTTGTAGAGAGATACCTGCCAAATCCTCGAGCCAGTAGAGATCAAATTCAGTCCGAAAGAGAGGCCATGGTAGAGCGTTTAAATCTCACACTCAAGGCAGTCTCCACTTGGGGCGATGCCAATCTTGTGAGTTTCAACGCCACCAAAACACAGGCGTGTCTGTTCACCACAAAAAGGAGTCCTTTTACCTTGACTCCTACTTTCCGAAATGTGCCTCTAGAATACACTGATCGTCTGCAGTTGTTGGGAATGGACATTAGCCCCAACATGAACTACGGGCGGTTCATCGCGTCTAAGGCTAATGTAGCAGCGAGGAAAGTTGGCATCCTCGCAAAGGTCCGACAGTATTTCACGCCGGGACAACTTCTTAATCTATACAAAGCTCAAGTCCGGTCGTGCGTGGAATACTGTAGTCACATACTGGTGCTGCGAAATGCCATCTGTCAGCCTTAGACTCGATTGAGAGGCGTGCGCTGAGACTTATTGGTGACCCTACCCTGGTAAAAGCCAACTTACAAAGCCTCGATCACCGACGTAGGGTTGCCAGCCTTTGTGTATTCTATAGGTTGCATTTCGGAGAGTGTGCGCAGGAATTACACGACTTAATTCCCCCATCCCCTTTCCATCATCGGACGACTCGACGAACGGCTGGTCTCCATTCTTATGTCGTGGACATTCCACCCGTCCGGACGAAGCGTTTCGCTTCGTCATTTATTATACGTGCGGCTAAGGATTGGAACAACCTGCCTACGTCAGTGTTTCCGTCCGATTACAATATGGGTGTCTTCAAGGCAAGAGTGAATAGGTGGCTACTGAATTAGTGCGACATACCATCTCCGACTGCGTTACCACTTACCATCAGGTGGAACGCAGTAAAGCACTAATTCAGAATAAAATAAAAAAAAAAAAAAATTGTGAATTAAATTAATTGTCTTATGAAACAAAAATGATTGTTTTTGGCCAAACATTTTAACTATGTTCTATTTTTGTCAAATGAAATTCTCTCAGACAATATTGATTTCTATAATAAAAAGGAACAACAGCTTTTACTAAAAAAAATAATTGTTCACAGTTTAAAAAACGTAACGTAGTCTACGCCTACCTTAATAGCTATAAAACAACGAGCACAATAAACTGTAATTAATTATAATAGCTGCGTTTCCTGTTTAGTAACATGTTTTATTCACTCACACTAAGTTATAAAAGCTTTCATTATGCAAATCACTTCCTCGTCGAGCTCTGACTAAAAAGAAGAATGAGTCAAAAACCGTGTTCGGATGGATTTTAAATTTAAACTGCGGGTTTACACACAGGTTGCATAACATTTATAATAGATCGAATCTAGATTACAGACTAGTATAGACTACTATAGTTAATAAATCATTTTACTATATAGCGGTTCATTTGAAAGAAGAAAGCATATCGAACATAGAAAACGTCAATAAACTTAAGAACACAAAAATCACAAAAATGTATATACTGTACTATGTGGCCATTAGATATGTTATTGAAAGGAGTTGTTTCACATAAAGCCAAGTAATATAAAGTTTATACTCAGGATGTAAAATGTAGCGCTGTATGGATATTTATATAAATTGTCTATCGTTGATCGGTACATGACGGAATAAAATAAACATTGATATAATCTGTTAGTCAGTGCTCAGTGAGGGGCTTGTTGCATTATACTTAATTATACTTGTACAATCATAAACTGATGTAAGATTGAATTCTAAAAATATTGTACTGGAAAAATATTAATTTTAAATAAGTAATAAGAGCCCTAGGAGGGTCATTAATTACTTGGACTTGGAAGTAACTTGTATAATATATATTTTGGAATCTTTTAAAAATAAATTAAATAGGACGAGAGTTAACATTTTTAATTGTTATCACATTTTAACTTGTACTTTCAAGCTAACATCTTCTACTATTTTTCTTTTGCCTTGTATCATGCAAAAATTGAATCATCATCCCAACTTTTAACAAAGGTAGAAAATGTTCATTGAATAAA
Organism: Boloria selene; assembly: GCA_905231865.2. Taxonomy (NCBI): domain Eukaryota; kingdom Metazoa; phylum Arthropoda; class Insecta; order Lepidoptera; family Nymphalidae; genus Boloria; species Boloria selene. The sequence continues at coordinate 3,054,473 of HG993135.1, read as the reverse complement.
TAATTTAAAATACCAAATAGAGCAAAACGTTTTTGATAAGCTTATCTTTATTTATAAATACTGTAAATGCGTTAAACGTGTAATAATGATAGGAAATGCGAGATTCAAAATATATAAGTTTATAAATTACACCCACATTACAGTTTTAGGCGGAGAACTAGTGAATCATAAGGCATTCAGAACATTAAATGCACTTGTACAACGAGTTACATGCAATTAAATGTATAAAAAATGGAAGAGGTAAATGTTTTGTTAGTTTATAACGAAATACTTTTATATTTTAAGTGTTCATGGTGTATTGACATCCATTTGCCTGCCTTTGAAGGTCCCGAAAAGACTGAGAGAAAGGACAATCTCGGAAGGAAGATGATACCATAACTTGCAAAAGGTGAAAAGGTGGCATTAAAAATATATTTTAAAGGTATATATTTCGGATACCAATTATTAAAGGTGCTTGTTCAATTATTGTGTTGTTTGTCATTTAAGAGATTAAGGGAATTTCTACTTCACTACTTACTTTTTTAAACTAAAGAAGATACAATTCAAACAAAAATAATATATTATATGTGCTCTATAAAGCACCTTTTAGACTAATTAAATCTGTCAAAAATGTTTACTTAATATTTTATGGAAGATTTAAACTATTATATTTAAAGTTCACACTGGCATTTCAATTATTTTTATATCCATTTTTTACCCCTCATGCAATTTTAGAGACGTATCTTAATAAAGTAAAAAGATAGGGGTGTTACCCCAAATAAGCAACCCTCGTCTACACACCGTAACTTACCTACTACCCTCGGCTTCAAAATATTGCATATTCATCGAGATTGTTAGTTAAATTTCAAAAGAGGATAATTAATCCGATTGTTTTATGGCAGTAAGTTTTGTTTTAGGAGCGTTAGTCTACGAATGAGAATTTACATAAAATAAGTAGGTACATCATAGACAAATATTAAACATATTTATTTGATTAATTTAAAAATTGAAAATATATATTCAAAGTGAAAATATATTTTACATAAGTATACAGAGAGATAATCAGAGAAATGAAGAGGTCTAAAAATTAAATAAATTTTTTAATCTACTTATTTCTTTGTGCACACGTTGATCATCCGCGCTAACCTGCGTTCACCTTGTAAAATAGTAAAGTGAATTGTGAATCAACATTGGTGGTGGTCTTTTGCAGTCCTGCAGTGCGTCGTGGCGCCGTGGTGGAATGCATAAGCGCTCCTGCGACACCCATTAAGACAAGAAGAAGAAGAAGAGTTAATATAAATAAAGAATAATAATAAAAGAAGATTTAGTGTAGTAGTAGGGTGTACTGGCTTTTCTAGTCGATGAGTCTCGTTTAACTATTGTCAAGCATGCGTAAATGCATTTCCCAACTATAAAAAAATACGTTGATCATAAGCTGGATACTATGAATTATTACACTTCTTACAACTATTTTTAAAGATATCCAAAATAGATATAGTGTTTCAATCCTCCAATATTTAAAGATAATTAATTTATCTTGTCTTCGTCTATAAATATATTATGTATTTTAACCACTAAACCCAATATCGAAACCAAATACAGATAGGTGTTAGCTTTTCGATAGTTGTAATCGCCTGTGTCAATAAAACATAAAGTTATTATCTGGAAGACCCAACTTGGGACTGTTTTTTATCCATTAAGTAACTTGTTTAAATCATCATCTTGTTCTACTCAAACAATATTATATTTTAACATATAACTATTTAAAAAATATAAGTAATATTACTAAGGGGATACGTCAATAAAAGCTTTTTGCATTGAAATTAATTACATAAATTATTTTTTAATCATTTACGTCTTACGATAACGAATGGATATTAACATTTTATTATCATAGAGATATCTTTTTCCTGTAGAAAGAGCACTAAATACAGATATCTAAAATATAATTTCAACTAGCGACTCGCCCTCGCTTCGCTCGGGCTCTTCCCTAGATTTAGCACAGGTAAAGCCGCGGGATCTGCTAGTTATGCATATAAACCTTCCTCTTGAATCACTCTATCTATTAAAAAAACCGCATCAAAATCCGTTGCGTAGTTTTAAAGATTTAAGCGCACATAGGGATATAGGGACAGAAAAGGCGACTTTGTTTTATACTATGTAGTCTAAAATATAATTTCAACTAGCGACTCGCCCTCGCTTCGCTCGGGCTCTTCCCTAGATTTAGCACAGGTAAAGCCGCGGGATCTGCTAGTTATGCATATAAACCTTCCTCTTGAATCACTCTATCTATTAAAAAAAACCGCATCAAAATCCGTTGCGTAGTTTTAAATATTTAAGCGCACATAGGGATATAGGGACAGAAAAGGCGACTTTGTTTTATACTATGTAGTGATATGTGTTATGACTACACAGAATATTATACATAGGTAACGTTTACCTCATGGCACCTGGCACCGACTTATCATATCTAAATAATTATATATCATAATATCCGATTGGGTATTTGGTAAATGAAAAACTACGAGTCCAGTCCAGTTATTTTATACTTGTACTTTTATAATACTTTTTTATGCTTTTTTGTGTATAGAAACTAATTTTTATTTTATGATTTTTTTGTGTTTAAAAGCCGGTTCCATATCGGGCCAAAACAAGTGAGTTGCTCTACTGATTTTGAAATGAGAATAACCATGTCTGGTTTGATTCCTAAACAGATTACTCTATTCAAATAAATTTTAATTGCTTCATCGAGAAAACAGGAAAAATTTACAAAACATAGACTATGCACTTCACTTTTGCACAATATATTGTGTGAGCTTTATTTTTTTTATTTCTACATCCAGTCTCCAAATATGCCAACCACATCCGCTACACAAGTCAGATTTTTGGTTGTCAAAAACCGGTTGTGTAGGTAGGTAATAAGGATAAGCTGTAAAATTTGCGAATAAGTACTTCGCTTATAAAAGCTATTTAAATATTACTCATTTAAAAAAGACTTATTCTTTTAAATTAGTATATGAAACATATGGTTCTTATGTAATATCTTCTAAATAAGATAAATGATTCGAGAACGTAATAGAATTCTAATATAAATATCTGCCAGCCATAGACCGCCTACTGTCGCTTGTGCTCGCAAGTTTAACCAATTCATCATCCAATAATAGGTTGCTTGAGATAAATCATAGTATTTTTCTGTACAAAAAGTATTTATTACTCATGCAGAAATAAAATTCGCTATAATATTCCATACATTGCATCAATATATTATTACACAAAATTACTGTTGAATACCTCTGTATTTTTTATAACGGTGACCGTAGTGCGATTACAGATAAGGAATTTATAAATTTAATAGCTTATTATTATATATACGAAATAATTTCTATTTCTGTTTCATCATAAACATTATATCTACATATCTTTTTTATTTATAAAACTTGCTTACCAATACATAGAAAAAAAACCGGTATAGTACAATACGTGTTAAGTACAAACAAAAACTGCATAAAAGCAGTTAAAACAATTCCATTATCACGCGCTTTCGTAATTTAATCAATAACATTTTATTGATTCAACCTACTCGATAGCGAATTGGAATTAGTTTCAGAGATTTAACCATGAATTTATATACTAGCCAACTTAGAGAAATAATGTTTAATAACAAAGCGTTGCTAGGCAACCATCTGATAGCATGGGTGAAAAACATTTTTTATTAATGTTTATTTTGTAAATGCTAATACTTTATAATGATTATCAATAAATAATTAAGTTATTAAACCTATAAAACTGCTAAAGAATATAAAATAAAACAAAATGGTAGGTAAATTTTTACATTTATTATAATTTTTATTACCCACAAATTTTACTATGCACTTATATGTAGGAACCACCAAACTAATAATATTTTTAGCTCATTCATTTTAAATGTTTTATTTTTTATTGCGACATAGCCTTAGACTTGCCCCCAAATCATTTCAATTGGATTTAATTCACAGTGGTATGGGGACAAGCGCAGAACTTATATATTTTTTTCTTTTGCTAGAGAATGATAGGGAGCATTATCCATAACAATAACGGAGTGGGGCTATTTCTATTAATTTTTTGAACCACTCTTCAAATACTTTAGCATTCATTTCTTTGTGGTAGTCCCCATCTCCTTTTTTGCTTTCCAAAATTAATTCTCTTCCTTCCAAAAATCCATCTTCGTTTCCTAAAAAAAATAAGTAATTTTACAAATGCATAAGTCAATTTTGAATTTATTATTATATCAAGAAATTGTGAAAGAAGTCAATTATAAAAATGCATGATAAATAAATACTAACCAATGTGCACTATAATGAGCCGCTTTTCTTTACCAGAAAGCCCCTTCAATCCAGTTGACAATCCTTCTCTGTGAGCTTCTCGTGTGGATTGAATGGTGAGATCTTTCCACACCTTATCTTTTGTATGACCTACAAAAAAAATGAAATTATAATAAAAGGGATATTGAAATATTTTAAGTTTGATAAAATCACTGATAAAGAGTTTAATTAGTATGTACATGGATGATTGTAGGACATTAGGCTTAGGCTTCTGCAATATTCAACTGTTTCCATCCATGTAACTGCAACTTTATATAATTATGACTTAACTTAATAATGAAAACATATAATGGATGAAGACAACATATGGCTGCTCCTCGTGGAACTCCTTATATATGCAGACTGATTTGTTATAAACTTAGATTATTAGCTTAAATTGATTATTGAAATAAATACTTTCTTTTAACCATGTTTCATCAGTGTAGTCAATTTTGCGCCCATCTTACTATTTCTTTTTTCTCTATCAGTGTGCTTTTTCTTGATCTTTTCAGACATTTGATTTTGAGTTTTTTTAGCAAATCATTTACTGTTTGTAATACTTTGTCCACTGTGGGCATTTCATTGTTGAAGAAAACATCGTGAACTTTTCTCCTGATAGCACTTAATTCAAAGCCGAGGAGTTGGTAAATTTTCTGCAATCTCTCAGGTCTTGCCACTGGTGAGATGGCACGGTGCTCAGTTTTATACTCTCTCAGCACTGTATAAACTGTTGAAGTACCTATGCCCGCTGTTTTGGCGGTTCTTGAAATTAACTCGGCATTATATGGGTGTTTCTCTTTAGGCCAAGTTTCTTCAACCAGCTTATAAATGTTAATTAATGTCGTCTTCTCGGCAGAGCTTAGAGCCCTTTTCTTTTAGCGCTTTTTCTGGGGCGATGAAAAAGTCATCTACGAGCTTGGACCTGGCTGGTCACTCATTGTAACACCAAAACAACAACAAAAACGTAACAATATATAACAGAAACTCAACAAAAACACTTAAAACCAATTACAAATAACAAAACGTATAGCGAAGCTAAAAAATTGCAATTAGTGCGAATAATACTCGTATGCTCAAACGAATTCAAACAAACGAGTGATTTTGAGTAATGGCGTCTGGGTTGCCAACAGTGTTTTCGAATTTCCGTGAAATCTACTGCGAAATTCCGTCAAAAACAATAATTTTCTTTGCCGGCCCTCAGGTTTTAGTGCCACGTATTAAATCAGATAGAAAGATTTTTTTACTTATAAAAAAAAGTTATAATGAAATCTGTGACAAGTTTTATCAACCGTTAACAAAGCATTTATACCGTCCATCGCTTACCTCACTCCGTTAGATTTTACGCGAAATCCATTGATTTGGCAACACCACTAAACATCGGCCATTTTCTTAATATCAGAGAAATAATACGACTAATTTAAAAAACAGTTAACTATTCGAATAGTGTAGGGTACTTAATGGTATTTTTCATTTGATGACATAATAAAAATATGTAAAAATGTTTACGATTTCTTCCAAAAAAGCAAGAAAGCTTTAGGGATGGCATAATTATCTACCATCACAACCCAATATAATTAAAAAGGTAAAAAATAATTACTTACACGTGATTTGAAATGTTTATTGATCATGTATTATCTTTTAAAGGTCTTTACAATTAGATATTATGAAAACTATGATAGATTTTTAGAGTAAATCTATTGAAAGTGTGAAATCGTGATTTATTCTGATGTGGGAACCCTAAAAATCAGCTGTTGTGGTTTGTTTACAAACATTATTTCTCTAAAGTGGCTAAGGTATAGGGACAGCTATTATTTAACGTTTTTTTTGTTCTGTTTCTATTATTTAAGCAAAGTATTAGATATTATATCTTATTGGTGTTAGTGATTTACTGCTGTTTTGGCAGTTTATTTATAAATTAAACACCTTTTAACAAGTTAGCACAAACATTTGTACGTGGAGTAAACCCAGCGCAATGGCATCCCAGCCGTACTGGCTGCTTTAAGAGATTCTGTGTAAACAAAATTTTTAAAAATAGGCCTACCTAATAAATAAGCCTAAATGTAAAGTTTATTTCTACACTGCCAAATAAAAACTAAAAATAACCAATTACGAGTTACTAAACACAATGATTGCATCAACGATTGAAACCACGGCTATCGGAAAATAAATAGCATGACAGCATCGTACAAAAAACCAACCAACAATTATTAACACGTGTGCGAATTCTCTGAATAATGTTACCAAATACGGCCGATAATCGTATTGCGTTCTTCTTAATCATTCATTAACGTTACGGCATTTGAACATAGCATTCCTTTCAAAGAATATGTAGCATGTACGGAACGTATGTTGAAGGTAAGCTGTTGTAGGAAGTTTCACAAATGTTAGCTCTTTTTTTAAACTAGTTACTCACTCTCACAGCATTCGTTTCCTATGTACTTTTAACATTTAGTATATTTATAATAATATACATAATATTATATAAGCCGTTCCAGACATTATCCGGAACAAACAGACAGACTATCGTATATACTTTCAGCATTAGTGAATTGTTAATTTTAAATTAAAAATTAAATTAAAATTTTTATTTATATGTATAAAATAGAAGCTACCTTTCCCGCACTAAAACGTATCTAATATATTGGCCCGAATAACCAGCTGCTATTACACCAAATTTCATAATAATCATATAAAATAATATTATGTGATCTGTTATATTACTAATAATTGTAAGGTTTTTATTTCGTTATTTTTTATAATTTGATTGTTAGCATAGCCAATAAATGTGCTTTTTTATACAGAAATTCTGAAAAATCATAAGATGAGCCTAATACTGTGCAGTAAAAGTCATTCAGGACAAAATTTTATCAGTCGATAAATAAAATGTCATCTGAAGCAGCTCTATCAGCTCAATCATTTGGCAGTTTCCATCATTATATACCTGTTAGATTGGCATGATTCGAGACGTGACCGCGACGTGTGATGAGCCGACGAGCAATATAACATTGCCGAATGATATCCATCAGACCAATATAGCATGCAGAAAAGTCAACATTGACCAAAGTGGTTTAGTCATTTTGTGTTCTAAAAATATACTTTCAATGTATTTAGGTATGGAAACTAAAAAAAGTTAGGTATACTAAATAAAAATACGAACGTGGCTAAGCTTTTTGTTTTGAATTTTTAAGAATTGAAAACACTATTGAATTAAAGTGTGTTCTGTCCACGATTTAACGATATGTAGTTTATATTTTTAGACTATAATAGAACACTTTCTATATATAATATTTCTAAAAACACTAAGTAGTAACATACATTAATATTCATAAATCTCAGTCCACCGGTTACGTGATTAAAATCTAGACGTGAGTCAGGTCACCTGCACGACCGACATTAAATTCAGTCAAGTTTTTTGTTAACATAAAAATAACGTATAATGGTGTATGTTTTAAAGTAATAATAGTACTATAATACACAGAGATTGCGCTAGCGATAAAGAATGTCGACGATTCATACAAAAACTTAGCGTAGGCTTAAAACAGAGCATTGCGTTTAAATAGAAATCTTGGTTTTTGTTGCAGCGATGTTAATACATATAATTATTATAAAAGCTTTACTCGCATTGCAGTACATTTTTAGTAATTATGATAAACGTACAAATGTGCACAAGGCATGAGAAACATCTTCGAATAACAGCCAACACTCCTATATTTATATTTAGAATTTTCATATCAATATTAACGAATGTCAATATTACTTAATTATCCGTTGAAAAATACCTTCTTATTAATACGAAAATATATAAATGTGAAAAATGAAAATAAAACACTAACAATTGAACACTTACGTACTTTCTTAATTGAACGAATTGAATTAACAATTGAAACTTTAATACTGAAAATTCCGCTTAATATAGAGCTCTCACTTTGGAAATGAGCGGTAGCTTAGGGCAATCAATAGAAGCTTTCCAAAGCTTCTTTTTAATAGTTATGATATAAAATATAATATAAAGATACCGTGATGTTCTTAAAGAAGCAGTAACAATCATTAGATTTAAATTGCGCCAAACGAAGAAGATGTCAGAAAAACTAGTTTCGTTCGATTTTTATTTCAACTTGAAGCAGAACGTTGTAATGGAGAGCAAAAAATACTACTTTATTTTAATGGACATCGTGACACTCGTTTCTTTTAACCAATATTATACTATGGTAAAGAACTGGATAAATGGACCGGATAGACTATAAAATTAATAAAAGATAATTTTATAATATTTTTTACGTATGATACGTATAATATATGTAAGTATACAACTGCTTTAGTGGTATAGTGCCTAGCATGTACGGTCGCACACCGAGATGTCCTGTTTTCGTTTTCGAGTCCCGGGTCGGGTCAAGTTTAGTTATTGAGTCTTTCTGTTTCGTAAGCCTCAGTAACAGCCGACAGTTGGGAAGTTGGCAGTTTTTCGCCTTCTTGCCTGGGAGAGCAAGTAAAGTCGTCGGGTCCTGCGTCCTGACTTTCACTGGTCGTGTCGAGCATTTATCCCACCGAAATATTAGAGTGATAAGGAAGAGAGAATGCACATAATATCTCCCGCGCTCTCAATGAGATTGGCCGCCGTGGCCGTAATCGGTCGGGAGGACATCATCATCATGTAATTATAAGTTCTAAAATTAAATAAAAATATATTATCACACAGACTTAAGACTTATCCAATAGTAGCTCTTGTTATCATTTTATCACCTACACACAAACTTGCTTTACAACATAATCGTTGTTTAGTGTTTACTTTAAAACAAAGTACAGTTCACGTTCTTGATGTTATTTTATCGAATACCGTTGAAACTCTATTGACGCGTTACGTCTTACGACGTAATTCAGCCGCAAATATTTGTATGCTTAGAACTGTTAACTAGAAACGTCCATGTTTATCTTAATGTAACAAGAATTAAATTTAAACACATTTAACATAAGATAATAACAATTTTCTATCTCATTATAATAATATTTATTATAATATATATTTTAAAAGAATAGTAGTAATAGTAGTTTATTGAATTACTTGTGGGTATTATTATTTATTATAGAAACCTAAAGGGCTACTAATAAAAAAATTCTTGATCTTTTAAACATCAAAAATATTTTTCTTTTATAAAAGATGTTTAAGTATTTTATAAAAGATATTCTTAATAAAGAATATTACGTTACATATATTCTTTACAATTATTCAAGCAAGTCTACTTTACAAGGACAGATTTTATAATTTTGACACCTAAAGCATTTAACCTTGCACTAAATTTCCGATCCAATTTTAGTTTTATTTTAGATTAAGGGTCACTTACTGATCACAAAAACACAAAATGCTGACAGATGAAGAAAAGTTTTCGGCCAATATCTCGGACACTAAGCACTTCAAGGCAAAAGTTATTCGAACCATTATTGTAGAGAATAAAATTTCGCATCTTTTATTCTTTGTAAACTTTTTGTAAAAATTACCTACTACCTAAAAATTAATTATGTTGTTAAAAATATATTGTAAATGTCTCCCTCGTACTGAGGGAGGCTCGTGCCCAGCAGTGGGACGTTAAAAAAAGGGCTGATGATGATTGTAAATATGATTAAATTTATAATGCCTTTAAAAAGTTGTTAACGGTTTGGATAAACGCCTTTGCCTTATGCGATAGGTACTATCCACTTTAGTCAAATTCACGCATATATTTATTCTTATCATTATCAAGTTCAAGAATTATGCTACCGTACGGGTTAAGGTAAATGACCGTTATACAAATGTTTGTATATTCAGTGGTTATTTTATCACCTGTGAGTTGCGACTCATGCTTAAGTGAGGTTTTGATTGAGCATCTGAGATGTTATGAGTCAATATTGATGTAAATTGCAGTGTTATTCACGAAGGTAAATTTTAATTGTAAACATAAAGTTCTGATTTAGATAAACATATTGACACAGGTTTGATAAAGTTTCAGTTGATTTGGTTGGCTTAGTAGCTAAGAAACGCGCAAGAGGTCCCACTTCGGTGGGTGGTGTGTCATCTGGGTTGCTCCTGGTACTTCTCTGGAGCAGAGTGAACTATGGAGCAACCCTCTTGGATCCTCCGACGCCCCATTAAGTCGGGTGAGGGCAGTTGGGTTTTAGTGGGAAGTATAACTGGCTTTAGGCCTGTTTTCTACAGGTAGTATGCGTTAATGCATTTCACAACTATAAAAAAAAAGTTTGATAAAGTTTTAGTAAAAAATAAAGGAGTACCTAATAAATGTAGAACAATAATTTATTTTCATTTTTAATACATTTGTTTCTGTAATAACTACACAATAACAATACATATCTTCAGTAAATTTAATCGCTCTTGATGAAATGATTTTTATTTTATTTAGGTGTTTAAACCATTTTTATCAAAATTCCTTAGACTATCTTATATCTTTTTAAAGACAATACCAAAAAAGTACCTCATAGGTTAATATTACTAAAATATTCTACGATTTGTTAACATAACTATACATGTACTCGTATGTTCAATACATAAAAAAATGACTACATTACAAGATTGGGGTACCAATTTATGTGTCATACATTATAATTAAGCTGATGGACAAACTAATTATTATTAGCACGAGTGTAGAGATAATACAATCTACTTTAGAAATGACATGAGGCAAAGTTGTAGACCAATTATAAAACTTTTTATTTTTGATTTCTAATGTATGTAACTACAAAGTTCCTCAGACATTATAATGTATTAAAATTAATACAGTAGCTATGTTGTTGGTACTGTACAAGGGACACAATGACTTTGTGAAATGAAATGAGCTATAAAATTGAGTTCTTAACGACAAACTAAGTAATTAATCAGAAAATTGCAGATTTAATAAATGCTTATACATTACCTACTTATAAGAAAAATACATTTATTATTTTTAATTCACTTTTTTTTTTTTTTTTAAAAAGGGGTTCGCTTAAAAACGAAGGGACGAAGCCGTGCGAAATGAAAGTGTTCTAGTTTCCAAATATATGAAACCTTGACTCTAATATCTATAATTCTAATAGTTAAACCAATTACGTTAATTATTGTCGTGCTTGTGCCATTTCTAATGATTTATGTTTATTCGCTCTGTGCGAAGCCGGTGGTGGGGAGAAACTGATTTACCGTCAGCGCTACCCGTGGCTATATCCGATACTACGGGGGGCTGTTTTTATGTTTCGAGTTAGCTAAATATACAAGTGAATTGTTATTTAAAATTTATTTAAATAAAATAACATAAAATGAGTCACAAAAGTTGTTGTGTTGTAAGTTGTAAGAATACAGGTAGAAAAAGTGCTTGTCATTTTTATAAATTTCCAACAGCAAGTTGGAAAATAAATCAGAGGAAAAAATGGATAGCCGCTGTTAGGAGACAAAAGTAAGTAGAATCATAACCTTACTATCCGTAATAATAAAAATCTTGAAAGGAGTAAAACTTAAAAAAATAGTAAGTTTAGAAAATGCTAGGAAATATTATTATTAATTAAAAAAAAAATTTTTTTTAAACATTTTTAAATTTAGCATAATTATATATTAAAAAATAAGATTGAATTTTTTTATTATAAACTTTTCATTAATTATTTAAGATTCATTTACTCTTTGCCACTTATTATATTAAACAAAAAGATTATCCATACCAATGATCATAAATTTTAAATATTAAATATTAAAATCTAAAAATAAAAATGATAAATTTTATCGATTAACAATTTTTCCCAGCTTTATTATTGAATTGTAATATGTTAATTTTAGTTAGCAAACATAATCTATTTTTTTTGTACTCAAAAACAATCAGCACTTTTAATTTGTAGAATTTTGAAACATAAAATATTTTGGTAATTTCGTTTAATCTAAATTTGCTATTAAAAAAAAATAATTGAATGTTTATTCAAGTTTTCTTATAATTTTAATTTTAAAAAAAACTTTTTCTATTTTCTTTTTATTTGATTTCAGTCTGATTTCAGTTAACCTACCTTTATGTGTGCTAACTTCTATGCTACTTTTTCGGTATTAACTATACTTACATTTTATTTTTTAATGCACAAGAACACTTTACATTAACAAATATTTATTATAAATATTCCCTTTAATTAAAAAAGCATTTTTTTATTTATCATTCGATATTATTATTACTGACAGCCATTCAATACTTAGTAAAATATATTACAATAGCCCCCTGTAGTTCAAACGTACCATGGCGCTGAAGTCGCGCACAGAGCGAATACTGAGATTATAAAGCGCGTACGTGTAATATACCTAAATAATTTGAATTAAAACAGACCGTCCTTCAACAGATTGGAGTACAGAATACAATATACTTATGTATATGTATTTGTGCATATAAAGCTGGATATTAACTTGGATTACTGTAAAGTAAGCTTAGTACCGAACCGCTAGGTTGTACTCAATCTACGCAATTTAAATTTTAACACAAAGCCGCAGTTATTAAATTATAAGCCAAGTTGAATATCGTCTTTAATAAAATCGATTTTATTATATACTAGTAGAACCCGCGGCTTCGCCCGCGCTAAATCTAGGGAAGAGCCTAAGCGAAGCGAGAAAATGGTTATTATGGTTATTATGAGTTATCCGTAAGAGATAGACATATGCCATCGTGGTCTTTTTTGTAGAACTTTTTAAGGTGTACAATACTGTAGTACATTATTTTTATCTATCTCGTAGAGTTTATCCAGCGTTCGCAATGTAAGCGCAAAAAATGAATATATTTACGACATCACATTAGAAACCTCTAAAATTATCAGTGTTTCTCTACTATATTATGCATGTATTATACATATAAACCTTCCTCTTGAATCACTCTATGTATTGAAAAAAACCGCATCAAAATCCGTAGAGTAGTTTTAAAGATTTAAGCATACATAGGGATATAGGGACAGAGAAAGCGACTTTGTTTTATACTATGTAGTGATAACTATTTTTTTAAATTAAAGAATATGTAAAGTAAAATTATAAGAAGTTAGTTTATTAAGCAATTTCAAAATATCGCCACTAATCCCTCCTCCCAAACTCTACATTGGGAAGATTAGTGTCTGATACATTGAAATATTAATCTTAATTTTATATAATTATAACCCTGGTAAAATTAACTGGAGCACCAAAAGCATTCATAAGTGCGTAATGGCAACTCGTTAACTGAGTTTAAAAAAGTTCTTTGTACTTCGGCCTCGCTACTATTGCTCAAATGTTTATCTTGGAGATCTCCAGTGCTATTGAAAATATTAAGTTTGTATAGAACGGAACATTCATGGTTTTTAAAAGGCTAATTTTGCTGTCATAGAACAGTGTTGAGTTTCATCAATTAGTTTAATAATGAGAAGTGACTTTTACAATTCATTATGTAGAATTTTTTGAATATTACTACTACGCGTTTGTTATAATTGTTACAGTAGGTATTGCTTAAGGGTCACGACTTCGAGAGTGATGCTAAAAGCGGATCCTTTCAATCTATTACCTACTTAATACCTGACGTGAATTGCCACTAAAATGAAAAGGAAACGGAGAACATTGACTTTTTTTATATCTCAATTTTGTATTAATATGCCATATTTTAAAAAAGTTTAGCCTATATCTATATTATCTTATACAGCTATCCGAATAAAAAAAATCTTTTTGTGTTGGATATTCCGTTTATCGAGGAAGGCTATAGGCTATAATAACATCACGCTACGGCCAATAGTAGCGGAGCATCAATGAAAAATGTTGCAAAAACTGGACAAAAATATGTATTTTGATTTTCAGCCTTTAGAACGCGAGCGAAGCCACGGGAAAGGCTAGTAGATTATAAAGCATTAAATATATTATATTATACGACAATACAATAAGTAAAATAGTGGAGTTTAATTTAATAACTAACAAACAATATTTATGTCTCACTCTTAACAATGAGAATAATTGCCATGTCTGCAGTCAGCTACTGTTTACGAGACATGTAACAAATAGAATTAAGTGCCACCAACATTATTTAAATGCAATATTTCAGCTAAAACTTTATAGCAATGAACAAATCGGCTTTTATTTGTATAATTAGGTATTATATATTTACAGAATAGACCTATATATATTTCCATCGTATGTGAAGATATCACTGTAAGCAAATTTATTATTTTATGAGCATAAATTATGTAAATGGAAATTGTGAAAGTCAAATAAAAATTGTAAGCAAGACTGAATTACCTAAACTAAAACTTAAAATATTGGCAATTCATATATAAAAATACCCATAGTTCCAACCCTGAGTACCAACTTTCCATTTATTTATCAACCACGGACGTATTACCTGTGAGTAAACATTATTTATAATATCTTATAAATACAGTAGTTTAAATATGAATCCTAACATTGTTAATGTTTCTCCACCTGTACAATGTTATAAGGAAACAACGAAGATCAATGAGTTTTTGGCACAATTTCAATTTAGTAGTGCTTCACTCAGTTATTTATATGGCATATTAGCAATTACAACGCATAAACTGCTTTAATAATACATATTATTATATTCAGTATTATTAAAAGAGCCCTCTGAAGTTCTAGGAATCAATATCCATTATTACTTTTCCTCACGTAGCGAATAAGCATAGGTGTAGGCAATATGCATAGATAGATCAATAGGTTTAGGTTATTAATATAATACGAAACACTAAAATCATGCTTTAGTAATGTTCTCATGCAAGTAAGCTCACTTCTGAACATTACCTTACCAAGATGACACTTTGTAGGATAAATAATTCTCAAGCCATCAATCAAAACGTCAGAGCAGACGCTTTATGATACAAAAAAACTAAGTAAAATAAAGCTAAACAGTATTGCAGAGGTCAGAATCAAAGGTGATTTCAAATGATGCTTACGTTCTGTAGTAATATATCAAAAGGTTCAATAGTCTGTAATATTAAGATGTTAAAAAAATTCACTATTATTGTTTAAAAACAGGCAAAGACAGGCACAACACCAGCAGTAGATTATTTATGAAATCTTGAAATGAAAAATAATTGATAAATCGAACCTATTAAATCAGGTAGTGATATGAAACGGCTCCTCTTAAGTTTTAATTGTAGTTCAAAATAACTTAAACTGAATTTACCAATATTATATAGTAATGTTCTCATAAATTATTTTGTTAAGTCAATCAAACATGACACGCTAAGAGAAAGGTCGGGTTAACGGCTTTCCAGGCTCATCGAAGCAGAAGATTTAGCACTGACTCTCTAATTTCGGGTTGTCACTAATAATTTCGTAAGGAAAAAGTACTATAGGTCCTTTGGATCGAATTAAAAGTTAAAAAAAAATTATGGTTACATTAAACTGCTAAGTTAAGCGCATACAAGGTATTCTATACTATTAAAGGAGCAATATTTGAATGTATGTAAAGGGAAACAGCTATAAAGATTTGAATGCAATTTTATGTTTATTTTACTTTTGAATGATACTTTCTTAGGTTTACGCGAATATTTAACATTATAAATGAAACTATCTTTTCAGATTTTGTCGCGGATTTATTATGATTTTTGGTTCCCGACGTTTCGAATACTTTACAGCAATCATGGTCACGGGAGAGACTTACTTTTTTTAAAGATATCTTATATCTAAAAAATAATAATTTTATACGCTTTCCATACGAACATCGATAAAAGCGCACAGTTACTCTCATATAATAAATAATATTAAAGGAACCTATTCAAAAAGTTGAATCGATTATATTGCGAAATATTTCAATATGGCATTTTATTACTTACATATTTCGTAGTGATAATTCTCTTAATATGGCGTAAAATACCAAATGTTATATACCTGAAAAAAAAAATAAGACATTAGAATTTAGAATAGACACAAGGTAAAATTAAAAGAATTCAAATAAAATTTATTCTACGCACGTAAGCACTTTTTACAACTTCTAAACTCCATTGCATTTAGAAATGGATAATTCATTAATATCATTTTTATAGATATAGATGCCTCATTACTCTATAGAAATTTCATTATATGTACGCATTTTTCGAAAATTAACATAACTAACTTAACAATGAACCTGGTGCATTTCTTTAAGCATCAATCTCAAATCGGCCTGAACGTAGCTATAACACATAATATAGCCATAACAACACAGTACATAGCAACAGTTATTTGGCAACAACAAACAACAATTGCTGTTGATTCTGGGGCATTCCATCACGCGTTAACCTGAAGCGTTTTGTCCACGACTTTGACAGCCAAATGACGAAAACAACTCGCTTCTAGGCCATTGAAATATTGGTTGGCTATTGTAGGCCTATCTACCACAATTGTACAATAAAAAATTTGATTATGTTTTTGTGGCGTTTTATATCCACTTGATTCCGTAAATTAATGTATAAGAAATATCATTTCTTCAGAATTTGTTGATATGTGCAAATATTGTTATCTATACTAATATTATAAAGAGGAAAGGTTTGTATGTAACGAATTGTCTCAAAAAGTACTGGACCGATTTTAAAAATTCTTTTATCATTTGAATGCTACATTATCACTGATTAATCTAGACTATTTTAATTGCAAGAAAAACATAAGGATCCCTACAAAAACTACAATAACAGGAGAGGAGGAGGGGTTCACACCGCACATAATATATGAAATAGGTAGCCGCGCGGCTCAGGAGTATAGTAATTTTGGAGATTTTACAACCCAGCGAGCGATCGAATGAAGTTTAGTAGCGATTAAAAAAAATGAACGCGGGCGAAGCCGCGCGTATTGCTAGTATTAGATAACTTAATAAGCCTTTAAGAATATGATTAAAAATAGTTTAAAAAATATTCAACTAAAAATTACTATTCTTAATAAGTTTAAATAAGAAGATTTAACAACAATTCAAATTGCTGCAATGTGGCAAACATAAATTGCACGGAAATTACAGGGTAACCCAGCAAAACCTCTCAATTGTGCCGGGGACAGCTGAGCAGGAACAGTCGACGGAGACAACAGCCCGCGGTGATCACACCGTTGTTACAAATAAGGTCAGAAACTTAATATTTATACAGAATAGAAACTGTAATAGTAAAATGTTCTATAAAACCGTTCAAAATAAATCGTACATATTATTCGATACTAAGATACGCAATGCTCATACTATACATTTGAGTATTAACATTTTTTTTTAATTTTAAATGTATTTTCGAGAAAGGTATTGACCATGATATCTGTAAAGCATTCGAAATGTCAGGAATAAAAATTAAAATAAATTCGCAAATGTTATTAAATTTAAATACAAGTAAGTTGTAACAACGTACCGGAAGTCGCAATCTTCCAAAGTTCCGAACAAGCAAATTGTGTTACCTTCCAGCTAGGTAGGTCCATCACATGGAAGAGTGAGCATGACGTTGTCCTATTTTTAAAGTTCCGTAGGCAAATGCCAAAGACAATATCCTTATAATAGGAGGCTATTTGACTGGTCTTTAGAAAGCGTCTCAAATTATTAAGTGGTGTTTCTTGAGCCCACAAAAAGTATCTATTCTGTATTAGTATACTTATACGCGTTTCTTTCAAAAATATCATTTATAAGGGTACAATTAAATTGTCTATTGTAAATAGGCTGTGGAAAGAATGACTCGATATTCATTGACAGGCACGTTTTTTGAGTGACTACTATGATCATTTTTGGTCACGTGGCCAACAGGAAAAAAGAAAGAATTTGTAGGAGGCATATGTATTTTGCATATTTTATTAATTATTTATAACTTCTAATTAGAATGTAACGCTCTTAAAACCCCGCAACCTATGCGGATGTCTGTAAATAATACAATATTTAACACATTGTCGAATAGTTTGTTCTACCCGCTACCGTGTCCATTTGTCCGTTTGTAGATATATAAGTCATTTTAATATTTTAAAAGTACAGAACCTTTCGTGTATTATTTAGTGCACACACACATAAGCAATTTACTTCATTATATAGTTAAACTCTTCAACTTCATTATTTAGTTAAGTTAGACGTTAAATAAAATATACATAAAGATGTAATCATATTTCTATCCAAATAGAAACGACGCGACGTATTGGTTGTTTTGAAAGACATTGTCAATTAAAAACTGTGACAGTGACGAACTAAAACTAAATAACATAACGGTATAATCCAGTCAACAATTATTAAATGCATAAAAAAGTTACGTACATAAACAATACCCGTCCGTAACATAGTCGTAAATGTCAGTTTCACAATAAAATCAGCCAGCTATCAAGAGGCGACGTGCTTAATTATGAGTTATTGAACGTATCGCACAAAGTACCTAAATAGATATTGCAAACAAATTACTAATTTATTACTACAATATTTACGGCATTTATGATAATCATACAAGATTTATAATATTTATTGCAATCTTACAGTATCATAAAGATGTGAATTTGTTTCTTAGATTCAAAGATTATCTTGCATTCAGGGGATCATCTCTAGAATTACTAGCTATTTTAAAATTTCTTCTTTTATAAGTACTATCGTATTGACGACACGTTTGGCGCAGTTTGTAGTTGCGCCAGCAGCAGCGGTCGCGGGTTTGAGTCCCGCTGGGGGCATTCATTTGTTAAACTCGGATGTTTGAGTCCAGTCATGGGTGTTTACATTTATAGTATGTATGTATTTAAACTTATATATGTAGTATATCAACTATCTGGTATCCGTAACACAAGCTTCCTTCGTAGCTTACCACAGAACAAGATAAAAAAGCTTTACTGTACCATTTATATGTTTGAAACAAATATTTTGCTAAATTTTAATCTTTAGATTTGACCTTGCTGTATTTAGTTCGTTGAGATGAATGACTCTACACACTGAGCTGCATTAGTCGTTCTGAATAACATCAGTGCGTGACACACGCTACTGACACATGGATGTTTTTATAATTTTTTAGTTAAGTATTGATGAAATGTTTCCTCTCCTGTTTCAAGGTAATGCTGTAATGGTTAAAGAAATTTAGATAAAGTAACTTTTCAAGTGTATCAAAATATTTTAAAATAATGAATATATTATTAGTATGTAGATTGTAGATATATAATTTATCAATATACTAAATGTCACCAATCTTCTGTCATTATTAATTAAAATCATATGTAGATACTGTATAACATTATGTACTTATGTAAATTACCAAGCTTTGAAAATCTAGGTAAATCTGGTCTGCAATAAAACCACATGGTCTCACAAAGTGTCAGCCAGAGCTAGTTATTATACAAAAATGTAAATGAGCACGAATAATGTATTGTGACGAACCCGTAAAATTGTCATCATTAGTATAATAAAATGAAAGAAACAAAATCAACTGAATATGTAATTCTACGAAAACACCACCTGTCAAAGTGTCTGATGTCATTGCTTGGCTTTGAAGTTCACTTGTAATTTAATTGTCAACTTTGAAAAAAATATTAAGTGGCCTCTGGGTTTTACTACACGTGGGAGGGACGGGAATAGTTGGCATATATCCGTATGTCTGGGACGAAAAAATAATCTCCTACCGTTATCGACGTTCGACGTATTGGTTAAAACTTTGTTATTTATTATCACATCATCATCATAGCACAAAATACATAAAATTTTTACGTTATAATTGCTCGCGACTTTACTCGCTTAGAAATTTAAGGTAAGCTTAGAAATTTAAGGTTCATTGCTCTATGTGTCACACACGTAGAGCAATGAAAACTTTAAAAATTAAATGTTAACAACGAAGTAATTAACAATAACAACTAAAATGTCAGAAATCGTTTTTTTCAGTATTATAAGATCAACGATATAAAGAATCGGGTATAATAAACGACACCGATAATTTTTTGTATTAATTATAATGCCTTACCTGGAAGTGTGTGGGCCGGAGTTAATTAAAGGATACGAAAGCAACCGTGAGAACTGTGCATATACATTCAAACCGTCCCTGACCTTGACTTGATACACCGTTTAAAATCTGGTAGCTAGAGACGTACAGAACTCGATTATCGATATTTAAAAATAATGAATAACTTTAATGAAGTTAAAGTAGCTTTGGATAATAATAAATACAATCGACGAATTTAGAAAAACAAATTAATATGAATTATTTTTTTAAACTGTTTAGTTCTAAACCGATTTGATTATTCATATAGTTTTATCAAGCGGATCAAGGCCATTTTATTAACGACGGCAATCTTAATTTATACGATTAAATTTCAATGTCTAGACAGTTTTGTTTAAATAAATGACTAAAATTATAAGTATCAAAACCACGGAATTGACAAATAACAATCCCACGAGTTTTATGAATATTCTATCATTTCACGATATCGTTTCCAAATCGGCTATATTCAAATTTATTAAATAACTATGAATTAATTTATAATAGTACGTTAATGTCGTAGGTATAAAATGTTTTTATTTTTACAATATTTGTCACAAATTAAACTTAAAATTAAGTAAATATATTTTTTTTACGAAACCTGAATATAATTTATTAGGGACCGGATCCCATCACTATTTAGAAATGCAAAATTGCAAGACAAAATTATAAAACTGGATCATCGGTTTAAGCAAAATAAAAAACGTAAAATGCAGTCGGGATTGTGTAAGGTTTCGAGCGAATTCAACGGGAAAGTTACCCCCGCGGTTGGTTTCACAGTTTTGTAAGGTCGTTGACACGACATTAATTAGTCATAATTTTCTCTTACAACTTTTGCAATACCATCGTTGTTTTTATCTTTTGACCTTTAATACGTCTATATAAAAAGATAAATTGACAAAGGATGTTTGTAGTAACTAATATGTATCTTGTACTATAAGGTTTAAAGACATTTATTTAAAACTATCAAACCCAGTCAGCTTCGCTGGCCGTAAGTAAAAAAATTAAACGGTTTTTATAATTTACTAATAAAATAAAAGTAGTCTTAGTTACTCCTTATATACCTATAACATTAGCTATCTGCGAGTGAAAGTGCTGTCAAATCGGTCCAGCCGTTTCAGAGATTCGCCGAAACAAACAGACAAAAATAAAAAAAAAAATATGCTAGTACCGTACATTATATATTTTCATCTTCATTAAGTGAAAAGCTGTTAATTTGAATTTAAAACTTTTATTTTTAATATGTACTGAATATATCAATTTAAAATGTAAATCATTAACACAGATAATGCTCAGCATACTAATAACATGCTAACTAATAAGTACGGACCTCACGTATGATATTAACATACAACAATTAATTATTGTTGTTAATTTTTAAGCAGTTAATTTGAATGTGTATTTTTATTTATAGCACGTTCCAAGGTTAACATTTATTTATGGTCACTAAAATTTTATTAATGTAACTAAAACGTTATAGGAAATGGCATAACAAATCGCATGAATATGCGGCGGCGATAAGTGACTCAATATAAAATGTTTAAGCTAAGCTGTTAAATGTGAAGAGAAATTTTTAAATTGTATGTACATAGGTATTATATACACGCTATATCACATAAAATATAGACCTAATTTACTGAAAAGTCCCCTGTTTCCATTTTAATCGCAATATAATTGAGTGATTAAATATATTATCAAAATAATGGTTAGAATGTAGGTTTTGAAATCATTTAAATAGGTATATTTAACTAATAGCGTGTCCGCAATTTAAAAGTACAATTTGAGTGCTGGTATTTTCTAATTTGAACTCAAATCTGTTGCTGAGAGATACGAATCTTTTCTACTCGACATTGGCGAAGTAATTTGTGCCCAAATAGCACGCCTAGAAGCCACAGAATAAAGAACATGAAACATGATACGAATCTTTTCTGTTACTTAATTAAACAATTAATGGTTAATTTAACAAAAACTTCAAGCCGTCTGTTAACCGAATATAAAATTTTATGACACATTATTACAAAAGTTAAATCTCTTACGAAATAATTTCATTCATTAAAATATTATCGACGAATCTCATAATCTTTAATTCAATTAAAAATGAATCTTAATGGGTAGTTATTATTATTATAAGTATAAAATAGTATTTTAATAACCTTCGATTCTTAAAAAGTAACAATAAAATTATTTTTTATATGTACATATTAAAATTTAAAATGTCATGGATACAATAACAAGAACATAAAAATTATATAAATAAAAATAATAGCATCCAAATTTTATCAAAATTCATTGAACGATGCGCTTTAATTCTAACTATAGGACTAATGTAATTCAATAATAGGTATGTACTTAAAAGTTATCTACATAATATATGAATTGCTGTTCGTTAG
Organism: Boloria selene; assembly: GCA_905231865.2. Taxonomy (NCBI): domain Eukaryota; kingdom Metazoa; phylum Arthropoda; class Insecta; order Lepidoptera; family Nymphalidae; genus Boloria; species Boloria selene. The sequence continues at coordinate 3,031,885 of HG993135.1, read as the reverse complement.
GCTCGCTAAAACTCAAAAAAGACTGGATCGATTTGAATAATTCTTTTCTTCTTTTATTGGGAGTGTATCAGCGGTTGTTAAAGTAAAAAAAATAGAGAAAATTGTTAGGGGATCATTAACTTAGTAGTTTTAACTTGGTAGTTTTAAAAAAATAAATAAATGAACAGTGCAGTCATCTCTGAATGAAAACAATGCCAGTTCACGATTCACAACCGGATTGGAACAGTCGAACATTCGATTTGTTGTCCCATTGTGACGTCAATTGGCAAAGGTTCTTGTGTTGCGTAAAGTTTAGCTAAAAAAGGAATGATAGAAGCTGAAATACTTCAAGATCGTAGTACACAAAGAATAAATTTGTAATATGAAAACTTTAAAGAAAAATAGATTAAGGTCTCACATCAAAAAGATTGTAACAACAAACATAACAAGTTTGGTATTTCAGAGACTTCTCAATAATTAAATAAAGTTCAAGTATCATAAAACCATTTACGGGTGACGACTGTAAAATTGCTTAATTTTATTTGAAGTAAGTGGATAATAAAAATTGTGATAAAAATGCCAATCTATTAAATAGTCAACTAAATTACTTACTAGTAAAAAAGTAAATTGAGTTCAAAAAGAAGTGTCATCCATATAACGAATACCTTTTTATATTTTGTTTGTTTATATTAACTCCTTCAAACATTTTCTAATTGCTGCTATAAAAATAACTTAAAGTAATCGCTGATAGTAAAAGAACCACACTAATGTTCATTTATAATAATAATAATAATAGCCTTTATTTCAGATCAACTTAACCTAATAACAATATTTTGCAACAAACTTAAACCTAAAGCAAAATCGAATTCAAATTAAATCAAATCTTATTCTAGTATTTGCTGTTTTTTGATCTTTTGCAGATCTGTTTGCCAATCGGCAAAGGCCTCCTCCAACCTCTTCCACTCTGATCTTTCTAGAGCCACTCTGTGCCACGTCACTCCTGCCACTTCTCTGATATCGTCGTCCCATCTTTTCTGTGGTCTGCCTCTTTTTCTTTTACCTTCTCTGGGATACCACATTGTCACCTTCTTACTCCATTTGTTGAAACCTCTTGTTGTATGCCCTGCCCATCTCCATTTGAGTCTTTTAATTTTCTGTACTACATCTGTGGTTCTTGTTTTATTTCTAATGATACAATTTTTCAGTCTGTCTGATCTTTTGATATTTAACATGCTTCTCTCCATAGTATATTGGCAAGTTGCTAATCTGTTTGTCATTTCCCGAGTTAGGGTCCACGATTGGCAGCCATACGTAAGGACGGGTAGTATGCAGGTGTTAAATAGTTTACTTTTGATGTTTATATGCAGTTGTTTGTCTTTCATTACTTCCTTCAAACTCCAGTATCTTTTCCAGCTGTTCGTGATTCGTCTGTTCACTTCCTGGCGCATAGGTTCTTTTTGGGTTATGAGTTGTCCCAGATATATATATTCATCAGTGTAATTGACTTCAGTGTTTTTTATCTGTATCGTAGTTTTCTCTCCATTTGTCATCATTCTTGTCTTTTCTGGGTTAAGTTTTAGTCCTACTCTCTCACTTTCTATCGCCAGGTCGTCTATCATTCTGGTGATGGCTTCGGGTGTTTTGGCGAATAGTACTATGTCATCAGCGAATCTTAAGTGCGTCAGTGATGTACCGTCTATATTGATTCCAAGACTTTCCCAGTTGAGTTTTCTAAAAATTGATTCCAGTACAGCCGAGAATAGCTTTGGGGATAAGGGATCCCCCTGTCTAACACCTTTTCGAACTTTGAATGGCTGGCTTTTCTTTTCTAACTGAATTTTGGCTGTACTATGACTGTAAACATTTTTTATTAATCTAATATATTTAAGTTCAATCCCTTGGTCCACTAATGCTTCCCATATGCTTTTATGCAGAAGAGAATCGAATGCTTTGCTGTAATCAATAAACGACATGTAATAAATTAGCTGGTATTCGTTGTATTTCTCAACCACTTGACGAACTACATGGATATGGTCTATTACCGAGTAATTCTTACGAAATCCCGCCTGCTCGATGGGTTGGTGTTCGTCTAGCGTTCTTTCAATACGTTTTAAAATGATTTTAGCGAAGATTTTATAGATGTTTGACATAAGACTGATGGGGCGATAGTTTCCTATTTCATGTTTATCTCCTTTTTTATACAACAGGATAATGTTAGATTCTGTCCATTGCTGAGGAATTATTTCGGTGTTTATGATATTGTTAAACATATCTGTAAGGACAGGTGCTAACACTTCCTTTCCTCGTCTTAGGATGTCATTGCTTATGCCGTCAGGACCGGGTGCCTTATCTACCTTTTGAGTATCAATAGCTTTCTCGACTTCAGCTTGAAGGATATTAGGAATATTTGAAATACCCGACAAATCAATTTCGTTTTCTGTTGCGTTACTTTCATAGAGTCTTTTGTAATAAGATGTTGCTATATCCAGTATTTCTGCTCTATTATGATTCCATTTTCCGCTCTCATTTTTCATTTTAACAATCCAATCCTTTGTATTTCTCAACTCTCTGTAAGCCTTTATAACTCCACCCGTTTTGCTTATATTTTTTTCTATAATTTCCATTCTGTTTTGTTGTCTATCCTTTCTTATGCTATCTGTAATTTGTTTACTAATTTGTGTTAAATGTTTTCTTCTGTCCTGTATATCTTTAGTGCTAATTAAATGTTTTCTCGTTTCTAATAATTTTGTGGTATTTGTAGTTAGCCATTCTTTCGGTTCAGTTTTAGTATTTGCAAATAGTTGTATTTGGGTTTTTATGGTATTTTCAATCCAATTGTATCTATCTTGTGTTCCTAGTTCTTTTGTTTTAGATTCATAGTATGTAAATTTCTCTCTAATAAATACATAATGTTCATTTATGTATTTATAATATATATTCTTGTTACGTTGTTTAAAGCATTATAATTATTGATTATTACAGTTCTTGCGATCATGTAATACGATATACTTCAACTCGATCGTACAGAAATGGACTTTTTCTTTCTGTAAACACAACTTCTTGGTAAAATAAAGATATCTTTTAAATGTCATGCTTAAAAATTGCCAGCATTTAAAATATTTATGAAATCTACTGCAATATTCTTATTGAAATGTAAGTTTTATTGTAATGTCGAACTTGACTTTGACCTGTTAGATCCGCAGCGATAAAAGCTCAAAGTAAGTTACATTCACTTACTGTCATCGGGTCTTAAAAGCTAAATAAAGCTTTAAACACAAATAAAATAGTACAAAATTGCTAGTAATAATGCGTTTAAAATTTGATTCTTAACCATAGGCAATAAAAGTCAATAATATTAAGTACATTTATATTTCTACTAAAATGGCTACCTAAAATATAGATAAGCACTTAAGCCTTTAAGGTCATATGTGCGACAGCCCACTATTTTTAAATATGAACATTCTTAGTAGCTTTGTTGCAAGTACGTTGTGACACCTTTAACTCTAAAACAGTCTTGTAATATTTATTTACCTGCATAAATTTTGTAGAGCGACTCCAACAATCCCTGCATCATTTTTGAGGCTTTTGGATTCACTAAATAGCACTAAGTAATTGCTGCAATTTAAGCCTATTAACCTGGTTATTTGATCAGAATGAACATCATTACTTCATTATATGTTTCATAATGTGAAGTGTTCATTAATCAAACTAAATTTAACGCCAGTGTGTACCTATGATTATCTGTGAAAAACAAGTTTTATATATATGGAAGAAGAGGTCTACCCAGTAAATTATTTATATAAAATTAAACCCTAAACATTAAATAAAATATATAGAAAAGCTTTCTTTTACAATATGCGGGAGTTGAATGACCTTCGATTGGACGAGACGGTGGCCAAATTGAAGTAACGGTATCAGCAGCTGGATCGTTATCATCAATCAGATTTGCGTAACTATCTGTTAGCAATTACCTTGTACACTTTTACAAACCACTGGGTATGAAGAATGCGATGTTAGAAAAAAGATGAAGACGAAAAAACATTACAAATTGACTAAGATAAATGAATAGAAGATTATGGGGTATTGCATAAATTTTAGAAATAATAATATGCAAAGGTTATAAGCATCGTTAAAACCTTACAACAACGCCTTCTATGGTTACACACTACCTAATCTACTGACCAATATAATGTGTTAAGCATATAATTAATGTTTGACTACGCCTAATAAAAATGTAGGCGAATACCACTGATGGTCTTAAATTGAATTCATGGTATTTTAAAACATTAAAGTTAAGGCTTACTTTCCATTGTATAAGATTCTCCTCGTAAAACAGATTTTGTTATGATACGGATGAAGCAACATATTTATTTGAATAATGGGTGTAGGCGTGCGTAGTAATATGAATTCAACATAAAAAGCCTATGCAAAACCAGAAGTCATGTGAATTGACAGTAAATTTTTACCGATTCGATACGAGAGAAGAAACATCTGTTTGAATGTAAATTTATATAATGAATGTATGTGTACGGTACGGAAGACAGCATTAGTGACATACTTGGCCGTCTCGATGTATTTATGGGTATCTATTTGCCTTACCGTCTTTTAACTTAGATAATATAGATAAATAAAAATTAATTCAAAAGACACGATGGTACATTATTCATTATACTGCTTTAAATTTTTGTTAAAATTGGAAACACTCGTGACAACCGTTAATTTATTATAATGGGAAAACTTTACAAAAATATTAAAAAGTGACAAATTTGTGACAATAAAGGTGAAGTGTAATTAAATCTGAGTTGGAAGGAGACATATTTGTCAAACTCCTGAAAATTGGCGTCACCTAAAACAATACTGTCCATAGAAAAAATATAATTGCTATTCACTAAAACACTATAACACTTTCACAATCACTTAAAATGTCTGCTCATATAGCTCATAAGCGAACAGTTCCATTCAGTTGCACATTCAAATCCTTAACGCGATAATGGATAGAACATCGATATAAACCATTGTCGGAGTCGATCCCGTCGGGCGTCCATCATGGCTAGCGCGCCCGCGCCGTCCGCGGCCTGCTACACCGCCGCCGCCACTGGCGAACCGGGATTATTTATAAATTCACACAGACAGGGGGTCGTAGAATTCGCTCAACGTGTGGTATGCCAATGTTCATGACTGCATCAGGTCGCACCGGAAACAGAAATTAACGCTATCCCAGATGACTCATTTGGTCCATCGCTAGTAATGACACCTATATTTTAAACGTTTTTTTCCACCCAATAGACTTGACGTAAAATAGTCAAACTATGTGTGAATTAGGAAGCTCATCACTCACATACTTAAATGGAATTAGTTATTAAGCTATAGCTCAAATTGAAAAAAACTATAAGGGTGAATATATGCTATTTGAATTCCAATGGTTCATAGACAAAATGTATGTTAAACTTATTAAATTATTGTTTCTGTATGCTTAAACTATAAAGAATATGGTCTTTTATTTAGCCCACAATGTGTATTCACGATAATTGTTTAATTTAAGGCATTAATAGTTTAAAATAGTTATAAATGTATACTCCTCTGGCCTTCCCCATACTAGATAATAATGATTTTATAGCCAGGTACTTTAAATAGGTATGCCATTATGTTTTTTTTTAAATATGATCATATGCTTTTATAATCATTAAAACATATTTTATCAAAATACACTGTAAAAATATTTATTAATATAACAAAAAATTAACTTAATTTCATGTCATGTTACAATTATGTCACTTCATCTGGCGAAACTCAAAGAAATAAAATTTGACTTAAAACCGCAAAGGTATGTTTTTGTCCTTGAGCTATGCGTGAACAACGGTGTGAAGTTGGAAGCAAGCTAACGACGTTGAGCAAAACTCCAATAATATTGCGTCAGTTTGCGATTCACTGTAGGAAAGCGTGTTTGTGCCAGTCGTTGGAGTATTTCCTCAGGTATGTCTATATTTTTGTATTTTATCGTTACGAAATTGTATATTTGCACAATGCAATGTTTATTGTGTGTAGATGTCATGTATTACGTTAAACTATAGTCAGAAAAGCGAGTGGTGTAGTTTTTGTAGGTTATGTGCGGTTTTGTCACTTCTCTGGCGTCACTTCTCTGGCAGATTTCATGCCAGAGGAAATACATATGCGCCAGAGAAGTGACGAATTATTTTTTTCGTTAATATTTAATGTTTTTTAGGCTTCATTTCATTTGTTCTAGATACTCGAATATAATCAGACATCATGGCGAATGTTAAAAAGAAACAAACAAGGGAAGAGAGGTTAGAAAAAAAGCGTCAAGCTGAAAAATTACGCTACCAAAGAATAAAAAACGATCCAGTTAAAAATGCTGAATTAAAAGAAAAAGAAAAGCAGCAATATAGAAAGAAAAAAGAAAAGGGACAAATTAAGAGCATAAATGATATGACTGAAAGGGAACAAAGGGCTGTTAGAAAAATATGGAGAGAGAACACTAAAAAGCATAGAGATCGCGTAAAGCTACAATCTACCAGAAACTATCCAATAACACCACCTGAGTCTGATAATGAAGACCAACCTCCACTTCCACAAAACAATATCGCTCTGGCTGCTAAAAGGCGATCAGAAATTCAGCGGAAACTACGAAATCAACTTATAAAAAAACAAAAATATGAAATTAAACAGTTACGTCAAAAGGTACGTGACTGTCAAAAGAAACTACGGCGCATCGGAAAGCAGAAAATGACTCCAAACTCAAAAGTGGCCGATCTTTTACAGAATAATAGTAAAGAGAATGTAGAAGAGGTGAAGAAAAAATTATTATTTAGTGAGGTGATCCAAAATCAACTCAAAGAAAATATAAATTTGACAACGAATGATAATGAAAAGAAGATATTTAAAAAAGTATTAAGTGGCAAAATAGTCAAGAAGTATAAAGTGTTAAACCAAATTAATATGAAACCTATAAGACAGTCATCTACTGCAAATAAAAGTTTGTTAGATATGACACGGAAGACCAGAAACGATAAAACGAATTCGAAGTTAGAGAAAAAAGTCGCAGAGTTTTTTGAAGAAGATTGCAATAGCAGATTATGTCCAGGTAAAAAAGATAGCATTACAAAAGGTAAAATAAAAAGGCAGAAGAGATTGTTACAGGACACCATGAAAAATCTACACACCAAGTTTATAAAAACAAAAAATATAAAGTTAAGTTACACACTGTTTTGCCGCCTACGACCTTTTTGGGTTGTAACCCCAAACATCCACCAAAGAGAAACTTGTTTGTGTGTAACTCATGCAAACATGGAGCTAACTTTGGCTTCCCTAAAACAGGCAGGTATCATAGATTTTCTTAACTATCAGAAGTTGCTTAATTATTTATGTTGCGACCGATACAATGAAAAATGTCTTATGCGAGAATGTCTTAACTGCAAATCACGTTCCATATGTTATCGTGAGTTCGACAATTCTGTTTTGATCAAATACTCTTCATGGCAATGTATTGCAGAGGACATTTTAGATACTAAAACCCAGAAAAAACGCAGGGTTCGAAAATATAAAAAAATAACATTAAACTGTGCTCCAAAAGACATTGTGATGAAACTTGAAGAAAATCTTGATATTTTTTTAAAGCATGAAGCAAATATAGTGCATCAATATGAAACCATTAAAAGTCTAAAAGATAACTTAACTGAAAAAGATGCTGTGATTCAAATGGATTTTTCCGAAAATTATAATACAAAATATTCTTCAGAAGTTCAATCATTCCATTTTGGTGGGTCACGTACGCAAATAAGTTTGCATACTGTGGTCTTATATACCAAGGGAGAAACAAAATGTTTCGCCACAATGTCAGAAAACCTAAACCATAATGTACCTGTAATCTGGGCTCATTTAAAACCTGTCATGAAACTCCTTCCGTCCTCGGTAGAAAACGTTCATTTCTTAAGCGATGGTCCTGTTACTCAGTACCGTAACAAAGATATGTTTTTTTACTTACTTTGTAAATTGACTGAAACCTATCCGAATATTTATGATTTTACCTGGAACTATCATGAAGCCGGTCATGGTAAAGGAGCTCCAGATGGTATCGGAGGGACATGTAAACGAACTGCTGACAAAATTGTAGCTTTAGGAACTGACATTGCTACGATTGACGACTTTGCTACGGAATTAAACAAATCTTGTCCTGGCATTAAAATTTTTGTGATACCCGAAGAAGAAATTGTTTTTCAAAAGAAGATAATGGAAGATAATCGACCAAACATCAAACCTTTTACTGGTACACTAAAAGTACATCAAGTACGAGGAAACTATCTCAGCAATAATTTATACATGAAGAGCCTCAGCTGCTTTTGTAGCAATTTTTGTCCTCACTTTCACTTAGGCGACATTAAATACCCCCAAAATAAGAAAAACAAATTTGATGTTGATGCAGTATACACCGATTCTGAGGAAGATGTGCAAAACCAAATGGTTGCACAAACATCTACTCATGTGATTAATACTATAAACAATGCAGACATTGCTATGACTGTCAAGAACGGAGATTTTGTACTTGTGGAATATAATATTAATAATAAAAAATATAGATATGCTGGCGTTTGTTCGTCAGATTTTGATGAAGAAGAAGGAGAGATCAGGGTTACTTTTTTAAAGATCTCCAATGAAGATGGTACTCTTTTTAGAATAAATGACAATGACATGTCTGATGTTAAATGGGAACAGATCTTGACCATATTACCAGTGCCAAATATACGTATGAAGGGTAACAGAGTATTCTACAAGTTTCCAAAGCCAGTTGATGTATTTGAAAAGTAAATTGTTATTTGTTGTTTAGTATTGAAGTAAAAAATATTTAGTTTCGTAGAAATTATTGATTCTGTTCTTTGCAAGAAATGAAAGTTTTCATTTATACTGTGCACTGATAATTTTTAAGTTTATTTGTTTAAATAGCTTCGAGACTGATAGATGTATCATTAGATAGTACTATTTTTTTTTTGTTATAATTTTATTCAGATTGTTTAAATAGCTTCGAGACTGATAGATGTATCATTAGATAGTACTATTTTTTTTTGTTATAATTTTATTCAGATTGTTTAAATAGCTTCGAGACTGATAGATGTATCATTAGATAGTACTATATATTTTTGTTATAATTTTATTCAGATTAAAGCGCCTTAAACGTGGCTTTTAAGTTTTTGAACGTTTTATAATTAAAAACTATAAAACAATATGTACTGTGACTTTCATCTCAGATGAGACTGATAAGCAGAAAATATTAATTCTATTATTTGATACGGGTTATTGAAATTCAAGCCTTAACAAACCATTAATATTAAAAATAAGGTTGCATTTAGAAACTGTGAAGACTGAATGTATCTTGTATATTAAAAAATATCCAAATACTATAATTTATAAATGTTTTAGTTAATATAAGTCCCCTTTCTTAGTTTATTAGTTCCTAATAATCAATGGCCTGTCACTTCCCTGCCTTCATTTGTCACAACTCTGCCAATGGTGTCACTCCCCTGGTAACACATTTTCCTCTGGTGCTTATAAAATTAAAAAAAATGGAAAAATCTTCTGGCCCTCTTCATTACAAATTTAAAAATAGTGTCAAATAGAGAAATTATCAATATTGAATGGAACAGATTACATTTCCTTGAGGGACACAAAAAAATCAAATAACATATATTCACCCATATGGTATACAGATTGTGGATAATTATTATGTTTAAAAGATTTACCGATATTCGCTTTGAAAACGTAACATTTCATATAAAGATATAAAAATGTCCCTCACAGTTCCGCCCACATAAAGCAAGTGTTTGATATTAGGTCCTATATCGTTCTCATCGACAAGTGTCGTCGCATCAGCTAAGAGGTGGGCGCAACTTCAATAACACTACTGATGACATTTTAGAAATAAAATACCTAAATTATACATGTATACAACTAAAATATGAAATAAAAACTAAGCTTTGACGGTAATAAGATATATTTAAGAGCTTTATCAACAACACACGATGACCAACCTGAAAATAACTTTTTCTAATATTATTAATGCAAAAATATTTTTTGTTCTTGTAACTCGCAGAAATCTAATCGGCATTGACATGGTCCCGCGGAATATTAGATTGTTGCAAAACGTTATTTCTCGGGTTACTAGATATCCTTAGTATTGCATACAGTTACAACTAATGTAAAATTCAGGTCTTGCCAACTTCCTGTTGTATTAAGATATGATCACTTAACCACTATTGCCTAATAAGTTAGGTGGTCTATTGATAATAAAATAAAAATTAAAATATTTTAACCGGTTTTTGTTTAATATCTATGCAACTCTAATGTTGTAACAATGTCACAGGCGCCCCTTTTTAATACGTGCGAGTATGTTGTTCCTTAACATATTTTGTTGGATTTTAGAAACGTTTATTTCAGAAGCTTTTAGTGAATATGACAGCTGATATTTTGTAACAATCAGGTACGTTTTGAATCATCTTTCTACAACAATAGATTTGGCTCTTGGCGCCGTTTGAAATTTATAGCTTCTTAACAATTGCTATCTAAAATTAAACAATGAGTGCAAAATACTTTGAACAATACATACACAATTTCATTTAATTGACTGTAGCAATGTCTTACAAATCTTGTTAAATACAATCATATAATATTATATAAACAACAAAATGCAAGAAAAAATCTATTAATAGTAAGAAACTTGACGATTTTTAGTGCGTAACAAAAGGGAAAAAAGGAATGATTTTTTTGAAATTTGAAATTGACAACAATTTAAAAACGACGAAATTAGTCTAACTAATAAGATAATAATACTTCTAAGTAAACTCAGCTTTTGGACGACGGAGACAGTCTAATTAAAGAAAATTAAGAGGTGTTAAATTTTGGCACAAACCTTGGTCTACATTTTGCAAAAAAATCCCACGTAGCAGACTTTTTTTCCAACTGTCTACATTCATTTGACTTATAGATTTTTTTTAAAGAAACTGACATATGAATATGTATTTTATATTTTCATGTATTCTGGTCACAAACCCAACGATAGTTGAGTTGTGTGTTCTGACGTTGGTTCTTTGTAAATTTTATTACTCATAAAGAATTCTGAAATTCTCTTGCGTCGGTATGAAAACTCGTATTTTAAGAATACAAGCAACGTTGTACAGATTATAAATTATATTGTTGATCTTGAAACTATGCGGAGCCTAAGAGTTCAACGAATAGTAAGATTACATGAGATATAGCAGGCGTATCTTTCTTTTCAGGGTATAATCTAACCTCGAACGAGTTACAACGTTGCTTTGTTTATTCGTTCCACCATTGTAATGCGCAGGTGTGATAATTTATAGGCAGTTTTATTTTCTCCTATGTGGTGTATGTAGTCTTACACCGTCAGACGCATGTGTTTACTCTGATTTGTTTACGAGAGTTACAAAGAGAAAACATCAATTCTAATGCGATGTTTTAAACATATTTATTTTACCTACATCGACGAACAAGTTAACATTATTAGAATTTTTTTAAGCATCATATTTTATCCACAGGCCACAATCTTTTAGCGTACCTACCTACTAGGATTTTTTTTGTATATCCTAATTATATACTCAACGTATGTTGACCTGATTTAAAATAAAAAAATGCTAAGGCAATTAGTTGCTGTACGCAGTAAAGATATTATAACTTGAGTTTTTAAAAAACCTGCCAGCATAAACAACTACTATAAATAATGTCACTACAAACTGTTAGTAGAAAAAATCTTCATATATCATTGTTATGTATCAAATTAGAGCATGTGGAAACGAGGTATAAGGTCCAAGGTTTTATTTCATTTAATAATGGTATAATCGCTTTTGCAATTTCCTGCGTTACTTCACACTGTTCTCAAATATTTGTAGTTTCTGTGAACTTCTAGTTTTACGTAGAACATTAGGGTCATATCAATTGTCTCTATCTGCGTATCAGGATGTATTCAGTTAGCACTATGTTTTTGCAATCTTCACATTATTATATTTGTACTAAACTTCTCTTAATGTTCTTATGGAATACCAATCCTTTAATGCTATGTTGGTATACTTGTGCAATACTTTGATAATTACCCTTTTAGGAGTAATAAAAAATAAACGGATGATCCTACTTATAAGTATTAAATTATATCTGTAGCTCTTGAGTATAAGACCAAATTTCAAACATTTTTATATATTTTTCATTACTTTTAAGTTTAGCGACGCCAGCTACCGATGTTTGTATAAGGTTCCATACCTACTCTAATTATAAAGATGAATTTCTACATGATGTTTAATGTATATTTACACAGATGTATTAAGAAAGTAAAATATTTAACATAGAAAATACCTCGTAGTAAAAATGTATATAGAGCTTGGTTCATGCTTGATTATAACTACCTACCTATTAATACATACAATTGCTTTTTCAACTAATTGTAAATAATAAAAATGTTTATAGCTCACTATATTAGACCTAACAATCATTTCAAAATAGAATATGGAGCCGACGATATAATTATGTATAGTAGCTCAAAGGATAAGGGCATTCCACCCAGCTTTGAGTGTTATGCGGTTACAATGGGTACTAGGCGACTCTTTATTGCCCATGAACGGTCAGTCGTAAACAATTCTAAATAAACGCGCCTTTGGCCTGCCAGGAATGGAGTTATAACATTATCAGATACAATTTGAACAAATATTCAACATGGTGTAGTTCATTGAAGTATAAAAAATGTCGTCCTTCTCAAACTTGCAACATTTTATTAACAGAAGAGGGAGATAGCGACTGACAGATAATGCACTAAAACTTGTTTGCGGACTGTTATCTCACTGGGTCAGAGATAAAAAGGGCGAGGTAAATATAACATATCTCAAGTTAAGGTAGTTCATAAAATTTTCGATATAAAAATATGTATTTCTTTTTCATTTATAATATGCAACTTATTTTCTCTTATAGATGCGAAATGAATTACGTTGCTGTTTAAGAATTGAAAGGTCTCATGGACATCATACTCTTCGTCAGATATTTTCTTAATAATAATATTAAATTAGCAAAATCTTGTACTAAAGATATTCATTGACAAATAACATAAAATTAAAGGCAATTTAATTTTAAGTACAGGTAAATATTTTTATGGTGCTCATTATTCGTTTCATGTCACGTTTAAGTGCTTTTTGATTTTAATCAATATAAATTAACATTAATTAAATGTAATGAACATTCACTCTTTTTGTCGTAAAACAATATTTTATACAATCCCATTTATTACTTTTTATGTAGGTCAAGATTTGCAAAACCTACGTATAACTCAATCACGTTTAAGTTTTAAGTTTAAAATACATTTTAAGTTAAACACTAATGTCGTGCATTCATTAATAATAATGTAGAGATATGTTTTATCAAGGATTTATTTAAATGAAAAATAAATATTTTTCGATAAAATGTTAATTTAGTAGTGTTTACTATGCAGCTATGAAGTGACTTATAATATTCCCTAATACATATCTAGGTATGGTACACTTTCTGGAACGATACGAATCGTCTACTGGTACAATTATTGGAGTCTGACCCTGATATTTTAAATACATACAGTATTTTGTTAGTCAAAACTCAAGGAAGTTGTTGCACTTATTTTAAAGACTATTATTAAAAAAATCTTATTCAACACGTCTATGTTACAAAAGGCCGATAAGGCATTTCGGTTTATTACATAGACGGCATCGAGCATAGACTCTACAAGGCCGAAACTCGAAACGTGCCTCCGTATAATAGAAAATCTTCGTGAACCCTGTACCATTTAAATGTAATTTTGGTATCACGATCACACTATAACGCAAGTAAATAAGCCACAAGCCTAACGACTCGTCTATATAAGAGCTATTTTGCTGAGCAGCGTTTGTATTGGATATTGCATATTGTACACTAAGGAACTGACTTCCGACCGCAGCCCACCCTACGGACATTTTATCCTTTGAAACTCTATAACTTCCTAACAGAATATCGTATGTTATTACAATTCTAAATGGTACTTTGCTTTTAACCGCAAAAAGGACAAACTACGTATTTATATTATTAAGGTTGTTTAATGAAATACCTACTTAGTAGAATCTACTGGTTTGATTTTTATTAAAATAAAAAATAATCAATGGTATGTGCATAGTAGTGTAAAAGATAAAAACTTCCTTGTCAGTCTTCTATGTTTAAGAAATCAATAAGAAAATTTTATTACTAAAGCCGTCAAAAATTAAAATAGAGGTAAAACCCTAAAAATTATAATGATTCAAACTTTATATGTAAAACACGTATGGAATCCACAAATGGCGCTTAAGAATGTTATTGTTCCATCATTAACGGCAAGATTTTCACTTTCACCGCATACATTAAAATAATGGAATCTTAAAGATATGACCACCGACGCGACACAAGTACCTAAAGCTTGCTGTCCACTTTACGTACAGCGCAATTTAGACTTTATTTAAATATATTATTTGCAAGATAATCTATTCCACTTGTATACTGCGTCTTCTAGTGGTTGGCATCGGGAGATCCTAAATTAGAGTTTCAAGTCGGGTCAAACTTGATCATAGTCTTCCTGCCTGCCTGGAATTGGGAAGTTAGCAGTGCTTCACCCGTGTGCTTCTGAGCAAGTAAAACCGTCTGTTCTACGTGTTAATCTGAACTGTATCTAGTCATATTCTAGACCTAGAGGTATTAGTGACACGAATGGAGAGTGCAATGCAAAGTTGTCTACCAACTGTTGTAAAAAAATAACAATATTTTGATGAATCTATGGTCAGTCACCCTAATCCCATATGGCGGAAAGGTCACACATTGCTGGTCCGGCGGCGCGAACTTCCATTTCTCTCCATTTACGGACTGTCGTCGCAACTTTTTATCACAAATTCCATTTTAAACGACGTTTGTGTGAGATACAAAGTGACACAGAACGATAAATACATTGCATAGTATCTTATACATACTTTCCTTTTCACAAGTTGTAAAATGCAAAAAGAATTCCATAGGAAATAATTTTAACGTTTTCCAACGCATTTCAATTATATCTTTAAATGGATCGGCATGTATCATTACGAAATTAGCCACATATCGTGTTGGCATCATTGAAAGGCAGGATAAGTGAAATAACTCTCAATTGGAACCAGTTGAATGCATTTCCTTTGGCCCCATTGCAAACCAATGACAGTAAAATAGGTTTAATTCCATTGCGACAGCATAAATACAACTTGAAAAATTTTGCAAGCTAACCATTCTAATCGAAGGTTTCCATTCTTTTTCTTCGGGTTTCTTGTTTTAGAATATGTGGCCGTATCTGATGCCAAATTCATAGAGCTAATTAACTAAAGTTAATATATCATTCGGACTTCAGAGATAGTAATGTGCACTACAAAAAAATCTAAGTAGTAGGTATAAGGTTCCTATATTTTTATTTTCTGTTTTAACCATCGACCAATAATATTATTGATCGATGGTTTTAACAGAGCCGTTTATGTTAAAATTTATATTAATACTGTTTATGTTATATACTTAACAGAGCACTGCGTACGAGATATTGGCCGAAATAGGGAGTGCTGGAATAGCAACTATTTAATATAGTACATATAAATAAAATTCGTGTATCTGTGATATATTTTCAAAATAGCTGTTATAAGTTTTGCTCATAATATTTCTGATTTTTGGAAAGAGTGTGGTTCACTTAATACATTGAAATGAAACTTAGCTGTTTACATGTTTACTCAACTGCAGTAAAATCTAAAAATTTATAAATTAATAGTATTTATTGAATTTTTTTCAAAGAAATACATATAATTATAATTATAGGTATATTACATATTCAGAATAATGTAGATAGATACACATGCATATTTATGATTATAATCTAATGAAAAGTAGGTATTGAAATACTAGCTAGTAATTAGCAAAAGCCATAATTTATTCATCACTAAATTCTTAAAACCTCAATATGACAATAATGTCATCGATAAAAAGGAATAAAGTGCCACAGACAGGGCAGATAGAGCACGCCTGAATACCAATAAATGCAAAAAACAGGTATTAATGAAGTACCTGCCAAAATGTAGTTGCTGTTATCACTTATCAACCTTATGTTATCAGGCTGGAATAATCTATTTTGACGCAGCAATTTCAAAAGAACCAGAGTCCAAATATAGCATTACGAATTATGAAAAGCTACGGATATTACAAAGCAGTGGGAATGATGGTATAATAAGGCGAGAGTTCTATGAAATCGCGAATTGAGCAAGACTTTTAAGTAAATTGTTTCTGTTAATTTCGGAGAACAAAGCAAGTATTGTTGCCTCAGCTTTATTCTACAGTAGCAGACAGTCAGCCGTTTAATTCATATATTACGACGAAATATTACACAACAAGACAATTTTGTCGAATCTCAAGTTATATGATAGAGTAACGAGAATTAAAAGTTGAATCAAAATGATTTCTTCAAATAAGGCAACTTATAAACTTTTTATCTTTTTTCGTATGAATATAATATTTTATAATGTATATTTAAAACCTTAAAACTTGATACAATGTGCCCAAAAACCTGGTTTATGTGTAACCACGAATCCTTGAAATTGATCTAACCACATCATGCGCTGTTAACAATCTACTTCGGTGATACGTATTATTTTCGTCTGAAATCTAAGGCAGTTCGACCGAAAGTCAGAACGCATGAATAAACATAGCTTTGATGAAAACTTAGTTAAATTGAAATTCTAATAAGAATCTATTTAAAATTCTTATCTATACTATTAGATTATCTATAATAAATTTACATACAGTCAAGAATAAAAAAAATAAGGTTTAAATTAATACATTTTATTTCCTTTTCTAACTTTACTATGCGGAATAAATTCTAATGATCTCAGTAAATTGCCATGCAGACTATGGGAGCTGCATTTCGTGTCTGTAGTATATCGAGTTATCTTTCACGTAATTTGTTTTGATTCCGAAGCGATAGCAGAGCTGGGCGCATTCCGATGCACCCGTGAATAGTGAATTTGAAATCGAAAGTAGAATCATTTCTTCGAATCTTACTACGATAATATCTTTAAAATACACTTTTAATAAAAACTCTTTGATTTTTTTACTGTATAATAATAATTAAGTCTTTTTCCCAAAAAACTACCTAAAACTTCTTAAAGCTCGATAATAGAGATTATCGATTCTAAACTTAAGACATGTTTAAAAATGCTTTTGTAGATAAACTTCTAATCTTTTGTGTTGTTCTTTTAAAGCTCCTTACAACTTCACTTTAATTTAACACTCAAAAAAAAATTTTTTTAAATATGCATAAATAATAAATACATCATTTAATATGTAATTTGATATAGTTGACATAGAATTAAGTTAAAACAGATATTTAACAAAATCATTGATTTTTATAATCGATTATATTAATTCTAAAGTTATATAAGCACAGTAAAAAGCGTATGAGGCAAAAGGCAATAACCTTTAAATATTTAAAAACCCTCGCTTTGAATATGAACTCTTAAATTGTATTGATGGATCAATTCATGCCGCGGAGCATTCATGTGATATCATATGTCCTTGTAATATCAAAAAAATATATTGAGGAATGCATTAGATGATAGCATTCATATCACTTTCAATAGAAGACCCGTAATATAAATTGTCATCCTCGGACCGATGTTCGGTAGGAAGTTTTTCTAAGGGACATTTAAATGGGTAGGTTTATGATTTTTTTATAATGTACATATACATATATTTAAAACATTTATATTTTTATTATTTGCACTACCCTATTCAAAAATAAAAGGTGGTTTTGATATGGCATTTTTAAATTAATTTCAGCTACTTGTGTATGTGTATGTAATGCTAACCAACTGATTAAAATAGGTATATTTTATTACATACTAGCTGGACTATAAGCTGTACAACAAGGAAAAATCTTTAAACTTTGTCGAGACGTTTCCTATCGATGAAGCCAAAATAAATGACAAAAGCTATTAAAACTTTTTTGAGGTTTTTTTGGGGTTTAATCTCCACGTAAAATATAATCAAACGCATTTTGTTAAAAGTATACGTCGGCCGAAATAATTCCCTGCGAAATACTCATTTCTATTACAGCATTAGATATATGTATACTTAAATAGTTACCAGTTCCTACATAATTAATTTTATTTTTAGGTATATTCTTAGAAGGTTTTATTTATGTTTAAGGCACATAATTATAAAATGTGACCCATATATTCGACTCATTAATTGAAACACTTCTGAGTGCCACAAGAAGGTCAATTGTAAGGTCAATTAACGTAATTTACAAAATCGAATATCAAGTGGTGTGTTCATAAAAGAATATAAAATTTTACCATCTACATTTATATTTTAAGTAAATGGCTAAATATTTCAAAGAGTTATTAAGATTTTTTTAATTTCAATATACCTAGGAAGGATATTTTTACATAATTTTAAAACAAAGTCGCTTTCCGCCGTCTAGTCTGTACGCTTAGATAACCGTCGCAACGGATCTTAAAGCAGTTCTCATCAATAGACAGTAGTTCAAGAGTAAGATGTATAATACGTGCATATTTAGTAGAGACGAGCCGAGAAAATATTTATTTCTGAGAAATCGTATCTAAGGACGAATCGAGCGGGGCGAGGGTGAGAGACTAGTTGTTTTATAATAATGTTATTTTCCTATTTGTACACTGCATGAAATACTATACGTACTGCTGTGTATATATACGTTATCTGACCGCAATGGAAGGTAACCGAAGGCGAATGACTACATTCCACTATATGAAAACATGACATAACTTTAAAAGATGCAAAATAGTGCATATTCATGCCTTTTAAAATGACGAGATTACGTGAATTTCAAGGACAGTATAACAGAAGGAACTAGCAACAATGTCTGTTTACAAAGTATAGGTAAATGACTCAACATACTCAGCTAATAGGTACAGTGCAAAACATGTGCTATCTGAGTTTTAAAGTATGACCAACTAGAATTGCGATAACCAGCAAGCGGAACTATCAGCATCCCTAAAGCGTTCAGTTAAAGAAGAAACAAGAAACAATATTTATTATTTAAATACGCTTATAATACAGTGAAATAAAAGAATTTTATCGTGTTGTTATATTAATGATCCGTATTTCTTTTCTGAATTAAAAAGTCATGTACCTATCTATAATTAGTAAAAAACTAAAAAAGTTAAAGTTAAGAAAAAAAGTGATCGGATGAAAATTGTCAAATTACTATAAATATACCTTATTTGTACTGAAATAAATATTCCAATCATACAAACTATAGATGTAACAGCTCTCGATAGGAGCACATTATCAAGCCAAGGTCACAGATACGCTTCGCCCTACATCAATCTATCCAATGATAATGATGTTGAACGTTGATATGACATTACGTCCCGGTTTACCAAATTAGACGACAGACAATATAGATGTACTGGATGGTATTAATAAAAATAAAACTATCTATTCGGATTTTGGCGCGGATTTATTTTGATATTTGGTTCCCGACGTTTAGAATGCTTTGCAGCAATCATGGTCACGGGAGAGACTCAAGGTATTTGAAGTCTCAGGGGTTTATATTTTAAAATATTTTTTTAATGATTGCCTAAATTCTTCCCACGTTTTGACATCAGGGTCTAAGGATCTAAGCTCCCTCTTGACTTCCTTTATGTTTTGGCAACTTCATTACTTATTTTTCTTTTCAATTTATTTTACGCTTATTTATAAATGTTGTGTGCTTTTCGATATTGTATAAATATTATCTTAATTAGTAATTAATTAATTGACATGAATTAACAGTATATTATGTATAATAATTAATTTTATAATATTTATTGATCACTTCTCGTTTTTGATAATTATATTATCAGCTATTTATGGCTCTTAATAACATATTTTTCCTTGAATTTTACTACCGAAATCATAACTATACATATCTTAAGGTAATAAGTATTTAAACTTATTATTTATGACTTTTTCTTTCCCGAAAAAAAAAGTAAGTAGGTTATATCAATATGTAGTCCTTAACTTTCGTAGTTGGTAATAACAGATAGACACTAACTGATTTATAAATATAGATATAACATATAATAATAATGTTCTCCGACCGATTCCGGCCATGGCGGCCAATCTCATTAAGACTGGCCAACTGCGCAGGAGATATTATAGTGCACAAGTGTATGCGCAGACACAAGTGCACTCTCTATTCCTATCACTCTCATACTCCGGTGGGACGACTACTCGACACGACCAGTGAGAGCTAAGGCGCAGGACCGACGGCTTTACGTGCTCTCCGAGGCACGGGGGTGACACACCGCCAACTTCCCAACTCCGGGCTATTACTGAGGCTTACTAAACAGAAAGACTCAATAATTAAACTTGGCCCGACCTGGGACTCGAACCCAGGACCTCTCGATGTATGACCATACATATATAAATTATACATACATACTACAATAGTAATTAAATTGAACTAAAGCAATATTAAATTGTATCACCTACATTGACTACAATCAAGTTCTGCCACGTTAAAACATGGTTATTAAAGCAAACTGTTTCAAACGGGTTTAACGGCTAACTTAAAAACAAGTCTTGATATTATAAGCCGTACCGTTGATCGGTATAAAGATGGCGGTGACGTCAATGAATGCATTTTGCTCCATTTATCATGAATCTCGGTTGATTCTTGACCCGAGTGTTCTGGGCGCCAATAGATTCATATCTGAAGATCCGACCCCAGTCAAGCTATGAATATTGATCGGATTGCATTAATATGGACGACGCGACCTTAATTTCTATTTACAGTATTTATGAGCACGCACGTTCATGGAACAAATTGTTGTGTAATATATTATTTATATTATAAATCAAAATTAAAAAAAAACTTATTACTAAATATTCCTATGTTATATATCTATACTTAAAGTAGTCCTTACTAAGATTATCTTTTTAGTCGTACCTGCTTAGGTAATCTATGTATCAGTCATAGTCTTCATGTATATGTTGCTATTTCAGCGTGGAGTAACATGCAAAGGCCATTACACACATACTAACTTTTGTGTTTATGATAGTAAGAATTAAAATTTATTTTAAGTCAATCTATTTTATGGATGCAAAGATAAAGGAAATTAAATCTTTAAAGGTGTAGAAGTAGTACAATTAAACTGTGCGTTGATTAAAATACTAATTAACATTAGCAAGTGCATATATTTTGCAACTAAGCTACCAGTCTTTGTAAGGTATTATGAAAGTAATTGGTCCATAAATTCGAAAACTGTCATCCGTAATTAGTGGCGAATATTATAAATTGTTTAGTTGACACGAGCTTGGTTTTAGTAGGAATTGCAATGTGAGTCTAAATAGTGTGTCATAGTTAACGGGAAACATTTACTTGGTAAGCCTTTTATAGGAGCTTGTCGCGTCACAGAACGTTCCTTAATGATCGTCTTGTTAAACATCTTACTTACAGCTGTTGCACAAACCAGGCTTTCGTAGCTGCCTTTCAGTTTGAATAGCAAGGAAATGGCTTAAACGAAATGTTTTTATTCAAATCAAGACGTATTTTGCACGACGGCACATCGTTAATGTCTATTTTAATGAAGTTAAGTCGCATAGTATGGAGTTAATACATAAATATAGTCAATAAAATATATGTTTTATTTAAGCCTATATAGGCTATAATAGAAGGCTTAAATTACTCTGACATCATATTTATATTAGGTATATAGGTATACATTGTATTAAAGCTTAACACGAAGTATAATTTAGGTATAATATAAAAGGAAAAAATAACTCAAATAATATAATGTGTAAATAAAAACTTAATCGTTGGTAGGCAAAAAGCAACAATCGTATGAGCGTTCGTGGTATCGAGTATGAATCATCAGAAAAATCGATTTGATCGATGATATCGTTTTACCGGATTCGATTAACAAAACACTCACAAAAGGTTTCAGCGGTAGTCGTGGTCGTGCAAATCTAATATAGCAATTACTTGATACCAATCAATGTATGGGCTTTTTACGAGTTCTTTCAACAATTGTAAAGGGAACAAAAATATATCCTGCTTCTAAGTATTTATTTAAAAACGTGACTGACGCTAAAATGATTCAAGTTCCATTTAGACTATTTGTAAAACTTTCTTTTTTTAAATTCGAATAGTAACATGACCTTGGCGTGAATATCAAGAATTGAATGTTGTAATATTATGCATTAAATAATCTGGCGCCGTTTAGGTCTAATAAAGACTTGTTATGTTAAATTTTACTGGTGCATTGCACTGCAGCGGTGTAGTGGAGGGTAATTAAAGGTCGGTGACCCATGCAATTCTCATATGTGGAGCTAGAGTTTAAATTTTCGTCTCTTAGACTCGTTTAGATTGAAAATATCTACGAATTGTAGAAGAAAATGAGTTTCTTATTTCAATCCATGCCTATTACGTAAAGTTCCTAAAACGGAAAAGGTTTGAGAAAACTTATCTTCCAAGTTACTTCCGAAGAAACATTGCTTCCGAGAATTTATACATGTAAGAGCATCGTGTAATTACGTAAAGCATTTACTTTTCTGGTTTCTGGTCTTTTCTTTTTAAAACTTATCGTGATCTAAAAAGCCTACATTCCTTAAACAGTCTTTGAAGGGCTTCGCAATGGTAAACGCATCGGCATTCAAGTGTCAAGCCAGGTATTGTCCAAAACGAGTCTGCCCTGTCCTGCTTGCTTTTTGTTCAGGTACGTGAGACTCCATGGCGCGTCTTAACGAGCATCAAACCTGTTCTACATTTCTCCGCGTCACGCCAAATCTGGTAAATCCTACTTATTCCTATACTCCATTTATTCTAAACCTTGTAAGGAATCAAATGCAAAGTAAAATATCATTCACAGTGACTAAGTAATTACTTAATAGCGCGATGAAAATAATGAAATTGAATATCTGTAGATCATTTTTACTTATAATTATATACTTTCACTTGTCTTGTAATACAAGCAATACTATAGTAATTTGCGTCGAACAAAAAATACTGCGAAGCGGCAAGCGACAATTATTCATATTATAATATTATAATACCAAAGGTTGTAAACAAAAAAGAGGATCACGCAAAACTTTCCTTTCACCTTCTTGGAACGTAACCCGCTAATTACAGAGTTCATCGGTCTCGAGTTACAACTAACCTGATTTCGGAAAACCCGCGATACCAAATCTATTGCTCGCGCGTGTATTTTGTTTATTGTTTTTACCTAGTGTTATATTACTTACCTATGATTTCATATGTAGACCTATTTTTTAGTCTACGTTATTATCATAATCAGCAAAACGTCATTGTTCTAATTAACTCTAAATGCTAAACAAATATTTTATTGTTAAATGAATTAGTAAGCGATAAAGTAAGTAGTGTAATGTAACATTTTAATTTAAAGTAAATAAATGTACTCGCTAATAGCTACAAACTACATAATATAATGGATAATGGAGATTTATAGGCAGTGGCTAGGTATCTCATAAAACACTTATCCTGGTTTGACTAGTTAAAACGGAAACCTAGGCAGAGGCTTAATTAGCCGCATCCTTACAAGTCGCGGCTACCAACAGCAAGAAGTGCTCGTTTAGGCAAACCAACCTCGTTTGCTGCAACATTTATTTTATAATGATTACTAGATTTCATATATATTCCTGTTTGATTAGTTCATTTTGCGTTATCGTGGGAATTTAATCAATATCATACACTTCATTAGACGCAATTAATTATAATCTGACATAAATGTACTGATTCACATCAAACAACTTTTATAAGTCACCAGAAAAGTATTTTTCTAAGCGCCACAATGATTGATAAATAAGTTGTAACTACCATGTAGTCACCCAACAAATTTTACTATAATTTAAAGAAAATTTTTCAAACGTAAAAAAATATTTACCAAACTAGCGATGAATGTTAAGCGGAATCCAAGGTAATCCTTTTCTTAATAAAAAGTAAGCCAATAAAATCCAGTCAAAATCGGTCCGGATATTTTGAAGATTAGCCGGAAGAAACCGAGACGGACAAATAGACGTTAAGTACATACATAGATACATTAAGAATAAAGTTGTTATTTTGATATTACAAACGAACCGTTCAATATTATTTTTTTGTATATATATAGAATAGATGTTTAGATAAATACCATATTTTAACAAGTTTATGACAAAAATATACCTGTAATTTCGCAACATCTGCCCAGCTGCCTTTATTGGGTTTATGTTGTCCCAACAAGGCACGGGCAGTTCACCTCGGTGTGCTATAGCGTAGATAGAAACAAGCGACCTTTGTCAATCACGTCGCACAGAACCGTGATTAATACCAGGCGACTAAATGTATTGCTTAGGACATAATTATCTAGACCAGTTCTTAGGCAGGAATAGTCTGAATTATTATTTGCACATTATATTACTAACTTTATGTCTTTCATAATTTTGTTGCATTTACTGATATAAAACTACACAAAAGATATCACATTATTATTTTTTATTTTATTTGTTTATTTAATATTTAATACATGTAGGTATAACAGAAACAATATAACGATTATAACTGCATCAGTATAAAACTGTGTCGCAGTTATTAACGAAAGTTAATAATGAGATAGGCACCATTAATTTTACTTAGCTTCTTATATAAACAGACGAAAAATAACTGGATTAGAAAAATAAGATACCAAAACAATATTATCACAAAAACATATTGTGAATAAACACCACTACTATGTTACAGAAGTGCACATATGATGATATGACGTACTCCGACCTAAATGTCCGGGATATCTATGCAAATACACCCACCCCAACTAGCAATCTAAAGTGGCTTTTATATGCTTCGATAAGAGCAATGGAAAACGCTGGTTTCAATGCCGCAAAATCTGATATGATTTGTATTAATACCACTTTCTAGAAAGTCAGTTTATTGCTAGTTAGCTTGGCCTTGGTTATTTAATTGATATTAAAGATTCAAGTTTTTATTGGATATTATTATTTTTAAAAGAGTAAGCTGTTTAGTGTTTATATAATACTATAATAGCATTAACAGAGAGAGAAAACAATGGAAACAAATCCTCTTACTGATACGGTCTACTATATTATTTTAAATTATTATTATTAGGTTTCACGTATTTAGTAATATTGAAGATTGTCAGTAATACTACGCTCAGACCAAAGAAATCTGAGGTAATACGAAATAATAAATGATTTCCTGTAAATCTTTAAATATTAGTAAAAAAGTGTATAGTAAAGACGTACACTGTACAGTAAAAACGACACTTTTAAGTACGTACTTATAGGTAAATTATGAGGGCTGATTTCAAATTTAAAGTTAATAACAATTTAATATTAACTGAATTTTATAAAACTATAGTAAATATATATAACATATTATATTTTTATGTATGTAGGTATGTAAGCTAACGTAGGTATGTTAACATGAGCCGACTTAATGTTTGTGACATCCAACTGCATTTTTTTCTCGTATCACATATGCAATGATTCATGCACAGCACTTTCAAACCCTCCATTGTCTTGAGTATGAGTTATAACCGTTTAGAATTCGAATAATTTTAATCGTATTTTTCAAATCGAATGACTACGAGAAAATATTTATCAACATTAATCAAAATTAATTAAAAACTAACGAGAAACAAGTACTTTCTTAGCCTAATCTTATTCGGATATCCATTCGACGTGTAATTTCGAATTTCACAACGTTCCCACCAAAACAAGCTATTCTTCATTATTAAGATAACACAATCAGTACTATACAATTAATTGATTTAGATTTATTAATGATCTATAGATCGTTATTAATAAATCTAAATCAATTAAATTAGCTATTTACTGTTTGATCTACGATAAAAATTAAAAATGCAAGAAACCAGCTTTGAAGTAAATAAGCTGAAGAACTGTTACAAGGACCGATATTAACATTCGAATATCGAGTGAGCATTTGAATTACTGCTTACCTCAGGGAATAGTCAGGTAAAAAGCAGCACTGAGTGTTTATTTATAGAAACGCAATCGGGCCAAAAGGCAGGATGTTTGACGTAACTCGCGAAACTGTTAGCATTTTGTGTGCAAACTGCACTTAAATATTTGGTACACTTTACGCAATGGATCTAAATACTTTCGATGCTCTGTTGCATTCGATCCTGTCTTGCAACGATAGCATTAAGTTATAATTTTGGATGCAGTACGAGAATCGGTACAGAATCAAACTAAAATAAACATTAAACACATGTGTATTTGTATACAGTGTAATGTATTTAGAGGGAATTGTATTTCGAGTCATTTTCAATAACAAATATTTATACATGTATGTTTAGGTAATTTACGGATATTATCAACAGACTCATTCAAGTTGTTTTTGTGTGTATTACGATTAGTAGTTATTCAATATCTGGGTGCATTTCACTCTAAAAGTACTGAACCGATTTCAGCTTCATTACGTGTTCGGTTCAACATTTATTATCTTTTATTAAAGGAAATTATTTTATTCCATTGTTAATTTTGGCTAATCCTGAATTAATATTATCGAAGAATTGTTGAGCAAGCGCACCGTGCGAAGCGAAGGTAATGAAAGGTAACCTCAGAAACGCGACGGCTGGACAGAATTTGGAGGGACTATCACCGATAGATATCTGATGATAGTTTTATTTAAAACTAGCCTTTCCCGCGGCTCCGCTCGCGTTCTAAAAGCTGAAAATCAAAAGAAATATTTTTCTCCCGTTTTTCCAGTAGATCCTGAGATTAGCGCATTCAACTAAACAAAGAAACTATTCAGCTTTGTGATATTAAGTATAGAAAAAGTATAATAGGTAGTTCCGCAAAATCAAAATGGACTAGGGAAGAACCCGATCGAAGCGAGAGTGAGTCGCGAGTCTGAAATATATTGGTCAATAACACAGATTATGTATCATTGTTTTCATCTGAGAAGACAACGAGTTTTAAATGACCATAATTTTCTTATTAAAGAATCAACTTCGAATATTTTTTATTATAAAGTATTAATCAATTAATCAACTAAATCCGGCGAACAGAAGCCTTACTAACCTGTACGTCACAATATATTGACTTAAGTAATACAGGGAAGGAAGACTTACGTTGAAATAATTAATATGTACAAGTGTTACCGCTACATGACGTAAAGCCTGGCGGCTGGCACGTGGGCGGGAACTAAGCTATTTTGCATGAGGAGTTCACATTCTAAAGTGTAAGCATATATTGTAATGTGACTATAGAAAAATATGCTTACAAAACTAATAGTACGCTTCAATGACAATGTAAAAAAAACATCTACGTTTCGTTACTAGATGTTACACATGTAGGCAATGTTTTGAAAGGATATTGGGTATCCCGGTAACGGTAACCTGCAAGGCTGGTAGCAAGTTATACAAAAACTATTTGGTTAAGCGGAGACGCGTCGGCGGGAAGCTCGTTTTAGTTTAGACCCTTTTTACGTCCCGCGGAGAGGTTGCATTCCCGCCCGCCATCGTGTGCACCTTCGAACGAGCTTGTAAGCGCATAGCGCCAGCCACCGATCGTGAACTCTTATTACATTCGAACTTTTTATTGAACTCCAATATTTGTTTAGAGTATTAAGCTTTTAATAAGCCGCCCTAATAATTTAATGTCACTATCAATTGCAGTCGTACTATAACTGGTTTTCTCGAAAATAAATTTTATATTATGACATAAATATGCCAATGAACATTAGCCGGTCAAAGACAGGCAGATGTTTTGAATTTTGAATGAATCTAATCAAATAAGTGGAGCATTGATAAACACTTCGTGTTATCAGAAAGACAGATAATTAAATGTCTCACTAACCTGATGGCTCGGCGCAGTCGTTTAAAATCCAAGCTGCATTGTAACCTCAAAAAGCACCTTAAGCACAGTCACAAAAACGAAGGTCACGGTTATGTTAACTTGCATAATAACTCAACTTTTTCCCAGTTGCATATAAAAACAAAACGCGATCGACGGTTAAAGTTAATGCTGTTATCATAAACACACGAATGCACAGTTTGTTACACGTTTATTTTTCAACAAGCGACACGAGTATCCATTCGAAACTGTATCGGATAGCATATTTTCAGAGTCTTCTATTTAAAAAGAGCACCAACGAAGACTCTATGTCATATATTTTACGAAATTTTTGATAAAACATGTCACAGTCGTGCACTGCACTTCGTCTGACACGACGAATATGGCGGATGAATTTAAACTACGCTTGTGTACAGTGTAGCTTTACAACTTACAACTGTCAGTTGAAAACATTTTATAGTGTTGCCATCTATGATATACATATTGAACTTTTTCGAACTAGTATCAAAACTAAGATTTCTGTTTGGTGCTATTTAGTACAAACGTATTAGTGTTTTTGTATCTATATAGATGGCGCTACCGTACTATTGTAATGTAATAGAAGTAAAAGTAGAGGTCGCTTCTGTAAAAATATTATTTATTAGTATAAATCCAAAATTATAAAAATAACATAAATAAAATTGAAGCGTCTGTTTGTAATTTCATATTAACAGCTTTACACTAAATGCATATAAAAGTATATACGGTACTTACATTTTACAATTCAAATTTTTGTCTGTCTTTCAGTCTGTTTGTTCCGGCTAATCTCAAAAACGGCTGGACCGAATTTTTGACGGGATTTTCACTCGCAGATAGTTAATATTATAAGAAGTAACTTTGTATTGTATGATTTTGTTAGAAAATTAATAAAACCGTTTCATCACTATACATAGTATAAAACAAAGTCGCTTTCTCTGTCCCTATATCCCTATGTATGCTTAAATCTTTAAAACTACGCAACGGATTTTGATGCGGTTTTTTTTAATAGATAGAGTGATTCAAGAGCAAGGTTTATACACATAACAAGTGGAACCCGCGGCTTTGCCTGTGCTAAATCTAGGGAAGAGCCCGAGCGAAGCGAGGGCAAGTCGCTAGTTTATTTTAACTTACGGCCAACGAAGCGGGCCTGGTTCGCTAGTAGGCATTATATGTATTAATATAATGTACAGGTTCGTACAAACTTAGTGTTTGAATTTTGTTAAAATTATAATCTATACCAGATTATATTTTAAAGTTAAATAAAATTATCTGTATAGTATATTATATGTTCGATTTAATTGCTACTGAAATCAACAATTACGTAAGAATGATTTAATTATTATATTACTTATAAATTAAACTTTATGGAAACCAAACATATTTATGAACCATGTTTGTAGCTAGCTTATTACCAATCATACGCAATATAAAAGTCCGTTTAAGTTTTAAATTATTTATTCAATAATATCCATGTATATTCATTAAATAACAGCAACATAATATTCTCTTATTTAGCACACAATACAAAAATAAAGCATTATTTTCTTCTAGTACGATAACGGAGCGCCACCAGTGCGAGAAGGTGGAAGGCGACGTACAGGACGACGAGAGCGCCGATGTCGACCCAGAACTTGTTGGACTCGAAGTCGTACACCGTCAGGACTTCGTCGCCTGTGCTTAAACAAGGTGCCTGGCCGACTACTTCTGAGCATGCTGGAAAGAAAAGATAAAAATCAATGAAACATCATAATAAATGTGTATTGGTAATATTTATAAGTTCTTTTCCATTTTCTTTTTAAATTATATATATGTAAGTAATAGCTCGCGCGGCTGCCACCTTCTAAAGACAGGAAATCAAGTCATTATATACTAAATAATATACTAAAACCTTCACCGAAACACGCTTCATTCTCTGAAATAAGTTCCATGTCTATCCGTTTTATAGATTTTGCAGTTAGACCGAAAAAAACGACGTATGATTATGGACTATGGAGATAGAGAATTATCATTATTATATTTCTATTTTACAAATATAATTTCTTTATGGTTTATTAAGATCTATGATTTGATTGCAAATTTAGACCTTTGGAATATAAAAAATATTTTCTATTACTATATCTTATGCGTTGTTAATTTGATCTATAAACTGTATCACTAAACAAAATCCGTTATTTTTTTAGCGTAAAAAAGTCACAAACATCCATCAGTACCATATAATATGAAGAGGTATTTGTAATATTTTGTACATAATATGTTATTATACCGAATGAAACCAAATAAATCGTTATAATTTTTATTGCCTAAGTAGGTACTTAAGTACTAAAAAGAAAGAATTACTCCAAAGTAGGTGTAGTTTATTTATTTTATTTCAGACATTTTTTGTGGGGGAAACCCCGTCCTATATTATCTTACCTGGTTTCTAAGAAATGTTTACAAACAAGACAAAGAGATTTTATTGAAGATGTTGCCACATAGTAGGTACTGAGCTATTCTAGGAAGTCGCAGGTACATCCCTCGGGGCAGTATATAGTTAATATATTAATTGTTTGATTTTATTTAAGTCTTATTACTGTTATAATGTACCTATATAAGTTATTAAATATTAATTACGTACTATATTTAAAATTGTTATTTTATATTCTCAGATATGATAATTTATTTCCGTCCATGGAAAAAGTACTGAAATATTTTATAAGTAGATACTTATCGCTATTTACTTTCAATTAGCAACTCGCCTACACTCCGCTCTGGCTCGATTAGCGCGAGCGAAGCCACGGGTTTCGCTACTAAATGTATACAAAAACTAGACAAATTATATACTTAAACTTTCCTCGAGAACCACTCTAGCCATTGGTGAAAACAACATGAAAATCGGTGAAGTAGTTTTTGAGTTTATCGCGAAAAGACAGTGAGACATACGCGGCGGAGGACTTTACAATGTGTAGTGATTGATATTTTTTTGACACTTACTGATATTCTGAACTCCATCCCACTGCAAGATGCTTATCGCTTCGTTAGAGTACATCGGCCATGAAAAATATCGTACCCACGATATGTATTTAGGTATTGAGCTGAAAATAAATAAGAAATGTACCTATATAGGAATATAAAATTATTTTTTTAAATGAAACGGTAAAATGACCAAGACACTCCTCGCCATTTATTGCTTGCGGTTTCGCTCATAGTTTTAATATTTCATTACAATTAAATCTTGCTTTTTATACAGCGATTAAATAGAAATAAGAATAAACAACCGGTATCAAGCTTATATTAAATCTCGATAAATATAATAATAATTGTTACAAATTTCGATTTTTTTAACTATTGTTCTTCAGTTTAGTTGTATTGAGTTCTTTTTAACATCCCTAACAACAACATAATGAGGACGGATCTACCTTCAATACGAGGGGATCATCATTTTGAAAGAATAAAATAATGCCTGAAGCTGATACTATAACCCAATATCAATAAAAAGTGACTTAAGTCTTATAGAAATCTATTTTATACATATTTTTCCTAAAATATACTACGCGTAATATGTAAAAAGTTACCTTAGTTTTATAAATAGTCCTGATGTAATCATTAAAGTGTAATCAAAAGGCACGAGGTATGCCATCGCCACCGGCATCGAACCAAACGCGCAAGAAAAGAATGATCCTGCAACAGTCACAACAATTATAAAGTTGTTATTTAAAAATATCTTTTTTTATTTTATAAGGTAAAGGTAATTTTCCAAGTATTGTCCGTACGGAATTGTGGCTAGAATATTAGCCGCATTCCCCCACTATGGTAGTGCTGATTCCTAAATAGCATGTTTTTTTTTTTTTTTATGGTAAAAAGGGGGCAAACGGGCAGGAAGCTCACCTGATGGGAAGTGATCACCTCCGCCCATGGACATCTGCAAGCCAGGCTTGCAGATGCGTTGCCGGCCTTTCAGGAAAGGGAGGGATGGAGGAGGGAGGGAAGTGGGAGGGAGGGGGCAATGAAGGCGGAAGATGAAAGGAAGAGGGAGGGAGAAGGAGAGTGGGCCTCCCGGACTCTCACTCACCGGACGAAACGCGACAGCATAGCTGCCACTTCACGCCGGTCTTCTGTGAGAGAGTGGTACTAATGAACTATACGGGGCGTGCCGGCCCATTCGGCTGCTACCCGAAGGTAACGAGCATGGCACTATCACTTGAAAACTTCTAATTATGTTACTATTACATTTTCACATTTAATTATATTATTACATAATAATTTAAATAGTTTTCTACAGATCTATTGAGTGTCAATTTAAAAAAATCTTACCGCAAGCGATGGCGACATTCAACACCATTATGGAGACAAATACTGTAAGTCCAAAAGCATAGAATGTCCCCCGCAGGCCCGCTATCCAATACAACACTAATGTGAACAGCGTGGGCTCTATTACTAGACCAGGGAACTGAAATAAAATATTACAATGTATATTGTGCTCTTTTTAACGTCCCAATGCTGGGACTTCAATACGAGGGGAGTAAGTCCATATCATCGCAGTGGTCCACCTCGTTGACTCAGTGGGGAGTGACCCTGCTTTCTGCGCCAGCGGTCACGGGTTCGAGTCCCTCTGGGGCATTAATTTGTTAAGCACGAATGTTTGTTCTCCAGTCATGGGGGTTATATTAAAATATGTATGTATTTAAAGGTTATAGGTATATGTAGCATATCAACTATCTGGTATCCGTAACACAAGCATCGTAGCTTACCACGGAACTGGATGGTGCTGTTGTGAGAATGTCCTAACATATTATTATATTATTTAAGCGGCTTATGCCCAATTTCACCAACATCTAAACAATCACATAGTTAGACGACCGCTAAGCTAAAAGGTCCCATAAACCAACCCATAACTAAAATAACCCATAATAATAACGCATAGTTTCATACATAATTCTGCTCAATATCGAATTACATTAGAATGAATGTGTGCGTAAGTATCACGTTATTACAACCGAAGGCACGCACACATACAGCCAAGTTGTAACAAGACTTTATCAAGACGGGAAACGTATTCGGCCTAAATGCCGAATTCAATTCGCTTGGGTAGGCCCACCTTCTATACGTTATTATTCTAAGGTTAGCGGGCTACCCATGCTAATCGAAAACTTGTGGAGTTCTCACTGACATGCAGGTTTCGCCACGATATTTTCCTTCAGCGTAAAATATTAGAACTTAGAAGTAACAATTGATAATTGTAGAGCTTATAATCTAAATAGTTCTTATCAACGATACAAGTTGAGAAAAATTGTCCTGTAACTTACCAAAGCAATCATCCTGGAGATATAATACATTGGCGTAGAGTACAGGCCGGCCCGCAGCTCTCTATGCAGCATGGGGAACTCTTCAGGCAGCATGTGCAGCACCGAGTACATCGGTATGAACGTGTTCTCCGCGATGATGATGAACACTGCGCCTTGTACATCTTGTATTCCAGCCTGCGTAAGGCGTGCGGTACCAATAAAGCACAGTCCTGCTGCTAAAGCTATGGCCTGAAAGAACAGATAATGGTTTTTATATATAAACAAATCCCTTATATATTATACATTTAGCTATAAAGTATATATCATTCTAAACACCTCTGCATATGTGTGTGAATGTTGGAGAATTCTAATCAGATAGACTTAAGAGTTTATTGTAATTTTTCTAAAATTTCTTGACAGGAAAGCTCAAGAAGATGACTAAAACCTTGTAAGGATAGTTTTTGTGGTTTATCGACTGTGTGCTGTGCCGTTATTACGGGCTTTTTGTCAGTCCTGTTATTCAGGTGGCCTGTGGGTGAGCTACACGCGTCGAGCCTACAGTGCACTACGCGTGCAGGATTACAATGCCTTCAGAATGTTGTTGCGGCTACCACGGTTTTTCAGCGCCTCGGGAATGTTCGCGGACGCACGGGTTGATGGATTTCATGCGATTATGCGTAAAAAAGTATCGTCTCTGCTGCGGCGCATCAGGGCCAGCAACAACGGCATTCTGAAGACAATCACGGATCGCTTTGATTGTTCTATTCAAAAACACTGGATAGAAACAATGACGGGTCAAATAAAATGACTCTTCATTCTTATCTTACTAACAATAACTAACATAGTTTATAAGCAAACATTGTTACTAACACACTAAACGCAATATGGATGTTTTAATCTGAAATAAAATATTTTTATTATTTATTTTTATTATTTATTTATTACGTACATTTCATCATCATCATCATCAGCCCTTTTTAACGTCCCACTGCTGGGCACGGGCCTCCCTCAGTACGAGGGGATCAGGCCATAGTCCACCGCGCTGGCCTAGTGCGAGTTGGCGGACTTCACATGCCTTTCGAAAACTTGTTAGGTTTTCTCAGACATGCAAGTTTCCTCACGATGTTTTCCTTCACCGTAAGACAAGTGGTAATCATGATATAAATGATTCGCACATGAAAATATCAGAGGTGCAAGACCCGGATTTGAGCCCGCATCACACGGTTATCCAAGCGACTACGTTACCGTTGGGCTACCACTGTCAGTTTTATTTATTGTTTATTACGTACATTTATATAATCATAAATGTAAAGTATTATTATCTAAAAGCACTTACCAATTTTTGTAATATTCGCACCAGCTGCACTCGCGGATCCCTAAGAATAATAAGTGAATATCTATAAATGAGCCATATAATTTTCGTATGAAGGAAAGGATGTTTGAAGTTATTGTTGAATTTTGATCGCTTCGTTTCCTGTAACAATTGCAAATGCACTTCAAATTAGATTATATTAGACTTTATAAGAACTTATATTAGAGGAAATTTGTATTAGACAAATATCAAAAAATCGATATAAGCTGTTTTGATGTTTTATCGTAAATTGAATTTTATATAAATATGAAAAATAAAAAATAATTTTTTTTGGTATATTCTTGGGCACCGAAAATTAACTGTATATCTGCAAATCAAGTTGCAAAAATGAAAGTTGTTTTTGGTTTTATAGCGGTAAATTTTATATTATACTCTCGTAATTATAACAATTAATCCTTGCCAAAAGAAAGCGCCATACGGAAAAATTATATATCTTTTTATAAACTAGTTACCAAATCGATGGAACTATTTGCTACAGAGTAATCTAATAGGTTTTAATTTACGAGTTAAATAATAGTTAAGTATACAAGTGTCAAGTACATATACATACGTACATATAAATAAGCTTCGCGAACAGAAACTGCATTTTGAGAAGCCTAACCTAACCAGTTCATGTTGATAGACGGTGGTCCTTCATTTTGACCGAATTTTAACGTTATTGCTTACCTTTCAAATGAAAAAAAGTCACCGAAATTTGCAAATATCACGCCGATTATCCATATCGTTGCTCTGTAACAACGTGAGTGCGGCCAAACCAACTAACACATAATTTTAATATTTACGTTATTATCAAATTTATTTCCTACTATTATGAAATTATATTTTCAAAGGCCTTACCTCATCTTCGTGGTCCATTAAATGGAACTCGAGCTGTATTTCCATATCTAATTCTTTCGCAGCATCACTGACAGCGAATCTGTCGCAGACACTCTTGATAGCTTGTCGAGACGCACCCTCGGACCCAGGAGTGAGTGCGAGTACTTTTATGAAGTAGTCTGTTGGGTTGTACGTTACGGGACATTGGTAGCCTAAGCTGAAAAAATAAGGGATTATTAGCTAACATCATGGAGAGCCTAAACGTAGCAATGGCATATTGTAATTGTTACCACTTTAACTCGTTTCAAAGTTCTCTACAAATTTTTTTTTACAATCTTATAGGGAAGCTTTGGATGCATACTGCAATGCAAGTCAGATACGAGTATGTTATCTTTTATACCCTATGTATGTGTATGTGTATCTTTTATACCCTTGTTAAGGACAGGAAAGACCAAATAATATTACGTGATAAGTTACTGCTTATAATGAATAGAGAGGGATATAAAATAAGAGTTTAATAGTTGGGTAAATAATGACTATAATATGGTCTCTTAAATTATATCGTAATTGATAAAAGGCAATTTCAAAGAAAACAAGCTTTCAATTAAATCCATAATTTCTAGAAATTAATTAAATATTTTGCTAAAAACAAATATTCTGTACCTACATAAATCTAACAAAAATGCGCTGCGCAATATATTTCGGAAACATGATTTTTTTTAGATTGTGTAGGTACATCTTTTTGTTTACGTTTGAACGTAACAGACTAGCCCTTGAACGTCGCCGCTATTCCTTGTATCGGAAAGTCTTATTAAGGCCAATGATTACTACCATTTAGATCGTAAGACGATTGAAGATCTTCTATACATATAATAAATTTTTAACTGATTCAAATCT
Source organism: Boloria selene (assembly GCA_905231865.2). NCBI lineage: Eukaryota > Metazoa > Arthropoda > Insecta > Lepidoptera > Nymphalidae > Boloria > Boloria selene. Next base: position 2,995,648 of record HG993135.1, on the reverse strand, counting down.
CTACATTAAATATTTTTTGGAAATCCTATTGAAATAGATATTATTATCTATACAGAGGCCGAATGTATGGCATTTTTATTATTTGTCTGTCTGTCTGTAACCGCATCACGAGAAAACTATTGGACAGATTTTAAGGTATGATAATATAATTTTTTTTCTTTATTTTAGAGCTTTGTCGTTAAAACGACTATGTCGCTCTGTTAGGAAAACATTCAAATTATTTTAAAACTCATTAAATAACATCAACATTACCCTTATTTTCAAGAAGCTTAAATAATTTCTTTATAGAATCGGGTCTAGTAAGTATACTGTTACATTCGCCAACATTGAGGTAAAAAAGGTTGTCATCAAATAAATATCGCCTCAATAACTCATGATGATATAATATTATTATTAAAAAATCTTTTCAAGGCTTAACATAAAAATGATTATTTATCGCGCTTATTCCAATTTAAATAGTATACGTGTTATTTAATGTGAAATAGGTAAAAGCGCAACACTTTATTAGTGCTAGAAACCAATATATAATATTCTATGCAAAAGCAAGCAGTGTTGAATTTTTTATTGATAAAATTGGAGATCGTCAATGGACACTAAACAAAAAAAGGTATCCGTTGTCAACCAGAGGAGCTAAAGGTGAACAAAACTTTGCCTTTGTTCATGTAGTATACCTATGTCCTATATATATTGTAAGTATATTATATTAGATGGTTCATATCGACACAAGGTGACAGAAGTCGTTGAGAGTCGCTTAATTGGAAAAAAATCGTTTTAATATTTTATAGAAATAACCCGTCATCGTGTTTCGTAAAATGTCAACAAAATATATTAAAATTTAAATTAGTTAAAATTTAATTTAAATCTCAATAGATTTGCGCATTAAAAACTAACAATTTAAATAAATCATTATTCAATATAAACTATACGCAAATCTCTTTAAATAAATTTAGGTCTTCCTTTTTTATTTTATATGTAATATACTTTGATTATGTAATATATCATATCTTTTTTTTATCACATCACGTATAAATATAAGTACGTGTTATCGAAAAAGCCTAAATAGAACTAGCATAAATAAAAATTCTTCCTCGTGTAGGCTTAGGCAGCCCCTTCATATTATTTTTCATGCAAATTTTTGCGAATTAATTAACATTTACATTTATATAGCATTTTGTGAAAATTTATGATTATTAGTTGTTCGTTTAGGTCTGCCCAATCGCAGGACTATGAGATTAAAAGAATTTAGAGTGTACGCATACTAATTTCTCTACTATATCCACTTCGAGCATACTATAGTACGAACAAAACCGAGGGAGATTGACCAAAAATTCATTAAATAGGACATTACTACATATTATAAAACAAAATTCTTCGCCGCGTCTTTCTGTCCGTCTGTTCGCGATATACTTAAAAACTATTGCACTGATTTTCAAGCTGTTTTCAGCAATGGATTGAGAGTGGTTCTCGAGGAATGTTTTAGTATATAACTTGCCCGCGGCTTCGCTCGCGCTAAATCTTGGGACGAATCCAAGCAAAGCGAGGGTGAGTTACTAGTATATAAATATATTACAGCATGTAATAGTATAATAATAATAATAATAATAATAATAATAAATACTCTTTATTGTACACACACATTAGGAAGAAAATACAAATAATAATAATAAAAAAACAGCGAATATGTACATGAGGCGGCCTTATCGCTAAAACAGCGATCTCTTCCAGGCAACCTTAAGGTGTTGGAATCGGCAAACTGTAAGGGTAGGGGTGTGAACAATAAATCAAATAATTAAAATATATACATATATATAAATATATATATATATATATATACATATATATATACATATATATACATATATAAATATTATAAATATTATATTATAAAATTTATATATCAAAACCTATAATAAAATAATGTATACATACCTACATAACACGAAATAATGATATAACAATACTAAGTAGCATTACATGCTTAACATAAATATAATAAATGATACTTATATATAATAGTATTTTACCTTTCAAAAAAACTTAACGCCGCTGACGCATTCCCTGCAAAAGCGACTCTACCCTCAGCGAGAAGGACTAATTTATCAAACAACGCCATTAGTTCTGAAGACGGCTGGTGTATAGTGCATATAATTGTTTTCCCCTGCACTGCGCTCGCTCTGAGAAGGGTCATCAACTTTTGTGCAGAGGATGAATCCAATCCTGTTGTTGGTTCGTCGCAAAACAGAAGGCCAGGGTCGATTAACAGCTGTAATAAATTGTAAAATAAAGAAATTAAATATATATTTCACTTTAAAAAAAACTTGCTTAATTTTCCATCTGTTATCACTATTTATAAGTTTTAAGAAAATAAACAGTTTTTAAAATAAATTATAAAGTAGAACACTAACTTTTTTAATTTATTAAATTATTTCCTTTATAATAAAATTTATTTACTTAAAAATTGGACAAGGACATGACTGACGTGAAACCACAGACCGAAGGTCCCGTAGCATAAAACTAATTACAAGTAAAATTGACAAAAATAACTTATTTTTGAGTATTTCTATGAAAAAAAGGGCTCTATACCAAGAAACGTGCTACCGAAAATATAATTCAAAAAACCATATCAGCCAAAAAGTAATTTAAATAACTTTAACAAAATACGCACTCACGTTTTTGCCTTTCGGTGACGGAACCCTAAAAATTAGAAAGTGTTTGTAGTTTGCCGTTTTCATTATTAATTAAATGAAATGGTTTTTGAAGTAATTTCAAATTGGATTTATAAAATTATATTTCAAATTAACTATGCGAAATTGTCTTCTCAACTACAGACATCACTAACAAGAAATACCAATTCCAACAAAAAATACGTTGTTAATAAAATACCTATAAATAATAATTATGCAAATAAATAATGTCTTTTTGATCACGTTCTACTCGAAATATTTTATGCTCTTCGCTTAATATGAATACGGTTAGGACTAGAAATAAGCCATTATGTTATATGTACCACTAACTAGAACTAAGTATGAGTATGCTCAAAATACGAGTACTTTTAATTTTTCGGACATGTAATAAGTTACATACTTTATTTACATACTTACTTAAAAAATATAAGATAATTCTCGTTAGTATAAATTTAAATATTTCTTCAGAAAGAAGTAGGTTCATAATTCGGTTGTATTTTTTACCACTCCGTCATTTGTGAACTGATTAGGATATTTCTTTTTTGGCAGGACTGTATAATATAGGTACATATAGGTATTAGGTACTACAAATTTGGTTCCATTTTCAAAAAAAAACTTTAGAATTGTAGAAAATAGAGGATGGTTGATTTTTAAACTACTTTTATAAAATAAAAATACACCGATTTGTTTAGAAAATAGATAATGATTGAAATTTCACTGCTGCGGCTGTTAGCGCCGAATCTGATTAGGTATCTATAATATGTAAATGAAAATTACCAATCAGTTTAAAACTTTTTTATATTCTTTTAAACTTTTTTGTGTAATTTTTTAATTTGAAGTCGGTTTAACTTCTTTTATAAGGTTCTTTTTTGTCGCTTTTATTCCTCTTTTCTGGGTTCCCATTAATATGTCATGTATACAATTAGTGGAAAGTTTATTGGCGTGTGTACTCGTATGTCTTGTACAGGTACTGTCTGTAATAGAGGTAAATACCTACTTGTTAGTTTACAAAAAAAGTTATTGGATATAATAAATATATGTGTAATGTGCAAGTATTATAATAAAAATATTCAATAACTCATATATGATTATATCGTGGCGTAGACTTGAAAATATTGTTTCCAATAACAAGTTCTTCAACTTTATAATAAGTAATAAATAAAACCATTATATGAAATAATGAATCGCATTTTTAAGCCAAATACAACTTTGCTGATCAATTACCTCGTTACATTGAACGATGCAGCAAATAATAACGGTTTCTTCGCAACATTTTTTTTTCTGAGAATTCAAATAAAGCTGATCAGAACAAGTTATGTAATCGTTAAGAGATTTGGGAATGTTGCGATGTATTTTTTGCTCGACTTCTAAAAAGGAGAAGGGTCTCACTTAAGAATTTATCTTTATACAATTTCTTTTTGAAGTCGTCTGTCTTCTGTGGTTTGTCTGTATCATATATACGGATATAGAAAAGTAATAGATGCGTTCATTAAAGTGTATAAAAATCTATTGTGTCACTTTCTTTGTAGCTACCTCAGATCAAGTATTGATCTGAGGTAGCTACATATTACAATGTCATCTCGCGAGATATTTAGTGCCGTGCCGTGCACATGCACAATTGCAACTTAAGGAAAATAATAAGATCGTCATTCAAACTAGTCAAAATAATAACTTAAGTCTTAAGACTTAACGATACATTGAAAGTCTAACTAGAACTACTTTATCGTTTAACATTACATCGCCATGTAGGTACTCCATAGTTCAATTACTCTGTGAGGAAAAATAAGACACAAATAATTAATTGACAAGTCAATCAATTTCAAAATCGATATTGGTCTTGTGTTCTTACAAATGAATGATAAAGCATTAACAGATTAATGAATTAATTACAAAGTTAAGTTAATAATTACTTTGCTCGCAATAAAAACATAAAGTGTGTTGAACCGAAAAACCAACTATCATCGTACGAAGTTCTTTGAAGTTCATCAAAAACTGCCCATGGGTCTTTTCGTAATGCCGTCCCAGAGAGACAAACAAAAATTCTAAAGACTACAGATTCAGCTTCTGTGTAAAAATATCGATAACATTGACTATTACAATAAGATTTTCCAAATAATAAAACTTAAATAAATATATAAATAAAACTAGTATTAATAAAACTTAATATAAGTACGTACGGATATGATGACGGGTGACTATTTCAATAATATTTATCTCAGTGAAGAAACTAGAATATTTAATTAACTTACAAAAAATATAATTAATTCATTATTTTTTAAATTATTAACTGCATTATTATCAAACTCTGTCTTTATAAAACGTCAAAAATATTTTTTCTCTATCTAATATATAAAATTCTCGTGTCGCGGTGTTTGTAGTTAAACTCCTCCGAAACGGCTTGACCGATTCTCATCTCATCTCATCTCATTTGTGTGCATATTGGGTAGGTCTGAGAATCGAACAACATCTATTTTTAATCCACCTAAATGTTAAGGGTGGGTAGTCCACCCCAAAAATTTCTTTTTTAATTTTTAGATAAATTATTTAATTGTTATTTTTTTAAAATACAACATAAAAAAATACATACAACCCAAAATTTTCAACCCTCTACGATCAACTCCTATTTTTTATTTGTTAATTACAAAATTTTATTTTTTTGGCAATATTTAATTTTTATTTTGTCATGACTTAGATTAATAAAAATACATATTACTGTAAATTTTTCACTCTTCTGCGATCATCCGCTATTTTTCCAATGCGTTTTTTTTTATTATTATATCCACAGATCCGCAATAGGGGTGCAAGATGGCAATTAAATATAATAATTGAAATACCTACGATAAATTTTCGTTCAGAGTTTATAATTACAATTTCCTTTAATTATATTTTTTTCTCAATTTAAATTGATGTTCAACCCTCGTCGGTCGATAACTGATGAACTATCAGTTGATCAGTTATCCCCGCCAGATGTCTACTTTTGTCACCTCTCATTCAGCAAACATCACGGAGTAGGGATGAGAACGAAGCCGGTATCCTGTCTCACTCACTGTACAGATTCGGCCATTTTTTTTGGTTATGTTTGTATATCGTTGAAAATACTAATAGAAAAATAAAGCGCAATGGGGAGAAGTTGGGGGAGCCAAGAGCGGGAGTGGGGCGTGCACATAATATAGGAAATAGGTAGCCGTGCGGCTCAGGAGCGTATTAACGATAGGAAATTCTCAGGCATCCTACAGATCAACCCAATGAGGTTGATTAGCAATTACAAAATGAACGCGGGCGAAGCCGCGGGTGAAGCTAGTTTTTTTTTATATAAAACCATTTCGTAGTTAATAACTTTTGTGCCCGCGGTGGTATTTGATTGAACTGACGAACCAATAGCGAGCCGGAAAGCATGCGGCGCGTGCCTCGACGTCCCGCGCCCCGCGTCTTACCACCAAATTGGCCGATAAATCGCCTCTGCGCAACTTGACAGCCAGCGTTCTTTTTACATTACACGAATTATACGTACTAACGAATGCAGGGACGTATCCGAACGGAGCGCGAGTGAGTCGCTAGAAGGTACATTACATGGCTATCGCTATAAATATACCATAGGTATTTTATTACTTCGTTAAATCTAAATGTCTACTAAATCTATACTCTTTCATTTTAGACGCTTCGTGTCGGACCGCTGCCGCACGTTTACTGTGCCGGGCTGCCGCTGCGAACGCGGTCTGGTACCAAACGCCTAAATTGAAAGCGTATCAGACTGCATTGCGTTTGTAAATCGAATGTCCACGGAGTAAATACAAAGTTACTCCGTGGTGATGTCTATATTTGAGATCAGTTGACATTATCTACAAATATTTTATACAACGCCCCTGTAGTGATAATTTTTGAATAACGTACGATTACTACGGGAGGTAGCTCTATAGTTGAGCAAGTCATTTTATACCGGCTGAAAATCACAACACTAATAGTTTTCCCCTAACCTATAACAACTCTGAATGTCAGCTACTCCGGTAGCGGTGGAGGTAAGAGAGGCAGCATGAGAAAGTCATTGGAAAAAAATCTGCTCCGATGAATTTTATACCGCGTAAAAATGAGTTATATGATTGTTTCCATCACATTTTAAAAGAAAATCATCGTCAGCTGCATTGACGGTGGGGGGTTATATGTCAGTCGCGTGCATGAACCTCATAGAAATTTTCACAAAAAAAGTAATTTTATACCTTATGAAATTTATACATCTTAATCTTCATACTTTTAAAATAACAAAGACAATCGTCAGCTGCATTTTTGATGGGGGAAAGACCGTCAGTCAGCGTGATAAACATTTCGCGAGGTCAATGCATTTGAGAGTTGCATAGTCTCTTTGAAATATAAACTGACGATCTTTACATCCACAAACAATCAGCTGACAACGACTTAAGTTTCTTTAACAATCTAGTTATCTTATGCTTAGAAATCAATAAGTATAGCACATATTAATCTATAATCTAATGGCTCTCGCAGGTTTGTATGACAGTCCTTCAATTTTGGGGCTAAAGACTTTAAATTTTGCAGGGAGGTAGTTAATTGTTAGTAAAAATCCACTATGAACGAATTTTGTGACAGGGCCGGCTTAAGAAGGTCTAAGGGCTCTCGCAAGTTTTTACGAAATTCCTTCATTTTTTTGTGTTACAAATTTAAATTTTGACAGGGAGTTAGTTTATAATCCGCAGATAACTTTTAAAATTATACAAATCAGACACTTTACAACCACACAGCAAATATATTAAGAAAGTACCTATAGCACAGTGAGCAATGGGGAGAGGAATGGAGACGTCCACATATTATATGAAATAGAAAGCCGCGCGGCGCAGGAGTATATTAATGATGGATTCTGAAATAGCTGGAGTAATTTTGATGAAACTTTCAGTCAATCTACAGATCGACCCAGCGAGTGATCGAATGAAGATTAGTAGCGAATAAGAAAATGAACGCGGAAGCCGCGGGTACTGCTACTTTATTATAAATAACACCACATTATAATTATTTACTTTGTGTCGGTTTAAAACTATATTATAATACTAGCAATTCCTGTTGGAATCCACACTCCACCCGCGTTCTAATTACTATTAAATAAAAATAGGAATTGTTGGGATGAAAATTTAGGGCTATAATTATTTATATAACATATTTGCTCTAAAAATAAAAAATAAAAAATCTAGAGAGGGCCAACTCTTTAAACAAGGGGAATAAAAAATAGCCTATCTTATCTCAGATCTACCAAATAAACACAATAAAATCGTAAATTTTTTTTTTCATTTACACACAGCACTATCTAGTTCCACTGTAAGGTACGAGCCTTGTGTTATATATAAGTTTAAATACATACATATTATAAATATAAACACCCATGACTGGAGTACAAACATTCGCGCTCAACAAATGTATGCCCCCAGCGGGACTCGAACCCGTGACCGCTTGCGCAGCAAGTAGGGTCACTACAAACTGCGCCACGCGTGTCGTCAATTTGGTTAAGCCGTTTCGGCGGAGGTCAATAGCAAACACTGTGGCATGAGATTTTTATATATTAGAATTTAGATGTTTTTTTAACAAACGAGTATTGGTAGGTATATCTCTCGCACATTTCCGATATTGACAGAGTCAGATAGGTCATTGTTAGGGGTGAGGCCCACGGCCACGCCTCTGTTGTTGTTTTGAAGTTGTAAAACTTACCTATACATATAAATAAAATTGTCTATTAAGTCTATTTGTAATACCAAAATAAAAACTATTTACTAAATTCAAATGAAATTTTATAAGGTTTTATTTTTAATCAAATTAATGTGTACAATTTTATTTTTGTCTGCCACTCTGTTTGTTTCGGCAAATCCCCAAGACAGCTGGACCAATTTTTACGGGATTTTCAATGTCCGATCATCTGAAGAATAGTTATAATCGGTTGACAGGAAGAGGGTGAAATTTGAATTACTAAATTTGACCCAAGAATAAATAATAAATAATAAATAATAAATAAAACAAACGGGGTGAGCTAAATAAAACCGTTTAAAAATTCCTATACCTATACACAATACGAAGTACGGTACAGTACAGTATAGAGACGGACCCGAGCGAAGCTAAGAGAGAGTATTATGCACAAGAAATTATAAATAAAGTTATTATTATATAATTCTTGTAATATTAAAAACTATCAATCTAAAAATGGCAACGCGCAAGCAGTCGCTTGGTCAATCGAGTGTGCATGTAACTACAGCGTTTGTGCGTAATTCCAAGCCTAAGATAACTAGAATGTTAAAGAAACATAAGTCGTCGCCAGCTGATTGTTTGTGGATGTAAAGATCGTGAGTTTATTTTTCAAAGAGACTATGCAACGCTCAAATGCATCGACCTCGTGAAATGTTTATCACGCTGACTGACTGTCTTTCCCCTATCAAAAATGCAGCTGACGATTGTCTTTGTTATATTAAAAGTATAAAGATTAAGATGTATAAATTTCATAAGGTATAAAATTACTTTATTTGTGAAAATTTCTATGAGGTTCATGCACGCGACTGACATATAACCCCCCACCGTCAAAACAGCTGACGATGATTTTCTTTAAAAATGTGATGGAAACAATCATATAATTCATTTTTACGCGGTATAAAATTCATCGGAGCAGATTTTTTTCCAATGGCTTCTTCATGCTGTCCCTCTTAGTTCCACCGCTGGTGCGGCGACTGACGCTCACTTTACTGATCTCTGAACTCTAAATAACTGTTTGAAATAAAATTCATTCGGGATAAAATTCCTAGAAAAAATACAGCGCTACCTCCCGTAGTAGATGATCGTAAACGTAATTACTAATTAGCTATGTCACGTATGGGCTATTCAACGCACTAGTGAACAATGAAATGAACACATGGCAATCGCGACGTTCCCGTCCTGCTGTCGTGCGTCTACGGCACCGGCGCCGCACCGATGCCGGACCGCGTGCTATGTATGAAAAAAGCAGTTTAGTCTGCGTAGGACGATAACCGCACTGTTCTGGCACGGCAGCAGGACGACACGACACGTCTAAATTGAAAAAACCCTAATTAGTCTACTAAGTCGAAGTGACACGTACGATGTAGAAATTTTCCATTCGGAGTAGAGCTTTTAGACATCCGTGTCCAAACTAACAAACTGTTCAATTTTGTACATAATTTACTAAATACCTCAAATGATTTTAAATTATGCATTCATTTTGAGATAAAATAATTGATCTATTGATTGAAGTGTCTAATTAAAAATATCTAATTCCATTTAGACTTGATCTAGAATGTAAATGTAATAAAAAGTCTAGAGTAGTAAAGTGAAGATAAGATATAATGGTCAAGAGCGAATCTAGTTTGTGTGCAATCCAATCTATCTGAATTAGTTTATATTTTATATAGGCTATAATTAAATACATTTAAAAAATAATACGCGCGTTTCGGGTTTTCACTTCGGCTCTCATCAAAAACAAAAAAGCTGCTATCATTAAAAATTCAGAAGTATATAAAACCACGTCGAAGTACTAAATAAATGAATGAACGGAAATGTTTTCATTTCTGATGTCTAATTATTATTTGTTTCGTAAGTCTTCTCCAACCTTCTAGTTCATTTTTTATAAATAATACATGTTTTTGATGTAAAACAATGTAAAGGAGAAAAACTATCATTGTAAAATCATAACAAAATAAAAAAAACAATATTTATAAACTAAAAAAATAAATCTACACAATCGTGTTGTTTCTTTCGTTTAAGATCTGTTGTTTTAGTCCAAATCCTGTCTAAAAAAAGATGACCTCGTCCATCAATAGGCATGTAACATATTTTAGCGCTATTATACCTAACCAATAGATATATATATAACGTCTCAGTTATTATTAGAATCCAATAGAATCTGATAAGATTTTGAGGCGTTTTCTAATACATTCTCAAGTTAAGTTAAGTAAGTTAAGTTAAGTATCGATGTTTATGAATTGACATAACTATAACTTAAACTTACCGTTTTTAATTTAATTAAAAAATTGTAATCACTTGAACAACTTAGTGATACATAAATCATTACAAAACAAATCTATACATGTAAATAAAGTTGGAGTCACGTCTGTTTTTTATTTCAAATTAACAGCTTTTCACTAAATGTATATAAAAGTATATACGATACTAGCAACAAAAAACAATTTTTAAAATTTTTGTCTGTCTGTCTGTCTGTTAGTTCCGGGTAATCTCTGAAACTGTTGGACGGATTTTAACGGAACTTTCACTCGCAGATAGCTAATGTTATGAGGCGTAACTTAGGCTACTTTTTAACCCACTTCAAAAAAGGAGGAGGTATAAATTTTAGTTATTTTAACTAGCGGAACCCGTGGCTTCGCTGATACAAAACCTTGGGAAGAACACGAGCGAAGCGAGGGTGAGTCGCTAGTATATTATATAGGTACTAAGTAAAATCACAATAAAATTCATACTTCTGTAGCGAAAGCGAGTCGTTTCCTTTCTCCTCCTGATAGTGTTTTTAAGCCATCCAGTCCACCGATACGAGTGTGTCGTGCTCCATATAAGGATAGTTGACGCATCAGCTGATTGACCCTCCTTCTACGGGCCAAGGGCGTAGTGCGGCGGTCCATGCGCAGACGAGCCTAAGAATAATAATTAAAAAATAATGTTAAGTTTATGTTTTACTTATTTATTTAAGTTAAACTAAAGCAGTACACATATATAAATAGTTTAGATTATTTAGGCTTATTATTGAGGCAATGATAAAGATCTTAAAAATAGGTAAAGAAATTGCTCCCTATAGGACTATAAAGACTATAGGTATATTGGGGACTGATTATATAGGTATAAGTACATACTATATATGTACAATAAATATTTTCTGGAAAATATAGATTCAGATGCTTTTCTAGTTTTTAGATTGTTTGTCTCTCCGTCTGGGAACGCATAGCGAGAAAACTACTTGACAGATTGTAATGAAATTTCGTATGATGATAGCTAATAATCCGTAGTTAAAATAAAGTATAAACCCTTTTCACTGCGGGAAAATATCCCATATCTAAGAAAATAAATTTAACCTATATCATCGGTGTACATATACATAAAAAAAAATATACCGATCGAATTGATAACCTCCTCCTCCTTGCGGAAGTCGGTTAAAAACGAGCGCCGCAAGTCGATAGTTTAAAATATCAAAAAAGTGTTTTTCTAAGAAAAGTACGGAACGCAGACAAAAACAATCTTAAACAAACACTTTTAGTCCCCTAAATATTGTATGTAAAAGAGATGTAAGACCCTCACTTTACATGATTAAAATGTAAAATTGGTATATTTTATTACATGTTTAATAAGGGCTTCAATAATTAAGAATAATCCGGGCTTTGAATCCAGGTCGCTGGCTTTGAGAGCCGTAACCTAATACCGGCGTGAAACCACAAATCGAATGGTTCGTGCGATAGAAATATAATACTGACTTTGAAAACTTCTAAATTTTCTTATTGATTGATTAATTTTTTTGACATTTTTTTATGAAATATAAGTCAATGTTATTAACAATATACTCGTACAGTGGCTATGTAACAAACACTAGTATTTCCATTAAGGAATTACGTATTTAAGTCTTATTTAAATTTAAGAGTTCCATGCATTAGTATTAGGTGTGTGTTTCCACTTTTGTTACATTTTCACGCTGCGCACGCATGAAAGATTTTCATTTGTTTGATAATCGTTTAGGCTACTTTAATTGCCATACCTGCTTGCTTCTATACGCGAGCGGAACCGCGGCCAATAAGCGTTATAATAAGTCTTCCACTTATTCAGCTCGTACTTTCGAACTACTATAATTATACTTAATAACTTTTAGATTTATTCCAATGCTTAACATTTTGTGTATGCAAATTTTTTTTAAATTTTGTTCGCGGATTCATTTTGATTTATGGTTGTTAAACGTCGGGGACGTTTCGAAAGCTAACAGCAATCATGGTCGCGGAGCCTTCTTTTTTTAGTGATACTTCTTTTATTTTACTTATGTCATGACTTGAATTATGCATTCATTCCATTCACGTTATTGATTATATAAACCGGTAAAAATTTATAAATTTTACATATCATCAAGTATTTAAAAGTTTAAAGTGGTAGTGCCATGCTTGTTACCTTCGGGTAGCAACCGAATGGGCCGGCCCGCCCCGTATAGTTCATTAGTACCACCCTCTCACAGAAGACCGGCGTGAAGTGGCAGCTATGCTGTCGCGTTTCGTCCCACTCTCCTTCCCCCCTCCCTCTTCCCTTCATCCTCCGCCTTCGTTCCCCCCTACCTCCCACTTCCCTCCCTCCTCCATCCCTCCCTTTCCTGAAAGGCCGGCAACGCATCTGCAAGATGTCCATGGGCGGAGGTGATCACTTCCCATCAGGAGAGCCTCCTGCCCGTTTGCCCCCTTTTTACCATAAAAAAAAAATATAACATCATGATCGGTAAAGGAGGCATCAAAAAAATAAACTGTCATACTTTTGTTACTGATGTACAAAAATTAAAGTTACCTATACCATTTATATCCTGTGCCTATACTTATATTATACAATAGAGGAAAGATTTGATTTTTTTTAGTAGGAACTTATGACACAACCTTAAATAAATATCTATATTTGTATCGACAAATATAGATTTAAAATTTTTCTAAGTCAAAATATGTATAAAAATTTTAAAAAATCTGCCTGTTTGTTTCTAAGTATATACTTATTTTTGAATGGACTGCGTTCCATTAGCTAGGTACTTTTAATGTATTCACGAGTATAAATCTCTCCTTTAGATACAGTTAAACCTTAGATACTCAGTTATTTTCATTAACGAATATTATGTAAAGTTAATATAATCAACCTTTTTATTTAGATTTTATTTATTTAGATTTACATAAATGAATGTGAGATTTTTCAAATCGTTATATAACTGGTTCAAAAAGACATAACCTTTACAACATTATTTTACTTACAAAACTCGGCCTTGAAATATAAAACAGAAAATTAAAATTCCAAAACAAATACAATTTTATAGATGATGATAAAATTATTCATTTATCGTTTTCGTATTTTACCTAATTTATTTATTCAAATTAAACTATTCAAAATATACATAACTAAGTGGCACGTGCCGAAACTACTGGAAATTAAAATATGTATGTATGTAACTTGTTTCATCTTCATTTGAAGAGCCTATATTTTTTAATGGCACGAGCCAGTATCATAAATTATTCATTCAACCGTAACCCTAGAGACATAATTTTTTGACGTCAACGCAAATCAGGATATGGAGAATAGATTTTAAAAATGTAAAGTAGGTTGATGATTATGTAATTTACAAAAACGTCGGTCTATAAAAATGAATTTTGGGTGATATTTATTAAAAAAAGCTTTTCGACGTATTCACATATTAGAAGTTTTATATACTTTTCTTTTCTTATCTATTATCTACATTTAATAAAATTCCCGCACTAAAAAGGGTTTATAAATGTGCTAAATGTTTATAAACAGCTACATATTGCCATACCAAATTTCATAAAAATATGTACAGTAGTTTTCTTGTGCCGCATTCATACAGACAGAGAGACAGCCATACAGAAAAACCTAAATACAATAGATTAGACTGTTCTATACAAATTCAACTAAATTAGATTTTTATCATGTCGATCAATGTTGCTACTTCATTCAAGTAATTAATCATTTTAAATTCATAGAAACTTTTTGTTGTGGGTATTATTTTGGGGGAAATAACCCCCATAAAGCCGGTAGATACAAGAACATTCACTTACCATAATTGTGAGATGTTCCATAACAGTAAGGTTTTCTACGAAGAGCTCGTCCTGATGCATGTAGCCGCTCTCCCGATACATAAAGTCACCTATAGGGAGTCCGTTCATCGCGATCTCACCGTCTACGATCGTCCCGCCTTGCAAAGGAGAATATATAATAAGAATCCTATAGATGAGTTTCTTGGTCGAAGAATTAGAATTTAAATTTCTATAGCTTATCAATGGTTAATAAAATAAATGATATATCTATGATTTATTCGTGATTTTAACATATATAAAACAAATCATTGAAAGGTTGTAAGTTAATCAATCAATAAAAAGAAGAAGATACACATTTAAGGATCAAATATGAATAGATTTAAGAATCATAAGGGATTAATTTATAAGCTGGTTGTTATTTCATGAGTTAATTTTAATTTTTATTCATTACTGGCTATTGAATGATAATTACACATCATTGATAATAATCAACGTATTACTAATAATAATAGAACTTAAACAATGTCCCACCACGCTCATATTCATCAAGGCCGTTCGAATTTAAACCCGATATATCTAACCGAAATATTCAAGGAATTTGGTAAGATGTAGTTACTGCGTATCAGGTTAAGACTATCATATTATTGTATTGCGGGTACCGGTACACAAACTTATATTAAAAATTCATTTAAAATTTATTTCACTTATTTTAGAAGTCATACTTTTGTACAACTGTGCAAATAACTCTTAAATTGCTTTAGACGATCTTACGATTTTAATATATGACTGTATTCAGCCTTTTTTAACGTCCCACAGCTGGGCACGGGCCTACCTTCAATACAAGGGGATCAGGCAATAGTCCACCACGCTGGCCTAGTGTAGGTTGGCGGACTTCGCATGTCTTTAGAAAACCTGCTAGGTTTACTCAGACATGCAGGTTTCCTCACGATGTTTTCCTTCACCGTAAGATACGTGGTAGTCATGTTGATGATTCGCACATGAAAATATCAGAGCCGCGAGACCCGGCTTTGAACCCGCATCACTCGGTTATCCAAGCAAGCGCGTTACCACTAGGCTACTACTGTCATCGTCAATCGTCTTGTCAATGCTAATATTATACAATAAATAATTTATGATGTAAAAAACTCTCAGACATATTATGTTAAACACTAATAATTTTGGATGTATAAATTCTTCTTTTTTTGGTTTATATCTTTACCTCATTGATGTAAATAATTTTAAATTTACCAAAATGTTTTATTACATATTCGAGCAATTAATATATGGCTACCTCAGTCTCGAAACTTGCAACGTTTGTAATATTATATTAGGTTTGGCGGAATAAATTATTTAATTACTTATAATATATGAGGTAGACACTTAAAATACATACGAAATATGAAGACAAGTTGACTTTTTCGATAATGTATAAAAAACTTAATAATATACATTAAAGCAAAGTAAAGTAAAATATGAGAGAACAAGTTCGTTCATTTAAAAATTAGTAAAAATACATTCCTATTTTTCAATAAATATTTAAGGTAGTAGAGTACTTATAATAGATCGATAGCATTTTTTTAATACAATGAATATCAGCACAATGTCAAATGCCACCTAATGGAAATGAGCCATTGACATTTTCGAACATATTTTGAAAATTGTTATTAGATTATGCGTATTATAATTGAAAATAATTTAATAAATTATATTAAGTATCAATAAGCTATAATTAAATTAATTATTTTATTAAAAGCTCGAATTTCTTATACAAAAATATAAAGACAAAGAAAATGGTTATAATATTTACTAAATAGCTTTGCATAACAAATTATCTTATTGTAAGTAAATGTAAGTCACTTGGCTGGTCTCTACCACCAAAGTAAAATCATAAGAAAATTTAGCGCCATATCATGATTTTTCTGTCCACGATGACAAAATATGGTATTTAAACAGTTTAAGGAAGATAAAGGTACCAAAAATAGTACAAAGATACCTGGATTCCGATGTGCTAATGCAGTCATCAATGTCGTTTTACCAGCACCGCTGCAAGATAATCACTAAGTTAATAAGATTCTACTAATATTTATTTATTTCCTATACATAACTAATAAAATATAATTTTAAAAAGAGGTAGAGTTTGTAATATTGTATGTAGTGGGTAATCGTAATTAGTGTTTCGATTCCAAAAATTCTTTCACTCATAGGAAGTTACATTACAGAGTAATAAGTTTTCTAAGGTCCTTGTTCTCATATTTTTTTTAAATTTACGCCCTTAGTAAAAAAACATTCGTCATGGCAACGAAGTCGTCGTGACAAAAAGTTTAAGCGAGCTCTACATTATTAACGCTAGCATAAATTTGAGGACATGACTTCAACAGTTTCAAGAATAATGTCTGCTCTAATTCCTCCAGTACTTTTCAGGAGTACTTTTCAAATATTAAAAACAATATTAAATACATTAATTATATATTAGATATATTACAAGGAACTTACCTAGGGCCCATTAGAGCCACCAACGAGCCGGGTTTGGCAATTCCGCTGACTGCGAAGATAAAAAATAAATAATAAGTAGGTAAAGTTATTTATACACAATATATGACACTAGTTTTTCAATTTAATCCAGATAGAATAATATTTTGATTATGATTTATGATTTTCGCTTTGTTCTATAAATGAAAATTTTATAGAACAAAAAAACAATAAACGCACTTTGGCATGTATAACATACTGGTAGTACGGTTATTATTTAGCAAAGCCTATTTGTAGGTAACTACTATAGCGTATAGCGCAACTACGTTAGGTAAGTATACCCAACTATTAGAGTATATTTACTAAAGACGGTAGTTTTTCTGTAGAAGATCTTGATAGAAGCATCAGGTTCTAGTTATCATACTTTTAAGAGATTATGAGATTCATAAACATGTCAATTTCTAAAGGGAAATAAATTATTTAATTACATCCTTAAAACACATAATTAATGAGTACTCAGGTAAGTAAGCTTTAAACATATTAATTGGTTTTCGAAATTAATGTAAAATAAAACAATTTTAGTTTTTGGAAACTTTAAATAACTGGTTTGATAACAAATTAAATTAATAATAAATTAAAAGGTAGTAATTTAATCGGCACGAACCAAATGCCATGGTATGGAAATGTTTTACCTATTTATGCGGATAAACCTAATTAAAATAATATAGCATGGAAATTTATTTACAAATAAACAAGAAATATATCAGATATCTCTTTAGAAATAATGATTCAGAGTAACAAAAGTTATACCAAGATGAATATGTTCGTTAATATTCATTATTCAGACTTGCCAAAAACTGGTTACGTAAAGAATAATAGCGTTTTAACTAAAAAGGCAGACCACTTAATGATTTTAATATTTATATTGCACTCCTTGAGGTGCAGCCCATGCATAAAATTTGAAAAAGATTCGCGATTTGAAAATATACTATATTAAATATTTTTAACTGGTAGAGACTAGACAGGTAGGACTAGACTATAGGTAGGTACGAGTATGTGGAACCTCGCAGATCTAACGCCCGCCTTTCCCGTTTTTGTAACATTTTTCATTGATGCTCCGCTCCTATTCAGAATAGTAGTTCCTGAGACAAACACGTTCAACCAAGCAAACAAACTCTTCAGCTTTATAATATTAGTATAGATTTATTAAAAAATAATATTTGGTAAGTAATATTTGATTTTTTTTATAGAATTTTTTCTATTTCTAATTTTGTACCCTAATATTATACCCTAGGAACATTTAATAGTTATAGTATAGATCTCTGAAAGACATGATTTTATTTCGCAGTTAAAGTATCCTCTATGTTGACCCAAATAACTAGATATCAAACAAAAAAGCACTTCCGTTTCATTCGAAATTCCCCATTTTCCGGGTAACTTTTTTAATTTTTATTATTAAACCTTATTCAAACCTCAAGTGAATAGCTTACTTTTGAACTGAACTTACCATTGTTAACTAATCTCTTCAATTTGCCATTCTTGAGCTTGATGTGGACGGCTACATCACGCCACACCAAGGTGCACGGTCTGGGCGCGGGCGACGACCCAAGCAACTCCTCCACTTCAGTGAACAGCGGCTCGTCATATTTAGAATAAGTTATACCACTGTCTACGTAAATTACATCAGCTGGTTGCAATTCCTGAAATTATTTCTGAATTTAATAAAGTTGTAAAGCAAAAAGAATAACAAAGCACCTCAATATTTTAAGAACTGTGAAAAAAGTTAGTTAACAGAAAATGTTTTGGTCCAAAACTTTAGAATCCATAAGTGATAATTTTTTGATAGTTTTAACGAGTCAATCTTGAATTTCAATTCAAATATTCATTTATATGTACCCAAAATGTCACATAATATCTAGTATCAAGTATGATAAGTTCAACATATTGAAATATGTATAATTTGTGGAACCACAAATTGTGGTTAATATCTCGATATTAATATATAATACAATGACCTTAGCAAGTATTAATAATACCTGCTAATATTGTATTGCAGACAGCTTCCAGTCGTTGTGCAAATAAATTATTAATTAAATAGTTGTACCGCTTCTAATTTAATGATGTTAAATATATTGCTTATATATATATACATATTAAACCTACATATCACATTGGAGGAATTGTACAAGTATCTATTAATAGTTTAATCTCTTAACTACACATTACACATGTTTTTATTCTTACAGCTAAAACAAAAAATAACCTACTACTTAAACCGACTCAAAAAAAATATTTATGGAGTATGTATTGTTGTAGTAAGAAAATTTTTCTTTGTTATAAATATGTGTTTTACATTTGTATTTGTTCACTATATTAGAAGTTCATGAAATTGTCTCTACATATGCTCAAAAATGTTACTGTAAATGATTCGGTTAACTTAAATAGTCTTAAATAACCAAAAAGCAGAAAGGTAAAGTTGTCTGACTACCCTGTATACACACAGAAAAGTATAAGGTTTATGTATACTATTAATATCTACATAGGTATATATATTACATTATTAAATCAAAAAATAGGCCAAGACAAAACAATTCAGAACCTTATATACGACTAAGTCAACGGATTTTATTAAATTGTTTCGCAGGTATAGACGAGCTTCCTTTCATCCTTTATAAAAAAAAATTGGAAATAGATTTTTATACCTAACGATTGTGTGCTTGAGGTAAACACTAGATATCAATAATAATCAATATTTTTAAAAAACTATACGGAATCCCAATGTCAAAACTTATTTCTCTGTTTTTTTATCGTTATTCATAAAATGTGTTCATTGCAACATAATCAATAACAAGCTCCTGAAAATCATTAATATTTAAACCTAACACGTATGCATCCTTCTTTTTAAAGTCGGTAAAAAACTGAATAAAAGCCTAATATGTAAAAAATACTTTATGCAAACAATAAAAAAAAATAACTTGGAACAAAAAATTGTACAACAAAAATTCTTAAGTAGGTACGTATTATTCCTACAGTTAGTGGACGGACAGTCAACGTCAATTAAATCCATAAATTAATATTGACTTATGATTAAGAACTTTTTGTCTGAACTACTCCGCTCGTGTGACGGACATGTTTGTAAAAAATAGGTTACACTAATAGTTAAATAAAGAATTACTTTCTCAGTTTTACGCGAACATTTGTTTTCATAATTACTATAAAGTAATCAAACCGTTCGAACCAATCAAATTAAAAAACTTATTCTTATTTAAAATAATATCTAACTAGTCATTCCAGGATACAAGTAAGGTCCTTAACCCCCAAGTCTCTGAGAGTAAGTTTAGTTGTCGGTTTAAACTCTCATTAGTCGTGTCGAGTTATCATTCCACCGGAGTATGATTGCAATAGGAATTATTATTTCTATCACTCACATACTGCTGTACTTTATAAATGAAACTATCTTTTCGGATTTTGACGCGGATTTATTATGATGAGTCTCTCCCGTGACCATGATTGCTGTAAAGCATTCGAAACGTCGGGAACCAAAAATCATAATAAATCCGCGACAAAATCCGAAAAGATAGTTTCATTTATAATGTCAAGTATTCGCGTAAACCTAAGAAAGTACTACTGCTGTACTTATTTGTGTCTGTGCACTATAACATATCTTACGCATATAGTCTCAGGGAGATCGGCCGCCGCCGGATTCGGTCGGGAGGACATTATTAATCGATGTTATTCAAGGTCGTACGGCACTAAACGTATGTATGTACTAAATACCATGCAAGTCCATGTAGCCGAATAAATAATAGACATAAGCAAACCTTCGTTTTTCTTTTTGTAGTCAGATCTAATATCTACCTTTCTCGAAATTTTACACAAGACCTAGATGGAATGGATCTATATGTAACCGCAGTATTAAGCCGCATTAATTGGTTCCATTACAATTACCTTGAACTGCAAAAGTAAACGATCATCAAATTGCATGACTGTAATTAGAGAATATTAATAAACCACACCACAAACTTATTAAAATTACACAAATGTTACAAAATATTTAAAAAAAACTAGCGACACTTTACTTTTTAACGATTTGTACAGATCTCACTGAAATGAGATTTAGTTAGAATAGAGATATTAGTTCTACAGATTCATGAAAACTGCATTAAAATCCGTTGCGTAGTTAAAAGATCGAAGCCTACAGTCGCGGGATGACTTTGGAATCGCAACTTTGTTTTATACTACGAGGATGTATATGGAATAGGATTTGTATTTTAAAGTAATATTAATTAATTAATGGAGTTATGGTTTTCAGGCTTTCGTAGATAAATGGCTGAATCAGTGAATTAAAAGACATCTAGGTATTAAAACGTAAAAAACACTGAACGAGGGATTTCGTTTAGTGGTAGGTAGCTACTATATTAATATACTAGCGACTCGCCCTCGCTTCGCTTGGGCTTTTTCCTAGATTTAGCACAGGCAAAGCCGCGGGATCCGCTAGTTATGCATATAAACCTTCCTCTTGAATCACTCTATCTATTAAAAAAACCGCATCAAAATCCGTTGCGTAGTTTTAAAGATTTAAGCGTACAAAGGGATATAGGGACAGAGAAAGCGACTTTGTTTTATACTATGTAGTGATAAAATGCCAAACAAACATAAAGCAATGGAAATCTTTTTCGATGAGTATAAAATAATGAATTCTAAAATATGTTTGTCTTTTTCAAAAACTTGTAGAGCAGTGCTTTTTTTCTTATTGCTGCGGGCAAAGAGTACGTGGCATGTAGAAAGATCCTTAGGAAATCGTGGACACATCACTAGTGCACAGTTTAAATATCATGTTGAATATTCTTTTTTTATTCGTCTCCTCGACCGCCAGTTTACAGCGACAAGGTGAGCAGACAATTTTGAAGTCTATTAAAAATCTAAATGTAAATTATAAATGACAAGTTCAGGTGGTTATTTGAATATTTTTACACGACTCCTTTATAAGTTATCACAATTCACAAGCGTTTTTTACTAAAAACTAAAAGCAATTAAGCGATAATTTAAATAAATAGGTGCTTATGACACTCGTGATAATCTATACATTTGTATATTATGTTATAATAAAATCTTATTTAAATATGTAGTTATAATAATCGATACAAAAGTCGCATCTATAGTTTTTAGAATTTTTGTCTGACTGTCTATGATCGCATCACGAGAAAACTACTGGACCGATTTTAATAAAATTTAATATACTGCTACCCTGATAGGGTTAACATAAAGGGATACTTTGCGCTGCAGCAAAATATCATATCTCGACAAAATCTATAATTAACCGTTAAAATGTACCTAGTAAACGTACCCGTATGGAGCGAGGGTGAGTCGCAAGTTTATGCATAAATTTTTCCTATAATTTTGAACAAAAATCTGCTAAAGAAATAATATGCGTAAATAACATAAGAAGGTTTATGCTTATGTAGACAATGGAGTTGAAAAGACACTAATTAAAGGTATGGATAAGTAATAAGTATATGTTATATTAAATCAATAGAATATCGATAATTAATTTAAATAATAAAATTCAAGCAATATGGCTCTCTTTATTATTATAATGGCTTGCAAATTAGGTGAATTAAAGACGTAAATAATTTAATATTAATTATAAACATTCCTTAGGCTGAAGTAAAAACTAATTATAAAATATAAATGGAATAAAAAGTGTTTAGCAACATCTCACACCAGTATTTGTGTGATTTACAAATTTCATATAAGGACATGTATTTTTTGTTTCATGTTTTTATACTAACCTAACGGCTGTCTCGATCGTTGCCTCTCTTTACCCCGCGTTTAATTAAGATGAAGATTCTAATTAAACGTTATATTTTATATCTAACTACTAACTATTACATGTGCAATAAAAAATGTCGTCAAAATCCTTTCAAGTAATGTGTTGTTAAGCAGACAAGAAAGGTGAATTTAAAATTTTTACTTATTAAAATATTAGATTTCAATCCTATTACACGAACTTCTTTTAACTAAAATTATTATCAACAAATATTTAATGCTACTGATTTTATTAATTATATACATATAAATTAGAAGTCATATATTAGCTAAATATGTATAAATTAGAATAATGGGTTATTAAAATTTTTAGATTTTATTTAAAGCCTATTAATTAATTTTATTTAAAACAAGCGACTCACTCTCGCTTCGCATGGGTCCCTAGATTCCCTAGATTTAGCACGAGTGAAGCCGCTGGTTCCGCTAGTTAAAAATCTAAAATAAAAGAAGACTAAGTTACTCCTTATAACATTAGCGATCTGCGAGTGAAAGTCCCGTCAAATCGGTCCAGTCTTTTCAGAGATTAGCCGAAACAAACAGACAGACAGGCATACATACACAAAATTTTTAAAAATAGTTGGTTTGTTATTTAGTGAATAGCTATCAACTTGTAATTAAAAAAGACTACAATTTTATTAATATTGTATGTATAGATGTATAGACTATTACTTTCCCAAGACTTTGCTCGCACTCGCGTGGTGAACGCCGCGAGTTTAAAGGGTTGTTTGATCCTGGGGAGCAATGTAAGTAATATTTTTTTATCTAAATATTTTAATTGAGTGGCAAACGTAAGTAATTTCGGTTCTGCGACTGAAAGAAATGACTTTAATTTTTCACCTGTTTTATATTAAGTAGTTACAGAATAACGCAAAAAATGTAACTTGATGAGGTTAAAAATATGAAATGTGATATAAATATTAATATTGTTATCATCGAAGACATCAGATGCTTTCTATAAGAAATTGTACGCATGGCTAGGGGCGATATGTAGATCTATTACAAAATATTGCATGAGTGAATACTAATGCAACGTAAACTTAAGTACAGTGCCTGAACTGCGTGTAGTCTTTAAAAGCTAACATTTACCCAATTTGTGATCGAACGTGCGATCGGTATTATATTCACGTTAAAGTTTCAATTCACCACAAAAGTAATTATATTTTTTTATAACAACTAGTTATTCTTAGCACCTAATGCTATTAAAAAATGAGTCATTAAACAAGACATCTAATGCATTCATTATACTGGTATATCTATGTCGCAATGTTAAGTACTTTATTTATTATTAGGTATTATGCTTAGTTGAACTTAGGTAAGGCATGCAATTTACAGTATTTAGATGAAATAGTCAATAGAAATAGGGTAATTTTAACTAGTGATATTATTTATATCTTGTTACAAACCGCAATCTAGGTCCTCAACATATTGAACGAGCCTTCGGTATTATATCCGATTACATAATATTGTGTTAATGATTTAGGTAAAAATATGATGGCCATAGAATTGATAAAGGGAAGTGCAAGTGCGAAATCCATAAAAGGACTATTATTTTTTCACTTTTAATATTATAGCAATTGAGTCATGTACCTATCACTTTTATACTAACGTACAACTTGATTAGGTTTTTTGTTATAATTTATCAAATGTGCCATCATCAATTACTTAAAGAACGTTAATATAAATCCCCTTGTTTTCATCGATAATATATTTCATATCAAGTTAAGATGTAATTGCAGTGACGACTCTACATGCATTTTATAATATTTTTACAGTACGTTAATATTAAAATCGTTATATATAAATAACTGTAAAAGACATTCTATTTATTATGTTTTCAGGAAAAATTCAAACACTTACATGAGCATCATCCGCGCGGTCCACATTTGAACTACTAGAGCTGAAGCTGCCGGAAGGCTCCTTAGAGGAAGCGCCATTAATATTAGAATTTGTACTCATTTTACTTTGCACTAGGAATATTAAAATATAAAAACAATTAAATATACAATGGTTTCGAATATATTTTCGAACGTAACATTCTCGCAACGTTCCGAGTCGGTTAAACGAACCACGCTTCGCTCGCGAGTGACAAGATCCGATAGAACGGGTGGTAGAGAGAGACAGTGGCTTCGAACACACTATTTGACTGAAACGCCAAATTGTCATCTTACAAAATTTACGGTAAGGTCTCAGTAAAAATACTAAAAAATATTTCATAGTTATGATTTTTATAATTAGCGTATTTGGGAAATACATACCTGCGTGCTTATATACAGTAATATGTACGTAAATATGATACAATGCTATGTATTCTCATTCCTGTTAGCCGTTTAAATGCATTTGGAACGTGTTTCTTATTAGTTATCGTTTAACGACAGAGTTATGCGGAATCCAATGTCTACCTGACTTCAGGTCATGGCCAATTAACGCCTCTTTATATATAATGATTAAATCAATATTACCCTCAATGTTATTATTAGCTTATAATATGAATTTTCAAAATTATTTATGTATTAGAGTCAACGTTTTTTTGTAATAAGATAACTGCTAAAAATCAGTTTTCTTAACACGATTTTCCAGTAAAAATTCATAATTTGGCAGATTCACTTATACCATTTTTTGCAACAATATCCATTAATAGTACATTATGTATTAAATAACTAGCTTACCTTTTACAATGAAACCCCTCAAAAGTTAATTTAGCCATTTTCTTTCATTGCCTAACTTGTAACATGTAACATTGTGTTTAAGTTTGTCAGTAACAAATCTCGGCAAAATCGGCTTAGCTATTACATAAACGATTAGTTTTAGGGATACCTAAGTATTTATAAAAAAAATTCCGTGACCTCTGTGGATACGTAATATTAAAATTTGGTAGTACACTCTTATTTTTAACGATATAACGAAATAAAAGATAAATGAAGCAAAAAAAATACAATAAAAACTATTAAACAAGTCAGAGTTTAGACTAATCGTCTATGAAGTGGATTGATGTAGAGTTCTTATGGGCGATAGGCGATTATTTTAACTATCTAAATAATAAAGCCATAAAATGTATTTTTTATCATTTTAATGATATGAAATAGGATATTTACCACGTTTTTTTTTCTTTCGCATGTTTCGAGGCTCAAGCAACCGTTTTAGACTTTAATACCGTATAAATAACCATAGTATAAGGATGATACTTGGTATTTTTATAAAATCACAGAAATAGACACTAACTTTTAAACTACAGACTACATTTTTTTCTACAAGGTTAGAAGTTGATAATTATTAAACTACCTACTTTTTGTTTTTTGTTTATTATTTTTATATGTCCAATTAAGTGCGATGCGAAACATGACGTGCGCGTAAAGACGGACTCGTATTAAATTTTCTGAATTTACTGATTCGATATAAACAACTTATACGTGCGAGTGAAAAGGTTAAGATGGACGTGTATTAGAATTTCTGAATTTAGAACTTAGCGATTCGTTGTAAACAACTTATGCCTAACTAGCAATGCGCGCGGCTTCGCCCGCGTTCATTTTTTTATTCGCTACTAAACTTCATTCGATCAATGTTGAAACAGGGTTGAAAATTCTCCAAAATTACTCCAGCTTATAATAAATAATATTCTCCTGAGCCACGCGGCTACCTATTTCATATATTATGTGCGGCGTGATTTCTTCCTCCTCTCTGTTATTGTAGTTTTAGTAGGGATCTTGCAATTAAAATAGCCTATATTAATCAGTGATAATGTAGCATTCAAATGGTGAATTTTTTTTAAATCGGTAAAGTACTTTTTGAGCCAATTCGTTACAAACATACTTACTTACAAATCTTTTCTCTTTATAATATTAGTATAGAGTAAACCAGTTTGCTATTGACTAGCACTAGTCATCTTAGTTTACTATGTAAATAAATTAATTTAAAAACATTTTAATAACAAGCTTTTAT
Source organism: Boloria selene (assembly GCA_905231865.2). Taxonomy (NCBI): domain Eukaryota; kingdom Metazoa; phylum Arthropoda; class Insecta; order Lepidoptera; family Nymphalidae; genus Boloria; species Boloria selene. The sequence continues at coordinate 2,968,953 of HG993135.1, read as the reverse complement.
ATGTTTGTTCTCTAACTTATTGTCGCTGAAGGGATCTTCTATTTATCGCAGTAGTCAAGTCGTGGACATTGTTGGCTTTGAGGACCACTGAGTTTCAATCTTTGATGGAGAATAAAAAAAATAATCTTAAATAAATAAATATTAAATATTAAACTCTATAGCATAAAAAACTGGTATTAGATATTCTTATATCAAAGCAAATAAAATTGAAGTGTCTGTTTGTAATCCTTGTTTAGAAAAAAAATACTAACACTATATCTACACTACTAAATATGAAGTAAATTTTAGTTTTTTAGTGATAACAAGAATAAGTAAATAAGAAAGATAGTACTAGATTTTGTCGTAATGTACTTACCTAACATATTTATTTAACACTTTACAACGGACGCTTTATTTGAACAATAGAAAAAGTATGATAGCGAAACAAATTCGTTTTGGTAGATTCTGGAAACTCTGGGTAAATTAAGTGCAGCTTTCGAGACTAAAAATAGTAAAAAGTATGGACCAAACATATTTTCTTATTTTGATCTCTACCTACCTCTATTTTCTTAGAATCTAATTGGTACAATGACCAATATTTTCTACTTTGAATACGTATTTTATTATTACTAGTCATACAAAAGCTGTATTCTTGAGCTAAGTTCATTTGATATAAGCCTCACTCATGAAGCGGTCTTAAGTTATTATAGAAGTTGCCGTTGACCGTATAATTTAATAAACTTGAGTGAAGCCAGTGTCGTATATCAAATATAGATAAAAATAACAATAACCATAATATTCTCAGAATAAATATTAAAGTAATAATACAATGTTATTTCTGTTACTATTAACTTGATCTGAAAGCGTTTAAAAAATAAGATCACACCAATAACATTTTCATGTAAAACGTTGCCAAGACGAAACCATATGACTCGCACTGTCAAAAAGTAATCTTATATAGAGCCAAGCTTCTAACTATACACGCCTTAACTCTACAAGGCCTAACTTGACAAACTCTACTCCTTATGGCTTGGCCATTTCGCTACATTCACATGGCCAAAAGTGAAAAACTTATCTACTGTTCATTACTTTTCTCTCATACAATAGTTTTTATATTAATGAACGAATGAATATTAATAAATTCGCGACTCGAGATGGGCTCGTCCCAAATACGTTTTAAAGATTAGTAGGTATAGATTTTTTAGAGATGAAATATTTTCCTGCAGTAAAAAGTATTCTAGAAGTTGACCTGGATAACATCTATCATCATTTCAAATTCTATCAATATCTGTTCAATGTGATGCGTAGGAAAAAACAGGAACAAATTTTAAAAACTATAGATTCAGCATCTCTATCTATTAATAATGACTTAATTATAATATTTAATACAATATTTCAACAAGATAATCCAAAAATATTTAACGTTAAGTACGTCCGACTCAGAAAGAACTTTATTATACCAGTACGTACGAGACTCACACTCGCCCCGCTCGGGTTCATCTCTAGAAGCATTTTAAGTTTTTTTATGTAAGTAATTTATTATTCATTAAGTTTGAAGTAGTTGAAACACAATGCCATTGGCCAGACAAATGTGATGTTATACTCTATTTTAATGGAGAGCTCTTGTTTGGTGCTTGCGATTGGTACTAACGATCTAGATTTGTTCATTCATTGTTTGCGCTGTTGGCATAGACTTTGACGTTACAAGCGCGCCAAAATGGTAAATGTTTAAAGAGTTAAAAATCAACCATTTTTGTGCGCTAACAATATAACGATGTAAGCTATTATATAAAAATTAAAAAAAAAACATGCATTTTCCACACTGTATAGACGAGATTTGGTATAAACTCTAGAAAAATATATTCCGGTATCTTTGTAACTTAGAAGCATGACAAGATTATGGATTATGGTAATCTTTATTATATCCTAGACCAATAAAATCTCTGCTATAATACTTAAACGCTTTTTGACCTTTTAAAAATGAAATCAATTTAATTAACGTAACATAAAACGAAATGTTTTATTAAGACACTTAATTCATACTTATACCTGTTTTATAATTAAACTGTATATTTTTTAAATAAAAATTGAAATAAAGTAGCTGATCAAGTCTATAATCTAATTAATTAATAGACGATACCGTCATAAGATAACGTCGATTTTTTAAGGTTAAAAGCTAAAGTACTTATAATTCACAAATTTTATAGGAAATATTAATTATTTCAGACTAATTGACTCGATTATTTAATAGAATTAATCAAATACATTTTAACCTCATAAGATTTCAAAAGTGATACGTGAACTAGAAACTTTTCATGTTTAGTAAGCTTGTCTCTGACGCTAATTCATAATATGCTTCATAGAGTATGTATCATTAAGCCTCGTGAACCTTAACTGCGGTCCCGAGGATGGGTTAGGCAACGGTATCTTCCTTACGCACGTAGAAAAAAAACTCAACTTTCTAAAGCACTTTACGACTTATCATCCGAGAGGAAATATCTGAAAAAAAATGTACCTGGCTCGGGGACTTAAGATAAAACAGATTAGGAAAAGGGCGCTGAACTATGAATTATCTATTTTTTTTACGTCTAATAAGATGTGTCAATGCCTTTTTAATCATTTGACAAAATCCGACTATAATAAATCTCTAAAGTCAAAGTCTTTATTTCAGAGCAATGTACCATATTATGTTTATTTAAAATAATTAATAAAATTAAATATTAAAATAAGTACAAAATATGATAATTGCATTTAGAAAACTGATTGCCTGATATTTGGGAGGTTCATTTTATAGCGTGAAGTCGCATCTACAATCACTAACAGTGCACTTAGGATGCCATTGGTACTGTCACGCAGGCGCTGCATCATGCCAGCGCATCGCTTTCGTATGATTGTGCTGAAGCTGTCAGTACATGCTTCGGCAAACATGCCTGATGGACTACAATACCGTGACAACTGACATTAGCAACCCTAAATGCATTGTTATTTGTTATATTGTACGCGTAGGTCGTTGTATGTTCTTTGTGTATAGTTAGCCCATAGGCTGCACGTATAAAAGGTCTGACAGTATTCCTTAAAAAGGGTGATCTTGACCTATCAAATCCCCTAATATTTTTTTGAAATAAATGAAATTACTATGAGACCACCATATAAACTAATGTTAAATACAAATATTTTAGACTTTAAGATATCGCGCATCACTTCTACAATACAAAAATACAAACGAAATAAGTAGCTTCTCGTTTTCAGAGTGGTTAGACGCCTTGCGACATGCGTGATACGTCCGACAGCGTTATTTTTCGACAATAGTTCCGGTGATTGGACTCACCGAGTGACAGTTACCTTTATTGGCTTCATTCTCTACATTATTCTACTCGTTACAAATCTTACAAGCACTTCAAGAGAATATAAGCTCTAATATGTTTACTTAACTATTACTTTTGTTTAACAGTGAAAGGTAAGAAGAGTTTGTACATATGATGGATATTTGAACCCTATCGGTTCTAAAGTAGCGGCTTCCTTCTTTGAAATCTAATACAATGTGAATGCTATTTGAAGAGCGGTTAACAACGTTTATCTACGGAATACAGTAGTTTGTACAGTACTTATTGTTTATTTACGAAGTTGTTTAACTTTCAGAAAAAAAAGAAAAAAATTCAAAAAAAATATAAAAAGAGACTAATTCTAATTTTTAGTTATTAGATTCTTTGCTATGATTTATCTGAGTAAATGGTACTATTTTTTTGTTCGAAAACTTTATTAGGACCTAACTATTTCAGATTTGACAACCTATGGGACACACAAAAATGATTTACAATGATCAATATAATATTATATACTACAATTATTTTCTTATACATCATGTTTTATCGGAAAAAGAAGTTAAATATTGAGTTACACAATTTTAATTTGATGTATGGTTCTTAACTAAGAAATTTTCTAAACTAAACCCCTCGCTTTCTTAAAAACTGCTCGAGCAGGTGTGTCTTTAGACAAAATAGTGTTTTCGATATATTTGACCATAAAAAAGTTTATATTAAGTATATAAAACTACAAAAAAATCTGTATGTAGATCTACTCTAACTAAAATAATATTAACGGATAAGCTAGTGCGCCATTTCATATCATCATCCTAATGGAGCCCGCGACATCCGGGAACAGGGCCGGGCGGTACGAATTGATGAGTGGAAAAATGCCAAATGCCAAAATTTCAAATGCGAAAAATAACTTTCAATATAGCACCCTTAAAAATCCTCATAAATAATGCGTGATGTTTAAAATTTTTGTGTACGTATCGACAGAAGAAGAATAAAATATGTAATAAGTGTTAATTTAAAAAAGAAACTAAGTAAAAGAAATGTACCTGTCATTTAATAAATTTTTTCAAATAGTAAATTACAACATTAAAAATTTACTCGTATCGCAAAAAGAAGTAAGATCTGCATATCAAACTGGGCCTAGGGCGAGATCGAACCTAATTTAGCTTGCGGTTAAATTTCTCGGGGTAATCTGTTCAATGCCTTATTATATCATTTGACAAAATATATTTTTCATAAATAAAATATATTTTTATTACTATGAACTCGTTCACTTAATTTTGAATATTATCATCACACCATAAACACCAAAACTTACTTTATCGCTATTCTGACTAATATAATTGTAACTCTACAAAAACTATTCCATGGAAGTCTGTTTAAAATTTTAAAACAAAGAATTGCTTGTTGCCTGTTGATCTACATACATATAAATTACTATAATGTTCCATAACATTAAATAGGAAGATAACATTATCAGACAAAGAAGTTTAAGTGAATGAGTGATGGTCTTCCTTACATCACATCCTGTGCATTGACTACATTGAAGTAATCGAACACATGTAATACGACGACACGAAACATCTAAATTGAAAGAGCCCAAAGACTGACGAGCGTGGTCCCCAATACGTCTAGTGTAATGTTTAATGTAATACATGTAGTATCCTAACTATCCTAAGTAATATTATAAATGCGAAAGTAACTCTGTCTGTCTGTCTGTCTGTTACGCTTTCACGCCTAAACCGCTGAACCGAATTCGATGAAATTTGGTACACAGATAGAGAAGACCTTCAGAAAGGACATAGGTTACTTTTTATCCCTGTAATCCAACGGGAACGGCAACTACGTGGGTGAAACCGCGGGGCGCAGCTAGTTCAATATAAAACGACACGATGGCTCAGTTTGTAGTGACCCTACTTGTTGCGCCAGCGGTCGCGGGTTCGAGTCCCGCTAGGGGCATACATTTGTTGAGCACGAATATTTGTACTCCAGTCATGGTTGTTTATATTTATATTATGTATTTATTTAAACTTATATATGTAGTATATCAACTATCTGGTATCCGTAACACAAGCTTCTTCGTAGCTTACCACGGAAGTAAGTAGCGCTGTGTGTAATAATGTCCGAACATATTTATTTATTTATTTATTCAGCTTTTTTAATGTCCCACCGCTGGGGGTCCCACCAACCTTCAAGAACTGTGTGGACTACACCCTTCTTTCGAAAACTGACTGGGTTCTCTCAGACATGCTGATCCTTTTATGAAAATATGTCAGAGGTGCGAGACCCGGAATTCAAACCCGCTTCTCTGTTTCCCAAGGTCGTGCCTAACCGCTGGGCCACGTCTGCCTCGTTTTTTATACACATACAAATTACAAAGTTTATTAAGTACAATAAAAAACGTTCTTCTTAATAAAAATAAAACAAAATAATTAATAAGTAATAGGATTATTTTTATAAAATATTTAGAAATATATAATATTTTACTACATACACATAATTATTTACAGATTACATTGTTTACCATTACAGGCTATGTATCTACTCTAGCTAATTTAAATATTGTGTACTTAGCGGAATTGTCGTGACTATGAAATGTTCTTAGAAATAATAAACGATGTGTTATGTAATTACAATATTATATTAATTACTAGCTTTACCCGCAGCTTCGCCCGCGTTCATTTTTTAAATTGCTAATCAACCTCATTGGGTTGGTCTGTAGGATGCCTGAAAGTTTCTTCAAAATTACTCTTGCTATGTCAGAACCCATTGTTAATACAAACAATTTTTTAATTTTTCGTAAAAATATTTTTTTAATAAAAAGAATCCTATGTTACTTCTACTACCTCCAAGAATATGTGTACAAAATTTCATGATGATCGGTTGAGTAGTTGTCGCGTGAAAGCGTAACAAACAAACTTACATTCACATTTATAATATTAGTAGAGATTATATTACCACTTGTCTTACGGTGAAGGAAAACATCATGAGGAAACCTGCATGTCTAAGAAAACCTAGCAAGTTTTCGAAAGACATGTGAAGTCCACCAACACGCATTAGGCCAGCGCGGTGGACTAAGGGAGGCCCGTGCTCAGCGTGTGCCCAGTGGGACGTTAAAAAAGGCTAATGATGACACATTATGATTGATTTTTGTGTTTATAGTTGTGATAATTAATTGAAGTTGTTAGTTGCTGGCAGTAACTAGTATGTCAGAAAAAATACTTTTATGGAATCAGACAAATTCTTTATAAAATACGATATAGTCCCTGCATCTAAGCACTACCTACCTTTTTCCGTACGTTAGGTTACGCCGCGCCGTTAAGGAGCTCTAGTACCGTAGCTAATAAATTTTATTATTACTCGGCTGTGGTCCGCTTCACATTCGGCAGACCTGCCGGGTCGTCGGGGTATGGTGGATGAATGCGCAAGCGATCCTGCGACGCCCCATTAACACGGGAAGGTTTTGCTGGTTTCTAGTATTAGGTAGTCTAGCTGATGAAACTATTACCTACAGGTAGTAGGAGTAAAATATGCATTTTTCAACATTAAAAAAAATCCCGGTACTAACATATTTTAATATATTACGCAAAGTGTATGTTGCATTATACGTCATGAAAATGTTAATAAAATTGAATCTAATTGATTAGCAGCTTACTTATAATTTATTGTTTAACGTATCCGAGATAAAGTTATTTAAATAATTTATACATTTGTTAATGCAGCTTTAATTGAATATGATGAAATGTAAACCTTTCAAGCAACAATTTAGCATCTTGATATATTACTTTATTTGATTATAATTTAGACGTACCAAGTTGGAACTAGCAATTCGATGCATTATTTGATTATTAATAATTAATATGTATTTTTTTTTATTTTATTAACTACGTAAAAGCTATCTAATTAATATTGCATTTTCGAAATACATTTTGGTAAAATTTGTTATCGTATAATTTTATTTAGATAGCGACTCACCCATCCTCCACTTGGGTTTGACTGTAGGTTATAAAGGTGATTATTAATTTCACAGAGATTCATTACCAGTTCATTGATAAGCAGCTAGCATCATACTGAATTTCATTAAAAATCTATCGGGTAGCTTTCTTGTGACATCGTCACAGACAGACAGGCAAAATTCCTAATACAATAAAGTCGGCCGCTCTATCGATAATAATAACTATTTCTATAAGATTTTCCAAAAAAAAAATTTTTTTACAGATTCGACTCGTTTAGAATTTTATGTGTACCATAGGTTTATAGAAAGCTGTTAATTACAATTATAAAAAATACTCATAGGTATAACGAAAATCGACTGTTATGCTTTTAATTCAAAACTGTTTATATTCTAGTTTCAGGATTACTCACCAATTTTGGCAAAAATGCTTACCAAAAATCCCTCTTAAAGTACAGACATTTGAAATAGGACCATCGCAATTATAATAGTAGATATAGTAGATGTAAGTACATCGGTAATGTTTCAAGTTCGACGACGTAATAACATACTTTCAACTTTCAACCCATATTCCAGGTGAAGGTGAATAAAAATAGGTGAATTTTCATTTGATAACTATAGACTTGATTAACTTAATCTTAGTAATAATATTAAGGCTATATAGGTTACCTACCTACATTCTTTAATTTCATTTTTCGTAATTTCAAAGACAATTTTTCTTTTTTTCCCAAAAACCATAAACTTGAGTATTATTATTACAGAAGTGATATTATTACAAACTGTTGTTTATGTTGCTATGTTGTTGAACATATAATACAGCTTTATAAATGAAACTATCTTTTCCGATTTTGTCGCGGATTTATTATGATTTTTGGCAATTTTTGGCAATCATGGTCACGGGAGTCTCTCATGATTGCTGTAAAGCATTCAAAACGTCGGGAACCAAAAATCATAATAAATCCGCGAAAAAATCCGAAAAGATAGTTTTATTTATAATGTCAAGTATTCGCGTAAACCTAAGAAAGTATTATATAATACAGCTTTAAAATATTCGTAGGGGAATTAAAATAAAACAATTTTGGACAAAAAATATGTTTATTTACAAATGAAAGGATGTACAGAAATTAAAGTAAGCATGCAACAACAGAAAATAAATTCGGTAAACAATGCATATTATGTAAAACAAAACAATTCATATAAAAGATACGAACACAAATATAATTATCACGTAAAATTAATAAACACATCAACATTTGAAAGATAATATTTATATAAACAAAGTAAAATATTATTAATTAATTTATATATTTTATTTCATTTCGAAGATAAAATTTAGATATTCATTATATCATTCGTTCTATATATCCATTTCAAATAAATATTATAACAAGTAAATTATTTACTCAAACAAACAAAAAATACATATGTATAGCAATGCAAATGTTATTACATTTTAATTTTTGTATACTATTTAGATATAAAGGCTTTTTTGAGCATATAATAGATATAATTAAAACATTAATAATTTTTTTTTAAAGTTTCAATTAGCAGTAAATAATAATTTTAATATAACATATATTCAATTGGAGACAATTTTGTGTAAAAAATCATATCAATTAATAATTTTCTTATTTAAAGCGAGGCTTGTTTCAGTGCAGAGCTACTTACCGCGGCGAGTGCGCCAGAGCAGAGCGAAGTACGCGAGCAGACGGAACCCAATGAACAGTAACACCATGTTTACTACATCCATTGTGAAGTCTTTCTGGAATTTGGAAAAAAATCGTATAATTTCTATATTTACAACTTTAATATTAATAATATTATAGTTTTTGACATGAACAGTCCATACTTGGACAGCGGGGTTATAGCTAGTTATAGCTTGATCCTTCGCGTAATATGTTTATTTACTCTAAATATAAAAGTGTCTCCGTTTGTTTTCATAAATATATACATTTTATTACTATTTTATACAGAATTAGTTTGGGACCTGAAGTATTATATTATATACCTACGAGTGTATTTTATTTTTATCAGTAGAGACAGGACAAAAATTTCATAATAACTGTTACAAATACACAGCCGGTATATTAGAAAGAGCTTTTTGAGAGACCTTTAGAAAGAGACAATGAGCTTTATTTCATTGAGTATTATCATATTTTTTATTTTTTAAACAAAAAAAACGAGAAGAACCATCCTCGTACTTCAAAGAATATTCTAAAAGAGAATGAGAGAAATCGGTTGAGCTGCTCTCGAGATTTGCGCTTAGCAATACATTGAGCGATTTATTTTCATATATATAGATAGATCAAAACAAGAGAAATCTGATAAAATGGAACCTCCGCGAAGCTGAGCGTGGTGAGCACGACGTCCCCGCTGGCGGGGCACGTGAAGTTCTCGCGCGTGCAAGCGATGCTGTCGACGCCCGCCCACTGGTTGATGAGCAGCGCCTCGTTGCCGTACCGGAACCACGACAGGTACGAGATCCAGCCCAGGTACGGCGGCACCGATCTATAAGTAGCGATCCTACTTACTACCTAGCGGTCGCGGGTTCGACTTCCGCTGGTTTTGTTCATTCATTTATTTGTACTCCAGTCATAGGTGTTTATATTTATAATCATCATCATCATCATCAGCCCTTTTTAATGACCCACTGCTGGGCACGGGCCTCCCTCATTACGAGGGGGATCAGGCCATAGTCCACCGCGCTGGCCTAGTGCGTGTTGGCGGACTTTACATGTCTTTCGAAAACTTGTTTTCTCAGACATGCAGGTTTCCTCACGATGTTTTCCTTCACCGTAAGACAAGTGGTAATCATGATATAAATGATTCCCACATGAAAATATCAGAGGTGCGAGACCCGGATTTGAACCCGCATCACTCGGTAATCCAAGCGACCGCGTTACCGCTGGGCTATATATTATATATTTATAATATAAATGAGTTTATAATATAAATGAATAAATAAAATAAAAATATAAATAAAATAAATATTTAAAATAATACACAATAATTATTGATAGGGCGATCACTCAAAAAAACCTTTTAACTTGTTTCATCTTCTTCAAGGATGCTCCCTTGAAGAAGATGATACAAGTTAAAAGGCAGGCAGCTTAATATTATTACGGGTTTCGATATATATCTAATAATATAAATATATTCTAATTATGTACATAAACTGTATATTATGTATGTATAAATAAGTTAGTGAGCTCGACCTTTACCACGTTAGTTAATTGACGTATATAACAACAGTATATAAAATATTTATTATTTTATCTAAGAAAATATATTCCGACGACGACACGTTCCTACTACGTCTGGTATTATAAAAGAATTACGTATATATGGTGAAACATCCAAGAGAGTTTTTTATTTGATTTTGTATAAAGAAATATAATTTTATTTAAAATGTCACATATTCCAGTAAATCTGAGAAAGTACTAATAAAATTATTAACGGGCTACGTTTATATCTTTATTTGATACTCCTCTATAATGAAGGCTGAATCTGGCTGAATCAATTAAGATAAAATTCAGAACATAAATAGATTATGATCTGATATATCATATAACACCTGCATTTTTGCACTTGTGGATATAATAAGATAAGTTGTTAGGTGGTAATAAATAGGTTATCTCACCCAGAGTTAAGGAAGAATCCTCCGAACAGCATGAAGGGGATGATGATGGGCGGCCCCACCGACGCCGCCATGCTCACGCTGCTGCTCGCGCAAGATATGAGGTAACCTGTGAATTGAACAATAAGTTGTATGTATAAAATGTATAAATGAATATATTTACACTGAATTTACGTAAGCTTGTTTGTATGTATTTATGTGCGTATGTGTGTATGTATGTATGTATGTATGTATCTATGTATGTATGTATATATGTGTCTATGTATTTATTTTCTATATTTATGATCTATAATAAGTATACTTATAAATTAATTATTTATATAAATATTGTGTATAAGCGTGTACACCGCCTACTGTTTTTTAATAACTTACTCCTCCACCTTAAGGTTGCCTGGAAGAGATCGCTTCCAGCGATAAGGCCGCCTGTTGTGCATTTTTTCTTTGTGTTTTTAATGTATTTTATGTTTCTTTGTGGTGTGCAATAAAGTATATTATTATTATTATTAAGTTGCTATAATAACTAGTTCACTAATTCTCGTCGGCTTAGTGTTTATTTTATCAAACGACCAATAGGTAAAAATAAGTTAAAAACACTGTTAAATTAAATTTTACAGTTAACTCGCTAGTGCCATGATATTATATTAAATTATTTAATATGAAAATATTGACATGAACATAAGTTTAATCTCGTAGAATATTGCGTATCTTTTAATCTTTGGACATTGATTGAGTGCTTGCGCTTTTATTTTTATTTTTTTACCTTACGAAATGCATTCACGCGTACCACCTGGGCCTCAAGTCTGCTATAGAAATGGTGTCACATTTGTCTATCAATGACATCGAAATAACTAGTTTTTGCAATTTTGGTAGTCTACTAATTCAAGTATATCAAATAGTGTGTCACTGACACTCCAATGACACATTTGCAAATAATTGGTAGTCCCGTACATAATGATCGAGTGTAATGCGTAGTCTGTTAATATTTTGACAGTTCTAAACCTATCAATGATGTCATTGATGTGCCATTTTGCAGACGTTGCTTAAAAGCCGTGTTTGTTTGGTGTGATTTGTGAAAATTGTGAAGTTTCAAAATGTTTGGATTGAAATCGAACACATAGAGAAAAGCAGTATTATAGATCGAACATTTTGAAGTTGGCCGACGCGGTTGACGCCAAGAACGCCAGCGTTCGGAGCGAAGAAACCGCCGTCGAGCCCGCCGCTTGATGAGGAGTACCATTGACCCCTTTCAGGATATTTCCGAGGTAGAATTTGTGAAAACATTTCGCCTCGGGAAGGAGACTGTTAGAGGGCTAGTGGAGGAGCTAACTCCATTTATTCCAAAACCACATCGGAATGATGGAATATCGGTGGAGACGAAGGTTAGAAAACAACTTCAATTTCATTGCTTATCACTAAAGGCATAGCTATAGTCTAAGAATACATAATAAATAAATAAATATGTTGGGACATTTTACAGAAGAATACATAATACATCATTGATATTAATGTAATATATACCTACATATTTCTGTGGCAGATTCTGGTGGCCTTAATTATGTATTAGTATTAATAATTATTATTATTCATTAACAACAATATATACTACTTTGTTACAGATATTAAAATTAAAATCAACAAGTTCTACAACAACCCTGATTTCAAGAGTTTGATTTTGAGAAAGAGCGGGCTATCATGATATAAAACTATCAACAACTAGTGTAACACTTTGAGGTGTTCCAGGAGGTCCTAAGGGTACAAATTTCTTGATTAATTATCATGAATTATCATGAAAATCATGACCCTTAGCTTGTTGGTATTTCTCTCAATCGTTATTCATACTAATACTTCAGTTAAATTAATCAAAATGGTGTCTCAATAGAAAGGTATGTCACTGTAATATAAAATATATTCATCTTATCCGGTAAGATTTACATTTGGTTGTTCAGTATAAATTGTTCGAATAAATAAAAAATAAATAAAATAAAAATACTTTTATTGACTCAAAGATTACAACACAAACTTGTCAAAAGGGCCCCTGTACTAGGTGGTAACCTGTATTACTGGGTGCGCTGCTCATCCACCAAGGCTATAAAGTCAACAAAGGTTCAAATGGTTGTTTCATGCCTTAATATTAGTTATTTACGGTATTGTCAACCTTTTATTTTATAAATAATCATCTTAAGACTGTATTATCTCTCAGTGAAGTAATTGCAAGTATTGATTTAACATATATATTCTTTATATTGTAAGATTCCTACTCTAAACTATGTACATCTAAGACTATATTATCTTCTAGCAATTTAACTAGAATTTTTTAAATCATTTTTAAACATATCAATTATAGTGACTTTATTTTGGAATTTCTAATATTAATAAATGTATATTAGGTTAAATTTTAAGTAATTATGTATTCTACTCTATAATTGTTTTTATTAATTAATTATGTTCAAAATAGTATATTATTTTTATGTCATTGTCATGGTTAATTTTTTTAACATGTAAAAATCTGTTAAATGTATAAATGTTAAAATATATAAATTTTGTTATTATTTGTTCTCAATAATTGTTAATTTAATTTTAGATTTACTAAATTAACATTACACTGCTTGCTTGCATGTATGTAAAATTTAATTTGTGGAAACTTGATTGGTCGATGTATAATTATTATTTTGCTCTGTGTTTGTATGTATTATATTGAACTGTTTGTTTCCCTTATAAATAAAATAAATAAATAAAAAAATAAAACTGCACAATAAGAATTTAGGACCACCAGACATGGTTATATTTATAGCTTGTATCAACATAATGTTATACATTTTCATTTTGTAAATCTATAATAAACTCATACAACTTGTCATTTATAATAAAATATATGGTTATTGAAATTGTTTATTTGTGTTTTATTCTAAATATGTACATCAGATTGTTTCAACTTTAGTTCAGTTCAAAAGTCAAAAGTTAGGACCACCAGACATGGTTATATTTATAAACTATGTACAGTCGTAAGCAATGACATGTATACGTTGGCAACTTTTCAAATATATGTAAACATCAATCGTTTCAAAAGAAAGTATACAAGCTTTGTGTCAAAATAAAGTATACGTAAGATGTTTCATAATTATGTATACATTTTTATCAATGTAACATAAAACGAATATTTTTGTATACTTTTCGTAATATAAGTAGTTAGCCATTAGTCTGTGCACAAAAAAGTGCACAGGTTTGCGCTCGAAAAGCATAAAATAATATTTCGTATTTGAAAAAAGTTTTCTAATGCATATAAAGTGTGTCTCTTCCATTAACATTTTTTAGTTCATATTTTATGACAATATTATGGTATTACTTATAATAATTGAATTCCCATTTAAATTTCCGCCACGCTTTTATGTGGGTGGTCCATAGAACCAGTTATTGTATTATCCAGTAAGAATAATTTATCCTGTAGTAAACGGTATCCTAAATATTGACCTTAGTAGGTAATAAGCGTTTAGTAGTCGATTAGCGATAATGGTTGCTGATATATTTTATCTGTTTCATAATAAAACTTCCCAATAAAGTAACTGGCAGATAAAATATTTATATGTATTTAGCCCGTTTAACTCAAACTCAGACTTGAACCCCCATCACATGGATATCGAAGCAAGCGCGTTACCACAGCGCCACTACAAATTACAATGTGTCAAGATAAATTTATATTAGGCCACATGTTATTTGACGGAACGGCAACCGTCGTAAGCGACGCGACGTTGCCGTTTTGCGCATCGATACAAAGACGTCAACTTAAAATCTATTTTGAAAAGTCAAATAATTCACTATCTATCATAAACATATATAATAAAATAATTGTAACTGAGTCAAATCTGTACATAATTTTTTTTTTAAATCTAATTAAAATAGATAAAAATGTAATTAAAATAGATAGACATTATTATCCATACAATCAAATCTATCGTTTTTAAAATTTTTGTCTGTCTGTCTTTCTGTGACTGCATCACGAGAAAACCTCAGGACAGGTTTTGATGATGATTTTGTAAGAAATATCGACTAACCGTTACAAACCGACTATAAAACGTCACACGGTGTGTGAAATCTAAGTATTTTGTTTCCAGTCTTTAGAACGCGGGCGGGGCCGCGGGAAATGCTAGTTTCTTACATTTTTAAAAAGATACATTTTTTTAAATATTCTTCTAAATAAAATATGAATTAATCATAGAGTGATAAAAATCATAGATAAGTATACTCAACCAGGTGGGGATTTGCGAATTGACCTGGAGTGCAGACTTGTACTCTTCCTCTCTTACCTCTCTTACACTTACTTATATGACCTCCTGGTCCTGTTACCTGCATCTTACAGGAGCTTATGCAATTATTATGGTGGCCGAGTTTTGGGCTTCTTTTCTTATCTTTATTTTTAAGGGGTTTTGCGCTTTCTTATTTTAACTATTGCCATCGACTCGGCAAGAAGAAGAAGACTCAATGCATAGAAAGTATATACGGTACTTACATCCATACATCAATTGTCTGTCTGTCTGTTAGTTTCGGCTAATCCTCGAAACGGCTACACTGATTTTGACGGGACTTTTGACCTCAGATATCGTAGCTAATGTTTTAAGGAGTAACTTATGCCACTTTTAATTATGAAAACTGTTTTATTTATTTTATCTTACGCCGAGCGCAGCGGTCCGGGCTCGCTAGTGGTAAATATTAATTAAAAAAAAAATTAGGTTTACGTTCAAAAATTTGCGTAAATCAATCAAATCAAAAAATTTTTTATTCAAATAGACTTTAACAAGCTCTTTTGAATCGTCATTTTTACATTATCAAAATCAAAAGTCAGTCTGTAAGTCTCTGAGTAAACCACCACCGGCTCGAAAAGCTGTTCTGTTGAGAAGAACCGGCGAGAAGCTCAAACTCTGCTCGTAAAATAGACACAGATGAACTTACCGTTTAATCACTAGCTATCCAAGGAAAACTCAATATAACCAATTATTATTTTTTCCTGTAAATTAAAATGCTTTTATGTAATGAAAAGTATCCTAAGTCATGGTCCGAGAAATATGTTATAGGTAACTACACAATTTGGTTAAAATCGGCCAAGTACTTTTTGTGTTAAACGAAAACATACAAACAGACAAAAAAATTAAAACATATTTTTGGGAATTAATTTACAATGCACTATACGTTACAGTATTTTTTTTATAAAAACAAAAAAAAATATTTCATGTATAGATTTTTTAACTCACTGTTCTATTATAATTATACGTATTATTGTATATTCTTATAAATTCACAAATGTGGAAAACATATAATCAATGATGATGACGAGCCACGTTCATCACGGCTCACTCCTTGTCCCTAAATCGCCATCCAGTATATAATGCATAAATTAAAAGATACGCACGAAACAAAAATTAAAAAAATTATCCACGCGCGGGATTTGAACCCGCGTCGCAAGGATATTATACGCATACTACAACTACGCCAATTGAGCTATGACAACTTAATATCATTGGGCGAATTCATGAAAAAGTAAGTTTCTCATAACAACGCAAACTAAACAAATAGAGAATTGTCAGTTGTAATTCTAATAATTTCGAATTCTTTTCAATGCTTTGTTACACATTAAAATTTTAAATAAACTGATCTTGTCCTCGAATTGTCAAAAGTTTAAAACTGTCATCCAATGTTGTGAATGTGTTACAAACGCTCTTACACATACACATATGCACAGTCTATTACGCGATAATATTTGTATTATACGTATGATTTAAAAATGTATTATAATATTTAAATTTAAATACATAATAATACATTTTTAAAAGCAAAGTATTATGCTTCATTTTCCGATGCAAGAAGCCTAAGATCTTAAAACATATTTTCAAAACGATCATTATGTGAGACAGAAGCAGTTTTTAATAAACATAATTTATTAACAATTTATCATAATTAGAAAACTAATTTGTTAAAAAATAAAAAAAATCTATCAAACACTAAGTTATTAATACTTAAGTTAGTTCAATAACATTAAATAAATATCAATTCCTTGAATTAAATATTTCTTCGTGGTGGATTTTGGTTCTAAAAATATAATATTAATTATCTAATTAATAAGTTTACGTATCATGGTGTTACAATATTTTAAATCCTGTCTGTGCTGTTGGCTGCAGAAGATATCTCATATACCCTGGGTAAAGCTGTTTAGGAGAGCTCTGCCTAAAGTGAATCCAAGGCGCATCCTAGAGAATCAGGTCGCAATTAGTCGAATTGATTCAATCACCTAACATATAAAAATAAATTAAACTTCTAACGACCAGTTTAAAGAATTCACGTATTTAATGAAAGAGACACAGTATTTGTATTAGAAAACTTTGTTAAATACGAAAATAATATTTAATGCTTTATTCTTAGTTCTTAGACTAATGGCTACATAGTTATAACACGAAACTTGTATATAATAGTATTCGTTTTATGTTATTTACTATGAATTGATAAAAATGTATATTGTATACTTAAATATGAAGCAACATACGTATACTTTATTTTGACACAAAGCTTGTATACTTTCTTTTGAAACGATTGATGTTTACATATATTTGCAAAGTTGTCAATGTATACATGTCATTGCTTACGACTGTACATCTAAGACTTCATTAACTTCTAGCAATTTAACTGCACAATAAGAATTTAAGACCACCAGACATGGTTATATTTATAAACTAGCTTGTATCAACATAATGTTATACATTTTCATTTTGTAAATCTATAATAAACTCATACAACTTGTCATTTATAATAAAATATATGGTTATTGAAATTGTTTATTTGTGTTTTATTCTAAATACATCAGATTGTTTCAACTTTAGTTCAGTTCAAAAGTCTTCGGTTTCTTCCGATTCGGACGACATATGCCGCCTGCGACGTTTCTTAAAATAATTATTCAATATATAGGATAAGATTAAATAGCATTCAGTTGGTGATTTATTGGGGCAGTCTACCGCAACAGAATTTAAAATTTGGGCGCACTCCACCCAACGCTCTTTGCTAGACTGCGCCCTTCAATACTTCTGCTACAGTGGCCGAGCGCTAGCTCGGGCTGGCTCTCCAAAAAGTCCAGCATATAGAGAAAAGTAATATTATACGTCCAGCAATGCCGAAATAGCTTCAATATAACCATATTTAAATATTTAAAAGAACACCGATATTTTAACGACCACAAACAAATAGACCTATCAAAGAGTAAGTAATAAGACATTGACAAAATATGTCAATTGTCAATTCGGCAGTTACAGATAAAACTTCGATAGTTACAGATAAAACTTATTTATTTTTGACGTTTTATTTTTTAGATTGCATTTAAAATTTATCTTTTTGGCTTTTTATGATCATTTTAAATAATGCTTAGTCTTTAAAACATAAATTAATAAAATATATAATTAAACTTAAAAACCGTAAACCTCAATAAACGATTTTTTTAACTTTTTTTGAGCTAATGGCAATACCGATGCCCTATCTACTACAATTTCAATACGATTCTTATGAACTACCATTTTAAATATAGTAGACTACGAAATTTTGGACAAATGGTAATTGAATTAAAATGCGCTCTTTCCATATTGACAAATCGTGTAAAATAGCAGACTTGAGGCCCTGTAGTAAACACATGTGAGCTTTTATTTGTTTTAATCCAACCTAAGGCATAATATTCAAGATGATAAGATTTTTGTAACTTGAAAGATCAAAGATAAATAAAATGAACTAAATAAATATTATGAGTTAATTTTCAAATTTAGCATTATTACTTAGTTAATTAAAAATATTAGATTCCACGTAAGTTTCGCTTCCTATTTACGAGCACGTTCAAACGCAGTCGCAAATAAAACTAGTGTTTAGTACTAAAATGACCCAGAGAACTTTAAATAATATAAGTAATTGTACATTTATATAAATTTTAATTTATATTCGTCTAATACAAAAAAAAAAATCGAATTCGCGAACATTGACAAAGTAGTAGCATAAAGCTTTTTTACGACGGCTGTCATTTACTTTATTAGTTTAACATTTAAAGTTTGTACTATACAACGAAACGTACTTAAAACATATCTCTACTATGTGGTTATTTCTCGTAATCATTTCGTAATAATATCTATCAATGGTGTAACGTGTAAACCTGTATAATAGGTATTAGGTAGTCTGTCTAACGACAAAACGATTACTCATTTTTTAATAATTACAGCGGTAAAAACGACACTCAAGCTTTAATTCGTTTAAAAATATGATAAATTGATTTTAATTTGATTTTAATGTTCTATATTAATTGACAGGATATTGTCACAGATATGAAAGATTTTGCAACAAGTTGTGGTAATTGCACAATATTGCGTAAAAGGGTTTTGGAAATTCAAACTTGTTTTTATGAAAGTTTTCTTTTTGTAATTATTTTTTTTATAAATGACAGATTAATAAGATTAATAAAAAGTACTTGCGTTGTATTTAATGATACGTTATAAACACACGACGACACGTTTGACTCAGTTAGTAGTTACCCTAATTACTGCGCGAGCAATCACGGGTTCGAGTCACGTTTGGGGCATTCATTTGTTGAGCACGAATGTTTGTACTTCGTACTACTCGTATTCGTGTGTTATAATCTCCGAACATATTTATTTACTTTATTTATATGTATATGCGTATGTAATTTATATTCTCGAACATAATGTAGGTAAATTAATTAATATTATAAATACGAAAGTTTAAATGTTTGAATGGATGTTTGTTACTCAATCACAACAGAATGGCAGATATGGAAAAATTAGGCACAGAGATACTTCACTTTTCCTACTCTTTATCGAGAAATAAACGCTAGCCCATGGAATAGAATTTTTTGTTTTTCATTAAGGACAAACCAAGCGGTACTATTTAATATTGTAATATAATAAATAATTGTATTTGCGGTCCGTGTGATCAATTCGGATAAAAAAGGTACTTTATACGCTATATTATGAAACTGTTTTTTTTTGTGTAAAGTGCTTTCAAGGGAAATCACACATTTTTTCATTATTTTAAAGCTTTGATTTTTAATTTTTTAATGTTATTAAAAATTACAAAACATAAATATAATATGTGGTTTAAATAAGGAGGTTAAAGCATCGATAATGTACGAAATCGAAAAAACAGTCGTTTGTATTGCCCTTATTATCATAATTAATACATACTTTCGAAATTGAAAATCAGTCGAGTTCGAGGCCCTTCGAAACCGGTTTATTTAATAGGGACTTGAAACAGAAGGTTGTTTCGTAACAGTATCATCGATTCCTCTTGGAATAATTAAGGTTTTTTACACAACTTATTACAATATCAAAATTATGATATTTTATTTATTAAAGAGAATTTAATGACTTTATCTAGATGATAACATTGTCTTGCGATTTGGCGTTATTTTTGTCTATAGAGATTTCGACCACTTTGAGACTTCCTTTGTATAGAAAAGAGTAAAGACTACTGTAACATTATTAGTGGCTCTAATCCATACCACGGGAACCGTACAATGTTCCGGGATATGAAGTAGCCTATGTGCTATTCGGTATTCCAAACTATCGTTTATCTTTGTGGCAAATCTCATCCAGATTTATAGGAAGATTATCATAAAAGCGAAAGCTAAGGAATAATTATTGTTTAAGTTTTTTCATACTAAAACGATTCAAAAGATTTTATGAAACACGAAAATCATATTATAGTTTTGTAATCGTAACATAAAATTAAATTTAATGAAGCATTTATAACATTTAAGAAAAATATAAATTGTATCATCACAAGTGTTAAAGACATTGTAAAATCGTCCGAGAACATTTTTCGAGAGTTTAAGCTTCATCACCGTACATTGAGGCACTCGACTCTCTGTATAGTATAAATTCCTTAGAACGAAATAAACACTCGACCTTTTGTATAAATCTGATAAGGAATCTGCTACGACAGGCATAAGTATTATAAGTTGTAAAAGAAGCGCAATATTTGTTACACGTAAGGGCATTTTTTGGATGTAGGCAGTTATTTGAATGTAGAATTTTACTTACTTTTATTAGCCCTGATAGCTTTTTAATAAAAACAATGTCACATAAAGTAAGGGATGGCAGTAGAGAATGCCTTTTTAACTTACATGTTGAGCAATAATAGCTTGTAAGTGTGATGTAAAGTGTAATAATTTTAAAATTTCTTTTATTTTTTAAATTTACATATATAACATTTATTACATTTTATGTTGCGTTGGCTTTCCTAATAAATAAATAAATTTATCCCGTTACTCATAAAAAATAAAATAATTGCGTAATGGTAGGTGGTCGATATTTTATAAAATGATAGTAAAAGTAGAGTATTTATAGTACATACTTCCTCAGTGAATCCGACCTATTTAAACAAATCAGTAGGGCTTCACCACATTTGTGACATCAACTACAGCCAAATTAAAAAAAAACGAAAATCAGTATTTCCGGTTCAAAATTATATGTACTTAAATAAAAAATTGTACGTGTGTATCTATAACTATTATTCCTCCATTTTAAAACTGACTGGACAGATTTGGGTAAAATTTCACAAATAGGATTATTTTAATGTTAGGAAATGCATGTCACTGGCCAGAAAAGCCAGTAACCCAACAGACCTTACCCATGTGAATGGGGTGTCGCAGGCTCGCTTTGGCATACTACTACGATTACTCGGCGACCCGGCCGTTCTGCCGAAGAAGACCACACAGCCAAGAGGGTTGCTCCACAGTAGTACCAGAAGTACTAAGAGCAACCCGCACGTTTCTTTTCTCCGCGCCGGACGCTTTAAAGCCCCCATCACCACAAGGTGAACGAACGTTGGAAGCGAAGACTATATCCCGAGCAAAATGAAAGTATTAGGCGATAGCACAATATGTACTTACCAAAGGAAGTAGCGACGTTAGTGATCAAGGCAGCCAATCCAGACGCAATGAAGAACCTCTCTGGCGCGGGATTGAGGCCGATCATGTAGTAGGCGATGGTGGTGAAGACGAGCGGGATGGTCGCGAACACCGGCGCCTCCGCCAGCGTCTTGCTGAGGAAGTACACGTCCGCGCGGTACATCCCCGAGTGGTGCTCGCGGATGAAGATGGGCAGCTCGGAGCAGAACACCTGCAAGTTGTTGCAGTTTATTCAATATCTGCCACTAAATATTACAATTCAATTCTCTTGTTAATGGCTTCAAAACGTGCCAGTTGAGCACAGATTACTTCGCCAATGTCACTTAGAATAACGTGTTAAATTATGATATAAGTATTCTTAATTCATAAAATATATTATACAATGTATTTGGGTAACTGTTTCCATCACACTTCAAGAAAAACGTCTTATATCTTGCAATATATTGTACATAGTTTCATCTTGATTAACCTATAATAATCTATTATCTTATAATCAGAATACCCGTTAAAACTGGATTCTTGTCTTCAGATGGTAACAGTTATCAAATACCAAAACAGAATATTAATCATTTGACAACAACAAACTTGGAGTCCCATGTTCAAAAAAAGGAAATATACTCACATTGATAACGGCGAAAATGTTTTGGAAAGTCATGTTAGTGAGGAACATGAAGATTGCTCCGTTGATGTTCATCACCCCGTCCTGGTCCAACTGCTGTCCGAAATATATCACGCCTATCAGAATTGACACCATCTGAAAGTTATACATAGTTTTAGTTTTATTGATTGTTTATGTTTTGTTTTTTTTAATTATTTTAAAAAGTAATCTGTGCCCAACTGGCGCGTCTTAAAAAGTAACAAAATAATTTAAAATAATAATGTTTACATTTATTATCTCGACATAATATAAAACAAAGTCGCTTGACGCTGTCTGTACGTTTAGATCTTTTAAATTACGCAAATAATAATTTTAATGCGATATTCACCATTAGACAGAATATTTCAAGCGAAAGCTTTATATGGATAATACATATATATAGTAGTAGAAAAAAGTCAAAACATATCTTGCGAAATTTGTACTAATCATAAAAAGGAACGAATTTCAGCACAAGGACAATTTCAAAGGAATAAGGAATGTTCAGTCTACAGCATTTCAGTATTACACAAAACCTTGTTGTCTTAATTCAGGCTAATATAGCTTATATTTCAATTAATTAATTAATTTAATTTAATTCAATAAATAATACTCACAATAGTCTGCAAGAAGCGGACTTTGATCAACATGGGTTCCTTCGTAACAGAGAGCCAGGAGCGCCACAGCACGGCGCGGAACTGCGCGCACCACGACGCCTTGTACGGAGACCTGCGCGAGCGCATGGCGGCCGCACTCGACCACGCTGAGTCCGCCCAGCCCGATGAGATCTTACGCTGTTTTATACAAAAGCTTATACAAATCTGATATTTTGAAATAAAGGAAAAAACGGTAGTAGTTATCAAAAAGTTATATTTATAAATAACTAGCAGTACCCGCGGCTTCGCCCGCGTTTTTTTTAATCGCTACTAATCTTTATTCGATCACTCGCAATCGGATGATCTTTAGATTGCCTGAAAATTCTCGAAAATTACTCCAGCTATTTCAGAACCCATCGTTAATATACTCCTGAGCGGCGCGGCTACCTCTCCCGCTCTTGGTTCCCCGTCCACTTTTTTCTTACTCTCCACATTTCCCGCTGTGCTGCGCATTATTTTAATATTATTATTTTTAAATATGTAATATCCTTTGAATGAAGTGTCCGATTTGTAGTATCGTAAAAGTTATCTACTAATTCAGTGCAAAATTTGAAACTTGTAGCACAAAAAATGAAGGTATCTCGAAAAACTTATGAAGCCTTTACACCATCTTAATCCGGCCCTATAGAAAAAAAACGTTTTTAGCGTACTTGTACCAACAATTAACCACCTTCGTACCAAATATAAAGATCGTAGCACAAAAGATGAAGACTTTCATACAAACTTGCTATGGCCCTATGACCTCCTCGATGCGACCCGTCGTGTAACTTAACTTAGTAAAGTGTCACTATCACAAAATATCAACAAAAAAAGAGCACACTACTTGGAATGTCACTTACAAAGATAGAAGGATGCACTCATAGAATATCGTAACCATGATCGTAACACAATATCGCCAATCGTAATACTTTTTTCCGTGTTCTGATTTTTTTATTTATTTTTTTGGAGTTTACCTTTAAGCCATAAATCTCCGTGTTCTGAAGTGCGACAGAATGATTGACATATTAGTTGGTTGTCAAATCTAATGTCAAATATTATGGTTGTGTTCAGAAACTTAATTTGTGACAAAACTTAAGATTTGTCAAACTTAAAAAAATAATCTGATACAGTTACAACTGAAGTTAGCTAAAATAAAGTTTCGCGAAGCCGACCAAATTAATTGGAAATCAGTACTACTAATAGTTTATTACATTTTTTGTCGCGTTCGCGATTCACTTTTGTTTATTTTCGGAACGCGACATTAGATCCTCCAAAGCGCACGCGAAGACTATTTTCATAGATATGATTGAATTTGAACTTTATGCAGCGGTAATAAATTGCAAATTGACTCTTTGACGTTAGGAACACGCCTTAATTGGTTAGACAACAGTGAGTGATTATAATTTAATATGAACTTTATTGAATAGCAATAAAGTTCAAATTGACTCTAGAAAACGTTTGTATGGGAAATAGAAAAGGGCTGTTTTTAGGGTTTTCCCGGAAATTATTAGATTTTTTCTCGCCTTTTAAACCTTCCCTAGACCTCCACGAACATTTCAAGACTAAGATAAGATAAATCCGTTCAGCCGTTCTCGAGTTTTAGTGAGACTAACGAACAGCAATTCATTTTTATATATATAGATTAGCTTCGCGCGCGTTCTAAAGGCTGGAAATCAAATACTACACGTTTTGCAACATTTTTCATTGATGCTCCGCTCCTATTGATCACAGCGTGATTTAATATAGCCTATAGCCTTCCTCGATAAACGGACTATCCAACACAAAAATATTTTTTCAATTCGGACCAGTACTTCCTGATATTAGCGCGTTCAACCAAACAAACAAACAAACAAACAAACAAATTCTTCAGCTTTATAATATTAATTTAGATATCAAATATGAGAGCTTTCACTTATTTTTTATTTTCTAACAATAATACCTACTTAATGTAAAGTAAGTGAGTAGGTACTCTCAATGTTTTTTAATCGTTAAGAAAATTAACCAACCATGTATCTGTTGTATGACTTTTCATACGGAAAAACACTGTCCATTTACAAACGTATAGACTTTAAGAAGCTTTCATTTAAAATATTAAGCATTTAAGGTTATTTTAAAAATAGTTTCATGAATGAAAGCTCTAGTTTAAAATATTAAAATTTAAGGTTATTTTAAAAAAGTTTTTTTTCTAAATATATTGAACTCTTACTTCGTGAAACATTGCATTTTCAGCCTCGGCGGCGAGTTTGCAGCCGATTTCTGACTTCGCGAATGCCGTACACACGGTGTCGATCGTATGTCGAGTTGTCTCTTCTCGTCCGGGGATTCCCGCCAACAGTTGTATGTAATGGTCCGCTGGGTTATAGTTCGCGGGGCAGGCTGCCCCAAGCCTACAAATTAACCCCAAATATTAATTTAACACATCTATATATTTATATAGTTAAATAGAAAATGTTTGTAAAACAGTGGAAATCGAAGCCTGGGCATAGGTGCCAACTAAAAAGAGTTTATTTATCAGTAATATAATTTATGTAGGTATATATTTATTACTAAGAAATAATGTTTGTTTTTCAATTTATTACAACACAAATTATAGTAGAATAAAAAAAATCAAGTAAGATCTTTCTTTTCTATTTCATTCGATCAAAATACATACTTTAAACAAATATTACTTTTAAACTAATCGGAAAGATCAAAGGAAAAAATATTTTATGTTTTCATTTAAAGTTCAATTAAGGATTATAATTTATGTACGCAGTCTAATTCACCGTGTCCGAAATAAATTGTTTTTTGTTTGGCTTTTAATGGCTATACCTTTAAAAGGAAAAATAAAATAAAACCAAAAGATTACAACAACTGGTTTGGTATCCAAATAAAACATTGCTTACTCTCTAAAGAACTCTGTCGCTTGATCCGGCGACCCGAGGAATGCCACTTTCCCGTCAGCCATTATAAGGAGTTTGTCGAACATTGCGTAGAGCTCGGATGACGGTTGATGTATCGTTACTACTATAGTTTTACCTTTTTTAGCTAAGCCACTCAGAACCTAATGTGAGAAAAAAAAATGAAAAAATGGTATTACATTACATTTAATATAGTAATAGACCACAAAAATAAAATATTTTTTAATTTTGTGCGACTTTTATAATATATAAAATGTAATTTTAATTTAATTTATTCTAAATTATTTGATGCTTCGTTTACTAAAATAATTATTTGAAAAAAATCAAAATTACACTTAGGTATAAGTATGAACTTAAAAAAAAAAGATTTCTATTTATTTTCAAATAACGCTCGACTGATTTCGATAAAATTCAAACGGGACAACCTGGTAAGTATACACTTTGAAACAAAAAAGAATTTTCGAAATCGATTTAGTCCTCTCCCTTTTAGAAGTTGTTTAAAAATATCTAGTGTACCAATTTAGACCTTATTTTATTACAAATTTTCTACGTGACATTGGCGAAATAATCTGTGCTCAACTGGCACGCTTTGAAGCCATTAACAAGAGAATTGAATTGAATTGAATTATTACAAATTACGAGTTCTATATTTTCACTTACCTGTATCACATTCTGTGCCATAAAGGAATCTAAGCCAGATGTGGGTTCATCGCAGAACATAAGCGGGGGATCGGTAAGGACTTCACTAGCGAAGGAGAGCCTCTTCATCTCTCCTCCAGATATACCCTTCAAGCGCCCTGGTATGCCGATTACTGTGTTTTGACACTTTGAAAGTGTCAACTAAAATTAATAAAAACCATTAGAGTTAAGTGCAATTTAGTAGTGTTTATAAGAAAGTGTTCTACGGTATGAACGGTTTTACTTATGGACACCATCGATATCTTAAAAATAAAAAAGGTACCAAACGAACTGACCGCATCCGTAAATTATTTGTATTTTTGTATTGCTCTATGTCTAATATTTATAAAAATGTCATAAAACCCTATTTTAATTAAAAATCCGGTGCATGTTCACAGGTGTGACAGGTATACACTTTATAGATAAGACCAAGTAAACTTCAAAAGGTAGAAAGAGTCAGCATTATAGATAGAAAGAGAGAGGGATAGTACTTATGGTATTAGTGGTACAGTGACACTTTCGCTTCCCGCACAAGTACTAATATTGGAACAGTGTCCTGCGGATAATCCCTTGTCGCACTCATAGAGGGCTATGTCAGTAATACACATATCGACCATAATAGTTATTAACGCTTAATTTTAAAGTATATAAATGACATTTAATTTTTAAATACTGTTTAATATAGCTTAAGTTGATTGTAAGCAAATTATTTTACATATTAAAAAAAACCTCATCTAAATGTGAGAAAATAAAAATTGGCCTTGGCCTCCTTAATAAACATTAAACAAGTCTCGTAAACAAGAAATAAAGTTAACATAATGTACTGTAGGACGTAGGTATATATTTTGTTTTCAACTACTAATTAAGTTGCTATGTAATTATATTATTTGGACCATTAGTTCTTTTTAAGAGGGTTTTAAAACAAAAAATCTACAGAAAACGCAATTTTAATACATTTTTATGTACTATACATAAATTATGTGAAAATGCCTGTTCTATTTCCCGCACGCGAGCGGTACAGCGCAATCGGATTATGCCGTCTACTTCTTTGGTTACACACCTTTAATCCAATTTTTATTGTACCTACGAGTTTGATATTTAAGAATCAACTAACGCGATACGTATTAATAAATTGTGCACTAATAAACGATGGAACTAGGTAAGTGAAATTTGCTAAGTAACTATAATAATTCCTTATCATCTTAATTTTTAGACAATTTCGATACCGTCCACGTCCACATAGTTTTGATTTTATCTAATTCAAAATACAGAACGCTACAACATATGTATTAGTATTTAAGATGTTATTTGTTCACAAGTTAGTAGAAAATTCTCTTATATATCTACACTAGCATTTCCCGCGGCTTCGCACGCGTTATAAAGACCGGAAACCAAATTCTTTGTTAGTTTCGCGGTATGGCACCTCGCAGAACTAACGCACCTCCCGTTTTTGCTACATTTTTCATTGATGCTCCGCTCCTATTGGTCGTAGCGTGATGTTATATAACCTATAGCCTTCCTCGGTAAACGGACTACCCAACACAAAAAGAATTTTTCAATTAGGACCAGTAGTTCCTGAGATTAGCGCGTTCAACCAAACAAACAAACACACTCTTTAGCATTATAATAATAGTATAGAATATAGATAATTGAACGATCTCTCTTACTATCATATTGACATTTGAATAAAACAGGAGACTGTGAGAATTATTATCATTAATGAACCGGTATTATAAAATTTTTCAATAAATTACAATTCCTAATTTATGTTCACTATCATAAGGAAATATTCTTATTTAAGAAACTTTACCTCTGTAGATAGTCTTATATTGCTAATCGCGTAGTCCGACTGCTTAATAAAGTAAATAAAAGCTACATTATTGTTTTAAAAAGGCAAAGTTTATTAGTTGAAATCTCTGATACAACTAATCCGATTCTGGAAATTCTTTCTCAAGCAGACCGTCGTTTTCACCAAGTTTTATGAATCTGTTCTTAATTTGATCGATCATATTACATAAAATAAGTAATAGTTGAAGTGTATTCTAAAAAAGATACATATAGACGCATTGGATCGGGTAAGTTACAAGTGAGAAAAATAAAATAAAACTGTTTTAATTTATACATAAGGTACAACGCTTTCATAATCATATAAAAGCAATTGCGTCACAGTAGAGGTGGAATTTTTATTTCCCCTTTGGCGGAGATATCGCGTAATATACTAAAAACATACTGTGAAAGAGTTGATTTTGTATCCTTTCCTTTTCGAAGACGATCAAAAGTATATGATCAGTTATGTAGACAGGAAACTGTATAAATGATAGACGCACCAAGACGTAAACATATAAATACGAAGGACGATTCTAAAAATATTTCATACAATTTATCGAAACTAAAAAGCTAAATGTATTCTTATGTAACGTGTACAATAACCAGTTTTATCAACTCCATTATTGTACGTGTAGCCATCAGATAGCTCGTCATGTTTGAAGCTTCGCCCACGTGCATGGAAGTTGATTTTGTATTAGAATACTAGAATTAATTGTAGACTTGAAACAATACACTCTTCTAAATAATATAAATAGTCACTAGTGACTCACCCTCGTAGTAGAGTCCCGCTAGTAAATTTATACAAAAATTCGATAAATTGTATACTAAAACCTTCTTCGAGAACCACTCTATCCATTGGTGAAAACAGCATGGAAATCGGTGCCGTAGTTCTTGAGTTTATCGCGAACAGACAGAGGCGGCGTAGGAATTCGTTTTGTAATATGTAGTGATTACTGATTAGTCGTGTCTAATGTCCATATAATATAGACATACATATATCTCACATATTTGTAACTCAACACGTACACAACGTTTACGCTAACGAGTATTATTTGTATACATTATCTGGTAACAATAAAAGCTTTAATTCGGGAATATACAATATGGAAAGTGGAAAAATAGTAAAGGGTAGGTAATATAACGTTCCCTTAAAGAAAATGTAAAGATATTTGATTAATTTGTTTTTATTATGACTATAAGTTTTTCTTGTTTAATTAATTTGTGTGTATTTGTTTTTCTAGTTGACAATTTTAGTTGGTTGTGTCATTCTTTTTGTTTCGACTTTGCTGATAAAATTAATATCTTCTTGTAACATCACTTATATTTGAACATGCTTCTTTGAACTATATCGCACTTTTGCAAATATTTAAAAACTGAACATTGTTTATACTTACTTCAGTTATGACTTCTTGCACTCGACGCATACGTTGTGCATAAGGTATGTGTCGGTCCATTCTCACAAGGGCCTGAAACAATGAATTAAAATAATAGATAAACATAAAAAAAATTATTAGCATACTAAAAGTGCCCAAAATGCTCTCACTATATTAATACCGATACTTAATGCTTCCTTTCATATCTTTTTTCAATACTAAAATACCGGGAAATAAAAAAGAACAATAATATTCTCCGACCGATTCCGGCCATTATTTAGAAATTATATTAAATTTTTCACTCACAACTCTAACAAAATATTATAATACGAAGTATCCTTTTAAAATTTGAGGAGTCAAAAAATAGCTATGTAATATGTATATAATATATAATGTTTCTAAAAATCATTTTCGTTCGTGTGGTTGAAGTTAAAATAATTATACGTAAGTACATGATTGCAGCCAACTGTTAAGTTTCTGAGAGGCTAGATTAGGGTGACCATGTAATTTAAAAATATTTTTTTTATAATGCATACTATGTTAAAATAACTTACTTACTACTAAAGAAATATATTTAATGAATGAAAAAGATAAGAAATATAGCCATAATTAGTTTTACGCACTGCTAAAACTACAAAATAACAGTATCAAATATGATCGTAAAACAGCTAAAGTGATCGTAATTTAACTAGTGATCGTTATTGTTTATTTATATTAAAGTAATTATTAGCTTGTCACAAGTTGTTAGCCACATTAGCATACTAGTTTTAGACTAGTCTACCATCGAATTCCTCTTCAATGTAACTCCGAAAGTTCAAATTATATGCAAAGTGCTTAGATGCCTAGAGAGGTGAACTTGGTTTTATCATACAGCTTAAAAGCTTTTTGAATTAAATATTTTATTTAATGAATTATATTTTAAGGATTTTATTTCTTTGAAATTATTGATTCTTATTGCATTTCTCTCTCTCTCTCTCTCTTGAATTTGTTATTCTTTTTTGCATCTATATCTATTTCTTTGTAATTAAGTGTTATGGTAACAATGGAAACTTTAATTGGTTATCTTCTATGAATTGTTTGTTATTTCTATATGTTTATTGTAACACTTTTTTTTCTAAATAAATAAATAAATAAAATCTCTGTAGCTGTTCTTAAGATACAACATTTTATTTATGGAAAATTATAAAATTAATCTTAGTCATATAGATTTCAATAATAAATAACAAGTAGGGAAAATTCCATAATGCTCTAAAAGTATTTACGTGTTTTAGTCAAGTCAAAATCATTCGATCGATCGTCGCACGTCATCATATACGAGTATTATATGTAGGAACCTATATTGACTAACGTTTGATTCATTATTTTTTATCTTTATGCATAATTTTAAAGTTGCGCTATGCTCTTAATAAAGAAGATATTTATTTAATATTAATAGGTACAAGGCACGGCCGTTAATGTCAGCTGTTGCTAAGCTAGATCTAATGTTAGCCAACGGTATGCATAATTTTAATCTGCGCAGCATTCCATAAAGGATATTCATTATATTAATTTTATTGGATGAATAAAATTATTGTACTTTTTTATTTATTTAGGGCAATGGTAACTAAGTGACAACACGCTCGCGTGAGAAACTGAGTGAAACGGGTTCAAATCCGGGTTTCAGATATGATTACCACGTGGGTGAAGTAAAACATTGTGAGAAAACCTGCATGTCTCAGGAAAACGTATTGTATATATATTTTGAATCAGTCAAAATAATGTAATATGGAAATTGTTTTTCACATTTCTAAATCCCTATGTCGGAGTAAATGAACTGTCAGATTATAAAAGCTAATGAAATCTTTCATCATCTTTTCCCAATCAATCACAAAGCTAAAGCTGTCTCGTGTGCAAAGTTACTATTAGCTCGGACTTCTGAGTCGAGGCGCCAACCTCAATGGCTTATAAATTATATTAATCATATAGTAAAACCTGTACCAACCTACAAAGACTCTACTGCATAATGACACCAAGCGTTACTCCAAGGAAATGATATATTACGTGTTCCGTAACTACTTCTGACAAGTAGGCATAATTAATGTGTATTGCTCATAAAATTGTATTATAATATTTATTTTTATTTATTAAGCTATGTAGGTGATTATATTTGCCTATTTTGAAGTTAATGTGTGTTGTGTCGTAGTCTTTTTTTACGCTGTAATAATCAATGTTACATAATTATCTATGCCATAATATAATGATTAATCGAAAACATGTACATATAGACTAAGTTTTTCCTTAAATATATTATATCGTATCGTATTTTATAATAATCTTTTAATAAACTAAAACTTTATAACTTTTATTGGCTCTTCATAAATTAACATTTTTATTACTGGACTCTACATTCGGAACATATATGATTTCCGTTTGAGCGTATTGTAGATAATATAAATTATAATTTACTTAAAAATGACCCATTGTCTCTTTTTTAATACGCAAAAGTAAAGGAATTTATAAAATTTACATATACAGTCTATTTTCCAAAGGGTTTATAGCTAGCTCAATCGTAAATGATGTGGTAAAAAACACCTAATATCTATTAGTAATAATAACTAATAGTTATTATTACTAATAGCTAGTTAATTTAGTTAGAAACAACTATTAGTTATTATTACAAACCATTCGTAAAAAAACACTCAAACTCAAAAAATCATCCTTAGCGGGATGAGAATCTTTCGTTGAAGTCGAATACTTGAGTACTACACCCCATGGGCGTTAAAATGTAGAGTGACAAGAATGTATAGTGTATACGTTAAATAAATCCTTCTATTGAGATGTTAGTTAGTGCAACAAACTATTACTGTCTAACTAGATTCATACTCAGGTCATAGAATAATAATAAAGGAATTATATATCTTTTTGTTTGTTGCTCTATCACGCCATAGCGGTTAAACGAATCTTTATGAAAGGCACAGAGAAATATTATAACTTAGAATAGCTTTTATAATTAGCATAGTTTACTTTTTGTCCTAGGAAAATGTGCGGTTCCTGTAGGGTAGATTTGATTATGTTTTTACATTTATATATTTTTACATGATAAATATATGTAAAGTTAAAATTTAAGCCAAGTTTCGCCATCGAACTGGTTTTCACTATACGTCCTCTTACTTTTCAAAGTCTCATTTTATATTTATTTTAACTTTCACAGTCGTAAAATTAAGCACATCTCTCTTTTTTTTCAACTTTAAACATACACATTATGTTAGTCAGATAATTATTAATATTTATAAATATATATAAAATAATGTAGGTATTATTATTATTTATATTTTGGGATTGGTGCCGGGGTCGGCCCTTGCTACGTCGACCAGTGTTGGTCCATTGTAGCTCCTAATGTAGGTATACGTTGGATTCATTTTAAACTTATTAATAAAGTTCTCAACAAACCTGGAAAATTAAGTGTTCTTTGACTGTCAAGGTTCCAATAAAAAGGTCCTGTTGTTGAACGTATGCTGATAATGCTGCCATCGCCTCAGGTGTCGCTGGCTGTCCATTCAGTGCCCTGGTTCCACTGGAAACTACACCACTTGGTGTTCTGAAGGTCAAAGTGTTAAGAAGTGTGGTTTTTCCCGCACCAGATGATCCCATTAGTGCAAGCAGTTCTCCTGGGTATGCCGCGCCATTTACTGGGAATTAAAATAATTGAATTAACGATCATAATGATGCATATTATGATATTACTTGAAAAATATTTTGATACTTTTTTAGTATTTTTGTTTGTTACCGAAGTTAAGAAAAGTAAATATACACTTTATACCTAATTTATGTTGTACAGGAAATATCTTATTTGTTAATTTATGTTTATTTGTTTAGATAGTCAAAGATCATTTAAAAACATTCAGCCCATATACCTACTTATATTATAATATTTTTTTTAAATTCTTTTTTTTTAATTTAATACATTTGCGGTATCATACCATTTTTGAGCAGTTGCTTTCGTTGTTGAAACAAGCGATCGTTGGATCCTCTCCAAAAGTTCCAGAATTTTTTATTTCTTGACCTATCCTCTGTGGCAAAGGCGTTAATATCCGCCCATGTATATGTGACTTTTTCAACTCCTCCGATAGCTCCATAACCTCGACTGGGTGGAATTGCTAGCGTGACTTCGCCACTACTGGCGCGGGGACTGTCATTCGGTGAACTACCCTGTAAGCCAAATTCAAATTAAAAAAAATCTTTTGCTTAATATAAAAAAAATAATTGCGTCTATTTAAACATAAATTATGAAACAACGCATATTTTGGTTATCATATAATTAATGTCTACTTCCATATAATTAGATTATTTCTATTTTCGTCGCATTAGTCAAGAAGTTTAAATATCCAGGCCAACGTAAAGCCGACAGTCTATGTAACCAGAGTCGGACATGAGAGGGGCCGATATCGATCAATAACCGATTACTCGTGTTACACTATACACTACCTAGTGGGAACCCACAATTCTTTATTTCAGTTACTTATTAGATTTTATTGACACTGTATTTCTAAACTTGCTTTTATCAGATGCTTAATATAAAGATAATTCTTCTACCAGAGGCAAAGACGAAGAGCTTCTTTTATCGTCTTCTTTGGGATCCCTCACCTCTAATTCATCCATACTAAATTTTAATTCACAACTATCATACTGTTATTTTCTTATAATAAAAAAAGGTTTCAATCCAAATATTTATCCTTTGTAGAAATTCAACTGACGTTCATGTGTTTGTTTATTTAATGATTAGGTACAATATAATTCTATGTCCTTAAGTGACCTAATTACGTATTGAATAGTTATTGATGGAAGTTTCATAAATTGCTAAACTATTTGTTCATAATTTATATACCTAAAACTTTGAGCATTATTTGATAAAACCTGATAATGGTAAAAAACCCTATATATTACTTAAGAGGCGACAATGGTAGTTCAGCAGTAACGCGCTCGCTTGGATAACCGAGTGATGTGGGTTCAAATTCCTGTCTCGCACCTCTGATATTTTGATGATGATGATGATGATCTCTACATTAAATTTAAAAGATTATCATGAAATGTGAATAAACCTTATCTTCCGAGGTTTTCTTCGTAGAATCACCCAACTTAGTTACATTTATAACATACTCATCCAAAGCATTTTAAGATTCAAATTTACCTATATGACACCTACATAGAAATAAAATAAGGAGATGTAATCGACAACTGCAAAGAATATCCAGGAATACTAAACAAATTGTCTCATTTTGTTAAAAGCGAAGAACCTAAGCGTGAATAAGACTTACAAGTTACACTTCGACGCTACAGATTATTTCTTATAAGTATTACTTTATCTTGCTAGAGCCCATACAGTAATAAAGAAGTTGACGCTTAAAAGAATACATATAATTTAAAATTGTAGTGATAGAAATAGAACAAAACAAAATTTCTCAAAGTCTCGACACACGTTACTATAAATTTCTTTGAGATGAATATTTTTCCACGCAAAAAATGACCAGCTAACGTCATACGAAATTTCATCAAAAACTGTTTGGTAGATTTGAGTTTTTAACCGACTTCAAAAAAGGAGGGGGTTATATGTTAGCGTGATGCCGTCACAGGCAGACAGACAGAAAAAAGAGTACGTGTGCACAAAGTACACATGTCAGAAGTAAAACTAATTTTTAAAGCTCGTTTATATTTATACTAAATAACCCCGTCTAAGTTCGTCGAGAGAGGGAGATGGCTCGAAGGTTAGACAGAGTTAGAAATGTCACTGACTCGCGGTGGGCGAGATCTAAGTCTAACTAAGGCTAACTTTTCCCCATCTCTGAGTGCCTGGTACTATGGACTTATTTTTTCGTTTCATCGAGTTTGAAATCACAACGATTCTAAAGAAGTTTCACTTCAAAAAATCATGTTATATATATTTCATACAAAATCTTAAAGTTTTTTGTATTAAAGCATGTTTCAGACTTTTCTATTAGGTATGCTAGGTAATATTGATATATGTTATTTCTTAAAATCCTTATTTGAATCCCATTAATAAAAGTAAATACATTTATAATATATTTCGATACCGCTAAGTGAAGATATCATCAAAGCGAATTAAAGCAGGAAATAAACGATTGCATCGAATTGGATACGATTAAATGAATTGGTTCGACATAGACTAGTAACGATTTCACTCCTAGACCACATACATAAGTCCCTACGTCTAGATCATGAATTATGAGTAATACTTTCTTAGGGTTTATGCGAATATTTGACATTATTAATGAAACTATCTTTTCGGATTTTGTCGCGGATTATTTGGATTTTTGGTTCCCGACGTTTCGAATGCTTTACAGCAATCATGGTCGCGGGAGAAAGTGACTTATGAGTTCTGTTTCGTATAGATCAAGCGTGTCTTCTATAAGAAAACAAGATCTAAAGCCTTTGCGTGATATCTCAGAAGATTTTCATATCACTACATAGTATAAAACAAAGTCGCTTTCTCTGTCCCTATATCCCTATGTATGCTTAAATCTTTAAAACTACGCAACGGATTTTGATGCGGTTTTTAATAGATCGAGTGATTCAAGAGGAAGGTTTATATGCATAACTAGCGGATCCCGCGGCTTTGCCTGTGCTAAATCTAGGAAAAAGCCCAAGCGAAGCGAGGGCGAGTCGCTAGTGAACCTATATTTAATAAAAAGTTAATGAAGCCACGAGCAACAAAAATGATAAAAAAAATAATTAAAAAATACAAATAGAATAGTTCTAAAAAACAATTTGGGATAACTTTAATCTAAGTAAGAAATAACTTTAAAATGTGCAGTTTAATATAAAGTATCTATGTTAAATAACTGTTACATCATCTATATTGTTCAAAAAAAAGTTAAATATTTTTTTTATATCGAAGTAAATTAAGAAACATTAGTTGTATCTGGTAATGATTAAAATTAAATTAAGTTTTAATATGTCATTACTGCTTTCCTATAAATATTTACTAGAATTTCTTATTAGTTTGATGGTACATGACAGTAAAACATATTCAAACTAGCGGAACGAGATCGTTAAGAACTTGTTTTTATTTTTTGTCAATACTTGGGCCACTGACTGACGATGAACCTCAAATATTTAGCCTTGTAGAGTAGTGGCATCTATACTTGAAACTATACCTTCATGGTGATATATAATATGTTGCACATACCTACTTGCTAGCGAGCGTTAGAAATATACGTATATCACAGATCACATCATACTATACTAGCGTATATATTAAGTTTTAGCCATGTTTTATATATGTACCTAGTTCGGAGTACTGGAGTTCGGTCATTTTTCGAAGTTGGTGAAAAAGTAGTCTAAGTTACGCTTTATAACATTAGCTATCTGGGAGTGAAAGTCTCGTCAAAATCGGTCCAGCCGTTACAGAGCTTACCCGGAACAAACGTACAAACAGACGGACAAACAAAAATTTTAAAAATTGTTTTTTGTTGGTAGTATCGTATATACTTTTATATGCATTTAGTGAAACGCTGTTAATTTGAAATTAAAATCAGAAACTTAAATTTTATTTATATGTACAGATGATAGATGTAGAGCTTTATAGAATTAATACTTTTTTCAAATTTTATATGGGTCAGTGTCTTTACTGACCTAAATACGTATATATTTATGCTTTAATCGCTATCTGTAGTGTAGTTCATAGGATATATCATATAGTTTATTATATAATACAGCTATATACCCAAAGGCACGTGATACATCTTATATTACGTACTTTTTGCTACTTCGATCTCACATATAATATCTTAAAAACAGAAAGGCCACTAGACACATTAAAAGTTCAAGATTATTTCCAGTTATTGATCTTATATACCTACTTAGTATTAAGACCTAATCCATTCCGATGAAGCTCACTATCTATTTAAATTTATGCAGGGTAATATTACAATAATTTTAAATATTAAAATAAGGCAATCACGTCACATGAATAATAAAAATCCACAAGCAGCTATTAGATACGTTAAATTTTAACATATCACATTTAAAAAATCTAACTTCTCGGAATGTAGGTACAGAACATAAAATATTATTACTAGGAAAACCTTATTGAAATAGTCTTTATTATATCGATACAGAGGCCAAATCTATACTTTTTAGTATTTTTGTCTGTTTGTCTGTTACCACAAGATGAAAAAACCACATCACATTTTGAGGAAATTTGGTAAATTTGATAACTGTCTATCCGGGTCAAAATAATATAATACTTAATACTTTTCACTGCGGGAAAATTTCTAAAATCTGCAAAATCTACACTAAATGTCTACATAGGAACGATCCCGAGCGGAGCGAGAATGAATCTCTAGTGAAATATAAATTATTAGGTAATTCTATTAACAAAAATTTACTATCTTAAGCAAATTGTCATTGCGTCAAATTATAGGTAGTATGTTTAATCGGTTATAAATGATTGCCCATACTAATTTTCATTCAATGATTCCCGGGATTAAAATTGTCCTATGTCCTTCCCAACTCCCAGCGCCTTAACCTACCTACAAATTTTATCTAAATGTGGTTAGCGAATGCTTAGTTTATCCTTTACGAACAACCACACGAAATCTTATGTCTTTTTTCTTATTAATATATTTTTTTCTTCTCTATAGACATAGGATAGTCATTATATTATAAGAAAACATGTAATAAAATTATGTAAATTCAAGAAACTGATTAACTATCAGTTTTGGTGCGTATTTACGGGTATGTGTAAGTACAATGATTGAGACCTTGTAGAGCGCTAGAGATCTTCGTGAGTTTAATAATGTAGAGTGCTCAATAGTAGATAGTAATAGCATTTATATAAATATATTGTTGATAATGCGTTCTATTATAACTAAGAAAATACGTTGACACGTGTAAATTTGTAAAGTAAGTTTAATCGAAATGATTTTAAAATAATAAATTATTAATTATTTAAAACGTGGTGGAAACTGGATCCATTTAAATATTTCCGAGTCTATCGCTACCGACGATACCGACGCATAGTTTTATATATCGTTCTAATAATCAAATTCAAACGAGATTTGCGATTAAAGGTCAAATTGTCGAAAAAGATTTACGGGATCGTTTGAATGAAAAATATAGGTAATACATATAAAAATAAAAAAAATCATGCAAATATGCGTTCAATATTCAACCGGTTTAAACTTTTGCTGAAACACACATTGACATCATTCGGTAATATTCCAGTCGAGTTAAAAAAGCTTACCTATATGAATTATGAATATCTTACATGTTATTCGGTGCGAACTAAACATCTGGTTAATAATTAAATAAAAAACTTCTTAATCTATTATCTCAAATATCCATAGCAATGCTTCAATATAAATAAAAAATTAAAAAATACGACTTTTAAATTAATATATTTTATATAGTTGTAAAGAATGTTATTTTTAATGCACTTTAAATGTAAACATTTTTTAAATATATTTTTTTAATATATATTTTTTTAAATATATAATATTCAGGTGCTTACTGTTGGAGAATTATTGTAAGTCACTCGCTGGTTATCGACTGACGAAGAAATTAGCGGCTCATGTTCCTCAGCTCCGGCGGTCATTTTGAGTAACTTGAATTTTTTTATTAAACAATAATATTCTTTTAAAATATCACAGTCATGTTCACACTGTTGTTAAAAAAAATCACACACGTGTTTATGGTTTTTGGCGGTTTGGCGGGAAACGTGACAGTGCGTGCTGCGCCGCGTAAATGATGCGTTACGTGAGACGGTACGCCCGGAACTGTGCTTGTAAGTCGTAGTGTTCTCACGAAACACTACAATCGTCGCACTCGACACTGTTCGCTACAATTCCTTATTTCGAATGACAAATACTACCTTAATTTCGAAATTTCGTAGTATTTTTGTTACGAAATATAATAACAAGTAGAGCAGCTGCTACGAAAATTAATCACTTGTGAAAATGCCCTATCTATAAAAAAATGTATGTTTTTAATTGCAATATAAGTTATACATCAACTAATTAGATGCATCATTTTATTACATCAAGATTTTAAACGTTTTACTGATGCTTTTAACGGCGGTCTGACACATTAGTTTAAGTTATCAATGTTTGAGGCAATATACTCAAATTAAACGCAAAAAATATGTATGTAAATGTTTATTCAAAAAAATCATATTTGAGATAGCAAATAATTATGCGGTAAATTATTTATACAATATTTAAATGAATATCCTTTATTCCTCTCGATACTCGTATGATTACAAATGACACATGATAAAGGAACTATTGTATGTAGACTGAGATGTGTTATGAGTCTTAACATTAAATGCCTTAGCAATATGGCTAGCATAATAGTACACCAGATTATATACGTTAACTAGAAATCATAAATATTTAATTACAACCAAATTAAAAAAAAAAATACACCGTGTTGGAACTTCTAGAGAAGTAGAGAAGTTCCGTGAAGCCTATAAGGCAGTAGTACACGAAATATAAGTCGTTCATATATATTCTGGTGTAAATATAACATTAATCTTATAGTACGCAGGACATACATATTCAATAATATTTGGTGAATATTCTTACAAAGCTGGATAGTAAATTACAATAACGCTATTCACACCACTATACAATACACTGTATTAGGTAAAAATTAATCGACTAAGTATGATCGTACATGTGTAACATGAATTGCAAGTACAATAACGATTGAAAAAGCTTACATAATAACATTTTTCCAAAATAAGATTAAAAAGGTTATTTTTTTCTGAGATCGCTTACATTGTTAAATCTAGGTTACAACAAGCGCTCGTTCGCTTCATATAATATAAATAAGACAGTATTTACATTGCACAAACGGAGTTCGTGTACTTAACAATAACTTTTCGGTTATTTAGCACTGCATAGGAAGAATCGAGTTACTATATACCAAATTAAAGTTTACGGAACAATTACTTTTTACATTTTTAGATTCTGATATTTCAATATGTGACTGCAAGAAGATACCAGATGTGGCGGCGTTATTATTGAAGCATTTTTTATCTAGTATTCGATATTGACTAGTTAAAACTTCAAATTAAGAGTCTATTTAAAACACCGAGCATCTTAATTGATGTTAATCACAGAACGCTTTAGCATTTGAAATATTAATAGACTGGCTTTAAATTGTATAAGACATAAGAATACCTACATTTCTCCCTCTTTTTCGGTGTTTCGATGCTTTAACAAGCAAAGAACATATTAATTATTAATATATATACACAATATATATTAAAATAGGGGAAAAATGGAATAAAACGTATATATCAATGTATCTATTACAAAAGTTCATCTATAAGTATTCAAAATACGAGAGGCAGTGTAATTCCATTTAAGTTAATGTAGAGACATCATTCATTTTAATATTTATCACTGACACAACAAATATTTGCCTTGTTTCGAATGTGACTGATAAGAATAACTACACACATTGTTCCTTTACTAGGCTGTAAATATAAAGAAATCTTTATATTATTATTTAAACGATAGACGGAAATAACTTCAATTCTGTTTTCGATTAATTAAAAAAAAACAAAGATTAGAAAAGGTAAAAGGTGTTACGACGTAGCAGTTTCTTTTTTTTCGATTTTCTTCTATAAATGACGTCACTTCCACTCTAATCACTTGGAAACTAGATACTACTTGGTAATTTAACCCTAAGGGATTACAAACTGAATGTCAAAGTTGACGTACCTATTCTCTTTATTTTTTCGATTTTTTTATACAATAACGTAATATCGTGTTATTTACTCAAAACGAGATCAATCGCGGTACATTTCCTTTTTTTAACATGAAAATGTTAAGTAATAAGCAAATTAAGAATTTACTGTCTTTACACGCGACTACGCTCGCTCTAAAGACTATATTCAGTCCAGGATATAAGCTATATAAACTATAAACCTGTTGGGCCGTAACAATACGATAAATTAAAAAAAGGAACTAAATAATAAATAGAACGAAATAAATCGCCATTATAATAGTCTGGTTATGTTATACATGGATCACGTATGTAAAGAAAAGTGGTGAATTTGATACAATTATGTCAGACAAACCGCAACCCTCTCGAATGACTTATGTTCTCGTATATCTACGTAACCGCATATAATACTTACTTAATATATATGGTATAACATTGGCATATTGCTTCTACAGATAATAGTAATTAAAATAAATCGTTTTAATAAATTATAAATTATTTTGTTATTTTTAAGATCCTCTCACGAAAAGTAATTAAGGAAAATAATAATATATTCATAGATACGTAAAAAGTTAACATCAAAATACAATTATCCCCTTTACAGCCGAAAACCAGTTTACCTTGCACTACACCTTACTTAAACAAATTAAAAAAAATGAAACTTTAACCTAAACTAACATTATTTTTTACCGTTTATACCTTGCATGTCTCTTATATACATGATTACTATATAAAAAGGTGCTCAAATAAAAATAGAGCAAAAACGCGATATTTTGGGCCCACCTTTTTTCGAAAATTTAATTTTACTTAAAAACAACTTAGGTTTATTTTGTATTTCGAAAATCTCATGATGTCTTAAATTATCAAGACGACAGTACCAGATTATTAAGAACTAGAGAAATTACTAAAAACTTAAGTATTTATTTAAGAAGCCTCTCATATAACAGCTTGATAGATACTGTTATATCAATTATGAAGTACTTACTTATTACTTTTTAAGGGATAACGTGAAATTTCGAAGTAGTATTGGTGTATTCACTGGATTGACATACTGACAATGTATTCAGTTCTTTTAACGTCCCAGCTCTCGCGGGCCTCCCATCAATATGTGGGGAATCACATCACATGTCTTTCGATAACTTCTTAATTTTCTTACGACTT
Source organism: Boloria selene (assembly GCA_905231865.2). Lineage (NCBI taxonomy): Eukaryota > Metazoa > Arthropoda > Insecta > Lepidoptera > Nymphalidae > Boloria > Boloria selene. The sequence goes on along the minus strand of HG993135.1, from coordinate 2,926,191 downwards.
TTTACTTCACCGTAAGACAAGTGGTAATCATCGTAGTTTTTTTAAATATTATCATCTAGTTCGAGATCCGTAAATATATCCTAGTAATTATTAATACGTACTTATAAGTTAACATTATAACGCATCCCGCAAAAAGAAAACAAGAAATAATCTTTCAACACAAAAAAAAATACAAAAATCCTATTTGAAATTAAAAGAGTTTATTTAAATTTTAACTCTATATTTAATAACCATACCAAAATAAGTGCAAAGTAGAAAATTGTAATTCATAAGATTTAAAATCGATGATAAAAAGCCTGTTTTCAGTCAGCCGATACAATTAACGAGTAACTGTATTTGTTTTTTTAAATAAATTATGCATAATTTATTTTATATTTTACTTTCTTTTAAAGTCCTCGATATTTCGACACATTACATTTATTTTATATACAAATATTGTTTTAACCATGAACGTTTTAACTTTAACGTTTAGCTTAAGCCAATTTTTGAGTTAAATCTGGAATATCTCGACCATCATTAATGTTATATATAACACCATAAGAACGCTCATCTGACTCATTACAATAACACCACCACATCTATTAGAGCAACCTTCACTTACCCTATTAATTAATTTACATGTAAGTTTTCCATAATCAATTATATAAATGTATCGATAATTAAAAATGGGAATTGAGCTAAATCGATTATAAATCTAGCTATCAACTAATCGTAAAAGTGAATAACGATAATATAGTACACGACACCATGAGGTAGCCTGAAGTTTAAAAAAAAAAAACTTAAGAAAAATAATAACATGCTGGGACTGCTATAATACTGCTACAGCTACAATATCTAATCCAAACGGATCATGATTTTGAAAAGTTATTAAATTACTTATTCTATTTGTAGATGAGAGCATTGTCCTAAATAACATGCTAAAGTACCCTTCGAGGAACGAGAGTCGATCAAAATTAATCATAATAGTTTAGGTTGTTTTGCATATTGCAATAGACATTACTATGGTTTGTCAACTTTCTATTTCCAATAACCTTTAAATATTGAAAAAGTGATTATTGATAATTATAGGCAAGTTGACATGAATCGATTAAATTAAGCAGATACAGATTTATATCGGATTTATATGTATAACGATTAAAAATCGGTATCGTGTATAAATCGATATTCGTTCTAGGAAGGGTACATGTGACCCAAAAGTGACAAATTCGACGGCGACGGTCTTTACATCACATTTCCATAATTTACAATATATAACTCGAGCATAGACATCGAAAGCTAGAGCTTGACGTCTTATTAAAAAAACAAAAATATTCATAATTTTGACAAATCCAAACCGTACTGTACCCCATTTCTTAGGTAAATAATCAGTCTTTCTAGAATCACTCTAGACACGTACTGGTTTGATTTAACGTGATGTTTTTATCGACTTAAAATATAATTTTGAAATTATAATATCGATTAATCAAATCGTATATGTATAACTTATTTTCGAACGCATCGAGTATATCACAGCCAAAATGACCGTCGCTCGTGAAACATTCCTTATACAAACTAACACCTCCATTACCACAGTTAGTTATTATACAATATTTATAATATATATTTTTGCTAAATGTTACTAGTTAATAAATTTACTGAATAACATGATAGTTTTATAATTTTTATTAGGGAACATGCGTGTTTTTCTTATTTTACATAAATATTTCACTATATAACTGCAAAGTATCCAGCTAATAAAATCAAAACTTAGTTTAAAAAATCCAAATATTCCTATACGGATACTTCAAACGCCCACCACGTGACGGGCTTTGTGTGACGTCATAGTCTGTGACAACATTATAAACAACAAATGAACATGTCTAGATTTAGTACCAATCACAAACACTAAGCAACATTCCTCTACTATAATAGACTATAATGTCACATTCGGTCTAGAAGCATTACATTTAAAAAAACATTAAAAATATTTATATATGTTAAATTCAAAAGCAATTTAGACCACCTTTATTTAAATCACACGCATATTCCCTATTACTACACTAATAGAGATAACTTTTGAATAATTGATTATATTTGAAATGCCAAATTTGAATAAGTAGCAACAGCAGAATATACTATTCAGTATTAAATATTATGCAGATACAAATTAATCGATTATATATATTATATAGATAAATATTGATTATGTAATACAACAATATGATGTTACTTCACTAATTTTGTTCATGCAAGTTAGGCTAAGCTAGTAATAATTAATTAAACAGCATACAAAATATGTATAATTGTGGCATTTTAGAAAACGAATATTGATTTATATTTTAAATCGTGAGAAATTACCTTTAAAAATATCTACTAACATTAGGTTAACAGAAATCCTGAACGAGGCCTAACATATACATATTTCCTATATAATTATATGCTACAAAATTCGGTAACATTGAATCATAATCAATAATATTTTTTTATAATTAACCATAGATTAAATTTTCTATATTCAAACAAGCCAAATGCTTTGTTATAAGCTTACATATACAGTCATGTTCAAATAAGTAAGAGTATGTTTTCCTCAGAATCATCTAGAATATTAAGAAATGATACTTTAACTTATTTGAAAACAACTATAATTGTCTTAAGAATCTTGCATTGAGTTTTTTCACAGTTTTTGTCATCTATTATGCAGTAATTAATGTTAAGTTAAGTAAAGATTAATTTAAATTTTTACAGTACTTTGAAAAGGCAGCTTTTATCTAAAAACACATTCTATAAGTATATATTAAAAAAAACATTAAAAATATAAATTATATTTTGTAAGTAGACATACTTATATATTTATAACTCAAATGCTTTTTATTAGTATAGAAACATAACTAAAATATGGAACTTGTTTTAAATTCTTAACAGCTTTTACCGTTAAAAACTGGTAAAACTGAGCTTTTTTCAGTATACATCCTTAATTCCTCATAGTTAGTGTTGAACTCGGTATGTATTGACTAGGAGTAAACTCTTATATTGCAAAGTTTGAGCTGTAGGTCCACCATACCATACTTGAGACTAGAGGCAAGGATATATTATATAGGTCACAAACAGAAGTTTTGTATTGGGATAAATTAAATGGCAGTTAATAGATGCAACAGACAACACTAAACTGACCATTTTTTATATCTGCCACATATTTTACACAAATGACATTATTTACATAGTATATGTACATATATTAATGCAAATGTTACACTAAAACACAATCTGTAAGGAATGTGGGATATTACAAACAAGTCATAATATGTCATTTTTAAATATTACATTGATATTTAAGAGAAACTGGATTTTCTCTGTGGCTATTCTCAGCAGACAATGCTTAGGTAGATGCTTTTTTTAATATATAAATAATTCACAAGTGTGTATAGATTTTTTGTACACTTTTTGATTTAATAAAGCTTATTTCATTTCATTTTTTAGGGTAAACTTTGGTCAGTGTTTGTTCTGTGCTGTTGGAGACAAAAAAAACAAATGTCTTTTACAACATGGAGAGTAGACATTTTTAAGATTTAGCCAGTGTTTATATGAATTTACAAGCTTTTCATGTTTTAAAAAGACTCTTTGCCCATAATCTTAATATAATAATTCATTTTAATGAAAATACCTAACACCTATTTTTTGCATTTGAGGATTTAAATTGATTTTTTTTATGAGCCCACAAATTAAATGTAGAAGATGTACTGATCAGTAAAAGCATCACGAGGGCTTAATAATTTAACATTTTTCTACTTCAAAAGCAAATTTTACATAGTGATAAATTTACAACTTGGAAATATACACCTTAAACAAACCACAGTAAAGTTCACTTTTACACAAAATCTTCACACTGACAATTCCTCACTATAGTTAATAGTTACACTTTCACATCACTTAACTCAAGCACTATGGATAAGGGTCACTCCGCACTACGGATAAGGGTCACTTCGCACTAGCGTTCGGATTAGGGTGCATACACATTACAGTGTCTGCGGGGTGTGTTTCGACGGCTGCCTCTTGAGCCGTCGACTGGGTCACTGTCAGTTGTTTTTGTCGAAGTTGTGAAACGCCCAGTTGAAGGATGCGGTCCAGGAGTTCTTTACTGCTTCTATGAACTTGAGGCGAAAGTGCTCAAGCGCTTTTTCTTCTGATAGATCCATAACCTTCGAAAAATCATGTAAATGGTTAGAACGGAATATAAATTAAGATAAATAATTTTCATTAAGTTTTATGAATATAACTATAAAGAATATACTAAAAAATTAAAAATAAAAATGTCATAAAAACTTGTTTTTTCTAACTAGAAAAAAAATCAATGTGAAGAAAAATAAACATTAAAATAAGTCTTTTTGTTTGTCTTCATATAACTCACCAGAGTTTCTCTTAGATATTGCAAGTCCTTTTCCGAACTAAGCTCTGGCAGGCCCGTAGAGATCATCATTGAGAACAGCGACAGGATCAGATGACCGTGTTTGCGAAGAATTATGAAGGCCTAGTGAAAAAGGTGTAAATAATATAATATACATAATATACATTTTAATATAACTTGAAAATAAAACATTATTATTATTTTCGAATTTAATAAAAAAAACTTGAAATCTAAATTTAATGTCAATTATATAATAGAAGATTCGGCTAAATATTTAAAAGAAAAAATAAATGAAACGAAAAAATAATAAGAAAAATAACCAGCTACTTTCGGTCGTAACTCATATGTGTATTGTTTTGTAAATACATCTTTAATTGATGCTATTAAGATTGAATTCAGTAGCCACCTATTCACTCTGGCCTTGAAGACACCATATTGTAATCGGACGAAAACACTGATACAGGCAGGTTGTTCCAATCCTTAGCCGCACGTATAATAAATGACGAAGCGAAACGTTTCGTCCGGACGGGTGGAATGTCCACGACATAAGCATGGAGACGGCTGGTCTCCATCCTTATTCATTCGTCGCGTCGTCTGATGATGGAAAGGGGATGACAATAAAGACTCACCATTTCACAATCCTCTCTGAATTTTTTGAAGTCCATCTGTTCATTAACGCCCCCTCGTTGGCCCTTGTTGATGACATGTATGAAGTCGTGCGTCAACACGAAGGGGACGCGCTCGCGCTTAAATCCGTACTTCTGCTTGAAATGGCCTAGGAAATGGCCGAAATCTATGTGGAAAAGCTGCAAAAAAATTATACTTACAGTACAGTGCATAAAATAGGTGAAAATAGCAAGAATATCTGTGACATATTTACAGTTCATTTGTGAAAAGAAAGAGCATAGATTTATTCGTTCATTATACATACTATTTTTATATAATTTATCAGCCCTTTTAAAATTCCGGGCCTCCTTTCAATATGAGGGGGATCAGGCCAAAGTCCATCATGCTGGGCAAGTGCCCAAGATGGCGGAACTACAGATTTTTTTATTTATTTATTTATTTAAAGCAAAAGATTAGGAAACCACGATCACGCAGTCTCTCACCAACAAGATGGACCGATCAAGTAAAAGACTTGTCGTCCTCTAATTTCTATACTATATTCTATGTAAAAAACGCGCTAAATAGAAACCGATGGAGGCAGATCATCCGCTCTAGATGCAACCTCGATGCTGACCACGATTCTCAGATAAGAGAGAGAGAGAGAGAGAGAGAGAGAGAGTGATAAATGACATCTCACCTGCCCACTCTTCTTGACCATGATGTTGTCGGGGTGTCGGTCGGCGATGCCCAGCACGTAGGTGGCCACGCAGTAGCCGGCGCAGCTCATCGTGAACTCCTTCACCGCCTTGTCGAACGACTTGTCTGTGGGGTTCTGTTTCCGGAGCCATTCTGTATGTAAAGAAATTTGTTTAAATAAGTTAATTTAAAAGAAATATGTTAAAATATGTAAATTTTAATTTTAAGATATTGGTGTTGAGTGAAGAAGGGAGTTATTTAATGATGATCATGACTTATCTTTCTAATTATGCTAGGCTTTTGTATTCACTTAAACCTGTTTAAAAATTATAGTGAACAATCTAATTATAACATGTATAGCCCTCTGTAACTTCGATGGGATATTAATATATTGCTTTTACAAAAAATGTTAAGTATAGTTTAAATTTGTCGCCTTATTGTTTTGTATCAGTTGTCTATAGAATAACATTGTCTATGACAAATTATACTCTTTGCTCTTTACTCTTGTGTCTGTGGTACTCTCTCTGTATAGAACAAAGATTGTTAGAACGTGTCTTTTTACTGTAAGAAATTGCAATAATAAAATCAACAAATATCTTTCAAATCTCAGTTTTATTTCAACAGGTTATGGGCCCAGTATGCCCAAATATTGAAAGATTAAATAAAAATAAGGATTTTATTGCAATTCAGTATAACCTCACTTTGCATATTACCAGTGCATCAATTTTCGGAAGAAAATCATGGGTTCGAACCACAATATGACCCTGATAGAAAAATTGACCGGCAGAGATAATTTTGCAAGCTGGAAGTTTGCAGTCAAGACATATTTACAACATGAGGAACTATGGGAATGTGTATCAGGTGATGAGCACAATCTTAAAAAGGACGTAAAAGCAAAGTCAAAGATTATACTCCTAGTGGATCCGATAAATTACATCCATATTCAGGAGGCCAATAGTGCCAAGGAGGTATGGAATAACCTCTGTAAAGTTTTCGACGACTCGGGCTTAACACGTCGAGTTGGATTGCTACGAGATCTCATCACGACAACACTTGAAAATTGTCAAAGTATCGAAGAATACGTAAATAAAATAATGACTTCAGCGCACAAGCTTCGCAACATCGGGTTCAAGGTCGACGACGAGTGGCTTGGAACGTTATTACTTGCTGGACTCCCCGATCAGTACAAGCCCATGATTATGGCGATAGAAAGCTCCGGTGTCGGTATAACAGCAGATTTAATTAAAACAAAACTGTTACAAGAAGTCAAAAATAGTGATCCAAGTGTATTCCTTGCAAACAAAAGCAAGTATAAGAAGCAACCTTTCAAACAAAACAAACAAACTAAAGGGCCAAGATGTTTTACATGTAACAAATATGGACATATCAGTAAAGACTGTAAAGTGAAAAATAACAAGAAACAAAGTGACAACTCTTTTGTAGCCGTTTTTTCAGCCTCATATAACTATGATTGTGGATGGTATGTGGACTCAGGTGCGGCAAAGCATATGACCATGAATAAGGAATGGCTTTACGATGAAGTTCCATCTCAAATCAAGACTATCCGTGTAGCCAATAACAAAGAGTTGAAAGTTGAGTCCTGTGGTAAGGTGAATCTGTATGTTAAAAGTAAGAATGGATCTACAAATAGAATACAGGTAACAGATGTTCTTTATGTACCAGATTTATCAACAAATCTTCTCTCAGTCAGTAATATAGTCAAAAATAAATGTAATGTAAAGTTTGACAGCCAAGGTTGTTATTTGTATAACACAGAAAATGTTGAAGTAGCAATGGCAACACTTGTTAATAATATGTACAAGCTGAATGTTGTCTCCGTTCAAGCATTTATGTCAACAAATACTAATGATGATTTTTATCTCTGGCATCAGCGACTAGGTCATTTGAATTACAATGATATGAAGAAGCTAAAAGATCATACCGAAGGAGTGAAAATACCTCAGAGCAGCGAGCTGACCTGCATCCCATGCATTAAAGGAAAACAGGCAAGATCACCATTTCCAAATGAAGGTTCTCGAGCAAGTCAACTGCTAGAAATCGTTCATTCAGATGTGTGTGGACCAATGGAGGTGAAGTCCCTCGGAAATGCAAGAAAAACCTATGGGCAGAAGCAATCAGAACTGCTGCATACATCACCAACCGTTCACCGACGCGAGCACTAAACTACAAGACACCAGAGGAAGTATGGAGTGGCTATAAACCTAACTTGAGTCATATGAGGATATTTGGCTGCGAAGTCATGATGCATATACCTAATGAAAAATTAAAGAAATGGGACTCCAAGTCATGTAAGATGATTTTTGTTGGATACTGTGAGGAATCTAAAGGGTATCGATTACTGAATCCTAAAACAAAAACAGTAACAAAAAGCAGGGATGTAGTGTTTCTAGAAAATTCTATCAAAAATGATACAGTACCAGTTTCCTTATCAAACACTGAGGAACAACATGTAAGTACAAGTAGTCTCTTTAAAAGTAGTGATTGTAGCACAGATCTGCCTTCTCATACTTCAGTGGAAACGAGTTACACAGATGATGAGGAATATGTGCCTGAGAGGTCAATTGAAACACCTCCAACATCAAACATCACACTTCGTCCTCGTAACAGACTTAAACTAACAATAAAACCTGAATCCTATCTATGTATGGTTGATGTACCAATGACATATGAAGATGCACTTTCTTCCAAGGACTCTGAGATGTGGGTAAAGTCTATTAAAGAAGAATTAAAGGCGCACGAGGACAATGGCACTTGGGAGATAGTTAACAAACCAAATAATGTAAGGCTATTAGATTGTAAGTGGGTGTTTCGTGTGAAAAATGAACCGACAGGTCCTAGGTACAAATCTAGACTCTGTGCAAAAGGTTATGCACAGAAGAGCGGCATAGATTACACTGAAACATTCTCTCCGACAGTTAGATATGACTCCATTCGCTTACTATTGTCCATTGCTGTAGAAAAATGTATGACTATAATGCAATTTGATATTAAAACCGCCTTCCTGTATGGTGAGTTACAAGAACAAATATATATGAAACCACCTGAAGGGCTTAATGTTGAAAATAATATGGTTTGTAAGTTAGTAAAATCATTGTATGGATTGAAACAAGCACCACGCTGCTGGAATGCTAAGTTCAACTCAGTCTTAAATAAATATGGTTTTGTAAACAGTCATGCAGATAGATGTGTGTATGTTAGTTCTAATAGAGAAGTAAAAGTATATCTCCTACTTTATGTTGATGATGGACTTTTATGTTCTACCAGTCCAACAATCATTACAGAAGTCCTGGATGATCTTCAAAAGGAATTTAATGTTAAGATTTGTAAAACTTCAAATTTTATTGGTATACAGATTGAACAATGTAAGGATTACATTTTCATACACCAAAGAAAATATATTGAAGAATTGTTGTCAAAATTTAACTTAGATAATGCTAACCCAAATAGTATACCAGCTGATCCACATGTTACACTACAGAAAAGCACAGTGCTGGAAAATGAAAAGTATTTTCCTTACAGAGAAGCAGTGGGATCACTTATGTTTGCTGCCATAGTCACTAGACCTGACATAATGTATGCAGTGAGCACTGTTAGTCGATTCCTAAACAGCCATGATCAAAGTCACTGGAATGCTGTCAAGCGTATCTTAAAATATTTAAAAGGGACAATGTGTTACGGTCTTTGTTTCAGAAGAATAGAAAATAACACTCTGGAATCTTACTCTGATGCTGATTATGCCAATGATCCTGTGACAAGGCGATCAACCACTGGTTATGTGTTTATGAAAAACGGAGCTGCTGTCACATGGAGCAGTCAACGACAAACAACAGTTGCATTATCAACCACCGAAGCAGAATTCATGGCCTCGTGTTGTGCAACCAAAGAAGCTCTCTGGGTTAGACAATTACTGTTAGATATAGATGAATATAAACAAAATTGTATAACAATTAACATTGATAATCAAAGTGCTATATGTATAATTAAAAATTCTGAATATCACAAGAGGTGTAAACATATTGACATAAAATATAATTTTGTAAAAGAAAAATATGCTCAAAAGATAATAGATCTTAAGTACATTAATACTAATGAACAGTTAGCAGATATTTTTACAAAACCTTTGCCTAGAGCTAAGTTTGAATATTTTAGAAATAAATTAGGTTTAATTAAAAATCCAAAGGAATGTAAACATTAAAATTAACTAGTTGTAGTAGAGTTGTAGAGTTATAGTTGTAGAGTTTGTAGTCTCATTTATATAAATTAAGTACAATAAGGCTAGAATTTAGAGGGAGTGTTAAGTATAGTTTAAATTTGTCGCCTTATTGTTTTGTATCAGTTGTCTATAGAATAACATTGTCTATGACAAATTATACTCTTTGCTCTTTACTCTTGTGTCTGTGGTACTCTCTCTGTATAGAACAAAGATTGTTAGAACGTGTCTTTTTACTGTAAGAAATTGCAATAATAAAATCAACAAATATCTTTCAAATCTCAGTTTTATTTCAACAAAAAAGATTAAAAAATTACTGGTCTTTATCACTATAGTAATCATCTAGTGCTTATGCACAACTAAAATCTGGCATTATGCTCAAAAAGCTACAACATAGAAGAACCTAGTCACTATCTAGTCCTACATAAAGCTAATAACCTAGTCACTATCTAAAGTCCAAGTTCATTCATAATCTTCTGCCTATCATAAAGTATTTAAACCATAATGTATCATTTGATAGATAAAAGTGTGTAGTTGTCGCATTTCCCAAAAAAAAACCAATGAAAATATATTACTCACGGAACAAATTAGCCTTGGAAATAGTAGACGCGGCATTAAAAAGCGCACTTTGCTTCTGAATATTGGCCACCGTCTCCGCCTCGTCTACAACTTCGATCATTCCCACTTCATATTCCATTGAGATACAATTGTATGGATTCAATCTAAAAAGAATAAAAAATTAACAAATGAAGAATAATTTTTTGTTGTCCACATATATTTTTTTTTCAAACAACTAATTTGTTCAAACAATTAAGATTTGTTATACTTCATACTAGTTTTATCGTGTATATAAAAAAAAGCTTATTTGTAAGATAGACATACATAATAAACAACATTTTTTTCGAATATAATAAAGTTGATGTGGTTATATACTAATGTAATTGACTTCAAAAACTCAATAGTTCTGTAAAAAATTTCTTTGGGTCAATCAGTTATTTAGTCAAATAAGTCCTGAGACCACGAGATGTTAAATGTATCAACAAATGCATTAAATGATATAAAAAGATAAGTATAAAAACCTTATTTTTAAAAAAAGTTATACATATAATGTAATAAAATGGATATGGATTGGATTAAACAACTTAATAGTATTAAAAATATTTACCTAAAATCGTATCCCGCGTTTTTCCACAGCCTGTCCATAATCCTGAGCATTTGCAGCGTGAACATGTCCTGGCGGAGGTCATCGCCGATTTTCAATATAATACGAATATTCGATCCCGTGGGATCAACATTTTCAAACTCCAACAGTAATGGCCGCATTTTACTGTCCATTACTCTACACCTTTCTGGCCTGTTAACAAAGATAAAATCATTCAACTTATCAATACAAATAAAACTAGTGACTCGCCCTCTGACAAATTTAAAGTTTGTGGCACAAAAAAGAAGGACATTCATACAAACTTGTGAGAGCCCTTAAATTTCCTTAATCCGGCCCTGTCGCAAAATCCGTTCTTAGCGAACGTCTACTAACTATGAATTTAAGCATTTTATGTTTATATTTAGATATACATAATATGTATATATTAAATTTCATTATTACTTTTCATGATAAGGTTTTATTAGAAGATATTTCCAAGTGTGCTGATATATTATAATTATATTTATATAATTATAATATAAATGTATACTTACACAATTTTCTTACAAACTAAGCTTGGTATGAGCGGAGACACAAAATCACATAGCGTTTCTAAACAGTGGGGCTCTTGTAAATGTTGATGAAGGGCAGCTCGAGCTTTTGAGATCTCTTTCTTTTTGCGGATACAGTGACTTGCCCCTAAAAGAAGAATGGAATAAGATAAATAATAAAAAAAAGCCATCACCAGTTATCATACTTATATCTGCGATAAAAAGTAACCTAGAATGTCCTTTTCCAGAATATAATCTACTCTGTGCCCAATTTTATCCAAATTCGTTGAGCCTTTTGCCGTTGGCATGATGAAGTAGTAATATTTTTAATTATACATAATACTAGCGACTCACCATCGCTTTGCTCGGGTCGTCCCTAGATTATGCGCGGGTAAAGCCGCGGGTTCCGCTAGTTAAAATAAATATACTTTCTAAAATCAAAGTAACGTAAGTTATTCCTTATAACATTAGCTATCTGCGAGCGAAAGTCCCGTCAAAATCGGTTCAGCCGTTTCAGAAATTAGCCGTAACAAAGATACAGACAGGCAAAAATTTTTAACATTGATTGTTGATAACCTATACTTTAATATTTAGCGAAAAGCTATTAATTTGAAATTAAAAACAAACAATTCAATTTTATTTATATTATTAAAAAAAATATATTAACATTTAAGTTTGTCCAAGCAAGTGATCTGCCGCAGCAGACTGTTGATGTGGTCCTGACAGCCGCGGCAGTACGCCTCTAACACCAGCCCGAAGCGCACCGACACCGCCGGCACGTGCATCTCTGACCTGCACGTACAAATAAATAAATATCATCATCATCATCATCATCATCATTAGCCCTTTTTAACGTTCCACTGCTGGGCACACGCCTCCCTTAGTACGAGGGGGATCAGGCCATAGTCCACCGCGCTGGCCTAGTGCGAGTTGGCGGACTTCACATGCCTTTCGAAAACTTTTTAGGTTTTCTCAGACATGCAGGTTTCCTCACGATGTTTTCCTTCGCCGTAAGACAAGTGGTAATCTTAAATCTATAGTCGTATTTTTAATTAGACGAAGCCAACTGACAGTAGCTAATGTCACTTTGTAAAATAATGTTGCCATATTTAAAGTATTAGTGATGCGTTCAGTTCTCGTTCAATCAGATGAATGAACAATGAGTGTGAATAGTTAATCATTTCAAACTATAAAAGAATATTTTTTCTATTTTACACTAGTAATAGTAGTAGTATGTAACTACAATCAGTTTTTTGACGGCTTATTACAAAGCGCGGCGCGGCGACTTGTGCCAACACCGATCAACGCCGCGCTTGCGGTCGCCGTTTTGTTTGTTATTCGGCTTCTAACCTCTGGTCTGATAGCACGAATGTTTTTTCTGCGCCCACGCTGTTAAGTTATTGTTTTTGTTAAGGTTTTCGTTTCAAAGATAAATTAGACGATTTTACTTTTACCGCTATAAGGTGAAAAGTACATAATTTTTTTATGACTCATATAATTAAAGAAGAAGACAAAATGTATGGTCTCGACCACATGATGGACAATGTGTCAGACATATTGATAATTAATGTCACCGAAAGCGATAGTGATGATTTTTTATCTGTTGATGAATAAAAACAAATGATGTAATAAGCGATGTTTTTTATTTTCATTACCTACCTATAATTGGATTCTATAGGCACATAGTCGTCGAAAACTCGTTGGTATGTACAAAGCACGACTAAAATTTGAACCCCGTACCCGATATCGGCAGTTCGGCACACTAACTATTCACTAGACAATCGAGGCAATTTCATTCATTCAGGAGTTTTTTCAATAATTAATTTTTTTACAACACTATTTTTATTTTGTCAAAACCTGACAACACAGTAAACGTCAGTTGACTTCGTCTAAATAAAAATTAGGGTATATATAAATAAAATAATAGAGGTCTGCAGTTGTGCGCGCATCACGGAAAAACTACTGGATAGATTTCAATGAAACTTTCTAAGTTTTATTTCTTAGACACTTGGCCCTTTTAAAAAAAAATGATTGCGATATCTTCATTTAATAAAAAATTATTAAAGTTTCAAGAAACAACGATTTGTATATGCACTGCGTGTTCAGTGATGTATGTTTCCTTCTCGCGGAGTAGTGGAGCAAGCGGCGTAGCGCGCATGCGGAAAACTTTGTTAATAATTCAAGCAACGCGGACGAAGTCGCGGGTATCAGCTAGTTATTAATAAAGTGCGTGTGTACAAAGTACACATGTCTGAAGTAAAACTTCTTTGGCAAACTAATTTTTAAATCTCGTTTATATTTATACTAAATAACCCCGTCTAAGCTCGTTGAGAGAGGGAGACGGCGCGAAGGTCACACCCACGAGTTAGACAGAGTTAGAAATGTCACTGACTCGCGGTGGGCGAGATCTAACTAAGGCCAACTCTTCCTCGTCTCTGAGTACCTGATACTATGGACTTATTTTTTCGTTTCATAGAGTTTGAAATCAAAACAATTCTAAAAAAGTTTCACTTCAATAATAATAATAAATAAATGTTAGGACATTTTTACAATAGCGCCATCTAGTTCCGTGGTAAGCTACGAAGGAAGCTTGTGTTACGGATACCAGATAGTTTATATACTACATATATAAGTTTAAATACATACATATTATAAATATTAACACCCATGACTGGAGAACAAACATTCGTGCGTGCTCAGCAAATAAATGAATGCACCCAGCGAGACTGAACCCGCGACCGCTGGCGCAAGAAAGTAGGGTCACTACCAACTGCGCCAAACGTGTATGTATAAATAAATATGTTGGGACATTACAACAGCGCCATCTAGCTCCATGGTAAGCAACGAAGCTTGTGTTACGGATACCATTTAGATACACTACACATATAACGTTTAAATTCATATATGATATATATTACAAATATTTATAAACACTCATAACTAGAGTACAAAAATGTTCAACAAATCAATGTCCACAGCGGGAGTCGAACCCGCAACCGCTGGCGCAGAAAGAAGGGTAATTACAAACGTATTGTTTAAGTCTAACAAATATTATTCATTAGTATAAAAATATAAACATATATTTTTTTTTATTTCTAAATTTTTAAGGGACTTTTGTCCTTCTAGGATATGCCAGTCCCATCGTATCTTTATCTAAGTATAACATATAAAAATTATGCACAAAGGATAGCCGATGTTCAACACACTCCGGCGGAATGTGTTAAACATCAAAAGGAGATGCTTTCAATGTTGCAAAACCATGTCTGTCAAAACTTTGACAACATCAATACATAAACATATTTTACTACTAGCGACTCATCCTCGCTCGTTTTAGTTCCTAGATATGTCTGACGGTTTATATACATTTCTCAGAAATATTTTACAATGAAAACATCGCGGCGATTAAATTGTTAGTAGCTTAACCGTATATATTTTTGAACTAATTTAGCAAATACATAAAAAAATTTTTTTAAACATGAATTTTCATGTTCAATCATGGGATTGATACCAACTTGCTCACAGTAAACATCTGTCAAAGTTTACTATAGTGCAAGTGCTGTAAACAAACAAATATAATTGTACAGTTCGCGTCACGTAAAAAGAACGCTGGAAGAAGGTGGTGGGGGGGGTCAAAATTACTTTAAATTTTAAATGACTTATTCTTTTTTTATAACTAGTCTTTCGCTCGCGACGTATATTGGTTATTGGCAGGTACATTTAAAAACATATTAGATTTAATTTTATTAAATAGAATTCTATTCATTAATCAAATATGTTTGATTCAGTGTAGAATGTTTAATCTACTTACAAAAAATTTAATTAATTCGTTTAATATATTTTTTAAAATTATTAACTTCACTATTATCAGACTCTCTCTTTATAAAACAATATACTTCATAAATATTTTTTTTCTCTATTTTTTATAAAACCATTTCGTAATTAATAAACTTTTGTGTGCGCGATGGTATTTTGAGCCGGAAAGCATGCGGCGCGTGCCTCGCCGTCCCGCGCCCCGCGTCTTATCACCAAATTGGCCGATAAATCGCCTCTGCGCAACTTGACAGCCAGCGTTCTTTTTACATGACGCGAATTATATCTTATTAGTGGCAAAAAGCAGGACATTATGACGTCATCTGCTTGATTTCATCACCGATCGCAAATTTTGCTAAAATTATCAAATTGACATATTTCCCAAAAAATCATTTTTATATATTTACCTCAAATGCCAGAACAAATAATGTCCAATAGTCATATTGTTGAAGGCGCGTTGTAACAGAAACACCGATAGTTCGCACATTAAGTATGACTCGTGCTTTAACGCCTGGACCAGCTGGAGCAGGTAGAGTAGCAGGTCCTCATCACTGTAAAAAATATATACTATCAACATATAATATAAAATTCAAAAAAATATCTTATATATATGTAACAATAAAAAAAAGTGCGTGTGTACAAAGTACACATATCAGAAGTAAAACTTGAATTTAAGCTAACTCTTCCCAGTCTCTGAGCGCATGATACAATGGACTTATTTTTTCGTTTCATCGAGTTTGAAATCACATCGATTCTAAAGAAGTTTCACTTCAATAATGTTTTATTTCATTTATAGAATATCTTGATAATAGTTATTTTAATTAATAGTACGAGAGTGATACACTGCTAACAATAGTATCCCACAATTTGGCTGTTATTGTTCAACAAGAGACTAACTCTCGCTTCCCTTGGATTCGTCCTTACGTATATTCCAACTGTTACTATTCTCACAGATGAGACATAGACTGTGAACTGGCACCCGATCCTATGTCAATTTTTGTTACAAGTTGACTTATATTGTCCTATCTCGTTTTTATATTAGAAGGAGCATATTTTAATGCTACTTTTCTTTTTAATAACATGTGCAATAAAAATATTTAAAAACCATGTATTTTTATTTAATTTACTAGATGCTATATTCATGATTCAAACAAGTTTTTTCTTCATCCTGTAAAGTTGTCAAAATTGAGATAGGACCGGTTGCCAGTTCACAGTCGATATTATCCTGCTATAATAGGTATCCTGTTTGTTGATCCGGATAAGTCGTTAGTAAAAAAAGTAAAAAAGTCTCTTGACATATTTTATAAGTACATTTTATTGAAACCCCTGACACAGCCTCTGCACTAGTAAAAACTGTATTGCAGGAGTCAGTGACTTCCCCATTTAGTTAATAATATGTTTATGCTAACAGTATGTTTATATAGTTATATATTTTATACATAAATATTTATTAAAATTTGTCTAATGCTTTTCTTGATCTTCTCTGTGACCGCATAGAATAATAGACAAAAAAAGTGCGTGTTTACAAATTATACATGTCAGAAATAAAACTTCTTTGGCAAACTAATTTTTAAATCTCGTTTATATTTATACTAAATAACCCCGTCTAAGCTCGTTGAGAGAGGGAGATGGCGCGAAGGTCACACCCACGAGTTAGACAGAGTTAGAAATGTCACTGACTCGCGGTGGGCGAGATCTAACTAAGGCTAACTCTTCCCCGTCTCTGAGCGCCTGGTACTATGGATTTATTTTTTCGTTTCATCGAGTTTGAAATCACAACGATTCTAAAGAAGTTTCACTTCAAATACACACACACACACACACACACACACACACACACACACACACACACACACACGCACCTGATGTTGGCGAGGCACTTGACCGCGAAGCTGCGCACAGCGGCGTCCGCGTACGCGTAGTCGAGCAGCTCGAGCGCGCTCTCCACGCGCAGCGGCGGCCACGCGGACAGCATGCGCGCCGCGCGCGCCGCCTCGCCGCGCTCCGTCCACTCCACGCACGACAGCAGCTTGGGGAGCAGCTCTGGCGCTTTCACGCGGAAGTACTCTCTGCAGAGGGAGTATTGAAGTTATCAATATCTATATATATAAAAATGAATTGCTGTTCGTTAGTCTCACTAAAACTCGAGAACGGCTGAACGGATTTATCTTATCTTAGTCTTGAAATGTTCGTGGAGGTCTAGGGAAGGTTTAAAAGAAGAGAAAAAATCTAATAATTTCCGGGAAAACCCTAAAAACAGCCCTTTTCTATTTCCCATACAAACGTTTTCTAGAGTCAATTTGAACTTTATTGCTATTCAATAAAGTTCATATTAAATTATAATCACTCACTGTTGTCTAACCAATTAAGGCGTGTTCCTAACGTCAAAGATTTGCAATTTATTACCGCTGCATAAAGTTCAAATTCAATCATATCTATGAAAATAGTCTTCGCGTGCGCTTTGGAGGATCTAATGTCGCGTTCCGAAAATAAACAAAAGTGAATCGCGAACGCGACAAAAAATGTAATAAACTATTAGTAGTACTGATTTCCAATTAATTTGGTCGGCTTCGCGAAACTTTATTTTAGCTAACTTCAGTTGTAACTGTATCAGATTATTTTTTTTAAGTTTGACAAATCTTAAGTTTTGTCACAAATTAAGTTTCTGAACACAACCATAATATTTTACATTAGATTTGACAACCAACTAATATGTCAATCATTCTGTCGCACTTCAGAACACGGAGATTTATGGCTTAAAGGTAAACTCCAAAAAAATAAATAAAAAAATCAGAACACGGAAAAAAGTATTACGATTGACGATATTGTGTTACGATCATGGTTACGATATTCTATGAGTGCATCCTTCTATCTTTGTGAGTGACACTCCAAGTAGTGTGCTCTTTTTTTGTTGATATTTTGTGATAGTGACACTTTACTGTTAAGTTACGCGACGGATCGCATGAGGAGGTCTTAGGGCCATAGCAAGTTTGTATGAAAGTCTTCATCTTTTGTGCTACGATCTTTATATTTGGTATGAAGGTGGTTAATTGTTGGTACAAGTACGCTAAAAACGTTTTTTTTCTATAGGGCCGGATTAAGATGGTGTAAAGGCTTCATAAGTTTTTCGAGATAACTTAATTTTTTGTGCTACAAGTTTCAAATTTTGCACTGAATTAGTAGATAACTTTTACGATACTACAAATCGGACACTTCATTCAAAGGATATTACGAATTTAAAAATAATAATAATAAAATAATGCGCAGCACAGCGGGAAATGTGGAGAAGGACGGGGAACCAAGAGCGGGAGAGGTAGCCGCGCCGCTCAGAAGTATATTAACGATGGGTTCTGAAATAGCTGGAGTAATTTTCGAGAATTTTCAGGCAATCTAAAGATCATCCGATTGCGAGTGATCGAATAAAGATTAGTAGCGATTAAAAAAACGCGGGCGAAGCCGCGGGTACTGCTAGTGTATATATAAATATCAATGCCACTTTTCGTTGTAATTTTATAACTCAAGAACGGGCTCACCTATTATTTGCACACCTATTGTTTGCATAAAATTGGTCGAGCGGTTCTTCATTTATCACATTTTTTGTAACAAATGATTTCAATAAAAGGCGGATCATTTTGTTAATGGGGATTTTGCTGTCAAATTGAAGCTTTTTTCAGATAGAAGAGCTACTTTTAAACCGGCTTCAAAAAAGGAGGAGGTAGAAAATTTATTTATTTTAACTAACGGAATCCGTGGCTTCGATGGCTTGACGATAAACCTAGGGACGAACCCGAGCGAAGCGAGGTTGAGTCGCTAGTTGAAGTTATACTTCTTTAGGCGCGTTATGAAAAAATGATGATAGTGAAATTTTATGATGCGCGAGCAATACCGTCACACAAAATTCACAGGTTGGGCAGCTTCAACTTGCAAAACCGCTCATTAAGTCTATATAATTTTTCAAATTTAAACTGGACTTTGTTGACTATCCTTCTCCAGTCCTTTTATTTTATTGTAATTAATTACTATTTGCATGCAAATAAAAATAGTTTTTTAAAGATGCCAAAGAAGTAAAGAATGACGCGCGTACATAAATACACGCACCCATATTTTTTATTTTATGAGACAGTTTTAAAGGCGCATTGAAAGCAGAAAGGTTAGGCGGTTTGAAAACAAAACGGTAATTATTAAACTATTATGTAAATATTTATGAAAAGATAAATTGAATAAATACATATTTATAAAATCTTATCTAATCCTAATTGTTTAAATCAAAATGAATTTCATAAAAAGTACCCATTATAGCCTATATCAGTTTCACTTGATTCTTACCTTACGGTGCTTTTACACGACATATTATTATATTTTTTTGTAAACGTCATCTACTACTACGAGTTTTAAAAAATTATCGCAAATGATCGAGTAATGTGCAACGTTTTTATTTTATTTTTATTAAAGTAAAATTATAATAATACATTATTAATATTATTTAATAATATTTGTCCCAAAAAAGTATTTTTTTTAATAATTTACATTATAAAAATAAAATTAACAGACCTTGACGCCCATATGGTTTTCTTTTCCTGCTCGTGCATTTCATACATGGGGTCCTTCTCGGCGGTCGTGAGAAGTTTCTCGAAGTTCTCGCCAAGCCGCTCCATGTCGTCCGATGACACGTAGCCTTCCAACTGATCGGCGTATGCCTTAACTGCCTCTTGTTTTGGAAATAGTATTGGATATTGGCAGTCGTAGCTAGAACAATTGAATATAATTAAATAATTTTATAATATCACTTTTAGAAAAGTAAAAGAAAATTCTATTGATAATCATTTTACATTCAAAAACAATAACTGGTAATACCTATATATTTAATATTATACAAATATAGGATATTCATGATATAAAGCTTGCAATATGCGATTTTCTATTATACTTTTTATGTCAATTACATGGAATTTAAAAATTGATTTGCATTAAATATTGTGCTTAAGACTTTTTACAGACAAAAACGAACTAAAAAAATACTTAAATGAATATGGAGAAGTTTCGAATACGTTGTTAGCCTTCAACTGATCAAATACATAGAATTATATATAAGACAATTATTCTCAAATACTTCCTTCCCAACAATAAAAGAGTGTGAGTATGCGCGTGTGCGTGTACGTGTGTGTGTGTGTGCGTGCGCGCGTATGTGTGCCTGTGTGTGTGAGTGCGTTTGTGTAAGTGTGTCCGTGCGTGCGTGTGTGTGTGAGTATGCGCACGTATGTGTGAGTATGCGCACGTGTGTGTGTGTATGTGTGTGTGTGTGTGTGTGCGTCACCGACCTGGAGAAGCGCACCTGCAGCGCGGCACAACTCTCCCCGGGGTTGGAGACGACGGTGCCGAGTGGGTGCAGCAGCAGGTCGTCGCCCTGCGTCTCGTCAGCCACGTGCGGCCACATGAACAGCGTCACGCCGTCAGTGCGCAGCTGCTCCTTGTAGTCGAACATCATCGTGTTCGCCCATGCTAGCTTGTTGATCGAGTCCTGGTATGCACACGAAATAAACGATTTGTTTACATTTTAGATTAACTTTTAAAATTTAAGTAAAAAAAAATTAAAAGTGCGTGTGTACAAAGTACACATGTCAGAAGTAAAACTTCTTTGGCAAACTAATTTTTAAATCTCGTTTATATTTATACTAAATAACCCCGTCTAAGCTCGTCGAGAGAGGGAGATGGCGCGAGGATCACACCCACGAGTTAGACAGAGTTAGAAATGTCACTGACTCGCGGTGGGCGAGATCTAATCAATTACGAAATGATTTTATATCAAAAATAGAGAAATTATAGATTTGACGCATATTGTTTTATAAAAAGAGAGTCTGATAATAATGCAGTTAACAATAAAAAAAAATATATTAAACAAATTAATTTATTTTCTGTAAGTAGATTAAAAATTGTACAATGAATTAAACATATTTTATTAATTTATAAAATCTGTTTAATGACATTCTATGTAATATATTTTTCAACATACCTACCAATAACCAATATACGCCACGAGCGAAAGGTTAGTTCAAAAATAAAAGAATAGGCTTAGTAATTTCGTGTGCGAATGTACCCATGCGCAAACACACCCCCCACCACTTTCTCCCAGAGTTCTTTTTACGTGACGCTAATTGTACTACATATAAATTAACACAGTAAGAAAAAGCTGGCTGCAAATTTATTTCTTTTTAATTCAATATTTACACTAGCATATAGTGCTAATAATGTTGGAATTATATCAATTATTTATTCAAGTTTGACTGCAACTTACTTATATACTTTTGAAACAAAACTATCGGATTTTCGCGTATTTTTTAATTTTTATTTCCGACATTTTGAATGCTTTACAGAAATGTCAAATATTAGCTAAATCTATCAAACAAAAATATAAAGTACCTTATTAGCATCTTTTCCTTTTCTCTTGTTTTTAGCTTTGGTTATTTCATATATGACAAAGCATAGCCTCGCCATGCGAGGTACATTGCACACTTTTAATGGGAACTTTAACTCTTCGTCCCATTGAGCCTCTCCCTTGGTTGAAACCACTGCTACTTTGGTCTTCTGAGGCTCACAGAGAGATTTACCCCCATGATATATGCCAACTTGACATACAACCTGAAAATATTGTGATTTTAGTACATTATTAAAATATTAATATATTATATAAATACCAAACAAATAGTTATTGCAACCATTTCATTTATGATATGGCAATATGAAGAACTCAAAGGAAACATTTTAGGTCCATGCATGTCAATTTGTATGAAACTCAATACAGTAAAAGACTTAATAAAATAAAATTCCATCCATTTATCCATTAATTTAACTATCTGCCTTAATGTGATTAAAAACAACGAGGAGCTTCATATTCTTAATATCAGCAGATACACTTATTTAGTACATTTGCTGCTTAGCAATAAAATAGTAGTAGTTTGAAATTAATTTATATTTCTAAATACTTATATATATTAGACATTAATACATTAAAAGCATTATTAGTAAGAAATAACTACAAGAATGCGTCAAATATATGTATTTAAAACAAATCTCACCTCAACTAGTCTACCGGGGTCCACGTTGAGCCCGCCCACTGTCTGTACCATACACGAATAATCACTCTCTATATTCCAAGAAGACTCATAATTTTTCTTCTTCCTTATCGTGTTAGATTGTTCTGATGTAAGTCGTCTTCGTTCCGGTAATGCATAATATTGAAAATCGGAACCCACTAAAAATATTAATAATTATGATTAAATAATTAAAATTCTTTACTCCAGAAATCTCTATTTATTACGCAATAACTGAAATAAAAACAATAATCCAATATAACCAAAACTGAAATACCAACTCGCACTTGACCAGAGTGCAGGACCTTGATTCCCTCGTGAAGAACAGTAGAACGTTAAAAAAGAACTTCAAACATACATACATTGGATGATATGTCGCAAAATTCTAAATTCGAAAATTTGAGTTCGTAGTCGGTTATGTCATGTATGTATATGTTACAGTTAAAACCCGTGCTTAGATAGAACGCGTTTTCCCTAGTTAGAACTAGTTTTTACTAAATGCATTTGTTAAAACTAGAATTCGCTTTGAAGCCATCAACAACAGAATTGAATTAAAACTAGAATTAACTAGTCTAAACTATAATTTACCACTGATATATTTGATTTTCATATAAAACTAGTTGTCAATCCGAGTTTTATTTAAAACTAGCACTAGAGAAACTTATTTGGGATTAAAAACAAGTTACGGTTTTAAAAATAACTAGAATATATTAAAAAAGATCTAGGACACAGAGTCATTTTGGTTGTATTAAGATTTAGAACTGTTTAAATACATCCATAACACCGACATCTATGAATAACTCATTCGCGTGTTCAATTAATAGTTGCCATTTTGACACATATAAACAACTAGCCTTTCCCGCGTCTTCGCTCGCGTTCTACAGGCTGAAAATCAAAAGAATTATTTTTCTCCCGTTTTCGCAACATTTTTCATTGATGCTCCGCTCCTATTGGTCGTAGCGTGATGTAATGTAGCCTATAGCCTTCCTCGATAAACGGACTATCCAACACAAAAAGAATTTTTGGATTCAAATCATTAGTTCCTGATATTAGCGCGTTCAACCAAACAAACAAACAAACTCTTCAGCTTTATAATATTAGTATAGACACCAGTACTCACGGGATATCTTGTCCATGCTGACCGTCATGACCTGCGGCACGCCGTCCCGCGACAGCGTCTCCTGGATGTACAGGAACTGTATGAGCGGGTGGTCGCCCAGAAGGTACTCTTCACGCCCACATACCTGATGTACCGCCATTTTTTTATTTTTATTTATTTAGGGTTACCCACGGTATACATTAGTAATTAATAAAAAATAAATCACACTAAGATCATCATATTATGTACACTGATTATAGGTAAACAATACATTATTAATAATGAAAAAAAAATAGTATCCTAATTATTAGAATTATTAGATTAAACTAAACGAGCTAAAATAAGTAACAATTAAAAAACACATAATTTAGATCAATTTTTATTTGTTTAATTTTGTTTAATGAATGTTTAATTTTAAAAAAAAGTTGTTGGAAAAGCGTATTTATTTTTATTAATATAGATAATAAATGTCCAAATATACCTAAATCTATTTATTTGGTTAACATAACAGACAGAAAATTTAGTAGTTAAGTTACATGGTATCAGTACAATTTTAAAATAATACATAATGTATATATAGACTATATACATTATACATCAAAATGAAGACAATCCCTTTTCAAATCTATATACCTACGTCCCAAATAAATTTAATCTGTACATTTAATGTTTTTTGGGCAAATCTTACTGAAATATGTAGTTTTATCGGTATAGGGGCCTTTGGGTACCTTAGAAATACCGAAGCGAAGCGATTTTTATTTTAGAAATACCTTAATCATATTAAATTAAAATAAACGAATCATTTAACCAGTAGCAATTAAAGATATAAATAAATAAAATATCAATTATGCAATATTTACCTTGAGCACGTAATTGCGCGGGTGTTCCCCGCGTATGTTGAGCGAGTTCGCCGCCTTCCGGAATATACTGTCTATATGTTGTTGTGGTGTTAGAGACACTGCCACGTTTGATGTGAATGATGTCTGTAATTTATTAAAAATAAAAAAATATTGAAGTGAAACTTCTTTAGAATCGTCGTGATTTCAAATTCAATGAAACGAAAAGTTGAGTCCATAGTACCAGGCACTCAGAGACGGGGAAGAGTTGGCCTTAGTTAGATCTCGCCCACCGCGAGTCAGTGACATTTCTAACTCTGTCTAACTCGTGGGTGTGACCTTCGCGCCATCTCCCTCTCTCAACGAGCTTGGACGGGGTTATTTAGTATAAATATAAACGAGATTTAAAAATTAGTTTGCCAAAGAAGTTTTACTTTTGATATGTGTTCTTTGTACACACGCACTTTTTTTTGTATTCACATTTGCTTAATGTGCGCCTACAGCTGGGCGCGACCTTCCTTCA
Organism: Boloria selene; assembly: GCA_905231865.2. Classification (NCBI taxonomy): domain Eukaryota; kingdom Metazoa; phylum Arthropoda; class Insecta; order Lepidoptera; family Nymphalidae; genus Boloria; species Boloria selene. Next base: position 2,901,229 of record HG993135.1, on the reverse strand, counting down.
ATACGAAGGAAAACATCCCTTAATCCACCAAATGCGGGTTGGCGGTCTTTCGAAAACTTGATAGGTTCTCTCAAACATGAGCAGCAGACAGATGCAGGTGTTTTCTTTTATCGTAAGAAAAGTGGCAATTATGTTAGAAAATATTCGCACATGAAAATATCAGAGGTGTGATCCTAGGTTTGAACCCACATCACTCGGTCATCCAAGCGAGCGCGCTACCACTGGGCTTCCGCTGTCTCTTAGCAATTAGTAAATGATGTTCATTTAAATGAGTCAGGGTACCCGGGATTTGAAAATGCTTTACATAGTTTCCCAACCAAGTGTATAATATACTATGTCCAAAACATTTGTGTGGGAAGACTAATGGTGCTCTTGAAAACAGTTGCGAACGTTGAAACGAATTTTGAATCAACAATAATAAATTAAATGCTTTCTATACATCTGTACTATGAAGACCTTGAATTATATTTTATATTACTAATAATAGTATACCCCAGTTGTTGTAACAAAATAATTGAAGTATGGGTATATGATATTTACAATAGTAAAAGACTGTCCAATTTAATACTGTCCAATTTAGACTGTATAATTTAGTAATTTATTATTTATTGATCAATAAAAATAAGATACCGGTATTATATCTTGTTAAACAGTATACGTATTTTTTTAATTTTAAAACCTCCATCCTATTATGAAATAAAAAAAAAATTAGACAATGTCAATTTTTAACAAGGTGTCTAATAATAATTTGTTGACAACTTAAGTGATATATAAAACAAAATGCTCAAATCACGTTTTAATCTAAAAACAGACGAGGCTAAAGATGAAGTAACTGACGAGGAAAATGACAAAAATAACGATCAAACATTTGATGAACATACTATTGCTGAATCACTGCATTTGGAACAACTTGGTGAAGCCTTAGATGATGAAGAAGAGCATAAAGTACCCACTTATCCAGAAAGAAAGCTAAACAGATCAGAAATCAGCGTTCGTCTTAGTTTATTAGGCAAAACTGCCGAAGGAGATGGGTATGCTCCTATATCTTCATTAATGTAAAAAATATATTTGTTATTTTTTAAATAATAATAAAGTATCATTTTTTGTTACAGCTATACATATTTAAAGGCAGCGTGTACTGGTATGAGTTTAACTGACGTCAGAGCCCTTAAAGCTTTTCGACATTTACAATTTGTTGACGTTTCCAACAATAATTTGACTCTAGAGAGCTTACAAGTGATCACAGAACTACCATTCATAGTCCTCATTCACGCTGATAAGAACCTTTTAAGCTCAGCTGCGTTGAATAAAATGAAATATATGCAAGTAATCATTATGAATTACAACAAAATAACATCAGTACACGACGTTTATCAGCCAGAGTTGTGCACTTTGGAAGTTGGCTTCAACAAAATCGACAAAATCCATTTTAATAATAATATGCCTCACATCAAATGCCTAGATTTTCGCTACAATATTGTCCAAGATATATCTAATTTGGACTTTCCCAATTTAGACAGTTTATATTTAGCTGGAAATAAGATAACTAGTTTAGTAGGTATAGAGAAGCTTGTTAATTTAAGAGTATTACATGTAAGAAATAATCCTATTAAACTCTTAAATGGATTCGATTCTGGACTAAAAAAACTCAATTATATAAATTTGCGAAACTGTAAAGTGTCTACTTTGAAACAAGTAAAGAAGCTACGGGTAAGAACGGTCTTTTTTTAATTTCATATTTAAAGTCTTCAAGAAAAGTATGACTTCAAGAAAATACGAATGTTTTCGGAGCAAAGGCTTCAAAAACGTACTGCTATTAATTTTAACTAATTATGTGTGTGTGTGCGTGTGTGTGTGCGCGTGCGTGTGTGTGTATGTGCGTGAATGTATGTGCGTGTGTGAATGTGCGTACGTGCGTTGTGTTGTTGTGTCATCGTAGCGCCCAAACGGATGAATCGATTTTATATTTTTTCACAACTCCCTCATCATTAAAGTAGTTATAAATAATTGCGCGTCAAATTGAGGAAAGTAACAATTCATGGATTTTTATATATTAAAGGTACTTCCTGCACTAGAAACTCTTATAATGATGGGGTGTCCCTACATGGGTGGTACAGGTCAAGAAGATGCAGAGGCTGGTGCTGAAGAAGAAGATGTTGAACTAAGAATTGAAGTCTTTGCTGCATTACCTCGACTTAAGAGGCTTAACAAAGGAGTTGTTTCTCCTGAAGAAAGGTAAGATGCAATAACAAATAGACAGTACGGAAATGTACGTTTTGTTGACATTAATGAATAATATACTGCGTCATGTACTTAGAACGTAGCGACGAACTCAAGCGAGACGTGTCTACGTCGTAGCTAGCCTCTAATACATTTATGTTTGTTACATAATAAGACAGACAACAGAATAGTGTTTGATAACTTGATAAAAATCAATATTGTATGTACAATATGACTTCTTCATTAAAAGAAACACACGGATAATTTCATTTTTTAGATCTGAAGCCAATGAACTTATCAAACAATGGATAGAAGATGGAGAAAATGATGATAAAGAGATTGAAGAAGAAGAACAAAATGAAGAATCTAATACTGACTGACTTAATTAATAATTAATATTGTTATAACTTCATACTTATTTTTTATTTTTAACCATTATTTATGTCTAGACTCTATAAACTCTTAAGTATCCTTTTCAATTACCCTTTTTTTATAAATTTATTACTCAATTATACCTTAATTAAAAGCATTACAGGCAATTGGATAGCCATTGTCACATAAAAAGAAACTCTCATATTAAAGAAACAAAAAAGTATGATAAGAATTGATTTTAAGCTACACTTAATAATAAATGTATCTTCTTACCTCTGTATTTCCTACTTTAGTGACCAATATAAAATGATTGTTATTGAGATGAGCTTCCAAAGTTTTAGGAACATTAGGCGAGTCGGCTAATCTTGGTGGACAGTGGTATCTTAATCTTTCTAATCTTGTACTCTGTGATCTCTTTATTAGACTTTCCTCTGCAATATATCTCATTCGCATACGAAAGTCATTTACTTCTGAACTTCTTAAGCTATCAAACTCATTTAAACCTGAAAGAAAACATTGTCTTAGTTTTAAATAAATAATATATTTTTATTTGTTCTTAATAAACAACAGCAATAGCTGTATAATATATACTGCTGTATTGTACAATAAATATTTAATATATTGTTAGATTGGAGATTGCAATTTTATTCAACTATGAATCTTCAAATATTAATCTGAATCATACACATGAAAAAAAGTTTCACAAAAACTATTACATAATTTAGTAATTGACAATATTAATACCTTTTCCAATTAAATGACTAATTTGTGTATTTAACAAATGCTCCCCTGGTCTCTCTATAGAACGCTCAATAAGTATGAGAACACCAAACACAGGTCTAATGTCTCGGAGTCTTTTATTCTCATCATCTACTTCTTCAGGAACAGCCAATGAATTAATAAATTGGAACACATAGCCTGTCATCTCATGCAGCATCCCGAATAATGGCTGCTTTGCAGCCAAGTCCCATAGCTCCTAGAATTTTTTTATGTAATTACATAATGAAAGTGAATTTTAGCAGTGCATATAGTACATAACAATCATATTTATAAAAAGGTTACACATTTTTATAAATATTCTTTTAACACTGTAAAAATAAGTTATAGTGTTGAATTATACTGAATAAAGATAATTCTGGACTTGTATTTTAGTGAGTGTCCAGATTTAGAACATTTGCATAACCTGTACCACTTCACTTGTTGGTAATAAGATTACCAGATCATTCTGGATTAAACTCAAATGTGATGTGGAAAACCCCATTAATGTTAATATATCATCATATCTAAGAAGGATTGTATGGTTAATTTTGTATAGTCTTCCTCCATGGTGACAGGCGAGATTTGGGTGTCTTTACAAAAATGTTAATTAAAATTGTAATGGCTTGGTTTCAGATACTGTTTATTAGTTTTTTATTATTTCTGATATTGAAGCTGACTTTCCTCATTCAAACTACCTAACTCAATATTTTTGGTATAACAATTTTATTTCCTGTTGTTTTTGTGTCTGAGTTGGTTTGCCAGTTTAAAGTGATAGTTGTTTTTTATATAAGTAAATTTGACTGTCCTCTTTTCCTATTTTTCTGGGTTATCTCTATTTTTCTTCACTACTAATCTATACTAATATTATAAAGCTGAAGAGTTTGTTTGGTTAAATGTGCTTATCTCAGGAACTACTGGTCTGAATTGAATAACCACAACAATAATTTTTCAAATCGCACCAGTAGTTCCTAAAATTTGCGTGTTCAAGCAAAGAAACTCTTTGGCTTTATAATATTAGTATATATTTCTTTTTCAACTTGTATCTGAAGCTACTTCCAACTTCTTGTAGAAGTAGAAAACATGTTTGGCATTATTATTATTTTTTAATACACTAATACAATCAACAATCAGGATATTTCCAACTTATATATAACCCATCACTTTTATTATAAAGATAATAAGATAAGACACACTCAATGTTATTTCTGCTAAAATTATTGTTTTATAAATATTTCATTAAAATTTTGGCAATAGAAAGTAATTAAGTTTAAAGTTATACCTCTCATTAATTTCAATCTAAGCATAATGTATAAAGTATCAGCTTGAATAGGTATTCTTAAAAATACATAATTATTACAACATTAAAAACTATATTAATTAACTTTCATGAGTTTTGTACATATATACACAAAAATCTGAGTGTATCGATAAAAACTAATTTACTATTTTCATACATGTATTATAATATTAATAAATAATTTGAAAATTTACAAGTAATGTTATTATAATTGAAAAAGATGCCATAAGAATAGAGAACTGTTGAATGAAAAAACATCATGATATACTTTCTAAAAATTCAAAGTCAACTTATCTGTAAACACATTACACAATACTTTGACCTAGTTCCTTAGACGAGGGAAACATTGTTTTGACATGCAACATGACTCATGCTGAGATATCTCTACTAATACTAACCTCCTTAACATCTTGAAGATTAGCATCCCAGCTAACTGTTAGGGGGAGATATATAGAATTTGGCATCAAGCATGTAAGCTCCACATAATCAGATGGCGTGGCTGTCCAATAATCCCATGTGTAGGGGCAACTCGGTACAGGAACCATTGTTTTGGTATTTTTTTAACAGTTTACATAAAAACAATAGGGGTACATAGCATCTTAACACTTTCACTGGTAATCAGTTTACATAGCAACGCCCTATGTATTTTTAACTGAAAAAAATATACATTAAATATTAGTCACTGATAATAACACCACGATGTTGAATCATAGCATTTCCTGGTATTTTGATTAGGGGGCAAATCGCCATTCGAAAAGAAACTGTCAATGATATTACACAAACACCATCGATCAAAATGTCGTAAACACAATTTCTCTCATTACCTTTGCATAAAATGTTTACATGATGCATAATGCAACACAAGCCCAATAAAATCACTCAAATATGTATTAGAGAAATGGTAAATAGAGATTAAAGATTACGTGCAACAATCTACGGCAGGTACATATTATGAAAAAAGTTGAATGAATTGTTTATGGTCATTATTTTAAGTTAACAAACAAGATTATTCATGAACATGATAGTATAATATTATTAGAAATATTCATTTCCGAATTATAACTAATATTCGTAATGTATTCATAATATGCTAAATATTGCAAAAAAACATACAATTCTATTAATTTACGTAAGTAAAGTAATAAAAAATAACAAAAATGTTTATTATATTATATCTATAGATGATAATTATCTATAATTCTTAAAATATGTCCTTTAATTTGAATGTATTTTAACCTAAAATTATCATGTTGACATCAATCAAATTTGACACTTGTCTCGTGATAGATATCTTGATATTGATGTCGATTGCAATGTTTTTTGAGTAAATAAAATGTTTGAACATTCTGTAAAGGTTCCTAGACATTTTAAAATAGCTGCAAATATCGTTAAGAAAGTTTCAACAGAGGGTGGTAGCGTGAAAACATTACTGTACGACGAAAAACTACGGCATTTTGTAAGTACTTTTCATTCACGTATTTTAATTTTTACATAAGATAATTCTCCTCTAGTTTAATTAAATATGAATCAAAGTAAAATAAAAGTTACACTTTAAAAATTTGCAGAGAACAAATGTGCTTTATGCACTTATAACGGAAACAATTAAACATGCCACAGATATTGAAAAGATTTTTGAGACTTGTGGCATTTTGGTGAATGAACCACGTTTAGACCCTTGGCTTGCTAAAGTTCTCACAGCAGAACTGCTTTTTGGTAAAAAAGCACTTCCCGGGAAAAGTAAACCTGAACAAACAATATTGTCTTACAAAGAGCAGTTCGAAAAATTTACAGGTGGTCTACAAGATGACATGACATCTAAAGGTAATATATATTTTTTTCTTTTACAGATATAATTCTACAATATAATATTCATAATGGCAGACAACTCAGAAGGTCCACTAATTCCCAAACAAACCAAGCTGGCTGCTTTGGCATTGGCAAATCTATTTTTATATAGTATGGCAATGTTTACATTGCCATTTGTTGCATTTTTTGGCATAAGACATATACTCACAGACTACTATCCTGTTGAACCGTTCATAAGAAACTGTTGGTCAGTTGTGGCTGCTGTAGTAGTAGTCAATGTTATAATATGCTTATATGCATATAAGGCATATCATGAAAAGGAGTACGATGATGATGGCAATGAAATAGATCAATATTCATACAAACCTTCAGCTGAAGCAAATAAAAGTTCATTAAACGTAAAACAAGATTAAATTTTACATGTATCACTCACTTTGTACATTCCTGTGTTCACATTATCCAGTATTATGACCAAACATGTTGTTTTAGTACAAATTTAAAAATAAAAGCATTGCTACCAGATGTTAATCTTTTATTTATTCAAATAAAAATAATTGCAATATTTTTAACACAAATATGTTAAGTTTTAAATGTAATAAAGATACAAAATGTATTTTGAATTTGTATAAAATTTTTTAAAAAATTGTGAGCAATGTTTATTATGTCTGTTAATTTTCCTTTATATATAATAAAATTCTAACAGTCTTTAATCTGTACATGGAATATTGTTTGGAAAATGCTATTAAAATATTAATTCAAATCTATTTAATGCTATTGAAGCTTGATATTTTAGAATTCTTGTCTCTCTGTCTGTGCCCTCATCATTTGGAAACTATTGGATAGATTTTGATGATGTTTAGAATTATAATAGCTGATTCTCCAGGCAAACATATATAATGATATGTTTTACTGCAGGAAAATAAATTGTTTTTGAGAGATTTTCAGTGTAGATTAACTTTAATAATGTATCTAGGGAGAAACACGAGCTCACCAAAGTGAGTTAGTAGTAGAGTAGTAGCTTGACTTTTATATTATTTTTGGCAAAATTAATAGTAATTCACATTTGTTCACAAGGGCTGAATATTTTAAAGAAATTGTTATAAGTACATGTTTGTTACAATGAAAATTATATTGTTTTCCAACTGATTTAAAACCCATTAAGGAAAAATATGCATAATAATTATAATGATACTACTCTGTTTATTTTATTGATGAAACTATACAAGAATGAATACTGGAAAACTGAATTTTAAGATTGTATGATTCTAATATTTTTTAAAAATAGTTGTCCGCAGACCCCGATATGTTCGAATCAATACAAACTTACTAACTACATCAGATGCAATTAGAGCTTTTCAAGATGAAGGATACAAATTTATTAGATGTACTTCAGGCTCCTACGATGACTACCTTCAGCAAATACAAACTTTAACAGAATATGATTTCACTCAAGATTATCATGTAAAGACGATGTTCGTTTTCGCGCCTGGAACAAAATTGCATGAACATGATCTATATTTGGATAACCAGATCATTTTACAAGATAAGGTATGTGTTTGGTGAATTTTTGTAATTTTAGTATATTTCAGCATTGACTCATAACTGCTTAAGCAAATATTTTTTTCAGTTAAGCTATTGAAAATATTGTCGTATGATTAAAAATTTCTGTTTAAAAAATTATGTTCTGAGTAAGGTCATATATTATGTATAAGTAATTATATTTTGTACATCTATTTTTCTTCAGGCAACGGCATTGGCAGTACATTTACTAGCACCTCCTCCGGGTAGCGTTGTGTTGGATATGTGCGCAGCGCCGGGCATGAAGACAACACAACTTGCTGCTTATTTAAAGAATCAGGTTAGTATTCTCTAATATTATTTATTATGAGCTTGTGCTACAATGGTAAATATATGAATTTCAAGAAAATCGAGCTTTAATGATGAAATTTAAAGTGGTTTGGAAGTCTTTTAAAGTGTAAAATCTATTTTTTATTGCGTTTAAGGAAGTTAACAGTATTTTTCAATGAAGTCTAAAAATCGTATAAAATAATTGATTTCAGTACAAAACTAATACCATATTTTGTTCATTAATAGGGAAAGATATATGCGGTGGAAAGAAATGAAAAGCGATATCAAACGCTCTGTGACTTTGTAGAGAAAACCGCATCGAAATGTGTCGAAACCCTTCTTAAGGACTCCCTAGAGATAAAAAGGGGCGATTATGATGATGTCGAGTACATTATTCTTGATCCTAGTTGCTCCGGATCTGGTGAGATATGAATATAATTTTGTTACTTATAAGCATTGCGTAAAACCACATTATTATTATAATATTATTTTTTGATTAACCATTAATACGATAAAATATATAAAATAATTGTTGTGGTAATAAGTACACTTTTTCACCTTAAAAGATAGGTGCATACATACTATCTCCATTTTTTTATAAGCCTTTCATAGATCTACAATTTTGTAATACATTATTTTGATATATCTTTTAAGGTTAGATACGCATGTGAACCTTTTTTTTTTTACTAAAAATCGTAATAACTCAGTTATTTTTACAAAAAATTAAAAAAAATCCCGAGACGAAATCTTAAATCTAAAGTAGGTAATGACAGTCATTAATTATTAAACTAATTTAATACATAAAGGTTGAGAGTATATTTTTTTGTCTAGGTATGGAGCTCAGTGTACACAACTATATAGAAGACATTAGGCTTGCAAAATTAACTTCCCTTCAGGAAAAGTTTCTAAAACACGCAATGAATTCGTTCCCAAATGCCAAACGGATAGTTTACAGCACTTGTTCCCTTTTCCCTGAAGAAAATGAACGAGTAATTACAAACGTTGTTAAAACTTCAAGAGCAAAATGGCGGGTACAAGACGTAAAGGAATTGTTAAAAGGCCAATGGAACAACTTTGGTTCCGGAATGTATGGGAGTATGGGAAATAGATGTCTTTACGCTAAACCAGATTCCGATTTCACTACAGGATTCTTTTTGGCCGTATTAGATAGAGAGCCTCGAGAATCTCATGCCAATAACAACGCAAATAATATTGGGTGTAACAATAAAAATGGCAAAGAAAACATTGAAATAGAAAATCGCGAAGGAAACGAAATTAAACACAAGAATAAAAAGAAAAATCTGAATTTAACTGATGAGGTTAATGTTCAAGAAATGAACGATATTGAACCAACAGTTGAGGAATTACCTAAAAAACAAAAGAAAAAGAAGGAAGGAACAATAAATATAACTATTAGTACTGAAGAACCATTAAATAATAATGAAATGGAAACTGAAGAAATTTTAGATGAGAGCAACGGTATAAAAAAGAAGAAAAAGCAAAAGAAAGATAAAACTAACGATACAATGTTGGAAACTGTTGATGATATTAGTGATAAAGTTGATATTACGAGCATTGGAGAGCTTCCCAAAAGTAAGAAGAAAAAGAAAAAAGATAAACATACAAATGATGAAGAAAACAATATAGATGTAGATGTTATTGATGATGATATTAATCAACCAAAGAAAGAGAAAAAGAAAAAGCGAAAAAGGAACGAAGATGAAGCAGTTCCAGAAAATTCTAATACAGATCTTAAAAATGATGACATATCAGAAATAAAAATTGATGAAAATTTAGATAATACTGAAAATACAGAGAATGTACACAAAAAGAAAAAGAAGAAAACTAAATATCACGAGAATATGGAAATTAATGGTGATTGTAACGATATTGTTGAAGTTCCTAAGAAGAAGAAAAAGAAACATAAAGAAGTCTGTTGAAACTTAAATTTTAATACTTTTTGTATTATTTTGAACCTTTTATACTTAAGTAAAATATGAAAATATTTTTTGTGTTTTAATATTTTCCATTTTTATCTTTTTTGCCTTTACTTTGATTGTTACACTCACGATGACGGCTAATCCCACTATAATTACTAAGATTAATTACGTTTACACGCAGACGCAATGTGCACTGCCTTTATGTTACTCTCTAAATCCAATGGGACGATACTTTAACACGACTAGTGAGAGATTGCTTTACGTGTTCCCAGAGACACGAATTTCTCATGAGAAATATTAAAAAAATTATACACTAACTAAACTTCATCCAAATCGGGACACGAACCAAGGACCTCGAGAAGTGCCGTATCAAACCACTACACATTTATAACTAAAAAAATATTTTTTAGTTTACCTGAATCATTGTACACTTGCTAATCTTTTTTTTTTTGGAAATGTTCGAATATGAATACAAAGAATACTTATAATTAACGTTTACGTACATACATTGTACATCCTGTTATGTAGATATGAATATGTATTATGTTTGTATACTCGAATCTTGTTAAAACACTTCTACGGACTACGAATTGTTTTACTAACAAATTAAAACTGTAATAAAAATGAAATTCTAAAGAAATGTCTTGCACATTTAAAGTTATGAGATGCAATAAAATTTTTAACAAACGTAACATTGGTACTTAGGTACCTTCTAATTTCAGTCTGTTCTTTTATTCTATAAGTTTTTTTTATGTTGTCATGTCATAGGAATGCAGTGTTGCTTTTAATTAGGGCATCATTTAGTCTAGTATTTGTCTTTTTTATTGTATGTGATCTACTTTTGTATGGATGTATGCTCTGTTAGCAACCTATGGAATAAATAAATAAATAAATAAATAAACATTTAGTACAAAGTTTAACTTACAAAAGTATAAACAATTAACATTGTTGCAACCGCACGTTAAATTATTTTGTCACGAACATTCTTATGCGTCCTCATTTAAACGTAAAGAATTTACGATTAACTTAAATTATGATTACTTATTTTGATAACACAGTTCTCTATTTATACCTTTGGGTAATTAAGGAATAAGTAGTTCCTAACTATGTAAATAGTTTTTAGTTAAAACTTATTTTTATATTTTTATCTGCTGTACAACATCCCTAAAATCTCACCAAAACACGGATAGGTACCAAAAATGGACCGTATAGAAAAAGTTGCATTTGGTTGCCATAGTAACCCCAGTAGGTAATTGTCTGGTTAAATGAATTACGAAATGAACCTATTTTTATTTATAAGATTGAGTTTCTATTTTCAAAGATTACTATTTCAACTAAATTGTTCTTTTATACTAGCAAAAAGCTAAGCTTTATGAGGGCTCGCGTAGTTTTTCTAACGTCTAATAATTTTTAAGACAGTTGTATACATTTTTCTAATGATTATAATTTATTTTGACAGATAAGACATCTATATATGAAGTTAAATTACTATGTTAAAGCACAAATCTATAGGCGTGATAGTTTTTCAATTAAGTGTACCACATGTTCAGGTTGTGGGATAGTGTTAGGGCTCACTTCGTGCGTCCTAATTAACCGATGGAACTTTGTATAATATGCTACAGATCCATTGTCAGTATACTATTAAAACAATTATTACAACGAATTTACTATTGTTTTAATTCCAATCTTTAACAGGGACTCAGTAAATAGACGTTTCACGACTTTTTATTATATTACACAAAAAAAAGGGTAATAAAAGGTACCTAATGCATACTAAGTATATTAATTAAGTTATATTACTATATTCATAGCACCAATAAAAGTTCTGACAACATATTTAAATACACACGAAACAAAACATGACGACGAGATCTAGGCAAGTAGGTTTCCTATTCGTGCTTGTTAAATACATACTATGTATAATATGTAATTAGCTTTTTATGCCTTAGGTATACACTTAGTTAACATTTCATACTTAGTTACAAATATTTTATTTGTTCATTTATTTATTTAAATATAACAAGTACATAACACAAGAATACAAAAAATAATAGAGATTTGAATTTTCATTGCTAAATATGTACTACCTCTAATTACTGGAGAACACATCATGCACCAGAACAGTTTTGACATCTACCTACTTATTCAAGTTAATAAGAAAACTTTACTTTATAAAAATTTGCATAGCTTTTTTGAATAGGGTGAGTTGTAGTACTAGACTAGAAGCATCGACACTATCTAATACATAAAAATCTAGTGTCGCAGTGTTTGTTATCGAACTCTTTCGGAATGGCTTGGTCGATTTTTATGTTCTTTTTGTATATATTTGGTAGTATATATTATATAGTAGTATCACAATCATCATCAGCCCTTTTTTTTTAACGTCCCACTGCTGGGCACGGGCCTCCCTCTTTCCCATAAAGATCATTCATTATATGAATAATCTTTATTATCAAGCACGAACTTGAAAGACTTGAAAGTAAAACAAATATCTAATAATAAATAAAGTATAAATAATGCGCATTTCAAAACAAATGGGTCACTCATTATTTTTCTATTTCTCACTTGATTTAAGTGTCGTACTTGCCGTGGCCCTTTAATATTTAGATATTTATCAGTAGGTAAACTGTAAAGTCACAAGTTACCAAATTTATCTCAATTAGCTCAAGGCTCAATAAAAAAAACAAATAAATATAAATTCCAAGGACAATTGAACTGCTGACCTAAATACTGACATGAAAGACCGGTCACTTACGGTCACCCGTAGGTTGGAATGAAGTATTAAAAGTGTGTCAGTGTTACGATTTTATTTGTTTAAAGTTTTTATTAATACCTACCGAATAGAATTAAATATAAAATATAAAAAGCTATCATAGCTGGGCACCGTTAAACAAATAATTAACTCGTTAATCGTTAATCCGTTACTTAAAAAAGTTAACTTCGTTAAACGTTAAAGCGTTACATTTCGAAAGATTTAACGCAAGTTAACGTTAATCGTTAATCCGTTAACACGTGATTAAAATTGTGTTTTTATATCATTGCATCAATAATGATGTACTAATAAAATCTGTTGATTTGGGTTCTGGAACTTAAAAGCTTCTCAGCATTTCGAGAAGGCTCCAGGCTTTTCAGAGGCTCATTTCAACGCCTTCAATACCTAGCCGTTTGGGACTCCACAAGAGCCACTTTGCCATCATGAGGCTCCTCTCTCTGGCCCTAGACGGACGCTGGACGTTCCTTTTTCATTTCTCCCAATTCACCCCGATACTGATGGAAGCCGTCTCGACTTTCGGTAGGCTTTTGCCGTGTGTCCGGGGCATTGAATCTCTTTACCGGTTTTGAGATTGTGATGTCCATGGCACTGTATGGTGCCCCCGTTTGGTCGACGCCCTCTCCGTCCCAAACGGGGTCCAATTGTGCAGTACGCAGCAAGTCCTGGCGGTGAAGGCAATAAAGGGATGACGCACGATGTCCTTCTGGCGGGCATTTCACCCTGGGTACTCCAGGCGCAGGCAGGAGTACTCGCCGAAGTGTACCAGTTTCGGGTGAGTGAGCGTTCGCTTGGGGAAACTTCCAATGTGGGATCCCTCCCGTCTAGCTGACCAGGCCATGATCCGGCGATGGAGGGAGCAACTGGTAAACCCAGAGGCTGGCCTGGCGAAAGTGGATGCAGTTCGTCCTGTTTCACTGGGTCAGGAGGCCCACACGGTGTCATGACTTTCAGACTGATGCAGATGCTTACCGGGCGCCCGGCACGTGAACACGCACCGACAACCTTACCTACCAAACTTTACTTAGGTACCTGGTTTCGTTTTACTCGACGCAACGTGGTGCTTGGTAAAGAGTAAGTACTGGATTAACGATTAACGGACTTGAGAAAATGTAACGGAAGTTAACGAGTCCGTTAAGTTTTTTTTAGGTTAACTTAAATGTTAATCGTTAATCGAAATTTTAACTTCGTTAATTAACGATTAACGGATTAACGAGTTAATGCCCAGCTATGAAAGCTATATAATATATAAGTAGGTTATTATAGGCTTTTAGGGATTGTATTTTTTTATTCTAAACGACATTACGATTTAAATTATAGAGTTATGAAACGCTGTACCTACAGCAATATGTAGATGCTGAATCCATATTTTTTAGATTTTTTATGTTTCTGTGTGTCTGTCTGTGACAGCATCGCAAAAATCACTGGGCTCATATAGGATACTTTACTGTAGGAAAATATCTCATTTCTGAGAAATTTATATTGACAGTTAAAACGCGGGTTCTATGAATCACTAATCTATACTAAGTACTTAATATTATAAAGCTGAAGAGTTTGTTTGTTTAGTTGGTTGGTTGAACGCGCTAATCTCAAGAACTACAGGTTCGATTTGGAAAATTCTTTGTGTTGTGTTGGATAGTCCGTTTATCGAGGAACGCTGTATTATATCACGCTACGACTAAGAGAGCATCAATGAAAAATGTTGTAAAAACGGGAAGTGCGGGCGTTAGTTCTGCGAGGTATCATACCGCGCGACTCTGACATAATTTGGTTTCTGGTCTTTAGAACGCATGCGAAACCGCGGGAAATGTTAGTTTAATATAAAATAGACAAGTACATATATAAAATAATAACCTTTTAAAGAATCTCGCTATTTTTTATCAACAACTCAGGTCGCATAGCAACGCGATGCTGGGCGTGTCAACAGATGGGCGGCGCCCTTCTAGCCAATGAAAAACGGATGCGCAATTATTATGACACTGTCACTCACCACATGTCACCACAACTTATAACTAATATGCTAAAATAGTTCTTATTACCTTGCCATACAGTATCAAGTTGTATTAAGGTTGTAAGTTGTAAGCATTTACGATTTTTTATCGCTTCCGTTATTGGCTCTTTTCGAATAGGTATGTACCGAAGTAGCACTTCATTATATTACAAAAACAAACACTTGTCGAAATCAATACGGCTTAACTGGTTTGAAGTGCAGAAAACTTTTCAATTCATTTCTTTATAAAAATAATATAAATAAAGAGACACAATTAAGTGAAAAATTTCTGTCAGTATTTAATGACTTTGTTGTTGATTCGAATGTCTAGGCATCTCACTAATACATACAAGTACAAGGCTCTAGAATAAATAAAATTAAATAGTTTTAATGTATCTTTGTAATAATAATGTAATACTTGACATAAAAAGAGACCATCATAAATTAAGTCATTACAAACGCTACGAAAGTGCTACGGAATGCGTAGCACATTTGTAGAGTTGTAGTCGTACCAACTGACGTTTTTAACACGACTTCCAAAAAAAAAGGAGTGATCTCTATTATTTTTATTTAAAAAAAAATCAACACAACAAATTTAAATCGTAACTTTTTTGTAAAGATTCGATTATTTATTTTCAGTAAGCTTCATCCGAGGTCCGAGATATTTACACATTTTAAGAATTTTTATAGTACATTTTTATTACTACACTTATATTACGGAGATTATCATAAATCATGTTAATTACATATATAATATGCGCCATTAATTAACTTTATTGTTAATCTATTATAATATTATACTTTGAAAAGAAAATAGGGTACAATTACGAATGAAATAGCTTATGCAAATGCGTATGGCACTCACAGAGTAACTATTTATTATAATATATGAAGAATTACCGTGTAATTGCTTATTACTATGCATAACTTGCACTTACATGCACAGCTAAAAATAAAATAATATATTATTTTTATATAATTAACTTTAATTATATTTTAAACTTTTATTTCTAGTTCTGTCGGAAAAAAACAGTTAAAATACAAAAATTAAACCAAATATATGTTAATAGAAAACACTAGACATTTTGTATTATTATTTATTATAATCTAAATTAACTAAACTTTATAAATATGATTGTACGATATTGAATGCTTTTTCTTGTACGTATTAGGTAGGTAGTACTACGACACTGCAAATACTTGTATCGGTATAAAAAATGTTCGTAATTTAAAATCTCACCATCTTTTCATATTTAATGGAGACAAAGACTTTCTTACTTACGATAGTAATAAATATACAGTAAAAGATTGCAGTTTCAAAGGAAATTATAAAGTTAAAGCCAGGTAGTCGAAAATGGTAACATGTAGATATATTTAAATACATATAGCAATTATTTTAAGTAATAGGTATTTGTACATTAAATTTTCATAAGTGTTAGATAAGAGTAATTTGTTTGTTATTAGTAACATATAGTGTTATTAGTACTCTTCATTAAAAAGTATTAAGCAAGCAAATTCACCATAAAATAATAATAGTAACAATGAAATGTATTAAGAACCTACGTCGCGTGTTCTCAAGAACGAAACATTCACATTAATCTTATGAGAGTAACTCAGTTTCATATAAATAATAAAGTAAAGCTAATCGGTTGTTATAATTCAATCTAAGAATTATATAATATTGCTAGATTGTTTCATAATAAATAATTTTGTGTATATAATGTATACTTATTGCAATATAATTTAATAAATGATGCAGGACATTATGTTGTGTGTTATTTTTTATTGAATGTAGGATATACCTTTATATTCAAATACTAGACTTTAAGGGTCGTTTCCATTCGATATTTAGTCCATGATTTTGTAATAAGTAACGTACAGGTGCCGAAGATGGCCCGGCTCCTAGGATAGCCCACTTTTAAAAAAATACAGTTATGATTATTCGAAACATTTGAAATTTCGCGAGCTTGTGCTACTAATACCATATACAATAATGCAAGTGTATTTCATTATCCGCGCGTAGCTATTTTGAAGACAGATGGCAGTTTGCTTGGCCATGTCAAGAAGATACACATTTTATAACGTCCATTATCTAAATCCTTTTGAAAATTAACAAATTTAAAACAAATGTATTTGCTCTAAACTGTGAAAATTCATATTTAATCTATTCATCTTCGAATTACAGGTGAATGTTATTATTTTATTTCCTTTTTTTGTATTTTTTCGAGATTATACTCAACCCGCGTGTAATTTCCTATCATGGCCCATAGTATAATTCCCAAACATAGCCCGGGCCTTTCTAGGATTATTGAAATGTAGTGTTTATATATTTCTTTTTTTTAAAGTTTGACTTGAAAAGCGATGAATTATATAGGCCAGAAAATAACTAAAGATTTTTTTGATACTGCTAAAGAAAAAACGGCGAAGAACACTAAAATGACAATCATAAAAACTAAACTAAGCAGACGAAGTCAGTGTGGGTTTAACCAAAGACGATGAGGAACAATTCATAAGTCCAGAGTGCAATCAAAGTAAATTCACTTTTGAGATTCTTTTTAGTTTTTTTAGGAGTGTACACACTCAATTAAAGACAGTAGCGTCTAATTTGTTATAATTAATTAAGTATATTTTGATTAATCTCAATGTTAATTTTCTGTATTCCTTAGATAGCCCGCCTATGAACGACATTAAAAAAATGATAGAAAAGAAAAACTGATTTATTTGTATTTTGATAAGTTACTTTCAAAATTGATCTCAAAGTTAAATTTTATTTTATTTAGTGCTTTGTTTTTATTTTATACTTGATTTTCATTTTGATAGATTTAAGATAGCCCATATTTACATTTTTTGTTGATTTTTTACCTTTTATGAATAATGTTATGAGAAGGATGTGTTTTTAATATGATGTTTTATGTTAAAAGTGTTTAAGTGTTTATAATGCATATATTTTCATTAATATTTTTCGGGCCATCTTGAGCGACCAGCTTCCCAAGATAGCCCAATACCGAGTTTCTAAAAAGTGTTTACATTTGTGTTAAAATGCTAAAAGCTGTACTACTTTTTTTACATATTTTGTTACTCAAATAAATATATTACAGCTTCCACTATGTTTTTGGAAACTGGAAGATTTTATGAGGTTTTGAAGTTTAAGTGGGCCTTCATTGGCGCCTGTACCTTAATAATAAATCAATAAAATAATTAATACGTTGGTAAATCAGATAATAGATATTGAGCAATATTACAACTATATTTCTTAAATATACAATTCAATTATAATCCACATACATAACAATGACGTGTTAAGATTTACAATCGAGAACTTATTTGAAAAATATAAATTTATTTTCATTTTATTTGACCTACTTAATACCTACCTACTTTGTTACTTAAGTTTATTGGTAATTCTGAATACAAAATAAATTCTCTAGAAAAATTACGTTAATTATGGCACCGATAAAAAACAGCGCAAAACAACCGTTAACAGGGGTAAGGTGAAAAAATATAGCACGCTACGGAAAAACTAGCTGTGTATATGACTATGACCGATTGACGCCGTATGTACGTAAAAACGGCACGGCTACTCTACATATTTCAATTATTCAAATTAATAAGGCGCTAAAACCGTTTATTGTTAGTTACTTATCTAAAGCCCTTATAATAAAGTATCTCAATGAAAATTTTGAAGTGGATTCTTTGCTTGAAAGTAGAACATAAAAAATTATTAGTTAAAGAAGAATGCAAGTATTTTAGGTATATTAAAGTACTTATTATATTAAAACAAATGTAGTTAAAATAAACGAATACAGTTATAAATAAAACTATGACGACGAAGCAAAAAAAAACTAGAGTATAAAGCACCCAATTCCGGAAGACTTTGTTGTAGAGCACCCGAACCAGTGTGTTGTCTATATAGAAAACAAATATAACGAAATATCAAATAAGTAGGTAAAAAACAAGCCTACAGCCCTTTCCATCGCAACGCCCACGAGGGCGGTGGCCGCCACCCAGCCACGCTACCACCACAAGGAACGGTCACTCGATCCAGCTCTCAAAACATAACCGGACGACTACACTTTTTATTCAATCCTTTATTCTCACAATTTTATTAATCATTCTATCAACACACCAGTATTTTGCATTTAAATATCGGTATAATGTGCGGTATCTAAAAATACTGAAAATGTAGTACGAATGGTTTAGTTTTGGCGGCAATTTCCGATGTGTGCTTGAATTTACAACAGTATTTGAAGTTTTGAGAGTGTTAGTGATTTCGTAGTTTTACTTGTGATGGCTACGGAGGAGCCTATTTCTGCAACGATGGTAAGCATTATTATAGAATATGGTAGCATTATTAATAATTAAAGTTAAGTTATTTTAACCATAAACAGTTAATTAAAAAAGATAAAAGAAAATATATCTTTTACATAGTCTATACCTATAATAATCTTAAAAATATACTTTGAAGTTCTTAATTTTTTTACAGCAATTGCTTGATTTTTTAATAATGTAATTTGTAACCCTTTAGTTGTGCTAAGCATAAAATAAGTAGACCAGGTTCTTCTCAAAAATCGTTTTATTTATCAAAAATATAACATACAAAGGTTAAGTAGAAACTATCCAAGTAAACCTTTACTTAATTATTCAGTTTATTGATCCCTATTATGAATTAGTCACCTTTAGATGTCTGGATTACTCAAGTTTCTTTCATGATTCATAAAATAAAATACTTAAGCAGTATCGAAATATAATAATGTTGCAGTAATCGTGACTACGATTACTTAGTCACAGTGAGGGTTGAACTCGTTAAGCATATCTATACGATCTTAAATGAATAAACGCTGACCAAATATTATATTACGAAGGAAACTTTAAACGACTCTAATTTCAATTGAGAAAATATATTTGCATAACTTCGAAATACAATTCTACTTGTTCTGTAATTAATGTAGCTTGTACTAAATTTTCGTTCATTTCAAACAAAATATTACTTTTTAGGCAATCAATCAAAATAAAACCCAAAACCACAATAAATATGGAATAGGTATTATCATACATCTAAAGAGATTTTTAATTTAATTACATTATCAAAATATGCATTTTATATGAATATATACATAACATATGCAGTTAAATAACATAACCAATAATCACTTATCGGTTCCATGAATGAAAGCTATCCATCACATGCGTAGTATCTTTCTGTTGATAAAGTAAGTAGGCGCAACGCGTCGTCCAGTCGACGGCCGAGTGGTCTGGCGGTATGTCGCGTCGCGTAACTAAACCACGTCAACGCCCTCGTCCTCAGGTCGCAGAGCCATCACCTGCGCCCGATCCACCTCCCGCTGCTGAACCTGATCCTCACCCACCGTCTGATGATGAGAAGTCCAATGATTGGCGCCCTTCCCGGCCACCGTCACCTCCACAAAGACCTGATGATATATCCGAAGGATCTGAAGCCACAGCTCGCCCTAATCGACCCGAACCCACAAGTCGCTACGCCAATCTTAATTATTGGAAGGCAAGAAGAGTCACATTTTACAGAAATGGCGATCCATTCCACCCTGGGGTTGAATTTCGCTTTAAACTGGGCAGGGATTTGGTATCTATGGACGCGCTGTTGGATAGATTGTCCGAAAGATTGGAGTTGCCCAGAGGTGCAAGGTTCATTTTTGGGATGGATGGGGATCGAAAGTACAGGCTGGAGGAGCTGGAAGATGGAGCATCGTATGTGGTTTCTTCTTACAAGACGTTTAAGGTCAGAATTTACTCCTTAACATTTTTTATGCACTCTCAATTACAAATTTAAGGTGATACGAAATTGTGCTAGATTTTTTTGTATTTTTTATTTATTTATTTATTAAATACTTTGTTAATTTACATGTATTTGATTTTATGGAAAAAAACAACATTTAACATAATATACGACGTCCGGTCGCAAACTTAGTAATTAGTTGTGCGTTATTAAAATAATTATGTATACAGAGTACAATTTTGACAGATGGTATTTAGGTAACGATAGCTGTGGTTGTAGACGCGAGGCCACGTCCTTGCGGAGATGTGGGTCAAAGGATAAGAGCCACGCACCGTCTCCCCGGTTCTGACATTTGCATTTTGATTACTAACCAAAATTTACCTAACTACACAATATAGGCTCGCTAATTGTTAACAAATTCCATTTGATTGCTATAATTTATATAAAACAGGAAATTACTATAACGATTATGCGGACTGTTTGGTTATTTAATAGAAATTTGGGACTGATTGCTAGAACGTTGCGGCAAATTGATTTAATCTTGATACCTTACGCTCGTAGCACAAACTGAATAGGATTTTATAATGCTGTGAACCTATTAGGTATTTTCGTATATAAGAATTAAAATTTTGTAACGTAAGTAGCTGTTTTTAACGCAATATTCAGTAATAGTCCTGCGTTTGTGTTAGTATATAGCAAACTTGGCAACGACACCGGGCGAGGGCAATGCACCACCTTGCACTTAATATGCATCAAGGCAACGTGTATTAACTTCACACGTAATCTTTACAAATTATTTACCACAAAAAGTTTTAAACGAAGCTTAAACTATCTTATTTTCTCTACTTTATTGATATATTCATAATTATTATTCATTACTATATTAGAACCATTTTTCTAATAAAATCTCTAACTAAATACGTTCTAAACTAAACGAAATCAAATTCAAGAGACGGGGGTCTAAAATAGCTCTACATTCACACGAAAAAAATGTTCTGCGGCAAATTATTTTCGATTTTATTACTCATCTGGTACATTCGCTATTTACAATAAGTATTCACTTTTCTTAACTACCTTGAAGTCACCATCTTTATTGAAATCGGTCAGTCGGCAAATTACACGATGCTAATATTCAGATTTGAGCCCGAATTTTATTATTTTTAATTAAACATCTGAAGCTTTCACACTATTTTTCAATTTTTCAGTAAACTATAACAATAAATTGAATCATTTTTTTTACTATTGTAAGGTTATTGATATTTAATCATCAGAGAATTTATTATATCAAGGTAATTAAATATACGTAAACGTTGCCGAATAGCTTGAATATATGAATAATAAGTGAATATAGAAACAGTCACCGCCAGTCCTTTCTTTCTTTTCAGTTTTTTCAAGTTTTTACGTTGTAGAAGTTATCACGCGATCGCAAAACTGCAATCATTTTCAATCTTTCTTTAATTGTTTGATTTTATCATGCAATAATCATTACCTATAATACTTATTAAACAACAATATTTACTTACTGTTTTTTTAAATATTATTATTGAACTTAATTAGTCAGACGTAGTAGGGTGACCTTAGATTTTTGACCTTTTTATTTGCACTTTGGAGCAATGTAGCATGCTTTATTTTTAATCATTAAAAAGATTAAATGTATACCCATTTTTTAAGCACCATAAAAATATAAACAATACGATATTGTGTATATTTTTTCAACAATTCATTTAAGGCAAAATTACCGTAAAGAGGCTGCTTACAAAGCGTGTAAATGTTTTTGTAATTATTATAAAAATTGTATCGATTAAACATATATTTACATATACATATATATTGAAAATAAATGCCCCGAACGGAGCTTCAACTGAGAACTTCCAACGCTCCATAAACTTTGCGATGTACCAACTCTTTAGCACATAACATGCACCTAAGTTATTATAAATGAAACTATTTTTTCGGATTTCTTCGCAGTATTATTTTGATTTTTGGTTACATCTCTATATTTTCATTTAAAATACTTTACATCAATCGTGGTGACGAAGAGATTTCTGAGCGATATTTTATTTCATGTCGATGTCAGCTTTTTCAGGAATTGGCTAAACTTGGTATCTACTCTACGTAAAATTAAATGTTGATAATCCTAAGATTTTATGTAAATATTTTAATAAATACAATACAATTTTAAGTTTAATGTTTATTAAACTTTAAAGGGTACCTTTAAGTTAATCGTAGCACTGTATGCTACGTCGTAGCAATCGAATTAAAGTACATTGATGGCCATAATTCTATTAATATAATAATGATACTTCAAGCGCACATTTTCTATATTTTCTGTTACTATACTAACTGTAGGAAATTTTCCTAGCATCGGTCAATCTAAGCCCAAAGTACACCTTAAACCCTCGTATCCAGGTCGAATTTTGCCAGCTTCGAACTATTGAATTATATATATAAGCTGAGTAAGCCAGTGCAAAAAGCTTATCACAATCTTGGCTTTATCCGTATTCATTAATTATTATCAATTCATATCAATACTTACTCGTATTTTTCTGTCTGTGATGATGCCAATCTTACTGAGATTGGCCAAGTGCGCAGGAATATCTCCTGCGCATTTGGTTATATCATGTGGCCGTATACGGTTACCACTAGACCACCGAGACAGGCTAGTATATACCTAATACCTAATATAACGGGTAATAAAATATAAAGCTCTAAAAATTTATAATCCAAATAGATTCTTTTGTGAATACTACACAAAAATCGGTACATTGAGACTACGAAGAGCTACCTACTACTATTTTTTTATGTAAATGTTAGACTGATAACATGTTTTTTTTCAAAGCACAAATGAAAATTAAAACATAATTACAAATTATAATATGAAAGTACTTATCCTCAATATTTTCACCTTTGTCTATATAAAAATATGTGTTTCTTTGCTTGTTTGCTGTATGATTGTAGTCATTTCATTGTGATAAAACTATTAAGAGTTTTGTACGTCAACGAACACCAACAAAACTAAATAATATATATTTTTATCCCCTATGCGTTCCTCATCTTATGTAAGTTATTAATTTCCTTAAAACAATGATGCGGCGTCTTAGTAATATATTTTGTAGAGTCATTTCCAAAATCTTGCCTTACGCACTAAGAATAATTTGATTAATTTCCTGTACGTGTTATGGCATTCAAGTAGGTAGGTTAATAGATATTTTTTATTTTTTTGCTTAAAAATATTTTTTGCATCGTTATAATTTAGATAAAAACAGTGGTAGCCCAGCACAGTGCTAACGTGCTTGCTCGTATAACCGAGTGATGCGGGTTCAAATCCGAGTCCCGCACCTCTGCTATTTTCATTTGTGAATCGTTTTACGGTGAAGGAAAATATCGTGAGGAAATCTGCGTGCTTGAGAGAACCTAGCTAGTGTATAAATTAACTTAAAAATGTAAAAAAAATATAATATAAATAAATAATTATTATTCTTGTTTTGTTGAGTGAATCTCGACTTATTTGGTAGATTTTCTGTATTTGTTCAATTTCTTTAGATCATAGAAATGTTGTTTTTATACCTATATAACTATTTCATACGTATTTTTGCATGTGGTATTCACTTTAAAAGGATAATTCATTTAACAATAAGAACTTTGTAACATAGCATAATTATTACTGTATCATTGTAATTACCACTGGTGAATCTTAATAAATAAATAAACTAGAAAACCATATAACTGGAGAGTAGTTTGTCAAGGCATAAACTCCTTGGTATATGCCATTGTAACCATGGAGTTATCATCACTATTATACTCGTATGGCCGTATGTTAAAATTTGCTTTTGTTAATTAAATTTGCTTTTCTGACAATTTCATTTCGATTATATACTTTTTTTTTAAAATACGGTTAAGGTTAAGGTACAAAAGTAAAAGAAACACCAACATTGGATAAATCGATACAGAATTGCAATACGTGTTTGGACAGCGTTTACAGTTTCACCATTGCATCGACGGCACGGGCTGTCGAAATTAGGGATATAGGTCGAGCGTCTAAGCTAAGTGCATGATGTTAAGTTAAAAGGAATATTTTGTAAGGAAATTTAAATTATCTATACTTAGTCACGTATGGGAAATTAAAGAAAATATTAAATACTAATAAGAGTAAACAATCAATTGCTTTAATATATGTAATTGATGCTATTTAACTTTTAAATTTATTTAATGCTAACATGATATGTTTAAAAAAATACAATAACATGTTGTGTACATATTAATTCTAGTATCACTGTAATATTATTATTTGTTCTCTGATATTTTGTAAGGAATATTGAAATATAGAAGCTCAATTATGTAGCATGTTAGTAAGAAGCTTTATTGGTTATGTCTAGAAAATTAGTAACCTAGCCAATTAGATCAAGGTCCAACATTTAGTTATAACCTTCGCCTAATTTTAGTTAATTTTTGTAATGCGTAATCCTGAATTAGCTTATCGGGTTGCGTGTCGCTCGACAGGTTTCCTTAATATTTGCTACACGTGAGAACCCCATAAAGGGCTCTTAATTGTGTGCTGGTGGTTCGATGTGTATCGGCTTAGTGCCACAAAGTGTTTAGTCAGGGGTTGCGTGGACTAACCGAGAGTGACCTTGGCAGACCGTCCAACCCCCTCGCCGTATTCAAATCTAAATAGTCTGAAACTTTCAACCGCCCTATGCGCATTTCTCGTTTTTGCTAATCCAGTCTCTATCGTTTCGAAATAAGGTCGGTTTTTAGTGAGAAATTGTGGTATTTAAGACGTTTTTCATTGAACTACTCAATCTTTGTTTTGCTGGTGCGGATTCATCAGCTGTTACAGTTAGTTGGGCCTAGTACCTTATATGACGGCTCGAAACAACGACGTATCATATACATCGCATTGATAATTACATTTTAAAATCGTAAATAAGTGAAGTGTCAAAACGGTGATTGTGATATTTGTAAAACGTTAATTTTTAAAGCGATAAAACGTGTTGAGATTGTTTCTTACTAAAAATATTTTTGCGAAATCGAAATCATCGGTAGCTTAAATATTTTTCGATATAATATTTTTTACAACGAAGTATAAGTTTGCAAATTGAATAGAAAACACAAACGATACGTGATTGTTATAATTTTGTTATAATTTTAAAATACCTATAAATAATAATACTCTCAAATATTCAAAAATAACATCACCTTATACTCGTATATTCATCATTGTTCTTAAAGTACCACAAATTAAATATAAAATAGGTTTCTAAAAAAACACAGACCTGAGACCAAACCAAACAAATAACTTAATGTAATCCATTGATAAATTAAGCAGACATTGTTAATAAAAAATTATCTCTATATCAATTAAAATTCTTATATTTTCTTTGTATTTTATAGAATTTACATGTTGTTACGTGACCAACTAAAACAATCGCGTGAAGAATTTGATATTTGCCGTTGACAGCCCTAGGAGCACGCCCTTACCATGCTCGTGTATTGCAAAAATATTATTATTACCTAATATGATTTATTAGGTAACTAGCGTATGATTTAACAAACAAAAACAAAGATCCGCTAGTTATGCATATAAACCTTTGTCTTGAATCACTCTATCTATTAAAAAAAACCGCATCAAAATCCGTTGCGCAGTTTTAAAGATTTAAGTAACATAGGGATATAGGGACAGAGAAAGCGACTTTGTTTTATACTATGTAGTGATACGACTATTGTTACCTATTACATAATTTTTTTATAAATTTCAAATATATATATTTACGATTTATATTGCAGTTTAGTTAAAATTTTATTTTGTAAATCGTAATCGGTTTTATTTTTTTATCAGATTACGTGTTAAACCTCAATAACGCAAAATATACCGACGCTTAAGTTTTTAAAAGGAAAGTGATAAATGACTTCTTTGGTTACCTTTTTTATATGTATTTATATTAAGTTATTGTTGCTACCTTGACATAGTAAAGTTATATTAAAAATATGATTATGATTCAATCCTTTTTTATATTAATTTTAAGAAAAATGTTTATAGTGGCAAAGAAAGCAAAGTGGTATAGATAATAAATTTATCTTTGTTTGAAATTGAACCCCTTATTTCTTGTGTAGGCCTCTGTGCCATACGATTATCAGGATAAATATACCTATATTTCAAGTTTATTACAAAGTATAAAATCTACATGGCCGAAGTTAATCTCTCAAGGCGAGTCCAAGGTATCCCTAGTAATTTCTCTTCAAATCACGTATCGTAGGTTTACACTCTATATGCAAATGTCCGATGCACCGGACGGCCGGACCCGCGTCACTGCCGCATGTGCACAAACTGTGCCAAGTAAGGGTCGAAATAATAAATTATTAAAATCGATACCTCTTCATGCTTTGTAAAATAGTGTTTTCTATACTTCTTAAAATATATTTACAAAAGCTAATAATTAAATATTTATTATATTATATACCTACTAGATTCGGTTTAACGGTTACTATACATTTTTCAAAAATGAGATATTTCCCCGCAATAAAAATTATCCTATATGCTGATCCGGATAATATTCAATCAACATACTAAATTTTATCAAAGTCTATCATGCAGTAGTTTTGTCGTTTTGTGGTCACAGACAGATATACAGACGGTCAGGCAGACAGACAGTCAGAAAAAAATCCAAAAACCATTGATGTGGCCTCTGTATCAATAATAATAACTATTTAAATAAAAGTAAGTTCCAAAAATTTATGTAAAATGTACTTGTAAATTATTCCAATAATAATCTTATGTGTAGGGTCTTATTTGTATTTCAATTTAAATTGCATTATGCAATTATAAAACAACCCCAAAGGCTCCATAAAGGTCGCATTGTACTTAGGTACTTGAACTTGAGTAGAGGTGATGAACGCGAGTGACATTTACAGACACTATAAACGTTGTAACCGTCATAAATTACATACAGTATCTTAACTGAATAATATACATATAATAAAATTGTAACTGATTCGTAGCAGTATATTAAATGTATTTTGGAAAATCTTATTAAAATAGTCATTATTATAGGTACAGAAGCGGAATCGATACTTTTAAGAATATTTGTTTGTCCGTCTAGGAATGCATCACACAAGAAATCACTGGACCAATTTTGATGAAATTTGATGTGTTGATGGTTAGTTCTCTGCGTTAACACACATTTAGCTACTTTTTACTTCTGAAAAATATCTTTTCTCTAAGAAAGATGTACTAACCCTTAAAACGTAGCTAGGAACTAGTATAAAAAATCAACATAATCACCAAATCAATGAAAACTTTTTTTACTAACAATAAAGCTAGACACTAAAAATAAAAGGATTACATAAGTAGTACAGGTAGACCATTAAGTTACAAAAGTGTGGCGCCCGTGTAGAAACCGCTGGTACTCTCCAGCTAGCAGCTCAATGCTGGACAGCGATGAGGAGTCCCCATTCACGGTCATATCTCTGCCAGTATACACCCCAGAACCACCGGTATGTATTACCACATAACACTTAGTTATTTCATAATTACCATACTAAATAACTATGTACGTAAATATTACCATAGATTACCTAATGGTAAATATTACCTGGAAAATGGAAATTGAGATATTCAAAAGTGAACTCAAACGTCGGCTGTTTCCACAATAGAGCCATAGAGTCATTTACATATAATCGTTACTTAGTAACATGAAATCAAAAGTATGTTTATTCTTCTTTTAATACAGACACGAAATAATATAAACTTTTGTAAATAAAAACTAAAAAAAACAAGTACAAATAGGCTCCAAACTTTATATGTATCATTATATACCATATTATGCGGGACGCGTTTATGTCTAAGCGAAGTGAAGGTCTAGCCTTCGCTAGCTATGAATATGTAGTAATTCATAATATAGTAATATTTTTAATATTAATAAAAAAATAACCATACAAAACAAATAAAAAATACATTTTGAGGCAAAGATAGAGATCAATGTAGTTCACTTTTTTCCGCATGTAATCAGCCGCATGTTAATTTGTGTGAAAATTAATTTTCACCATAAAATATACGACTAATATATTCACTTAATGACAGAATATTTATCACACTTATGTTGCTGTTAATGCATATTCAAAGTTTTGCGTGTTCCAACTTCCTCGTTCATATATACTTACATATACATATGAAATATAATAAGTAAATTATATATTTGCGTTTTTTTGTTTGTCTTTTCTCGCTGTGCGGCATATAGTCGCGTAATACAGTAGCAGAAGGGTTAAACATGGACACTTCAATAACAAAAAAATAAAAATGTCTGGCCAGTGAGACGTTAAGTAAAATCATATACGAAAATATAAGTAACTAGCCTTTCCCGCGGCTCCGCTCGCGTTCTAAAGGCTGAAAAACAAAAGAATGTAATACAGCCTATAGCCTTCCTCGATAAAGGGACTATCCTACACAAAAAGAATTTTTCAATTCGGACCAGTAGGTAGTTCCTGAGATTAGCGCGTTCAACCCAACAAACAAACAAACTCTTCAGCTTTATAATATTAGTATAGATTATGACTCTACATCAGCATACTCTATAATAGTTAAAGTAAATGTTACATATAAAATAGTGAATTCGCGTCACTATAGACCGTGAATACAAAGAAATCATTAAAATAAAAGGAACTCGAATCACTACAATGTTCAGTCGTATCAGACCCACAAAACGCCGCAGCGCGCAGTTTACTTGCTATGCAGCAATTTCTGACGCGACCTCGTCCGCGACATATATTCTGTTCATACAAGTCCATAGAGCCCTAAACGACGTTCCTAAATCTTATTTCAATTAAGGTCTAAGAAGGTCGCAGTGATTGTTCTAATTACACGCATACGATAAGCTGGCCTTGAGGAACGGTCAGTACCATCGGCCAAGGACGTCAGCATAATTTGGACGTTATCGAAGCGGTATTGTTTACCACCGTCAGTGGTCCCTCGTCTGCGGCTCCAGTCGGTCGAACTTTACAACATATCGCGACTAAGAATTCGGTACTATGCTAAAAGCGCCATCGATTTGAGAATAACTGATAACAATATGGTAAGTTATGAGTATGTCTTAGATATAATTATGAGGGGGGAAATGATATAAAGAAATTTTAGGTCAGCGACGTTATTAATAATACTTATTATAAATAATAAAAAAATAAACTTTTATATTACGAGAAAATATATCAAGCTGCAATAAAAATTAGAATTTATTCGTTTGCATATATAATAGCTCTCGATATACACAATTTTCCTTACAAATTCTTTGCCGCGTAACATTCATTTCACGCTAGTAATGTAATACTTCGCATGAAATCGGCCGTCATACGTAAACTGGGTTAAAAGCTCTGGTATTTATGAGAAATTACAAAAAATGTTCACCTATATAGAAGGTATAGGTTAAGTAGCCATATTGAAGGTAGAATGGAATTTTTCAAGTCAGGAAATTAACTATGGAATAGTTCACGAAAAACTACCTATTTTATGATTTCTGTATTAGGCATTTAACAAATAGAATAATTTAGGGGTACGAAAAAATAGTATTGCGAAATTAAATCTAATAGACTGCGTATACCTACGAAAAATCAATGTAAAATTGTATACATACATTTTAGGGTATGTAGTAGTAGGTATAAGTCATGAATCATGCGAAATCGTGTCAGGGGCGTGTAGTGTGCCGATTGTGAATGACTATATAATATCGAAAGTGTTGTATAAAGTTTTGCTGTGAGAGTGTAATAAATATTTCATATGAAGTTTTGATTTCCGCCAGAACGAATTGTACATTACACATATTCCTATGTTATATGTATTACCTATTTACAATTAATGACTCGGTTATATCGATACAGCAATTATTCTTTTATTTTATGTACCATCATACTTAAATTATTTATATGAATACCATAAAACATATATTTTATTAAATACGTTTTTAAAATATGTCCCAGAAAACGTTTAAATAGCTTCTCTATACTAGATTTCTAAAATGACTAAATTGATTCTTTTAGTAATATTGAAATATAAAGTTTTTTATTTATTAAATGTGTATAAAATTCTTACTTACGGTTTAATAAAATTTTTAGTGTGATATAACACTCGCAGTTTTACCGAATTTTATGATTTTTTTTGTATATATAATGTGGTAAGTCTAAGAATAGGTCGTAAGCTATTTTTTATTCTCCTAGGATAGGTGATCTTCTCCAGATTTTTTCTTTTTAGATCAAATTTTAATTGTTTTATGATATTTTTACCGCAAACTTTCACTCTTCTACCACAAATCCCTATTTTAATAGAGGTTAGAACGCGGGCGGAGCCGCGGGAATAGCTAGTATTATGTAGTAATAATACATAGTAAAACATAATTGATATACATAACAATGGTACAGGCTGCCAGCTACGGCAAAAAGAACGGGATGTGGTACGGCGGCACGTCGACTGCCACAGGCGCGAGTGGGTGGTCCCGCGCGGGCACGAGGAAGCAGTCCGTCGCGGAGTCCGACGCTCCCCCGCCCGGCGGCGGCAAACCTAGCAGCGGAAGAGTCATCAGAATAATTAATAATATGGATCACTCTATACAGGTAAGTCATAAAAAATATAACGTGTGGTGTCGTAGGACACCGGATAGGAACGAAGTTCCTTATTATAAAAATATTAATTTATTAGCTATTAGCGGTATAAAGAAAATAATTATTCTTGTATACATTTTTTATAATTTTTTATTGGTAAAAATAAAAATCTAAACATAAAAAATATGATATATAATATTAAATGCCATTTTTAAATAATATAAATATAATTGAAAGAAAGAAAATATCTTCATCACATCACTAGCAACACTCAACAGTAAAATTGTTATTGTATAAGTATCCAATTTATTAAATACTAGATGAATAAAAATCTTACGTTACGGACGTTTTTTCCCGGTTAGGGTTACTTACCCCTCCGCATCGTCCCATAAGGAACTTCGTTCCAAAAATAATTTAAATTTTCTTTAAATACGTTTTGCAGTTTTCTACTACCTATAATTACCTAATAATGTCTTCCTCAAAATTTAAAAATTTTAGTTTTGAAGGCAAGTATCATATAAAAAACATAAGGTAGGTGAGAAAAGATAGGACCAATGTGACTTGAAATTTAAATATGAGTTTCACATTTTTGAAATATTCGCCATCTATACTATCTCTTTTATAAGTACAACGGATTCTCAACTCATTGGATAGCTATCTTAGACTAAGTACTTAGAAAAACATAGAAGAGCCAACTCGTGGGAAAAGCTTGTTATGAAATAATATTAATACGTCCTGTATAATTAAGTACTTATCTTTTATTAATTTAAATAAAGCCAGACAATATTCAGGATAATTCATAGAAATAATCCAAAAATAATCTGAAAAACATACCAACACATCACATTTTTACAACAAAATTAAATTTAACAACTTCTTTATGTGATAAATACTTCATTACAAATTCAAATATACTTATCGCTGGCGTTTATAATAATCATAAAGCTGCACGAAACAATTAAATTTGAATTTTCCTAACTTTTTTCATTCTTTATCATCCAACCACTGTGCTCTAATAACTATGGCCCTTAAGTCATTAACCATTTAGCTAACGTTATAATAAGACGTTTTCAGTAAAAATATCCTTGGAATGTTTTTCTTACTTGGGTTCAAAGGGTTTTTTGAGGTCATCATGTAGTTAGGAAAAGGTGTTATTACTACGTCGCTCGTTTCATTTTTTTAGCGCACCGCTAGTGTAACTTAATTAATGACTTTATATTCCAGTGCCGCGTCTTATTAAATCTACGCACTACACAGCCGTTTGAAGAAGTTTTAGAAGACTTAGGGCAAGTTTTGAAAATGAGTGGAGCCAAGAGAATGTACACGATTACCGGCCAAGAGGTGATCACCAACTTGCGATCTCAATACGAATGTCGTTAGAACTAATTATTATATGTAATATTTTATTATTTTTTCTATCAGGTAAGAAGTTTTTCTCAACTGAGAAATGAGTTTGCTGACGTGGAGACATTCTATTTAGGTACAGCTATGGTGCCACCAGCTCACAGTCCAGGAATAAGCGCTCCACTGCCTATAGAATCACCTATTCGAAGGTACTGTCACAATAAATAAAAACAATTAATTTTATATATATAATTATTTAAATAAAAGCAATAAATTTATATGTAATTATTATAATTATTTATTTAGATCTCGATCAAGAGGTGCCGTAGCAGCACTGCCAGTATCAGAGGACACTCGAGGGCGAAGGGCCAGAAGCAAAAGTCGTCCAAGGGTACTTTACGCCCCAGAGGGTGAAATAATTCGTAACTCAGGTATGACATCATAAATTTATTAAATAATCAGAATTAATAATAAAGTCCATTAACAACGCCTAATTGAAAAGCATTTGTAAGTTTTAGTAGATACATTTTAAATTGCTTCTACAGATTACACACTTTTAGAGGTACTGAAAGAAGAACCGATGAGAGTGACAATTCGAGGGCTACGACGTACTTTTTATCCTCCCATACATCACGCGCCTATTGATAATACTCCTCCAGACAAGAAGATGCAGTTAGAATGGGTGTAAGTAAAAATATTTATTACTAGCAAACCCGACCCTATCTACGAGTAAAAGTTCCGTCAAAATCGGTCCAGCAGTTTCAGAGATAGACAAACATTTTAAAATTTGATTTTTGATGTAAATACCGTATATTTATTCTATATATGCATTTAGTAAAAATATGATTCATTCAACATTTACTTTAACGTATTTGTATGTATACTTACCAATTTTCACTTATGTATATATAATACGGCACATAAAAAAATCTTATAATCTCTAATATTTTTTCATTAATCCTGTGTAAGTATATTTTGTTATTATGTTTTATTTATTTATTGAACTTAATATTTGATATTAATAATCTAGCTACGGCTACCGCGGAGCCGACTCTCGCCGTAACTTATGGGTGCTACCTACTGGAGAGCTACTCTACTACGTAGCAGCCGTCGCTATAATGTATGATAGAGACGAAGAATCTCAAAGACACTATACTGGCCATACTGAGGATATTCAATGGTGAGATTTATATTGATTAAGTAGAAAGTTGCTGTGTTTTAATTATTATTAATAATTAATTTAGACGACACGTTTGGCTCAGTTGGTAGTGACCCTACTTTCTGCGCCAGCGGCCGTGGGTTCGAGTCCCGTTGGGGATATTCATTTCTTGAGCACGAATGTTTGTCCTTCAGTCTTGGGTGTTTATATTTATAATTTGTACGTATTTAAATAATTAATAATATAAGAAAAAAGGATATATTTTTTATTAATATTTAATTTCTCTTTCGACTGCTTTAAATGACGAGATAAAAAAATTATGTTTAAAATTCAGTTTTTCTTTTTCATTTTAAATATAGTATGGAACTACACCCGTCGCGAGAACTAGTGGCGAGTGGTCAGCGAGCCGGTCGCGGCCGGCGCGCTCAGGCTCACGTACGCATTTGGAGTACGGATACTTTACAAACTTTACACGTTTTTGGAATGGCAGAATTTGAAGTTGGTGTATCTGCTGTTGCTTTTTCACAATTGGTAAGTTGCAAAGTAGTTAAGCAGTTCCATATATATATAACAAAATCTTAATATATAGGTACACATAATATGTATTATATAGATGTTGATATTAAATAAGCTCCTTTATCAAATAAAAACTAATTCTTAGAATACGTCTTAATGGAATACGAGATTCTTGCAAAGTAGGTACATATGTACTAAATATTGCTTATACGCTTAATAATAACTTCAGTCAAATAATTTGGAAAAAATATTGGTAAGCGTATTACACTGTTGTAAACAATGAGATTCAAAGCGTCATATGGAGTAATTTTGTTATGTATAATATTTCTCACCCATAGAATGGTGGTAGCTACGTGCTAGCTGTAGACGCTGGCCGTGAAAGTATCTTATCGGTCTGGCAATGGCAATGGGGACACCTACTTGGCAAAGTGGCAGTAAGTTACACAACTTTTGATTTATTTGCTAATAACCAAAAATATATTAAGTATTATCTACATATTAGTAATTTTTATATTTTATAACATAGTGACTCACCCTCGCTTTGTTCGAGTACGTTTACTCAGTAGTTTTAACGAATAGTGACCCTATACAAAATAAACTGGACTTTTAGATTTTTCAGAGGACGGTTAAGTTATTCCCAAAAGTTTTTGTACTTGAACCGCCCCTTAAACTCCTGCAGCAAAACAGTAAAGAATGATGTAAATAGGTCCAAACGTTTTAGAGTTTTAGCGAGACTGACGAACAGCAATTAATTTTTATATTATTGTACTCTTATTTATTTGTAAATATCGGTATAAGAAAATTTTTTTCTATTACAAATATTCATCATCATCATCAGCCCTTTTTTTTAACGTCCCACTGCTGGGCACGGGCCTCTCTCAGTACGAAGGATATCAGGCTATCGCTATAGTCGACCGCGCTGGCCTAGTGCGTGTTGGCGGACTTCACATGTCTTTCGAAAACTTGCTAGGTTTTCTCAGACATGCAGGTTTCCTCACGAAGTTTTCCTTCACCGTAAGACAATGGTAATCATGATAGAAATGATTCTTACATATCAGAGATGCGAGACCCGAATTTGAACCCGCATCACTCGATTATCCAAGCGAGCGCGTTACCTCTGGGCTACCACTGTCTTTTACAAATATTAGGACAATAATATAATTATTTTGCTGCAGAAATCGTTTAAAACAATGACTCGCGATTTAAATTTTATTTTAACGAATACTTTACCTTAAATATGTAAATTCATGTTAAGATATGATGTTATTGAACGGTGAATTTCATAAAAAAGGACTTTCATGCAGTACAAAATAAAATTATATAGATGCAAACTTTTGTTTTGAATTTAGTGAGGTCAGCAATCAAGATGTCAATCGCGATAAAACAACACGAAATGTGGTTTTATTCATGGCGCTATAAAATAAAAATACATTTATAAAATATTTTGTAATAATTTCTGTATATTTACTTTATAGTTATTACTTATATGAGGTATATTCTTATGTTGGGAATTCTTATGTCGGTTCTGCTGCTGATGATGCACAAAAAAAGGTTAATTTATTATTTTAATTTATACTCTCCGGACTTCCGGCTTCGCTCGGTATTGAAACTAGTTATGAAATTATTGTTTAAGTTACTATTTTAATAATATATAAAACTAGCATTTCCCGCGGCTTCGCACGAGTTCTAAAGACCGGAAACCAAATTCTTTCTGAGTCGCGCGGTATGGTATCTCGCAGAACTAACGTCCGTCCTTCCCGTTTTCACAAAAATTTTCATTGATGCTGCGCTTCTATTGGCCGTAGCGTATAACCTTCCTCGATAAACGGACTATCCAACACCAAAAGAATTTTTCAATTCGGGCCAGTAGTTTCTATGATTAGCGCGTTCAACGAAACAAACAAACAAACTAACTCTTCAGCTTTATAATATTAGTATAGATACAAAAATTGCTCATTTAATATAAGATAATATTAGAAGAAAATAGCTTAAATTTAAAAAGTTTAACTTAACAATTTAAAAGTTTATATGACACGCCCACTAGACGGCTCTACGCCGCCTACGATATTGCTACGGATTGCTTTAGGTGTTTTAATCGCAATTGATTTTAGTCCTTATCATACTTAAGTAAAGATTCAAAATTGCATAATATCTTGAATTCTCAGTTGGCGTAGCATGTTTGCTAAGCAACCACAGTAACATTGAACATATAAAATTTAGATATTTCTAAATAAATATGGGCTAATAAAAGGTATGTTATCGCCGGAATAATTGAGTAGAGGGAGTATTTTTATAATAATTGCTTAGTCGATTAAAAGTTTGCAATTAACTTTGTTGTAATGCATGAGATAAAAAAAATCATGTCATTTAAAGATAAAATATATATTTTTTTTATTTAGACAAATAAAAATTTTAAAAATAAAAGCACTCTAAATTATATCATAGAAAAGCAGATATCTAAATAATAAAATATTTTAATTCATTAGCGGAATGACTTTACCGACAATAAATAAATTACGGACATTAAAAAGTCAGTGAACAATTTTTGATGTAAGTATTGCATTTGTATCGACTGGCACCGTCTTCGAAAATATTTGATTAGATATCTAATTAAGTAAATGAAAACTACCAATCAGTTATTTTTTACTTTTGTGATTTTTTTAATTTTGAACATTTTTTTTTAGTTATTATTTTTACATCTTTAATATAGTAAAGCAGAAAATTATTTAAATTCAGTAGGTGAGTGAAAATTCAATCATCGCCTATTCTTACACTTAATTATCAAATTTCAATGGAAATTGGTAGTATAGGCCCTTGAACAAAAAAAAATATCGAAATCGATTTATAAATGACGGAGTTCTAAGTTCTATTCGGAGTAAGCACTTTGTAGTACGTATATACGTAGTTTTGAATGAAAAGAAGTTGGCAAGAAACTTATTTTTTTCAGACATTACAAGAAGAGTTAACTGGAGCCGCTTTCCACCCACTTGACGACAATTTACTGATTACACACGGTAAAGGACACCTTGCTTTTTGGAACCGCAGAAAGGATGGATTCTTCGAACGAACCGATATTATAAAGCCGGTGAATATTATCAATTACATTTAATATTTAATTTTTTCTACCTCTATAGGATTAATAATCTATGATTATTATAAATGAAACTATCTTCTCGGATTCGGGAGAGACAGCCTCTCCGGTAATACGTGAACATCGAAACGTCGAGAACTAAAAATTTAAATAAATCCGCAACAAAATCCGAAAAGATAAAATACTCAGCAAAATAGCCTTTTTTTATCAACCTCGTACTAAGTTTTTAATGTTTTTTTTTCACTTACTTAAATTCCATTTTTACTGTACTAATAGTTTCATTTATAATGACTAATATTCACGTTAACCTAAGAAAGTAATCAGTGATTTTGTTTGTTTTTTATTTATTTATCTGATATACTTTTTTTTTTCGATATAAATAATAAATTGATCGATATTATTTTAGCCTGCACGTACACAAGTTACCGCCCTGCAGTTTGAGCAAGATGGTGATGTAGTGACCGCTGACAGTGATGGATTTATTACTGTTTACAGTGTTGATAGCGACGGGGCATATTTTGTTAGAATGGAGTTCGAGGTAACTTTTCTTGAAGCCATTAACAAGAGAATTGAATTGAACTTTTATTGAATATTTACTGAGTTTTTGCTGTAATTAAATAGTGTAATTATTTTCGTAATAACTATTTTATACTAAACATTTCGACGATATGTTTGCTACGCGCAGTTGGTAGTGACCCTACTTACTATGCCAGCGGTCGCGGGTTCGGTCCCGCTGGGTATATTTATTTTATGTTTGTACTCGAGTCATGGCTGTTTATATTTATAATATGATTTATTTAAAGTTATATATTTGTAGTGTATCGGTAAAATCAACCTCGTAACCTCGTAGCCAACACGGAGTGAAATGGCGCTGTGTGTAATAATGTTCAACATATTTATATTCTATACATTAAATAAATTTTCTAGGCGCACATGAAAGGAATCAGCTCTTTGGTAATGCTATCCGAAGGCACTTTGATCTCAGGTGGAGAGAAAGACAGAAAAATTGCTGCGTGGGATTCTTTACAAAATTATAAAAGGATTACAGAAACAAAGGTAATACGTAATTGATCATAAAATGTAAGGAATTCTTATTGATTATTTTAATGTATGCTGTGATTTAAATATTTAGTTGCCCGAATCTGCTGGTGGAGTTCGCAGCATCTATCCACAAAGACCAGGAAGAAATGACGGTAATTTGTATATTGGTACAACGAAAAATAACATAATGGAAGGATCCTTACAAAGAAGATTTAATCAAGTAAGTGATCGATCTAAATTTAAGAGTAGGTATTATATATGAAAATTCACTAATTATTTTGCGTAATTAAGCTATACTTACAAGTAATTTATGATAATGTACCAGGTATTATTTGGACATCACAAACCTTTGATGGGGTTGGCCGTGCACCCCGACGATGAAATGTTTGCAACAGCTGGCCATGATAAAAATATCGCTCTATGGAAAGGACACAAGCTTATGTTTGCTACGCAGGTATTGTTAGGATTAAAAAATACATTTTACACATACACTATTATATATTTTCATTATCTTTCTACTTTGGCCATTTTACTTTTTAATCTTTAAAATTTTAGTAATCTATGTTTTTTGTTTGTACCATGTAGGTAGGGTATGAATGTGTTTCATTAGCCTGGCATCCTGGCGGCGGTGCTTTGGCTGCTGGAAGTACTGAGGGTCATTTGGTCATACTAAACGCTGATGCTGGAGCTCATGTTGCTACTCTCAGAGTCTGTGGCTCTCCTTTAAACTGTTTACAATATAACTCAGGTAAAACCTAAAGAATATTGTAATATTAATTTACAATCGTATAATATATTCTATGTATTTTTCTTATAATATGAATAATATGACAATTTTATCTGTGAAATAATTAAATTTCCTTTGTTATTGAAGCCGGAGACCTTCTTGCCATTGGATCACAAAATGGCAGTATATACTTGTTCCGTGTATCACGAGATGGTTTTTCATACAAAAAATCTAATAAAATACGAGGTGCTCAACCACTGGTTCAAATAGACTGGAGTCTTGATGGAAACTATTTGCAAACTGTAACTGCGGACTACGATTTATCTTTTTGTACGTATTATTCTTTCCCTATAATTTTGTATATACCTATGTTAATATTTAGCTAACTTGTTATAATTTCTAGGGGATATAAAAGCTTTATCTCCAGAGAAAAGTCCAATAGCTATGAAAGATGTAAAATGGTCTACGTACAACTCAACAGTTGGATTTCTTGTATCAGGTACATATTAGACATATATGAGAGATTAAAAGTTCGTGCACTCAATAATGTTTATATTATGTTTTTTTAGGAATGTGGAATAACCGATTTTATCCTATGACCTCTTTAATAACTGCTGCAAGCCGCTCATCTGCTCATGATCTCCTCATTAGTGGTGATTCTGATGGGTATCTGCGCTTATTTAGGTAAATTATATCAATTTTAAAAAATAGTTATTAATCACGAATAAATTTTAAAAACCTTGGTCTATCAGTTCGTAAGCCATAACAAAATTACAATTTTCTAACAATGATTTTACAAGCGGCACATATCTACGGAGATTGTCGAAAGAAATATAAATTACTTACAAGCAATTCATTCGGCTCCACTCACGTTCTAAAAATGGAAACCTAATTCTCGTTCATATTGATAAATTACTCTTATACTGTTGATCTTTTACTGTTGACTGCTTTATTGAATGAAAAAATGACAGTAGATACCTAAATTGCTATGCCGCGCTTATCAATTAGAGAAATTAAAAATAGCCTACAAGCTATTCTCAGACCTACCAAATATATAAAAAAAAATCTTTAACAAAAATCGGTCAAGCCGTCTGGAGGAGTTCGATAACGAACACTGTGACACGAGATTTTTATATATTACAATTTAAAATTTCGTTCAATCTTATGAAATGAATGAAATATTTCAGGTATCCATGCGCAAGTCCTAAGGCTGAGTATAATGAGATGAAGGTTTACACCGGATCAGTTTATTCAGCCCGATTTCTCTTTAACGACCGCTGTATGGTTACCACTGGCGGGTCTGATGCTGCTCTTATGCTGTGGGAATTGGTGGACGACTAGCATCAAGCGGCGCAGGGGTTGCGTCCACCGGCTGTTCTTCTGGCACCCCCAACACCTTCTCCACCGCCCCCCGCGCTGATGCAGTATACTACGTTCCAAGTGTTGGATTTTGACGAATTTGACTAAAAGGAACTTCCGATTCGGAGGAGGTTATCGTAACTAACTCATCACTTTGAGCTCTTTATTAGGGATGTATATCGATTTCGCTCAATAAATCGATCGATCGATATTGGTTTACTAGAACATATTAAGTCTGGTCATCGACACCGTTGGTCTTGCGAAATTTTGTTTGTCGCAGAAGTACTCGGTGAAAATTATGGTATGAAATTGTTTTACCTGAAACTGATTACATTAAATTCGGGATAGAGTCAAAGAGTAACCGAAGTGAAATATTAATATTTAATCTAAAGGCAAGGTTATTTAACTTGCATAACTACTTAGATGTCGACTTTTTGAAATTATGGAGTTATCGACATAGTTATATTATGTATAATATTATAAGTTGCATCATAAATCACACTGCCATTTTAACTTGCATATTATATTATAAAATAAATTAAAATTAAAAGAACACACGATAATTACTAAGTATACTAGTGTTTAACATGCTTAAAAGTACCTACTTAGAAAGCATTCATTTTTTAAAGATTGAAAGAATGCATAAAATGGATATTACAGCGAAATCTTTATTTAAATAAGAGTTATAATACATTTGCTTTAAAAAGCTTTTAAAATAAATGTATTTATTAAATACTAAGGGAAGTAAATAAATATAGCGTTTTGTGGACAAAACAAATATAAAAGCACAATTTCGGTAATAGAGTACCTACTTAAGTAAAATTCTCTTTAAAGAGGTTTGATACTATTTACACTTGTGCACACTAGTTATTTTATACAATAATATGTGGCGGGCCACTTTTATCATATTTTAAAAGGTAACATTCCAGTGGAATCCGAATAATATACACATTACAGTATTTTTACTGTCACCAAAAATACACAAGTCAACAATCATTTTTTGTATGTAGCATCCTAAATAGACACAAAGTAGCTTTAGGTAACATTTAACTGGAAAATATTTTCCTTTAGATAACTGTAAACAAATTATTACCTAAATGTTATTTTGTTTGTTTGTTATTTATTGAAAACTATAATTCAAATAAATTCATAAAACGATATATCATTATTATCTATGTATTGCGGTTAATGTTGATTCCAATAAACTATACATTCTAATTTTGTATTTCTTTTACCTATAAACCTCATACTATGTTAGTAATCTAAAGAATAAAGATTAGTACCATACTTCATTGAGTGTATTATAATACTCCGCTGACGGATTGGGGCTGGGGCATGGTTGTGAAATACTGAGATACTTATCTGTATCAAGTTTCTGTAAACTAATAGCTAGCTGCTGCTAACCAACTCGCTAAGAAGTTTTATAGAACGAGTAGATTTCGTACTTATTAAAGTTTGTAGCACAAAAGGACTTTCATATAAACATGCGAGAGCCCTTAGACTTCCTTAATGCGGCCCTGTCGCAAAATCTGTTCTTAGTGGTTTTCGATACTTCGTGATGAGTGAATTTCGCTTTTATATAATAAATAAACATGACCAATATACTTAATTTTTTACATTTTTTTATTGATCATCTCATCAAAATGCTTCGTGTACATGTCAATTGTTACTTAGTTTATTTATCAAAGGTTAATTTAATAATATCATAATCATTTAAAATGTTCAAAGCTATTGTTAGTAATAATACTAGCAACACTACATAGAGAAAAGTAATATTATTTTTACGATTGCAACCGTAGCGACATCTCTTACTATGACTTACAGTCGCTGATAAATTTAAGCAAAAGTTTTGGGTGACGAGAAAAAGATGACACTACCAATTTTTTATCTGTGGTCGATGTTCTAAGTTTCCAGCCCACTGCCCATGCAACACTACTAAAAACGTTCCTTTGCCTTTCCCTATTGGGGATAAATTTAAAAAACAACAACAACTACTAAAAACGTCAAAGTCACACACCAATGTCAACAAGAACAACACTAGACATGCGCAAAACAGTGCTTTATGAAGTAATGAAATATGGCATTACATTACGCACCGAGTAATATCACATCACTTCATTACTCGAAACATTACTTGCCATGCGTGATACGAAGAGGTAATATTACCCGCGTACTGTCATAACTCATAATAGTAGTACTGATCTATCTCATGTAATAATATGATGAATATCACACACGTTTTTATTGATTTTAATTTAAAACGAAAATGTTAACTTTTTGTGAGTAAGATTATTGTTATATTTTTATTACTTTTTATATTTAAATATTGTATTTAAAAATTTACCGTCGTAACCTAATTTACTTAAATTATTTTCATATAGCTATGTTTACAATAATGTATGCAGCAAAAACTAACAACGTATACTAGCAGTACCCGCGGCTCCGTCCACATTCTAAGACCGGACGGCACGGCTTTGTTATATTTGAATACAATTAATTTTTAAATTTAAAATGTTAACTTTTTATTTGATATGATTAAGATTATTATTTATGTATAGAATTTTTTAAATATTGTATAATATATAATTTTACTGTCGTAAGTTAACCAATATAAATTATTATTATTTTTTCGTCGAAAAAGAAACAAAAACTAATTTACAACATACTTTTATACTAGCAGTATCCGCGGTTCCGACCGCGTTCTAAGGACTGCGACTTTGGGTCCACTGTATTATATACATTATACATATATACTTGATAAAGTTCATTATAATATTAAAATATATAATGAATAATTAAAGTTTTTATTTTTAATTTTGAATTAATTATTATTTACTATGAATACGTGAATTAGTATTTTTTAAAAGCCTGAAAAAGTTTTTTTATTATTCTTTATTTATAAAGCCATACACCTATATAAGGTTAAGTCAGCGACTGAAAAAGTTGGTCTTAAAGAATTTTATACCAATTTTTATACTCATTAAACATCCGATACGAATAATTTAAAGTGGAGTTTACAAATTGGATAAGGATTAATATCATGATACCAATATCACCACTATTCAACACGTATTTGAACTTAATAATTTAAAAAAAAATTGTTATAATAAAGGCATGTGCCATCGCAGAATTTTTTGTGAGTAATCATAAGTAAGTATTGTAATATAAAATTTTAATATATAAAATAGTGCTTGATATTATGTATTTCGTCAACAGTTTTCGTTTTATATGCAGCATTTTGATACCTAGGGGATACATTTAAGGTAGGGATCCCTAAAATGGGATATTTTTGAAAATACAATATAGCCAATAATACACTTCTCACAATCACTCCTGAATAGTGTAGCTGTCTGTTAGTGAAAAAGTTTTCATGATCAGATCAGTTTTTCCGAAAATAACCCCCCTACAAACGAACAGACAGATACACAAAATTCGAAACTTTAACTCATAATGTAAGTAAAGAATATTTTAGAATAGATTGCAATTTTGCATTTCAGTCCTAGTCAAATGATTTCTATTCACTTGCGGCATGTTTGCGTACTTAGCGGCATACATTTCATGGCATAGTAAAATATATTGTAGAACTAGCGGAACCCGCAGCTTCGCTCGCGCTAAATCGCTAGTATATTATAGATATTAAATATTTTAGCAAAATACAATTAACACTTACTAAAATTAAATTATAAAAATATTAATAACGCCATCTATGAGAAATCATTACGCATCATTTGATAATTGAAAGTACGGAAATATGATTTAAGAGTTTAGAACACATTATTCTATTATTCTTTTTTAATAGTATTTTAGGAATTAAATATTCTTTTTTATGTAAATTGTGGGTATTCACTGTCTGTAATAAGTATATAAACCTTACAGTCCTTTGCCTTTCCCTATTAGGGATAAATTTTAATCATGGTTCATGATTGCTGTAAAGCATTCAAATTGCAGGAACCAAAAATCAAAATAAATCTGCAATATAATCCAAAAACCAAATATTTGATTAAGACTTGTACTTTTAGCGCAAGCTAAACTGCGGGACTCACTATTTTCAATAAATCAATATTTTTAATGTGTACTATTGTT
Source organism: Boloria selene (assembly GCA_905231865.2). Classification (NCBI taxonomy): domain Eukaryota; kingdom Metazoa; phylum Arthropoda; class Insecta; order Lepidoptera; family Nymphalidae; genus Boloria; species Boloria selene. Next base: position 2,856,571 of record HG993135.1, on the reverse strand, counting down.
TTTATTTAAAACTCCCAAATGTACAACTTTTTTACAGGTGGTATACTATTATCTTATTTTTTCATCTGACAGCACTGCGCTCGCGTCATGCTCATGACTAAAGTAATGAAGGCTGTATGGACTATAGTCCTTTGCCTTTCCCTATTGGGGATAAATTTAAAAAACAACAACTAAAGTAATGACTTGAGTAATGTTTGAACTTTGAACTTTGAAGTGATGCGTAATGTTTCGTTCGGTCGAGTGTTGCTACAGTACAATTCTCTAAACACCACCTTGCCATGCGTGAGACATTACGGATCTATCTCGGAATATAACACGCGTTATCATTGTATTTTAATACAATTAATTTTATAATGTTTACTTTTATTTGATACGATTTAGATTTTTATTATATATTGCAATTTTGCATTTTGTCATACTCAAATAATTATTTTAAACTTGCAGCATTTGTACGTAATTAGCGATATACCTTTTATGACTTGGTTTTGTTCTTTAGGATCCCTATTCCCTTATATTGTAAAACTCTTTTTACAAACACCAGTTGCGAAATTTCTGAGCATCTTGCAAAATAATTAATAAGTAAAACAAAATTGTATTGTTTAGCTAAAGGTTGTAAATATGAATGACCCTTTGCGAAGACCAGGCGCAGCTTAGGACCTAGTAATGAAAACCTTATATCGTTGGCCTAACTTATAATATTGGCGTATTTAAAAATCATTTTTCTAGCAATTATAACTTTTTTTGCTTATAACTATTTGTATTTTTATTATAAATATATTTTGTGTTAATTATTGCTTTTTAAAATAAATACATTTCGAATTGCTTTGCTATTTCAAAATTCGTAAAACGGAGTGATGCCAAGTTAACCCGAACGATGGAATATCACGCTCGCGTCATGTTTGACGTAATAAGTAATGTTTGGTTCGGTCGAGTAATGAGTGATGATACAGTACTCGCTCGGGTAATATTACGCGTAATGCATTACTCGCATTACTTACACATGTCTAAACAACAGTCTTTGGTCAAGTGTCAACAAAATATCATTTGTCAAGGTCCTTATGTACTATAGTTTATTTATTTTAAGGTTAGGTTTAGTCTGCAAAAAGATCAATAAAGTGAAATGTCATTATTATCGCTTCTGATTAAATACCGGTAGGATGTAAAAATAAAGTGTTAAGAGTTTTAAATTATAAAAAAAATGAATAGTCTCAAGTTGAAAGCTCGACTTTGTGGCTGTAAGGGTTGCAGAACCTGTCTTGTTTGTGAAACATATTACGGAGCAGATGCTTTGAAGAACATAAAACCATTAGACAAAGAAAAAGGCTACGTGTACTGCCCTTTGTGTGATAAAGCCTGGAGTGGTTGGGATATAGACATATATAAGCAGCATCCATATCATGAAGGGAAATCAATAATTTATCCAGGAGTTTATATAAAGCTGGACTTTATATCTAAGGCGGAAGAGGAAGAACTTATAAAAAATATCGATGAAGTACCTTGGGATTTATCGCAAAGTGGAAGGCGTAAGCAGAATTACGGACCAAAGACTAATTTTAAGAAACAAAAAATTGTTCCTGGCAAATTTGAGGGATTTCCGAAATTTTCAAAATTTTTGCAAGATAGATTTCGAGATCATAATTTATTAAAAGGTTATGAAGTTATAGAACAATGTTCCTTAGAGTATGATCCAAGTAAAGGTGCATCTATAGACCCTCATATAGATGATTGCTGGGTGTGGGGAGAAAGAATCCTTACAGTAAACTGTTTAGCAGACTCGGCACTCACAATGACACCTTATAAAGGAGATTTCAAGAAATACAATTTGTATTGTGCGGATAGTTACCCTCCCCTAGTCGAGGCTGATGGCAGTATTAATATTGACTATATTGATAAAGGACAAAGCATGTTAGAAGCTAGTAAACCTTTAGAAGATAATGATGTAATCATTAGAATACCATTAATAAGGTATGCCTATTTATTTTTATTTTGATGTAATATATATTGTAAAACTTTTTTGCTATTCTTACATTTGTATGATTTAGTTTTAGATAGTATTTCTTCTTATTTAATTATATTTTGTATGGACATGTAAATTCTACCTAAATATTAACCTACAAATTTTTTAATATATTATGCAACATTTTGTAATATATAACATCATTTTTTTGTTGCATTGTGTTAATTAACAAAAGAAATGATATAAATATAAAGTAAATTTAGAGAAAATTAACAATGTATAATAATTAACTTTTTTAGGAGGTCCCTTTTGGTTATTTATGGTGAAACTAGATATCACTGGGAACATGCTGTCCTGCGAGAAGACATAAAAACAAGAAGAGTATGCATAGCATACCGTGAGTTTACCCCAGCATTTATGGACAATGGGGCACAAAGTGTTATAGGGCGTGAGATAAGAGATAAAGCCAAAAACTTCTGGAACCATCGGGAAAAATATAAAAATATTTTGAATGAAATAGAAATAGGAAAAATTAATTTAATTTAATATTTTTTTAATAGTTCCTTGACCTATCCAGTATACCTTTTTTTCCAATTCATTATTACATAATATTATGAAATAAATTGTTTTATGTCCAGTATGTTGTGATTATTATATTTATTACTCTTAATAATTATTAATATGATAATTTAAATGTGTGGGTGTACTTACTTCTTATTTTAGTTATAGTAAGTAATAAAGGTGGAACTACCTCTACATAAATACAAGAGGTAACCAAGCAAATGTAGTCACTAGTTATATAGAAAACCATGACAGAACAGACTACAGTTTTAACATTCATACTTCATTGTATGGAAAGGATTCCATCTATACAACATTATAAAAATATATTTTATTCTACTAGCACAATTTTTAAGTTGACAAAAATAACAAGTTAGAATTGAAATGTCAGATCATGTACGCCTTAGGTACATACAGACCTGCATATAGTGCACAATACATATTATGCAAAACATAATATTATGGTATCTAACTAAACTGTTACATTACAAAATAAACAATTGTGTAATTGAAATAACTACATTTAGAGTTTAGTGGAAAAGTCGTCCATGTATCTTTTCTCTAACATGACTTTCCTCTTTCATAACTAGAAGATGAAGGTACTATATCACTGGTGAAAATGTGTAGTGTCCGACCGAAACTGGTTTTTACGACCGAAACCGAAACCGAAACCGAATTTCGGCAACGGTCTCAGTTTCGGCCGAAACCGAAACCGAAACCGAAACTTTCTTATAAGGATCATGTTTTTAGATAAAATAAAGAAAATGTATTATAATTAGTCAGTTTTTTTTAAATCACATAGGTAGCTTTAATACTTATTTATTAGTAGATAACCAGGTAGGTATCTACTCGGTTAATTATACGTGTTAATTTATAAAAAAAATAATTATTATATTGGTACCTACATAATAATTATTAAATTGAACGCGAAACTCTAAATCCTTGATATTATCACTACTAATGCACTATAGTAAATACCATGTACCTAACTAATGTTTGTTTACATATAGCATTTAAATTAACTCAAAGTAAAATATCTAAATAAAATAACTAAATTAATTAAAAGAGTTGTTAAATTAACCACAAAATGTTTAGATTTTTAGTTTTTTTATGGCAAACTTGATTCTACTATAATCTAGGTATTCCTTTGTTATATTGAATTACTTTTTGAGGTCCTCTTATATTATATCACATGATAAAACTTACTGAATTCAAAACATATCACACGAAAACTCACAACAAACAAAATGCACTGCAAACAAACAGGTTACGACACAGGACGCGGCCAAATGTCATCGTAGATTGGATGTCATTTACCGCGCCGAACACACCCGAGTCCAGCGCGGAAACGCCCGAATGCAGTTTCGGTTTCGGTCGTAGTTTCGGCAGGTTTGCTGCCGAAACCGAAACATAATCGAAACTCGTTTTTTTGCCGAAACTCGACCGAAACCGAAACCGAAACCGAACATTCGGTCGGACACTAAAAATGTGTTATAAGATAATCTTTAATCAAGGTTTAATTTCCATTTTAGGGTTTCATACCTCAAAAACCAAACCCTTATAAGATCATTATGTTGTTTGTCCATCTGTTATATTAAAATGTCAGTAGCTACTATTGCACCTCTAAATTACTTTAAAATATATTAATAACATACATATAAGATAAAAAATAGTGAACATCAAAAAAATGAATATTTATATAACAATAATTTTAAGAAATATAACATTAAAAACATTTATTTATACTTATCACAAATAATAATAAAAATGTCTCAGATAAATCTAGATACATTTTCAAATAAAAACATAATATTTCCCGCGGCAAATTCTTTCTGAGTCGCGCGGTACGTACCTCGCAGAACTAAAGCCCGCCTTTCCCATTTTTGCAAAATTTTTCGCCTCCTATCTATAGCCTTCCTCGATAAACGGACTATCCAACATAAAAAGAATTTTTCAATTCGGACTAGTAGTTTCTGAGATTAGCGTGTCGGTGTTCAACCAAACAAACAAACAAACTCTTCAGCTTTATAATATTAGTTTTTTGAGGGATTTTTAGGAACAGACAATATTTTAATTTAAAAATATATATTTAATCTTTATTATGGTCTCTGTTTAATATTTTATACTATGTGTTATTTACATTGCGACATTCGTCTGATACCGAAAGAAAAATGAATAAGAAATGTACATGTGAAACAAAAGCAATCATCTAATATTTGATATCAGTTTGTATAACTTGTGACTGTGATGGTACAAAAAAATAGGTACTCCAAGGAATTGTTTTGATTCAATAAAGGGGATTTTAAGCTGTGGTACACTCGTGATGTGGAATATATATGACGTCATCTTGACCTCTAGACTCTTTTGCATCTTTTTCTTCATGTTGACGCTTGATGATCATCTGCTCCCTGATTTTCCATGCTATGAGGCCTTTTTCACTCTTATATTTACGGATACATCTAGCTAGCAGCAATGCGAAGATTATGCCAAGTAACTAAAAATATAATAAATAAATATAATTGGACATTGTTACACACAGAACCATCTAGTTTCGAAATAAGCTTTGAGGCTTGTGTTACGAATTTTAATTACTTTAAATAGATATTGCTAACATAAACATCCATAAGTGGAGTACAAATATTTGTGCCTCAACAAATAAAGCGGCATTTGAACCCGCGACCTCTGGCACAGCAAGTAGTGTCACCACAAACTGAGCCAAACGTGTCGTAAATATGTATTCACTAATCACCTCTTCCCTAGAATTAATTTTATCACCCAACCATTCTTAGAACAATGGATAATAACGAATGTACCTACTCATTCAATTTTAGTACAATCTATATACGGATCTTAATACGTTTTCGTTGCTAAGCTAGGGCTATTTACTAGACTAAAGATGTGCTGACTAGTTAGTAGTAGACCTATCTGACTTCTTATTTTATAATATGTATTTCTCAATATTCCTAATGTATGGAGAAATCTGTGCTAATTGTTAAAGTAAAACCTAGGAGCGAACCCGAGCGGAGCAAGGGTGAGATTCTAGTCTTCAATAAAACCGTAATTAACTTGGCCGAATAGTCGGCCTCTTGACAGACGACTAATACCTCGGCCTAAGACTTAAGTCCAAGTCGGCACATCTTAAATACTTGCTTAAATAATATCAAACAAGCACTTCGTAGGTATACTGTGCTATTAGTGATTTATATTAAGAAAGTATTATGATTTATACCAGTTTATAATTCCAGATTTGTAAAGTATATTAAAATCAATGATACGAAAAAGTTATTTACCTGTACAAACATTACGGAGACACCCAAAACTCCGATAACACTTGCGTTTTGTATAAATAAATTCATCAAAGCATTCTTACAGCTGTTTGCCCTCATAGTGGAACAAAACTCGTCTCCTCTCACCACACAACAGGATGCCGGGACTACCAACTCTAACCGGCCTTCATCAACTGTAGTCGAAACTACTACCGTAGAATGATTGGCAGTGAATTCCATACCAACATAGTCGAGATAAGAATTACTTCCACAGCAATTAAGCTGTAAAAAATAAGATATTTTTTCATAACAATTTATTGAAATTTCCGTTCATATATAGCAAAACAGATATTATAATCAATATAATTATGAAGAGAGAGTGCACTTGTGTTTTCGCACACTTGTGCATTATAATCTCCTGCGCAGTTGGCTAGTTACAGTAAGGTTGGTCGTTGTGGAGGAAATTGGATAGATTAAAAAAATATATTTGGTCTAAAATCATGCTTCGAATCTACTTATATCAAAAATAGTTATAGATTTTTCCATTTTTCTCACATTTAATAGAGCAAAAAATGATATCAGACCTGCGTGTCTACTCTTGCTGGGTGTGTCATATAACTGTCTTAATAAATTCACTTGTGCCAAGTATCCTCCATAATGACGAATATATGAATATTTCTTACTTACGCAGACTTGGAGACGGTCGATTTCCATTTCAATTTCTGGATCAGAGGCATACTCCGATATTGGTATATAAATATAATTCTTTAAAGTTTCACCGTCTAATGTGAAGGCTACTATTACTGCAGCCAACTTCACTATTAGCATCAATGATAAGATTAATGCATACTGAAATAGTGAAATATTAATGTTGATATTAGACCAGTCAATTATTTTATTAAATACTCGAAAATACATGTCATTTAGTTTCTAAGTAAAATATAAAATTTATTAAGCATTTAGGTTTACTCTTTACAATTAATTACAATATTATCAATAAGATCTTGGTAAGATTGTTTAATTTTAGATATCTAAAACATACGTACCAAGTTAACCATGCAAGTACTTTTCTTCAAGCTACCGAAAAATCCAAATAGGGTCACAATAAGCATGAACATTCCCAGTAGAATGGTCAACACGGAGGGAGTAAAAAATTTGCCGACTTTAGCATCTTCATCGAAAAATGAGAACGAATGATAGTTGCTGTAGACTGAAAAGCCCAGGACAATCATAAGCCCTGCGATCACCTGAAAACGTGAAATATAAACAGTTATATTTTTTCAATATATTTAGTACCGACCTAAGTTTAATAATATAATATTTAGTATAAGACTAATTAATTATTATTGTACATATATTTGTGATTCAAAAGCCGATTTAACGAAGCATACTCTAAACTAAACTACCGGAAGTTCGCTTTATTAATTTAGAGGATGAACAATAAATGTAGGTAAAACATTCATAGATTGTGACAAAATCATTGGAAACCTACATGTCTTCGTAGGTACATAATAAAAATAATATACGTGACAAGACTTCTAGCATTACAGGTGCTGAGGTGCCTTTCTTCAGCCCTTTTCAACGTCCAACTGCTGGACACGGGCGTCCCTCAGTACGAGTGGGATCAAGCAATAGTCGACCTAGTGCGTGTTGGCGGACTTCACATGTCTTTCGAAAACTTGCGAGGTTTTCTAAGACATGCAGGTTTCCGCACGATGTTTTCCTTCACCGTAAGATAAGTGGTAATCATGATATATAAAAGAATTCGTATATGAAAATATCAGATGTGCAAGACCCGGATTTGAACCCGCATCACTCAGTTATCCAAGCGAGCGCGTTACCGCTGTGCTACCACTGCCTCTGTGGTGTGGTATGTAAATATTTATATGAAATATTCAGTTCCTATCCGTGATAACAAGTTTATCTGCATATGATAACATTTAAATATCTTATAATATTCAAAAAAAACAGTGAACAAAATGTGAAAGCTATTGAAACGCTAAATGTAATATTTATATCCACAAATTTAAAGACTAATAGGCTAAATAAAGGACTGGCAGATTTATAATGTAATCAATTCATTATTATTTATGATATTGTACTAGAAGGAGCAAGCTATCCAAATAATCAGTTAGTCTAGCTCCTAAGATATTTTTGTTGAAAAATTTCAATGTTATTCGGTAGATGCCATACATTTGGGTACCTCCTCGTATTTTTAAGGCAAAATACATACAATACAACACTTATCTTGATCTGCGATAATCAAGTTGATTGATTTATTAATAATGTATATTCTTTTCCGGAAAATATTTTTACGAAAAAACTTAGGCATTAGTATATGATAATTTATTATAGGATTTTGTGATTAATTATATCAATAATGATATTGTATTTTTCGCAAAATTCGAGAATATTCAAGGATTTTGTTTTCCTTTTCTACAGAAAGTTCTCATTTAGGGGAAAGATACATGTTATAACTTATAATAAAGATTAAAGAACCTAGCTTCGGTACGCGCATTATAAAAAAATAAAAAATAAAATATGTTGGGACATATACTGCACACACCAGCACTATCTAGTTCCACGGTAAGGTACGAGCCTTGTGTTATGGATACCAGATAGTTAATATACTACATATATAAGTTTAAATAAATACATAATATAAATAAAAACACCCATGACTGGAGTACAAACATTCGTGCTCAACAAATGAATGCCCCCAGCGGGACTCAAACCCGCGACCGCTGGCGTAGCAAGTAGGCAGGCACTATAAACTAAACTGCGCCACACGTGTCATCAGATTATGCACACTGCGTAAAGTTTTATAAACATCCATCCAGTAATTTTTCACGTCATATATAGAAATTAACGCGCATAAAGACGGACATTAAAAATGTTTTGCTTTCAATAAAATAGGTAGTTTACAAAACCTGATCTCACTTTTATAAAAAAACGTATGAACAAAGCATGACCTCTATACGGTTTCATCATAATTACTTACCCTACAATACCTATCGCATAGAAAACACATTAAAGCATCTATTAAACAAGACATTTTTAAAAGAAAAAGACTACGTTGTTACCATAAAAATACTCACAATAAACATTGTAGTGATCGAGAGTAACAGAAATCTAATAGATTTCATATTGTATTCCGTTTCAGTCTTCGTAAACTTCATGTTTTGTGTATTTGGCGCACTCATTGTAACACGTTTGGGGTAAACCATTCCATAGACTGGCTGTTCGATCTACATATACTTTTATCGCCGCTGCTTTTGATAGACGCTGATAAGGTTCTAAACAAAAAATCCGACTGTAGATTAGACGATTATTCACTTTATCGCTCTTTCTATTACACTTCCTACCTATGTGCAAAAAAACAAAGCGATTATAACGTGACATGAAATGACCGTCTAACAATAACTGCAGGCTGTCTGATAGACACTTGTCTTCTCGATATCGAAATAGAACTAAACACTTGAGTTACTGCGATACGTTTGTTTGTTATTCAACGTGGCATTGTATTGTGCGAGTTAACAATGATTGATGAGAAAACAATTTGTTGTAACGCGGAAAATGTTTTAAACTAATACTCTTAATGACGTAAACAATTACAATAATATTAGTCTAGTTATTAAAATACTAGTGACTCTGTTCTTCGGTCCTTAGATAATTTTTACGTTACATATAAAAGACATGTAACATTTTATTCGTAACGTGACCTATATGTATTATATTATACAAATTACAATGTACCCATGTTCATACATTTTTTTAAAGGTAAGTACCGAAATATCTAAAAAATTAAAGCCCTTACAGGTTCAGCATCAATGTGTGTGTTTCACAAATTCGTCGAATCTAATAAAATATATTATGAAAATAGAATAATTACTTAATGTAAAATTGCTTGTTAAAAATGATTGTTGCGAATAAACACCGAATATTACACCCATAGTGTTTTTATTTAATTTATACCCTCGTATCGGTTGTTAGTTTGTTTCACCCATTAGTTTACGAAACAATCTTATTAAGTTTTTAGAAGGAAAAAGCCTTCCCCTCCATGTGCTGAACTTTATCGTGGCGGTCATTATAATGTCTGGCTGTGGGAGCCAGGCCTCAGATGGTGGTAGGTATATCTTACGGGTTACTCCTGGCACTTCTAACAACAGAGTGGTAGAAACCTCTTTGTTGATTGTGTGGTCTGTTTCAGCAGAGCTGTTGTTAGAGATTGGGAGGACTTAAGTGAAAAACTTAAGTACCCAGTGGTACTCCCTTTCCTGGTGAGTTCCACATAACCGACTATAGACTTCACGATGGTATGCATGTCCCAACGTTAAAAAAGGTGTAGACACCCTAAATCTACCATGAAGAATATTAAAATGAAATAAAAAAATAGTGAAAGATTTGCAAACAATAAAGTTATAACCAACAAATAACAAAGAAACACGTAAATGTAGTGCATGATTAGCTGATATCGCTTATCAGACGTTTTCAGGCTTAACAAACAAATTGTCATACTAACTAGGCTTTTTTATTTCGATTTTACATAATAGGTAGATAATTAGGTTTCTGGGTCATTCCGTAGTTACGTGCAAAAAGCATTTCCAGATTAATTAAGCTATGAACAAGAGAATTAATTTTGAATATTATTTGCCAATACACTTTCAATATAATCACTTTCGAAGTAGTATTCTTAATATTACTGTTTTTTTAATTAGTTTACTATAAAAACGCGAAAAACCACCATTAAAATCATTCCTCTCTGTGTCCAGCTATGCACTTCAGCTGGTTTTTAAGTAGAAATTTCATAATCTTTCAAATAACATCTATTATGACTTTGTAATATTAAAACCAAACTAATGACTTATCGATAAAATATTTTAAATTAACAGTTAACATAATACAATTATAATAATGAATAACTTTAAATTTGTCTCAAAAAAAAATTCATTACCATCCATACTTAAAATTTTACTCCTTGTTCGAGAAATAGAGGTTTACGACGAACGGTGTAAATCAAAATGTACTTTAAACCGATCAGAATCAGTCGGCTGAGGCCTCTGAGAAAAGTGGACGTATTCAAGTCGCTGTTAAAATTATTTACGATCTTTACAATCTTATATCTTAAGTACTTCGTTCATAAATTGTTTCATCACATTCCTACAATTTTGCAAGGTAATATATAATATAAATTATAATTATTTTTAAGAATACATAACTCATTAAAAGCGTTTTCTTTTTATACTATCAATTGACTATTCATATAAATAATTACGAAGATAACACCGAAAAAGTTGAAATTTTTCATTTATCTCCAATTCATTTCCGTCCGTACCGTCCATTTTTTTACCGGAAGGTAATGAAATGATTTGGAAAGGAATGACAAATGTTTATGTTATTTAGAGTTTCAACATCCCAGGATTTAAAGGCACGATGCAAGTCCATCAATTCGTGTGGACTACTGATAAAACTAAAATTATAGCTTTACGGCGTCTGAGTTGTTTTGAATGTCAAGTTGTTAGCACTCCTTTTGTACATAACAAACATTAAGGTTTTCTTTATTTTGATGATTACGGTGAAGAACAATTTGATTCAAATGAAGCACTTGATGTCAGTAACGACCAGTCATTAAGCATAGACAAGTCCATAATTTTAAAATATCTACATGAATCTAACGTTTTTGATAATGTAAAACTTCTCTCAGGTCCAATCGATTTACAGCTTTCGCCTTTCACAAATACAGCTACAACATCAACAAAGTCAAGATCTCCAAAAGTCAAGATTTTATCCGACATCCGTTTAAGTTGGGAAAACCGTAAATTTTATGAGACACCAAATATAAAACTAATTCCAAAAAAACTAGATTTATATAATTCTGAGCATCAGCTACAATTCGAATCATTTATTCATTCTAATGAATCTGTAAAAGAAAATATTTTTTTATCCATTCTGAATAAGTTCTTGACTACGTTCCACCTGATGGTAAGTGGTAACGCAGTCTTAGGTGGTAAGTCGCACTAATTCAGTAGCCACCTATGAAACACTGATGCAGGCAGGTTGTTCCAATCCTTAGCCGTACGTATAATAAATGACAAAGCGAAAATTTTCGTCCGGACAGGTGGGATGTCCACGACATAAGAATGGAGACCAGCCGCTTGTCGCGTCGTCCGATGATGAAAAGGGCATGTAATTCCTGCGCACACTCGCCGAAATGTAACCTATAGAATACACAAAGGCTGGCAACCCTACGTCGGTGATCGAGGCTTTGTAAGTTGGCTTTGACCAGGGTAAGGTCGCCAATAAGCCTCAGCGCAAGGCGAGTCCAAGGCTGACAGATGGCATTTCGCAGCACCAGCCTATATGTGACTACAGTATTCCACGCACGACTGATCTTGAGCTTTATATAGATTAAGAAGCTGTCCCGGCGTGAAATACTGTTGGACCTTTGCGAGGATGCCAACTTTCCTCGCTGCTACCTTAGCCTTAGACTCGATGAACCGCCTGTAGTTCATGTTGGGGCTAACGTCCATTCCCAACAACTGAAGACGGTCAGTGTATTCCAGAGACACATTTCGGAAAGTAGGAGTCAAGATAAAAGGACTCCTTTTTGTGGTGAACAGGCATGCCTCTGTTTTGGTGGTGTTGAAACTCACAAGATTGGCATCGCCCCAAATGGAGACTGTCCTTAGTGTGAGATTCAACCGCTCTACTATGGCCTCTCTTTCAGACTGAATTTGATCTCTACTGGCCCGAGTACTCGGCAGGTACCTCTCTACAACAGTGCTGTCGTCTGCGTACCCATAGCTACCGGGTATAAGCAGATCGTTAATATGCAGCAGGAACAAGGTTGCAGAGAGAACAGATCCCTGAGGAACTCCAGAGTTGGTCTTTAAGGGTTCTGATGAACAACCTTCAACTACAACTCTGAGTGATCGGTCTCTCAGGAAGTCTTTTATCCAGCCGATCAGGCCAGGAGATATGCCATAGACTGAAAGCTTGCTTATAAGGCTAGCGTGCCAAACCCTGTCAAAGGCTTTTGAGACATCGAGGGAGACAGCAATCGCCTCCCCACTTCGCTCAAGAGCTTCTCCAATGGTGTGGTTGGCACTTGGCATACACTAGAAGGTCGACCGATTCTGGCGAAGCCCATATTGTCGATCACTGAGGAGATCGTTTTGTTCTAGGTATGCCATTAGACGATTGTTCAATATACGCTCCATAATCTTGCAGAGTATGGAGGTGATTGAGATCGGACGGTAATTGGCAGGGTCTGCACGGCTACTTTTTTTGGGCACTGGTTGCACGTTGGCAAGCTTCCAGTATTTAGGCAATATTGTAGTCTTAATAGAAAGGCGGTACAGACGTGTCAGTATCAGAGACAACTCGGGAACACATGTTTTAAGTACTATTGCTGGTATACCATTAGGACCACAAGCTTCACATCTAGGCGACTCAATACTCTCTTTACCTCCTTATTAATGATGAGAATTTCAGGCATTGAAATCCCGCGGTGCGGTAAATGTGGTGGAGTAAGCACTGCCAGAGTCTAGACATGAATTTTGGGCAAAAAGAGAGGCAAGCAAATTCGCCTTCTCCATTGCCGTATGAGCCAGGGTTCCGTCAGGTTTTACCAGCGGTGGGAGTGAGGGCCGACAGAAGTTCGTCTCGACCGCTTTGGCAAGGGACCAAAAAGCTCTGCTGCGAGACGGTTGAGCAGAGAGCTTTGCGCCAATATGTGTAATTCGGTCAAAACGAGCCTTCTTTAATGTCTTTTTGTAGGACTTGGCGGCTAAGTAAAAGGCTCTCTTCTTGGATCTTACATCCGGAGCTTTGCGGTTCAAGTCGGTTCAGTCAAGTCATAGCTTTTTTCTTTCCTATACTTACTATTATAAGATTCCTTTGCAACTGAATTGTCGTATTTCATTACCATCACAGTTTACATCTTTACCATCCTACCTGATTTCATTACAATCCTTCTCCTTTTCATCACCATCCAATTGTAAAATTTCAAGGATTATTTTCTCAATAACGAATTGAGATAAAAAGGTGCCTCTCACATTTTATGAATCTAGTAGCGAACTTAACTGGATAATTTTCGAAAAAAAATTAAAATTTTGACTTTTTTATTTTATCCGCGGAACGGTAAAATTTGCACGAAACGGCGGAATCAACCTTCTGATCATTTTCTAATAGGGTAAATTGTAAATGACACAACTCTAAAGATTTTTCTATTACTTATTATGAATAGCTGGCTGTTAGAAATTCTCGCACACCTGAGGAATCATCCTAAAGAATAACAAGAATTCAAATAAGAAATAATAAAAGAACCTCTTTTCTCTATACTTTTTAATTAATTTAAATACTGGCTGCTTCATTATGTTTATTGAATAATATATTTTGATCAAACTTGAATAATGTAATTTGATTTTGATCAAACTTTCAAAGATATAGATAAACTAGGTAGATTATTTGTTTCTGTATACTATATTTAAATTATATGATCCATGATACTTTCTTAGATTTACGCGAATATTCGTGTCTCTCCCGTGACCATGATTGCTATTTAGCATTCGAAACGTCGGGAACCAAAAATCAAAATCCGAAAAGATAGTTTCATTTACATAATTTACATATTTACTTATATAAAATAAAAGTTCAGTAGGTATGATATATTGAAAGACTACAACTGTAGGTATAATATTGATACCATTATCAGACGTTTTGCATTATCACTCAGCAAGAACAGAAAAGTAAATCTTATCTACTTAATATTTATAAAATTAGACTTTTGTTTGTTTTGAATTTTTACAAAAAGAAAAGACGTAACACAGTGCAATATTTCTATATAAGAATATGATTACAAGATATAAAACCCTAGTTTGTAAGTTTTTTACTTATCTGCTTAAGTTTTGAAGAATGTAGGTATATTTAGTTATAGCCTATATATATCAGGATTAAATAATGTTAATACCAAGATTCTAAGTGTATCATACATTCTATAGTATTGGTGTAGTGATTAGCATGTACGGTCGCATATGCAGAGGTCTTCGGTTCGAATACCAGGCCGAGCCATGTTTGTAGGCCTCAGTTGTTACTGAGGGGAGTTGGGAAGTTGGCGGTGTGTCGCACCCTTTCCTCGGAGAGCACGTAAAGCCGTCAGTCCTGTACCTGTACTCTCACTGGTCGTGCCGAACAGTCGTCCTACCGGAGTATGAGAGTGACAGGAACAGAGAGTGCACTTGTGTCTGCGCGTACACTTGTCACTATAATATCTCCTGAGTCTAATGACTGAATGATGCGATTAACCGCCGTGACCGTAATCGATCGGGAGGACATTATCATTATTTTTATACATTATTTACAAAGCAAGTTCAGTTTATTTATAGTCCACGACGCTGGCCAAGTGAAGGTTGGCAGACTTCACAATTTCGAAAACTTGCCAAGTTCTCTCACACGTGAAGATTTTACACTGTTTTCCTTCACCATAGAAAATACAATTGAAAATTGATTTACCAAAGCTTGCGTGTTACCATTGGGCTAAATAACACGTTCAATTTAATAAAAGAAATACGTTATATTAATTAAATAATTTATTTTAAATACATTTTGTGTACGATTGTATTTATAATATTGTGTCAAATATAAAATACTAGCTAACTTTAAATTTAACATAAGTACAATCATAGCTGGGCATTAACTCGTTAATCCGTTAATCGTTAATTAACGAAGTTAACATTTTGATTAACGATTAACTTTTAAGTTAACCTAGAAAAAAATTAACGGACTCGTTAACTTCCGTTACATTTACTCAAGTCCGTTAATCGTTAATGCAGTACCTACTCTTTACCAAGCACCGCGTTGAATCTGAAAGTCATGACACCGTGTGGGCCTACTGACCCAGTGAAACAGGAAGAACGGCATCCACTTTCGCCAGGCCAGCCTCTAGGTTTCCCAGTTGCTCCCTCCATCGCCAAATCATGGCCTCGGCAGCTAGACAGCAGGGATCCCACATTGGAAGTTTGCCGCGCGCACGCTCAGTCGCCCGAAACTGGTACACTTCGGCGAGTACCTCTGCCTGCGCCTGGAGTACCCAGGGTGAAACACCCGCCAGAAGGACACCGTGCGTCATCCCCTTATTGCCTTCACCGCCAAGACTTGCTACGAACTGAACAATTAGACCCCGTTCGGGACGTAGAGGGCGTCAATCCAAACGGGGGCACCATACAGTGCCATGGACCTCACAATCTCAAAACCAGCAAAGAGATTTAATGCCCCGGTCATTCGGCAAAAGCCTGCCGAAAGTCGAGACGGCTTCCATCAGTATCGGGATGAATTGAGAAAAATGAAAAAGGAACGTCTAGCGTCCGTCCAGGTCCAGAGAGGGGTGCCTCATGATAGCGAAGTGGCTCTTGTAGAGTCCCAAATGGCTGGGTATTGATGGCAACGCCTTCAACTGAGCCTCTGAAAAGCCCGGTCCCGCCTCCTCAAAATGCTAAGAAGCTTTTAAGTTCCAGAACCCAAATTACCAGATTTTATTAGTAAATCATTGTTGTTGCAATGATATAAAAATACAATTTTAATCACGTGTTAACGAATTAACGATTAACGTTAACTTGCGTTAAATCTTTCGAAATGTAACGCTTTAACGTTTAACGAAGTTAACTTTTTTAAGTAACGGATTAACGATTAACGAGTTAATTATTTGTTTAACGGTGCCCAGCTATGAGTACAATAATTAGATTAGCAATCAACAATAATTAGAAATGAATTGAATGAATTGTTTTAAATTACCATCTATAGTGAATAAATCATACATCGATCCATTTTTTAAGTTAAACTTTTAACTTTTTAAATAGGTAGATTACTCATTACTGGTACTAGAAATATACTACCGAATATTTTGGTCTAAAACTCTATCTCAATCTTTAAACGGAATGTTTACTTTCTATAAATGACTACAGTTAAAACATACTTAAACTAATATACTTTAACCCCTATACGTTTTCTTTGATTAAAGAATATAACTAAACAATTTTCATCATTTTCTTGTACGGAATAATTGATAACTATGCGAATGAAACTGCATAAGAATAATAAAAAAGTATGAACTTTTGACTATATTTATCGGCAATATAAATAGAGTTTAAGGGGTCTGTCCTTGGAATGGCACGTACACAACAGGGGTGCTCTTCTCATCATTCGGGTTAAGAGTGGTGTAGGCGTTAATCATACGTTCCTGAATCTCCCACCGCCTGCGCTCGCGCTCAGACTTCGCTTTACGAATAGAACTGGCCAGCGAGAACGAGAATATTATGCCAATAACCTGAAAATTTTCATTAATAAATGTTAATTTATTTGCTTTATAACACACCTAATAATATGTTTTTTTCGTTTAATCGTATAATTTAGTAATCGTATATTTTAATATACGATATTACATATTTCTTGTGCAAATGATGTGTCCTAATTGGTTCTGATTCTGAATGTTATCTAAACAAGAATTGTTTTGTGTTACCAGTAAAAAATTCAAAATTATCATAAGCAATCATCATTTCTCTGCCCATTCCCCAAATTACTTTGCAATAATTTTCCCACCAGTCGCTTCCTTAACAAGAAACCTCATTAAGAATCTTATTCGCCCGCCATCAAGTTCACTCAAGGAAGGATGTCCCTAGATAATTTAGTAATCTTCGAGGACATAAAGTCAAATTTAACAAGCAACGCAAGGAGCCATAAATGTAGATAATAGTGTACCTGGATAAAGGCAATAGTCATGGCGCCAGCACCAAGCAGGCCCGCGCTCTGGTAGATCAGGTACGTGATCCTTGGAAGGCAGCCATTGGCATACAGCTTTATACATTCATCCACTTCCCTATCATCGATTACCTAAACAAAAAATTATATGAAAAACAATAGAACCAAGTAACTTCAGGTTTTACACAACCTACATATTTCCGTAATGATTATAATTTTCAACACTAAAAATACCTATTCATCATCATCATCAGCCCTTTTTTTTAACGTCAGGGTTTTTTTTAACGTTAGTAAGGGAGTCAGTACGAGGGGGATACACACAAAATACCTATTAATATCTTCTAAATGATTTATTACTAGGATGTAAATAATATTCGAAGTTGTTTTTGAAACTTTCAACGAGGAAAACTGCTCTTTCTTAGATTGACACAAATATTTGAATCTTAAATAAGACGTGTCTTTTCATTTTTTGGTCGGGAGAGACCCTCCCGTGACTTTATGATCGTTGTAAAACATTTGAAACCGCATCGGGAATAAAAAAATTAAAGTAATTCCTTGAAAAAATCCGAAAAAACAGTTATATTTAAAACAATGTTAAGTTAAGCTGTCTAAATAAACCTGGTAGTGTGTTTGTGCGCAACAAGAGAATGGCACGGTGATGTTATTGATGGCGATGCCTTGTTGAATGGTTACTTCACCCCAGTCCATGTAGCTGTCAACGCCGCAACAGTTCAACTGAAAACATATTATATATTGAATTTTTTAAATGGAATTAAGAACAAAAAGCTGTAATATTAAAGCTAATCTATTATTTATAATTATTAATTATGCTAAACTAAAAAAAACAATTTCGTTTAAATATTATGTAATTAGAACTTCAAACTTTATAAAACTTAATGACAACTAAACTTAGACTTAGACTTAGTTATGCATTTCTTGTTAATATCTATGAATGTTATGATATACCTACCCTACTCTGGATGAAGTCAAAGCCATCTGCCGCTTCAGGGCTCCAATTATACGAGGGTAGGGTTTCTCTGAGGTTCTGATCCAACATGTCAGATACTTGTGCTCGTAGTGTGTAGGCAGCGATTGCCGCTGAAATCTCTAGTACCAGAACTAAACTGAGGATAACTGCAAACTGGAATAGGAAATTGTAAATATAAATCAATATCCTATGTACATAATATTATTAAATACCATTGCTAGAAGTTTAAAAAGAAAACAACCTGAAGAAAGTAGGTATAGTATATGAAAAGATTCATAACGACGGCCAGTCCAGACTTGGCCATGGCCACTGGCCAATAGTGGATCATAGCATAATCCTTTTCTTATTGAGAAAAGGCCGTTCAATCACACAGATCTCAGCAGTGGGACATTTTAAGTGTGAAACCAACAAAATAGGTAACGATTAATAAAGTAGGTAATTCTTTGTCGCCATATCTTACTTTACTTATTTTGTTACATTTTTATACAAAAATCCATGAATCATTGTTATCTGTTGATAAAAGTGAAAAGCTAGGCTGATATTAAATTACTTTTGTTCGCGTATATGCGTTCAACATCAGGGTTTTGAAAACATACACCTTGTACGTATGTTTTGATTTGGAATACGGTCGTGAAATGTTCGGTTTATTTAAAATACCCCTTTTATTTTAGAGAAATCGAACAAGTTAGTCGAATGCAGTGGACATTCCCTAGATTTTACTAGAATAAATCTACCTATTGTTTATTTGTCTTTCTTGATAGCAGAACAGCTTATTAACTTTTTGCATAGAAATAGTTCAAATATATTCGCATATGTATTATATTCTAAATGTATAATAAACTTAATATAATATAGTAATTATGAGTAGTGAGTATTATATTATTATCTTGTTATCAGCATATTAATACTGATAAGTCAATTTTAAATACTTACAATGTTTACTAAGCATGTGCTCTCCTTCAAGGCACCAATGCATCCGAAAAGAGAAACAAACAGCATGATGACTCCAATGACAATGATGAATGTGGCCGGTGAGAACAACTGGCTGTCCAGGAACAACGACACATCATAGAAGATGGCGTAGATGGTCGTCCCCACTGAGATTATTAAGGCAGAAGTTAACTGAAAAATATAAATACGGTAAAAATATATAATTCGGTTGTGATGTACAGTACTGACAAATTAGAATTAGAATTTAGATTACAATTTCTTAAAGATAAGTATTAAGCAACACTATTGCTACAGTTCTCGAGGCATAAGCTCAGCTTTGCATTTGTGTGAGTGCAGTGTACGAATAGGCACGACGATACGGATAAACGTTGCGAGATTGGTTTAAACCTGTTTTAACTGGTTTTTGATGCGCGGCTATTGGCTATTAGCTATCACTCACACAAATGCAAAGCTGAGCTTATGCCTCAAAAACTGTACCTTTATAGAAAAAAAATATTAATCAGAATTCGGTACTGTTATTTGGATTTTTGGATGACATATTATGTATGTAGGTACTAACTACATCCAATAAGTTTTTATTTTAATTGTTATGTTTAATTTTGTTCTTTGATTTTATGTTGTTACGGTATCTACGATGTCGGTAGTAGTTCAGCCGTCAATCCCTATTGAGTTTGAACTTTGGACTTTTTGGATTTTGATCAATAGCTTTTCGAATCATCCTCAGCGAACGATAAGTTGTAGCCTTTGAAACGTCGGAAGCGGAATAAAAAATCAAAATGTCAAATGTTCTCATAAATCTATGAAAATATTATTCAATAGCTATACCTTGGTACTTATTAATTAAAATCTGGTAGCTACATGTGTATGTACAAATATAGTGTATAAAACACTCACATAAACTAAAATGACCTTGTCCAGTCGCAAGGACACATTGGTTAAACGACCATAGCTATTGATTTACCATGGCGACGTATTTCTACATACAATGTTTACATATCACTACAATGTCTAATTAAAGAAGACACGTGAAAAATGACTATCGTCATATCATGTTTACATAAATATCGATTCAAATCTAGAATTAAAACAAATCGATGTTTAAAGGTAAACCGCATTCATTATTGTCTAATAAAAATTCTAGCCTCCATTTATTTTATTTTGATTTTTGGTTCCCTACATTTGAAATGCTTTTCAGCAACCTTGATAGCGGCCATGATGATGATGATGAGGATGATGAAACATTACGAAATAATAATTAGTACGAATAAAGAAATGTCATCCGAGTACGGTCAGTACTACGTTGGTAGTCTGAGAACCTATTAAAATATTTAAAAAATACCATTAAATATGGTTTTTATTTGAAATTTCAAAAACCAATTACTTGTTCTCTTTCTTTCACCTACAATAACCTGCCACACAATGTTCTTTTTAGGATACCCGTACCTTATAAGGCAGAAACGGAACCCTTATAGGATTAGGATCACTTTGTTGCCCGTCTGTTTGTTTGTCCTTTATCTCGGGTACGCGTGAAGGTATCGAGTTGAAATTAAAACCTATATACATACATAGAACTACAATCCCTTAAAGTTGTGAAAAACTAAACTTCTAAATTAACGTAAAAAAATAGATGCGACCCTTTATGTTTCAAAAATCGATATTTAGACACCTTCCGTTGATCAAGAACTATGAAATGCAAAATATTGTTTTACTTATTTTTACGCTATGATTTTGGGAAAACCGATAACTTTTGAAAAAAAATAGTAGCCTTTTGAAGAGTAGCTTCATATCAATAAAACTGAAATGTCTGTTTATAATGTCAAAATAACAGCTTTTTTCTAATGCGTTTGGAATTATTGAATGCGGTAACTAATCGTTTGTAATAAGAAAGTTTTCTGGCTAATCTCCGAAGCGGCTGGACAGATTTAAACAGAAATCACTGGCAAAATGTTATAAAGAGTAACTTAGGCTAGATTTTAACCGGCTTCAAAAAGGAGGAGATTTTAAATTTGTTTGTATTTTTTGTACCTATCTGATAATCCCATCATTTGTTAACAGATTTTGATAATTATTTTTTATTGGAAAGCGAAACGACACTGTTGGCACCGACTGAAAATATATGATAAGGTTACATTTTAGGGTCTTTTTTCTTCAATTGTTATATTTATAAAAAATACGATCTGATGAACCTGAGTGGAGCGAAAATAATAATAATAATAATATATTGGGACATTTACACACAGCACTATCTAGTTCCACGGTAAGGTACGAGCCTTGTGTTATGGATACTAGATGGTTGATATACTACATATATATAAGTTTAAATACATACATATTATAAATATAAACAATAAACATCCATGACTGGAGTACAAACATTCGTGCTCAACAAATGAATGCCCCCATCCGGACTCGGACCCGCGACCGCTAGCGCAGCAAGTAGGGTCACTACAAACTGCGCCACGCGTGTCGTCAAATGAATCGCTACTTTAGAACAAATACTGCGGAGTATAGAAATTCATTTGTAAAGTGTACTTTCATTATTATTTCATAATAAGTACTTAAAATTCCCATAAATTATTCCACAAACTAACTTCCTGAAAAGTAAAACCCCAGTCTGGGTTTTATGTTCGTGGATACAAGAATTATAAATGTGCCTCATAGTATGCTACTTTATAATCATTTAAATATTTTATATTCACTTTGAATTATTCATTATCATCTCAAGTCGCCTCTTTTAATGGCGTCTGGCGTCATAAGAAAACAATAGCAGTTGCTATTTAAAATAGTGTAAAATAAAAAAAAGTGAAAATATACGTACGTAGACCTAGACTACTTAGGTAGTTTGATTTTGCTTTCGACATATTTGTCTTATTTTTGTACTAGATAAAATATTAGAAAAACCCTTCGTGGACCTCATTACAATTTTGGAGTTTAGTAGTTATTACGTGATCTGTGGTAGTTGTAAGGAATTAATTATTACAAAAACTCAAAATGAAAATTTAATTCCTTGTCCTGTAGCTAATAGAGCAAAAAAGTTTTAAATGTACTAAATATCATATAGCGTGGTTGATGTCCATATCAACAAAGATAAATGACGATGCTATTTCCTTTTTCCATCAAATCAACTAATACAGGAATGTTCGGGCGAATACTTGAGTTATCGAACCGCCGACCTCTGTCTCAATAGATAGGAATAATTGAACAGAAATAAAACAACCTTATCAATTATCATCGAATTCTTGGAAAAATCAGTTAAAGTGACACATATTTTTATTATAAATGTTGTAGCTATTTTAAGAAATAGTTGATTTGAATATCAGCGTGATTTAATTAAGTAGGTACAAGTACAAATATACAGACAAACAAATAATCAAAACACATGACTTGTTGGTAAAATACTACAAGTTCAATATGAAGATAAAACTTCAATTATAGAGACATTTTAATTTAAATGCATCGCAGGTATGGTATAACTTATACACCAGTTTGCCCGCATAAATGTAATTTTATAGCCAGGTCGTTGCACATGCAAATAAAAGCCCTTATAAAACTAAATAAAAACAATCCATCAACTCGCTAATACCTATTCTTAGTCACAGGTACTTCAAAGTATATGTAAGTAGCTTTCCTGCTAATGATGTCATATTACTAATCTTTTGTTCTGCTAGTTATTATCTCTGGCGGTCTCATTTTCATCGACCGCAACTTACACAAACAACAATTATAATGCCAACGAGAGACTATTTTTGTATTTAGTTTTCACAGTGTAGAGACCTTCATATAAAAATAGAAAATGTTTTACATTGCATACAATATTTATCTATTATTTCTACTTAAAATATTCAGGTAGGTATGCCACATCGAACTTTGATAAGGGTATCAAAATAAAATTAATTATAACGCAATACTGAAATCTTACCACGAAAATAGCCGTAACACACAACAGCATGTACTTTATGCACCTCATACCGACTTCTAGATTGTTCTGCGCCATTTTATCACTTTTAAACACCTTCCTTCACTGGCAGGTTGAAATAAACTGAAAAAAGTAGCACTTCAGGCTCGTTATCAATGCGATACGATATCGCGCTCGGAGGTGACTACGCGAACAACGCAGCAAGTCGATTCTTTAACCAATTAGTGTATGTAAGCGATGGTAAATGTACCGTCACGTAAGGTTTGAACGACCTTGTAATTATTGAATGTGACGTCACAGACTAGTGCTACCCTCGTTATAATTATATTTCGTACTAACTGTCATTTATGGCATACAAATTGTTTTTTGTTTAATGATCCAGCGTCATTAATTCAATGACTAATTAATAACTCACAATCAGTTTCGATAATGGTATCAATAATTATTTATGCGCAGGAGTTTCAGATTATAATGTAGGTACTTTCAATTTTTACGTACAGAAAATAATTTCGTTTTCCATTTTCAGACTTAATCAGTCAAAATAATATAGTAATTCACATAGTAACCAGACCCACAAAATATCTTTTTATATACTGACAAAAGAGCAACATAGCAACTCAGTACTCATTTTCTTTATTGAGGTAAAGTCGTTAGCAGTAACTAACAATACAATGATTTAATACTAACTAAATAGGATAAAGGTGTAACGCCGCAACCAATGCAGATATTGTAGGCTCGAATGAAGTTAGCACTTCTAAGGTTTTCAGTGTACTGTTAGGTAATCTATTAGAATATGTAAACTATGGGAACAGTCCATTTATAAATATGTCATCATTTAGTTTTTTTTATACCGTAAGTCATTGGAAAAATATACGTATTCAGCTTTTTTCCCCTAACTTTTCGATTTAGTCGCGGATTTATTTACTCTCCTGTGATCATGATTGTTGTAAAGAATTCGAAACGTCGGGAACCGAAAATCAAAATAAATACGTGACAAAATCCGAAAAGAATGAAGAGAAAGAAAGAAAAGATATATTCGTTTATATAAGATATAATGTTAATTACATTATGAGTGAGAGCTAAACTCGTTCAGGGTGCATATGGCACGCGTATTAGGTATATTTAGAGCATAATTGTAATGGGCGTGGGGCTAGGCAGCTAGGCTTGCCAGATGGCTGGGAAATCCGGGATTGTCCCGGAATTTTGAGTCTTGTCCCGTGTCCAGTAGTTAGACACTATTGTCCCGGATTCCGAAAAATTACTAGTTTTGTAAAAAAAAAATAACAACGAATATCACGTTACACGGCTAGCCTGCCTATGATAAATTTTATTGATAAGCTAAACTGCTCAATTTTATTCAGATTTAACGATTTGTTGATTTACTCCCAAAGTTTTAAGCTTTAGCTTAATCTTAAAATTATAACTGTCGTTAATTATCTACTAAGCACCTATTTAATTAAAGTATGTAAAGTATTTGAAAATAAATGGCATTTTCTTTTTCAAATAAAAATTACAACTATAAAACCTTTGAAAATAAAAATACCAAGATATTTTTACTATGATCTCGACTCGACACCGTTGTCCTAGAATTGTCCCGGATTTGATTAAGTTTCTATCTGGCAAACCTTCGTGGGGCCCATCGATGTAATCTAAGCTTTACGAATGCGCAGATTTTCTTACTTAAATTCTATACAGAATTGTATAGGTCAATTAATATTATAATATTATATTCATAAATCATAGGTTTAAAAGAAGATATTATCAATTTTATATTGTTTACTCTTATCCTTCTTTGCTGTGTCAGCAGTCGTGAGTTCGACTCCCGCTTTTGTGTGATACATGTTTTTACTTCAGCCTTCATTTTATACTTATAACATTTGTTTCAACTACCTGGTAATAACACAAGGCTCGTAGCAATACCTACTATGAAGATAGATGGTGCTGACTGCTGTGTTTTGTCTAATGTCTCTACATACTTATTTATTATTTACTCTTTTATTGATTATTTTCTTTACCTTGAAAGAAGTTGACATTCAAAAATTGATAAGAATTATATGGGTGAATACTGACTACTGAATACATACATCAATGCTAAATAATATGCTGGTATAAGTTTTAGCTCTTGAATAACATACGTGATAACTTCGTACTTGTACTAAAAAGCCTCGATAAAATACAATGTCTACCCAACTATTTATATTATTATCTGCACAGTACAAAGTGAAATACATTATTTTTAATGTTTCGGTTTGTTTATATTCTATAGTAAAGTTTGAGGGATTATACATCCCTACACAAATAGGCCGATAAAAATTCTATTATTAAAAATGTTAAAAAAAGTATTAAGCCTTTTTGAAAGTCCAACTACTGGGCACCGGCGTCTTTTTCAGGCGGACTTCACATGTCTTATTAGGTTTTCTCAGACATGCAGGTTTCCGATGACGAAACTATGTTTTCCTTCACCGTAAGACGAGTGATAATCATGTAAGTAAGGATTCGCACATGAAAATATAAGAGGTGCGAGACCCGGATTGGAACCCGTGTCACTTGGTTATCCCAGCGAGCGCGTTCTCACTGGGCTGCCACTTCCTCATAGAAAAAAAAATAAAGTATAATATTTTTTTCTATATAAATTACTAGCATTTCCCGCGCCTTCGCACGCGTTCTAAAGACCGGAAACCAAATTCTTTCTGAGTCGCGCGGTATGAAGTAACGCCCGCCCTTCCCGTTTTTACAACATATTTCATTGATGCTCCGCTCCTATTAGTCGTGGAGTGATTTGTTCCTCGATAAACGGACTATCCAACACAAAAAGAATTTTTCAAGTCGAACCAGTAGTTTCTGAGATTAGCGCGTTGAACCAAACAAACAAACTCTTCAGCTTTATAATATTAGTATAGATAAATGTTGTATACATCAACATCATTCTCTGCCTGCCTAAGATTCTTTGCTTCTCGATAGTCTCGCTAAACATCAGAAATGACTAAACCAATTTAAATAATTCTTATTTATGTATTATGGGGGTGTGTTAGGTGGTTTAAGTATAACGAAAAATAACATTATTAAGCAAGCTGACAAAGGATTTGTAAAACTACAACCAGATTGCTGTAACATACTTTATTATTTAATTCAATAAAATTTAAATAAACAAAAAAATGTCAACAAAATAAACTTAAATACGTAATTAAAACAAAATTTATAATTTACATTGTACCTACATTTAGATATGTGATTTGACCAGAGCCATTCGGTAGTTAGTATGATGCAAGTTTTAAATATGCCTCGGCAAGGTCATTTTCATAGTGTTCCGTAACTAAGAGATATCGGCCTTACGAAATGTTTGTTTGTAGCTCCCAATTCCGCCCTTATTTTTTCCGCCTGAGGTAGTCGCGTCTTTGCATCATAGCTGATAGCTGCTGCTCGGCTCTGGTTTAGACTATTATTGGTATTTACAGAATAAGTATACATATTATAACCTAATTATTATTCTCATCACTCTTCATATTTACTTTTACTTTTTTTTATTCAGTGTTAATAAATAATATAATGTTTACACTTATGTTGTATATTATATAAATTTTACGACTACAAAAAACCAAATAAATTGTAACAGAAACTTTATGAATGAATAATCAAATATTTACCATTGGCATATTAACATGCAGTATCTATACAATAAGTATATACTTAGTTTCGGAGTAAGTTTGTTATGAATTACCAGGTTTTAATTTGCTACACATATCCTACTCATATAACTTTAAATACATACATGTTAATATTATAAATGTAAACATTAAACACCTATTACTGGTATTCAAACATTCGTGTGCATGACATGACACAAATGAATGCCCCCAGCGGGAATGAACCCCGCGACCGACCGCTGGCAAAGTGGCACAACAAACGTGACGTCAGTGAAATGAAGGTAATAAACTTATATAAGTAAGTATATTCATACAAATACGTAATTTCAAACATTGGTTTCTTTTTATACTAAAGATTACATTAAAAATGTATATTTTAATATTTTGTTGGAACGATAAATGTTCTTATTCTAATAATTGTGTTGTTACTCCCCATCTTATCAATCATTTGATTCAAATAATAAATATACACTTATCTTCTCCACTCGAACCTAAACTCTTGAACTGACTTTGGCAAGAAAAATAAATTAAATAACATAACTAAATATTAAATAATATGGTTTCAGTTAAAATGCCATAAAGTTATCTTATTTTATTAAACTGTTAATTAATATTAAATTAAGTATTAGGGGAATTCCCGCTCTTTTCTCGATATATTTGCCAACCATAGAGCACCTGCTACCGCGAGCGCCTGAAATTAGGAGAAAATGTTTTTAAGCGTACATTTATTATTATTATTACAATATAGCACCATTACTTGTATTCATACTCTAAATATATCGTCTATATTTACCTATATAATATTTTTTATTTATGTCAATTAAACCGGCTTATAAAAGGAGGAGTTCCTCAATTCGGTTGTATTTTTATTATGGCTAACAACAGAAGTCAGCATAACCGCAAAACAAGTCAAATTTTATTAATTATTCTTCAATAGTCTCTCAATAAATTATTTTATACACGTGCACGTTGTGTCTGCGAGAACACTTGTGCCCTATAATATCTCCTGTCTATCTGACTAGCATCAGTGAGATGGATCATCGTGGCCAAAATCAGGCTAAGAAAACATTATTATCGTTAATACTATACTATTATTCTAGTAGTTAATTCATACCTGCATTAAAACAAGGAATATTCCGGATATACCAATAGCTCCGGCATGGTCCTGAACCCAGGTACCAAATGCTTCTGAACAACCAGTAGAGTAGGCTAAGGTAGTGTTGCAGACGAAGGTTGCGACCGTGCCATAGACGTGGCTGCAGCAGCTCATGGGGACTCCCCGCGACTCATTCGTGTTAAGGGGAGTTAACCAATCACTCGAATTTATAACACCACAGCAGGTGAACTGAAATATTAGATTTATTTTAATATTAATGTAATTTTTTAAATATTTTAATTTTCTGTAGTATATAATATAGACTATTATATTATAATACATTATTTTTTGTATCTCGAAAACTGTGCACATCTTTGACAGCAGCCTAATAAAAATATGAACCTATTATAATAAGACTTTTTTATTTTAATAATTTTCTTCTCAATTAATTTCAAACTAATTCTATTGTATGTAGGTACAAACATACATTCGTATTAAATATCACACTCGGCACACCCATTAAAAGATTCTACATTAAAAAGATAGTTTTATCTTTTTAATTTAATCAAAATGACGGTGAATACGGCATTGAGACGTGTCAGATCTTGGTGGGCCTGATAAGAAAGCTCAAGATCACACAGGGAGCAATGGAGAGGGCTACACTCGGGATTTCTCAGCCAGAATCGAAACAGGAATGAGGAGTTATGCAGAAGGACTGTGATCACCGTAACAGCTTGTGGCAGTGAGCGGTCGATAGAGACGAAAAGCTCTCGGGTTGCGGCACATACGGAAAGGCAAAGTTTGGCCAAGCCTCCCATAAGGTGGACCGACGACTTTGTTTTTGCTGGACTGGATCGTCCATCGTCGTGGATCTTTGGGGGAGGTCTATGTCTAACAGTGAACGTGTTTTGGCTAAAACAGCTTTAGTGTGTAATTCGTTGGTTGTGTCGAGATAACACAAATAAAAAAGTCCTTTATAACGTCACTCAATAAAAATGTTATATTTCAAAAGTCACCACACAATTCACATGTAAGAATATATTAGAAGAGACAGTTAAGGAAGCTACACAGTACTATAATACGCGTTACACCAGAAGACATACAAAAACTAGGCAATGAACAACCGAATATAAAATAAAAGTAGTTAGCGTCAGCTGGTAAGGCGTCGACTATCTATGTTTACAAAAATCACAAGTTGCCGGTAGATGATAAATAAATTCCGTTCCGCCGTATACTACGGGTTTCGCGCGGCTATGCTTGTGAATAAAATTTATAATAATAAATATTAAGTAATAAATATAAATAATTATATATTTGTATTGTGTGTATGTAGGTTAATGTGTATATGATATTATTACGTAGAATAAATATTAAATAAATTAGAAATATATGAATATGAATATGATGAATATATGAATTGAAAAGTTAGATAAATAAATATGATAAACTACATATATTACGTATAAGTTACCTACACAGCAATATAGCAATTCCTACTTCGAGCTCCTAAGCACTCAGGATACTTTGTAAGTTTTAAGCTGTATTTAAAAAGTATATTCTTGTAACATAATCTTTTCTTAAAAAGAAATAAATAAAAATTAATTTATACAGTACCTACTGAACCTGATGATGTCAGCAGAAACAAATATACTGTCCTGATGATGTCAGCAAAAACGATTTTAAAATTTATACAATTTTTAAATTATTTTCAGGTTCAACGCACTTACGTCAGTTTGCACTTCATCCCATAGCTTGGTTACTTCAAAGCTCTTGTCTAGTCCATACAAGTCCATACTACTTATAAGCTGCTTCTGAACTAACGCTACAGTGTTTCCACGGAGTACGTATCCCGCAATACACGCAGACAGTTGAAATACGAACATCAAAATCATAGACCCAGCAAACTGAAAATAATGAAACGGACATAATTAGAAAAAAATCAAGAAATTCCTACCGTAAAAAACCTACTATAATTAAATTTAGTTAAGTTAAAGGTTGACATAGTTTTAACACAGTTGTGATATCTATTTTAATTTAGTGAACAAATAAATTTGTGAAATCCAAAAAATTATACTATTATTTTATAAGCCAAGATGACTGATTCTCTAAAGATCCCAAAAATCTGATTTATCGTGAAACTGAAAATTTGCACAAAGGGAAAATCAAAACAATCTATTGCATTTACGATGTGAGCAATTTGATACTTCAAATCTCGTGGACATAAAGAATTCCTTTAGGATAGACCGTCAAATTTTATATGAAACTAATCGGCTACACGCGGCTTCCTTCTCGTGGAAAGTGGGCCGAGGATCCTATCTACTTTTCAATGGAAAGGTAAAACGGTAACGGTATTATTTATATTTTAATATTAATAATATTATTTCTATGGATTTTCCTCTCTACAGATATCAAACCATTAACTTAACGGAATCAACTTACAAATAAATAATGTAGGTACTACACATCGAACATCAATTGCTGCAATGTTACTTTTCAACTTCTTATACCTATCTGTTGTATTTACAACATTTTAAATTCTACTACAACTACGCTAGAATTTATAAACGATGATACGAATAGTATTCTATTATGAAAATAGACGACCGGCTTCGCAAAATAAAAACTAAATAAGTACCAACTAAATTGGGAAATGTCCGCACCTGGCGCACATTACAAACAATATAAATGAACTAAAGACTAATAAAATTATGCCTTTTTATCTTATTTCATCTGAATTACGTTAAATTATTATTTCATATCATCAAAATTGAATTTGCATATTTGAATATTAGTTTCGTATAATAATAAGTAGAAAATTAATAACATTTTTGTAGCTTAAATAACTAAAAATTATGCTTTTAAACATTAATTTGAAAAAAATCTTATATTAATATATATATGTAAATATAATTACAAAATGTCAATTAATAAACTTCAAACAAAAAAAAACAAATGCTGTTAAAATATAACAACCCCTTGATCATAATTCGTCTAAAGCATTTGAAACTAAATCCGCGAAAAAACCGGTAAGTTATTTTTATTTATATGTTTTTATTAAAATTACCTAAGTATATATATAATCTGTGCCCACTTACCGCCATTATCATATAATAATTTTCCATATAAGCACCATAAAATCCAGCGAAGGAAATGAGGAAGATAATAATCCCAGTGGCGATACAAAATGCTGGGAGAGAGAAGAATGTCTGTGACAAGAATTCCTGGTACCCATTGTAGGCAGACTGAACTGAGCTGCCCACGGACAATATAATAATACCAGTTACCTGTAAATACACTTTTCTATTACACTTTTCTTCAATTATTATAACACTTTATTTCACTTACACTTACCAGAAACAATAAGTTCACTGTAACTAAAGTATATTTGACTGTAGTGAATATTTTACCTAACATCTTGGCGCTATGAAACGGCGCGTTTCCACGTGACAAGTACAATGAAGTTTTCTCTGGTATATTTTTATCACTATTATAATCTTGATAAGGAAAACAAGCGCATTTATCTCGCGCGAGATTCTGCTACGGTTTGACTAAGTATCCGTCATTTTTGTGAAGTGTTACGACCTTCAAAATGTTCAAAATGTTGTTGAAAATTTTAAAAACAAATATACTTAAAATTTGTTCTCATAAATAATGTTATGGCGGGAAAAATCTGAATTAAATTAAATTTTCTTGATTATCGCATACACACACATAAAAATCGCTACTTACTTTATTTTATTATCTTAACAATTGAATAACTAAACACGAATTCTAAATACTAGAGTCACAGTAACACGTCCTAAGACTACAGGCGTTCGATTTACGATAAGAGTAGAATAATTAAATAAATGCACTAAACGCTACTTTTCTCATTAAAATTACCATTTTTATCGTTTAGTGCCCTATTGACGTTATGTTTCCACCAAAAAGTAAAGCTTACTAAAACAATTAACTTTTCTCACTACTATACTTAGTTAATAGGTACTAAGTATAGTTAAATAATACTATTTTTGATCACGTTTTACGTTGAGCTAGTGGTAGCTCAATAACTAACTAAATAACTTAAGGAACGTCTTGACTTATTATAAGTGGATGACGAATCGGTTTTAATATCTACTAATTTACTTATTATTAATATACCTACCACTTCATCTATGACCAAGGAAAACGTAGTTGTTAGTTATCACATAAATTAACATACCCGTATTACCTGCTTTGTATAAGTATTAATTCTTAAGTACAACCTACAAACAATATTATATAATTAAACTGGTATTTCGACCCATTCCATAATTAACGTCCAAACTTTAGAAAATATATTATTACAGTATATATATCACTACACGTATATATATTATTAGTTCACCATTAACTATACCTAAGTAATAATAATTATTATCAATCATTGTTACCTATTTGTAAGCGAAAAGTCTCACTCATAACGAAATCTCGAAAACTGCTTGACGTATGATGATGAAAGGCAGGGAGGTAGTTTATATTTGGTAAACGTCCGTCGTTTCCAAGAACGGATATTGGAATAGCCCCGGAGAATGTCCAAGGGCTTTCACAAGTTTGTATGAAAGCAGATTTTTTGTGTGACACACCTTAAATTACGAAGACCCCGAGCAAAGCTTAATGGGTGGTTGATAGTACTATAATAAATACAAAATCTAGGATTCTAACAAACACCTTCTTCTCTCTTCTCTCGAAATTGTCACAAATTAAAAAAGAAACACAAATCTATTTTACGTTTCGAAAATTATTTTTTTTCGGACCATATAGTGTAATCCACGTGCAATTCCATACTATAATCTATACATAGTATTCCTCCCGTGACCATGATTGACTGTAAAGCATTTGAAACGTCGGGAACCAAAAATCATAATAGTAAATCCGCAACAAAATCCGAAAAGATGGTTTCATTTATAATGTCAAATATTCGCGTAAACCTAAGAAAGTATTATATAATCTATATGTAGTAAATTTCATACAGCCGTGGCGGAATTTAATAACAAAATATATGAAACTAGCGACTCGCCCTCGCTTCGCTCGGCTTCCCTAGATTTAGCACAGACAAAGCCGCGGGATCCGCTAGTTATGCATATAAACCTTCCTCTTGAATCACTCTATCTATTAAAAAAAACCGCATCAAAATCCGTTGCGTAGTTTTAAAGATTAAAGCATACATAGGGATATAGGGACAGAGAAAGCGACTTTGTTTTATACTATGTAGTGATAGTGATGATAAAAAATATAAAATAACGCATAAAGGGTTAAACTTTACTTTAGTCTTTGCTTTAGAAATCTGAATTACAAACTAGATGGCGCGGTTCCGACCAGATCAGTAAGATTAAGAACCAAGAAGAAGAAGAAGCCAAAAAACCAGGGCGTTGCTTCACACGAATTGCTCCTGGTACTTCTTTGAGAGCAGACTGCAGAGTGGACTATGAAGCAACTCTCTTGGCTGTGTAATCTGCATCTTGTGGTTCTTTGGGTTTTAGTGGGAACTACTGGCTTTTCTGGTCAGTGAAGCCTTCAATCTTAATAATTGAATTGATTATAATATACTTAATTACTTATTGTACGAGTACGGAGTAGGTATTATAATTTTTTTTAAGCAGGTACCTACATGAAATTAAATCCAATTCAATTAAACTTTACTTTTTTTTGGACAATCGAGGTTTTAGGACATAATTATAGAGGTCATTTCATTCAGTTTCATTGAAATAGAGTGTTTAGAATGTTTCCTAGTTTTATGTTTGTCTGTCTGCCTCGAAACGCGACTATCACTCCACACATTTTGATGAAATTTAGTGTGATGTTTGTTATATAGGATTTTACTGTTAGAAAATATTTCACCTACTAGACTTAGTAAGACGAAGACTTACTAACCTATTGTCAGTACTGAAAAGAGCCGAGTACATAGGGTGCTGACAATAACTCCTTTAAAAATATTTGTATAATGTATACACATCATCGCTACATAGTATAAAACAAAGTCGCCTTTTCTGTCCCTATATCCCTATATCCCTATGTGCGCTTAAATCTTTAAAACTACGCAACGGATTTTGATGCGGTTTTTTTTAATAGATAGAGTGATTCAAGAGAAAGGTTTATATGCATAACTAGCAGATCCCGCGGCTTTACCTGTGCTAAATCTAGGGAAGAGCCCGAGCGAAGCGAGGGCGACTCGTATAATATAAATGATAATAAATGAAACAAATCTAAAAATTATGAAAGGTATTAAAAAATCTATTTAGAAATAAGTTTTATTTACTTCTTACACAAAATAAGTTAGATCGTAACACAAAAAACAAAACGTGACATTGTATAATACTTATGAATTACCTACTTTATATAACTTGTCATAGTATTATATACAGTGGGTATTTCTGTAAAGAAATTCCTTCGAAGCAGGAAAGATTTAAATATTACACTCTCTTGTCTCCTTCGCCTCATCTGTCCAGAGAGATCTAAATGTCGTCCCACCTTTGTGAATAAAAGGAATAGCGAGTGCACTTCTGTCTGTACACATGCATTCTAATATTATATTTTTTGCACTAGTGCCCACTGAGGCTTAAATCGTTATAGAAAATCTTATTATTCGTTATTACAACGTGAATTACACTTAACAACTATTTAATACCATAATAAATTAATAATTATGAACAAATAACGTAAATGAATTTTTATTTATGATTCGAGTTCAACTTCCTCAAACCTCGACCTGTACGCTAACCATGCTGCTGCAGCTGTTATTAAGACCTGAAATGAAAAAACTATAATTACTTATTAATTATCTGCTTAGTTATATAGTATTAAAAATAGTGTTATATTTAACTCATTGTAATAATAATGTCATCCCGACTGATTTAGGCTATGGCGGCCAATCTTTCGATTGAAATTAGCCACCTGCACAGGAGATATAATGCACCGCATGTACTTGTACACAAGTATGAAGTGAGTGCGAGTTAAGGTGGAGGATCACCGTGATAAGTGCTCTTCGAGACACGGAATCGTGGAATGTCGTCAACTTCTCAACTTTGTTCTACTACTAAAGCTTGCTAACAGCCAGAACAGGTAGACTCAATAGTTAAACTTGGCTCGACCCATTACTCGAATCCAGGACATTCGGATGTGCTGTGCTGTGAACTGCACATGCTAGCCACAATACTGCTACAGCAGTTCTGATTGAAAATGCAGCAGCATCTGATTAAAAATAACCTAATCACCTGTAAACTAGTTGTCAAAGCTCCAACAACACCCATTGCAAAGGCGTTATAAGCCAACCATTCCCCAAGTTGTGCCGCACAACCAGTAGTGTGCACGTTAAACACGGTGCATTGGAACGGGGAAATTGTCCCATAATCAATGTGACAGCAGCTTACGGGCAACCTGCTAGGCGACCAGTCGTCACGTCCGGCGACTCCGCAACATTGAAACTGAAAAAATATATAAGTATCACTATGTATAATAAAAATATTTCGATTATTGACATTATGAGTTACTTATACGAAGAAGTCAAAAATTAAAATATATCGATGAGAGCTTTTTCACTTCTGTATACGGCTTTTATACATAGATAGAGCTGGTACATCGAATCCTGGCCTTTAATGCTGGTAACATACCAGCCAGTGGAAAAACAGTCAATTTTAATGAGCAAAAAGAAAACTCAAGTCAAATATATCTTTTCTCATTTAGAATGAATTGTTATCGAGGTCACGGTAGTATATAAATAGGGACAACGGCAATCATTAAAAATTAACTTAGAATATTATTTAACTTACACCCATTTGTAAGTCATCCCAAATTACTGCCACCTCCGCTCTGGTCTCATACTGTAGTATACTCTGTACCATCGGAGCTCTAATTTCCCTCGCTGCATCATTTTCCAATCCAAATCCAATAATAGTAATTGCGATTTCGAATACTAATATGAGGAGGAGAAATGCAACATACTGAAAGGACGAAAAATTACTATTGATAACTTCGGTCACATTTTAAGTAATAAAGAAGAATTTAACTTTGCCAAAATCAAAGAGCTTTTTATCGTGTTTAGTTAAGTTTAACCAGAAATTAATTGAATATAGATCAAGTCTAAATGTTTATCGTCAAATATAAGAGTTACGTGTAAAGTGTAAATAATACAAAAAACAATGAGAACCCAAAAATATAATTATATGACACGAAATGATAAATAAACAAGATAAATCGATCAGTCATCACCATTAATCATCAGTAAATATAAATAAAATTGAATTGTCTGTTTTTAATTTTAAAGTCACATCTTTTTACTAAATGCATATGAAAGTACCTATATATATACCTATACGGTATTAATTTATTATTATTTTTTAATTTTGTCTATCTGTCTATTCGACGTTCCGGCTAATCTCTGAAACGGCTGGACCGAATTTGACGGGTCTTTCGCTCGCAGATAGCTAATGTTATAAGAAATTTTATTAGGAAAATAATTATAAAACCGTTTTAGTTATTTTAACTACAGCTAAGCGGGCCGGGCTTGCTAATCTTACATATAAATTATAATATAGACGCGCATGCACATACTACGTAGTAAAACTTACCCCGGCTATAAAATAAAACTGCTCTGATATGGCTCCATAAAATCCAAGAACACCAGTGAGGATGATGATCACACCAGTAGCAATCGCAAAGCTTGGCAATGTAAAAAATCTACCAGTAAGTAAGGTATTATATTCGTTATAAATGACCAAAACTATTGTTCCAGAAATTAAAAGTATTAATCCTGTTAACTGTAATAGAATAACACTGGCTTTATTCACATAAATGTGAACAAAAAAAAACTATTTAGGTTAGGTAAATATTATTAGAATCTTACCAGAAATAAAACATTTATGGCCATTAAAGAATGCCTCACTGATTTAAATAATTTCGGGACTTTCATTTTATATTATAGGTAATTTATAAAATGTCTCATGAAAAATATTAGTCGCTGCTGTTTACGATATATGATAACGTTACTGAAACTGTAAGATGGTTTATCAATCTCGTAACGGCCCAATATCTTAGTTATCTTGACACGCTCCTCTAATCTTTACCTATCTAGGATGTTTATAATATTTTCAGAATAATATTTCCACAATGAAAATCTTGTTGGTAACTATGAAGTAATATACCTAGTTACCCTATATGACCCTATTAGGGACTCCCTAATATACGACAGACAGACAGACAGACTAATATTATAAATGTGAATGTAAGTTTGTTTGTTACGCTTTTACGCGAAAACTACTCAACCGATCATCATGAAACTTTGTACACATATTCTTGGAGGTATTAGAAGTAACATAGGATACTTTTTATTAAAAAAAAACATTTTTTACGAAAAATTATTAGCCGTGCGTATCGTATTTCAACAAATCGACACAAAAATAAAGTAGATATATACATTTTTCAGACGGGTACTTCACTTAATATTCGAAATATCTATAGGTACCTAAACGAGCAGGTACATCAAGCTTATTTACTAAAAAAAATTGATAAAATCTATTCAAATTTAGAAAGTGAATTAAATTAAACATGACGAATATATAAGTACTAGGGAAAACCTCCTTTTTGGCAAGATAAAAAAAGAAATTGGGAACTATGTCTAGCGTAATTTTTTTATAAGTTGTGTAAAATACAATTTATACGCCTAGCTTATAGCCTTATAGATATTCTCCATACTTTCAAAGATTTATGACAAATCTAGTAGTCATACGGTCTGGTATATATAGAGTTGCCAACCCTACTATATAATATAGTATCCTACTGTATTAGAGGCCCGAATACTATATTTCTGAAAAAAGAATATAGGAGGTGAACCTACTATATTTCAAAGGCATCAAACTCTAAGTAATAATATTTTAATTAAAGCTGATCTAATGGTATTTTGTTATATAAATTTAAATTGTAATAAAAGCTATGAGGCATTCTTTAAAAATAAAAATTTATTAATAAAGGCTAAAAGCAGCAAAAAATATTCTTTCAAGAAATAAAGTACCTATTTGGTACCTACTATATTTTTTCTTCATTTTTCGTTATCTACTATATTTTTATGGATAATAATTGTAGAACTACTATTTTTGACCGACAAAGAGTTGGCAACCCTAGGTATATACCGTATTTGTGTGTATGTGTGAACGTGCATATAAGATTTTAGCGGAATAACTAACTACTTAATACAGGTACATGAAGGCTATAAAAGCAAAGAAATATTTTCATACTGGAGTAATTCTAGCGAATAAAAATGATTGAATAAAATAAAGGTTTGAATAAACAACAATTAATTATTTTTTTGTTTTATAATAACATTTGTTCATTTTTATGTAATAATATAAACTGTAATCATCAATTTAAATCAAACAAAAAATACAAAACAAACATCTTTTTTATACATAGCAACTTTACAGTTTATCTAGAAAAACAGTTCAATAAATTATTGTAGACTGGCAACACTAATGATTACTAATTTTATTCGGCGGTATACGATACTCTACGCAGGTTGTTTCTTACTTCTCAGGCTGATTAGTTATCGTTATCTGAAAAATACTGTGGCGGTAAGATATTACATATTCATTTTGATTTGAAATTGTTAAATTCTTATTATATCTCATGAAAGTATAATAATATATAACTAATACTAAGACTTTATAATTTGCAAACTGGTTTGTCTGACTCTTGCTTGAGTCAACAACGCAAAACGATGTTTTGGCTTGATATATGCGCAGCGAAGAAGTAAAACTAATTCTTTTGTTCCAGATTTAATTTTTATAATTAGAATTGAAGATATTTTAAACTTTAAAATGGCTATCGGAGCAGGAATGTCGTGTGTGAAATACCTGTTATTTTCCTTCAATCTTCTGTTTGCTGTGAGTATTTTATATTTTTCCTTGAAGGTGGATGTCAAATATTGGGCGGTGCGCACAAGTATACATAAACGATATTGCAATATCCTTTCACTTTTATTCTAAAATTTTAAATTCATTTGTTAATCTGCTTTAGTTTATTAGATCTTTTAAATTAAATAAATGATCGCAACATTGCACAATGTTAATGTCGTCAAATATCTCCTGTAGTTGAAAATTAAAACTACCTCAAAATATTTTTATTAAAATTATTCCTTATTAATATAAAGAAATGTAATATATTATTTTATTGCTAAGTGAGTTTATTTTTGTTTTAGATAACTGGATTGATAATCCTCATAGTTGGTGCAAAGTCTGAGATCAATTCCCAGCCATATGTAAGCTTGACTGACGAGAGTTTCTACACATCAGCTCCAGTAATACTTATTATTGTTGGCTTGATTGTGTTCGCAGTCGCCTTCTTTGGTTGCTGCGGAGCTGTAAAGGAGAACCATTGCATGATTGTCACGGTAAGTTTATTTATGTGAATATGTTTCAAAGTATTTAACTTATATATTAGATGGTACATTGTTTAAAGTATTACGTTTTCGAATAATTGAGGGAATAGCGACTAAAACTTTTATGTAATTACCATAATGTTCAATATTGCTTGAAATATGTGTATTTGTTTATATTTTAATGCTTTTATATCTTGTTTGTATATAACTACATGTTGATAGCAAACAGAAATGTCATTCCAAGGCTTATTTATTTTCTTTGACTGATAATAGCATGAATAATAGCTCTGGTTCAGGTTAAAACTGTTATTGACCAAGTTATTGTAAAAGTAGGTATGAAATTGACTGTGACTCATTCATTTTGATCATATGAAACATAATATTGTGTAAGTTATAGATAGATAGCATTGGTTTACTTTTTAGAATTTGTCACTTGTAAACTAGTTTAGTGCTGTGTTTTGACAAGTTAATTTCATAATTTGAGGACATTCTACTTGGCTTATTATTAGTGTATATATAGGTACCTATTCAGGTTTATGTTTACAATATGCGGGTTGCACAACCTTTTGTCATGTTTTATTTCTAAAAAAAAGCCTATGTGCCCGGGTCTTACTCTATCTGAGTATTGTAAACTTCATCATTATCAATCCAGATGTTTCATAATGTAATGGACGGACAAAACAAACACATTATTAATCATTTAATGATTTATACATGCTAAGTTTTAACTCATTAGTGTTGTGTTGTCATCCATTAGTCATTGCAGTTTGATATTTGAGCCACCCTTGTAGTGTGTTATCTTCATTTCCCTTGGTCTGCTCGGGTTTTTCCCTAGATATGTTTAATGATTAGTCTACTTTACTTGCAGTAAAAAGTATACTATATGTTAACTAGAGCTATCGTCATATCAAATTTCGTCAAAATACAGCGGTTTCTATTTAAAAGTCTCGGGTTATTAATTAGTGTAGATTTTTTTTCTATCTGCTACTTAATGAAGCCTTAACAACATTTTTTTATTTATATTTTCAAATAATAGGGGGCACTAATCTTTCACATTTTCTAAGATTTTTGTAATTATCAATAAAACATATAAGTTTTAATTTGTTATATAGTACATCTTAAAAATTAATTAAAGTCATCATCATTATGATATGTTTACAATTTTAATGCTAAATCGCCATACTATAGATCGTTGGTGCGA
The DNA here is from genome assembly GCA_905231865.2 of Boloria selene. Lineage (NCBI taxonomy): Eukaryota > Metazoa > Arthropoda > Insecta > Lepidoptera > Nymphalidae > Boloria > Boloria selene. Next base: position 2,815,851 of record HG993135.1, on the reverse strand, counting down.
CTAAATACATGCGTAATGTTTTCTATGTAACTGCTAATGTATCAAGTTATTAATGTTTTTTATAGTAATTTAACGTGATTATAGTTAGAAAGTATATTGATTATGAGTCACAACGTTTTTGCTTATAACTAACTACTGTTCCTTTATAGAAACAGAAATATTAGTTTATCAAACAAAAATGTTAGTTTATCATGTTTTAAGAGCCGCTTCTAAAACGCAGCTCAAAAAAAATATTTAAGGGATCTCAATTTTTTTTTTCAAATTCGTCGAAAATCGATTCTTTTTTATTTTAATTTTTTCTCGTTATTTCACTATTTTCTTCTATAAAAATTATGGTGTTCCTATAGTTTTAAGTCGATATTTTGATATTTAAACGTTAGTTATCCAATATTTTTTAAGTTTCCATGTAAGGTACTCGATTCAACCTTTCGAGCGACTTCTGAACATGAATTTACCGACCTTTCCTTTAAGTTATTCAAGTTATAATTAAACCTTCGTGAAATTAAATGAAATATCTCTCTTTGCACACTTATATGTGTATCAATAGCCAAAAATACCGTAATCAAATAAAAAGCATTTTATTTACTACTTTCATTATAGTGACCAATCTTAATTCGAAAACATTTTTTTAAATAACTAAGAAAATAATACTACAAACAGTGTAGTTGTAAACTACATTTGATGACGGAAATCCGATTAACAAAGCTCCCTAGTTACCGACATCATTATTAGGGCTTCCGTTTCTTCCGTTACCCCTTAGTTGTTTTTGGTTTCTACATTACAAATATTTTAATTTAATCACAATTATAAATATTTTATTGTTAATAAGTATAATATAAAGTTATGCACTTAGATTAAATTGATTACTATGTTTTTATATTTTATACTAACATTTCCCGCGGCTCTGCGTTCTAAAGACCGGAATCTGAAATCATGCATTTCAAATATTATAATAGGTACTACTATGTGATGTTTTATAGCCTATACTTACTTATAGCCTTTGTCGATATTTATAGGGCTCAATGCTAAAAGAATTTTTAATTCCAACCACTTGTTTCTGAGATTAGCACGTTCTACCAAACAAACTAACTCTTCTTTTATAAATTAGTGTAGTTGTGGATTTTTATGATGCACCGTTTCAAAGAACTGTTGTTTGATATCAGATTGCCATACGAACTAGCATAACCTTACTGAATAAACAAACTATAAAAGCAAGTGTTTTTGGACTGGTTTTATTATCAAAGACTAGAATAGAATAACTTAAAACTAGTTAACTTATGCTCAAAAAATAATATAAGTGAAAAATCCTCTAATTTTATTCGACTTTCATAGTAAACATTTCCTCTTAATTTAGCGGTAGCTAAAAGCATCGAATTTGGTATTCTTTAGCTAATAGTAGCGTCCTCTTGACTGAATGTGATTTTTGCGTTTGAAAAATAAATTACATTAGACAGTTAAAAACAAAGTTGAAACACATATATATTTGTTTGTCATATACCTAGATGTCTAAATCAATAAAATAATTGCATTGCAATATTATGATGAAAAGTGGTTTTGAGGAATAAAATGGGTTTTAATATTTTTTTGTAAACAGTGTGTGGTATTGTGTGGGTGGCCTGGAGTCGCGTCATCTCCGATAACGATTTTTATTTGAAGCCATGTTCAACAGGATCGTAATTCTTTGTCCAACTTCAAAAAAGGTGAATGCACCCATTTCGTGTGTTGTACTATACATGATTAACTTAATAGAAAAAATGAGTACGTTATAATTGACTTTAAATAAAATTCAAGGTGCTATTTTGTTTTGAAGTAAGTATTATAATTGTCATTGTACCTGCTAAGTTAAAAAGAAATAATTGATTGCTGTTTTACGAATAAATAAATAAACTAATATAATGTTCTAAGGAAAATGTAAAAATTTAGTTATATTGATTTATTACATGATAATATAAATAAAATTGGAGTGTCTGTTTTTAATTTTAAATTAACAGCTTTTCACTATATGCATATGAAAGTATATACGATATTAGCACACAAAAAATCATTTTTAAAAATTTTTGTCTGTCTGTCCGTTTTTTCCGGGTAATGTCTGAAACGGCTGGACCAATTTCGACGGTATTTCCATTCGCAGATAGCTAATGTATAGGACGTAACTTGCCTACTTTTTAACCGACTTCAAAAAGGAGGAGGTAGACATTTTATTTATTTTAACTTGCTCAACACGTTGACAGTACGTTGCTTCTCTGACACTAAACGCTAGTATTTATATCTATACATATCGTTGGCGTAGGTGGAGACCTAAATAACTCAAGTTTTCTAGTTTGGAGAAAATCGCGATTTACTGATTCTTTTTCCAATTTTTTTTCCAAGATAAATTAAACAACTTATTTTATTTAAGTCATTAAACATTCAACTGATCATAAATCATAGTTATCAATTTATTTATTCAGTTGATTCTTTTTCCTTCTACTGTTTAATGCTAGTTTCAGCATATTTACTTTAGCATTTGGAATACAAAAATGGCTATATTTCTGAAACGGGACAAGATATGAAAATGTTTGTTAGAGTAAAATATGCGGTATTTTTTGGGTGTTATGAAAATAATTAAATGTCAATTTGGCCAAATTCGCAGTTATTTAGTTTTCCACCTACGCCGACGATATACTAATATTATAAAGCTGAAGAGTTTGTTTGTTTGGTTGAACGTGCTAATCTCGGGAACTACTTGTACGAATTGAAAAATTATTGTTGTGTTGGATAGACAGTTTATCGAGGAAGGCTATAGACTATATTACATCACGCTAGGACTAACAGGAGCGGAGCATCAATTATAAATGTTGGAAAAACGTGAAGGGCGGGCGTTAGTTCTGCGAGGTAGGTATAGCCCGCGCCAAACTTTGTGACCGCCTTGAGTATAGTCGCGAGTCCGAACTTGCGCATGGTACAGTCGAGTGGGCAATACGTAATCAACCAAACAATTTTCGTTTTCTAACATTTTTAATACTTATTATATTATGTCAATTTATTTTTATTTGTTGATTATAAAGTTCGTGTTTATTTCATAGGTTATTTTATTTAATTTAATATACAATGTATGTGTTATTTGTAAAACATATAGGTTAGGTAATAATAGGATAAATGTAAATAAAAAACATTAATATAAATAAAAACTATATTCACAATGGGGCCACACCTTCCATAAAAACATCTCCCTTACTAGTGGATGGTTCCGCATCCGAATCACTCTCTTCCCAAAAAATATCCAAATCTTCTTCATCTGATTCATTATCGCTCACGTGAATTATTATTTTTTCAGTTAGGTCATCTATGATGACATCACTTTTCTTATATTCTTCTACCTTTTTTACCCCTTGCCTCTTCTTTCCGGGTGTACGAAAAACTGCTAATAAATTGGAACTTGGTTCATTAGCTACCGATATAATACGTCGTACAGTTCTTTCTGATACTCCTGTAGCGGCTGCAGTCCGTTTATGTACTGCCTTCAAATCGTATTTAAGGCCTTCTTCAGCTTCTTTCTTCATAAATTTATAAACATCGTAGACCATTTTACGAGCCTGGCGTCGTAAAACATTACAACGTCCGGTAGGCATGTTTATAAACAAATAACAACGAGTAACAATAACAACAAGTAACAATAACTAAAAACTATAATAACAAATTAACGAAACGATCGAACGAATTTTGAACGCTACAGTACTCTCAGAGCTCACAAGTGCGTGATTCGTGTACGGACGTAGCACTCACACTAAGGCGTGGGTGCCAGCGCGCGTCGCGGGTGAGCGGTGCGGGCGCGCGGGGTGTGGCCCTGCCCCCAAGCTCTTGTGCGTCCCGCTAATACCTGATTTTGTGTTCTGCGCAATGCAATGAGCCTAGTTCGGGACGGCCACAAAGTTTGGCGCGAGCTATACAATACCGCGCGACTCAGAAAGAATTTGGTTTCCGGTCTTTAGAACGCGTGCGAAGCCGCGGGAAATGCTAGAAAATTATATACTTAGTTTTAACGAAAAGTGTGTTTTGTTTTATAAAATTAGCAATCGTAACTAATTTAATAAGTTGAGACCATTTTGAACCGGTGCCAACAGAAACATTGAAATATGATAGAAATTATAGAGACAGCCAAAAGGAATACATAACATGTACCTACTTCTTAATTTGTTGCATTCTGCTCTTACTTCATCATCGTCTTCCTACCTTTAACCCAATTAATAATATTTGGAGCTCTTCTACTTATTAAATCATATATTTTTTATTTGTTTTATGATATTACATTCAAAGTAATAGTAACGAAATTTATATTTAAATATTGTGTCGCAATATTTCACATTAGAACGTTGCGGTCAAGTATTGCGAGATCAGTGTCATATTTTGCATACCACAAATGAGGCTACGCTTTTTTATATAGCAGAATGTTTATATTATTTCTGAAAAGTTTTTATTAACTGACATCTTAATGAAGACAACACACTGGTTCGTAATAGACAACAGTTCCTCGAACGCTAAAACGTCCCAATTAATCTATAGAAATAAATTCCATGGAAGTTTGCCGACCTTAAAAAAAAACAAATATGTAGTGACTACTTCCATGATAAGCTTACGAGGCGTGTACGAGATAGTTGATACACTACACTACTATATAACTTTGAATACATACATATTATAAATGTAAACACCCATGACTGAAACACAAATATTTGTGCTTATCACACAAATGATTACCTCTAGCGGGACTTGAACCTGCCACCGCTGACACAGCAAGTAGGTTCACTATAAACTGCACCAAACGTCAAAAACGACAATATCTATGCGATATACGAGTAATAAGGCATATTCATTTTGGTAACCATAAAGGAATAATTAGGTGTCTTCTTTTTTCAATAGTAATTATATAATTTTGGGTATTATTAATATGGGTTTTACAATAATTACATTATTTTAAATACATGTTTCTAACATAGTTCTGTTCTTAGTCAGTACCGATATTGCGGGAAATACCCTACCACTTACGAGTGAGGTTCCCGTTTCTGTTTGCCCTGTATAAAAAGTTAAACAAATTTTAAAGTACACTTTGTTGCTTTCAAAAGAGTAATAGTAACTTGCCTAAGTTTAACATTTGATATTTTAATGAGACTACTTTATTATGATGGATTTTGTTCTTTGATCCGTGACGCTTGATTACCTTAAATTTTCTATAAGACAGAAAAGGTGTTCACAATAATATTGTCACTTTTATTACAAACGGAATGTAGGCTCAAATTAAGTTACAATATCTTATCCTTATCGTATTACTTATTCTTTGTTGCACATAAATAAACATATAATAATAAAAATAACCATGATTTAGGGATCAAATTTAACCCACTTATTGAATAGTTTAAAGATAATCTTCTATGCAAATTCACATTTCTAAATAATTTTAGCAGTACTAATTATTTACTAATTTCTATAGTAATAACATAAAGAAAGTAATAAGTCAAAAGTAATTCAGTCCAAAGCAATTGACTGCATACTAAAAGCAGTGACCTCTGACACGCGTGTCGTCTCATCTCATAAACGAACACTTCCTTTTACTCATAATTTGACTTTAATAGATCCTTTGTGTGTAAGGTGTTGATAAGTATACATCTACAGTATTATCTTCATTTCTTCTAATATATGAAAATCTCACGTCACAGTGTTTGTCATCGAACTCCTCCGAAACGGCTTGACCGATTTTTATGAAGTTTTTGTGTATATTTGGTAGATATGATAATAGGTCGTAGTCTATTTTTTATTTAGAACGCGGGCTTAACCGCGAGAATTGGTGGTTATTGTATAGAATTATTTGTTAAAACATCACGTTTATAATAGTGAGAAACTTCAATTTGCCCTTTGTTTACTAAAAATTTAAATACTGTAGTACTATACAGTGTATTGTGTGTGTAAATATTTTATCCTAAAATTAAATATTTTAAGTATCCCCAATTCAATAACCCTTTTCATCGAGGCTATTTGATAATGAGCTTAAACACACTATCTGCGATTTTTAGAAACAAAGTATTTTGGAGATTGATGACTCGGCGGAGCAATCAATTTCCAGTGCAATGTCATTAAAGTAACGATGTACCGAGTTTCTAATCGATTAATTCTATGGAAGTTGTCCATATGCTTTTACCGTCTAGTAAAAAGCTGATAACCTGTAAACGTATAAAGTCTTAACGGATGTTCTTAATTACTTAAAGAGAGTCATCTTTCAAACAAAGAACAAAATTAAAATAAAAAAATAATAAAAAAACAAACAGACACACACGTCAAACTTATATCTAACTAAAGAGGGGTCTTTGCGTCGGGGCATTAAAAAGATAATAAACTAATTACGATCATTCGTTTTGCTATTTTTTTTGGTATTGAATTTAAAAAATATTCAATTGTTCTAGACATCCATTTAAAAAAGGTTAATTCAATGAGTTGCAGTAGTTAATTGCTACGCCAGTTGTAATCTTTGCTCGCGGCTATCTATCTCATAAACAGTTATAAAAAGGTAGGTATGTTGACAATTACTACATAACAGTATATGATTTGGTAGTTTCAAGCCTTAACAATTATTAGAAACTGATAACCCATTATAAGCACAAAGGCCCGGATTCGGAAGGGAGGGGGTTTCCGCAAACCGGGTCATACGCATACCGCTCCCCTTAAATTAAACGAAAGCGAATCGTCAAGATATATCCACAATATTCTGATAATGGCGTATTTTAGATATTAAAAATGTAGATTGTCTGTCAATAATGAGAAAAAAATGTCATGAAAATATTCTTTGTCAAATATTTCTGCGTGCGTTCAGAAATTTATTTGTGTAACTAAGGAAAATGAAGCTACTTAAATATAGAACAAATTAACAAATGACTTAACTAAAAAACAAAAAAGTAAATTTTTTATTTCAAAATAACAACTTTTCACTAAGTATGAAAGTATATATACGAAACTTACATCAAAAAATCAATTTTTTAAATTTCAAACTGTTGGTCTGTCTAAACAAACGTTTAGGCTAATCTCTAAAACGGCTGGACCGATTTTCACGGGACTTATACTCGTAGATATCGTGCTAACGATATAAGGAGCAGAGTTATAACATAGGCTACTTTTATGTTATAAGAAAATTTATTTTACGCCTACTATCCTAGGCCCAGCGAAACGAACTGGGTTTGCGTTAAAAAATAAAAATTTGCTCCACAAGAAAGAGGCGCCGATTCTAAAGTCGTGTAAAATTCTATTTAAATAAAGAATATTTTGATTTTGATATGCATAACTAATCATTCGCTAACTTAATCTGTATGTTCATTTACACAAGGACACGATAACATGCATTTAAACAGCCATATATATATAGTAAATAACGAATGCTAAATATAACATTGATATAAAAATATTATCACGCAAATATTGAATTACCAATTTTAATAAGAGGAAATCGATAAACTAGTTCACATTTAAACCAGAAACTCGAATAATACTTGTTGTGACTGTCGCGTTCATAAATATAAGCATATATTCCCTTCAATGTAGATTTAATTGATTTTAACATGACCAGGCCATAGTCTCCGAACATGTTTTAAAGTGATAGTTTGTATTGAAAACGAATTAAAATATTATGCAAATATTATTTCTAATTATAGAGTTCAAGTTTGATGACATTCGGATCTACTGGTCCAATTTGAAAAATCCTTTGTTTTTTTATAGTCTTATTCGTCTTTGTTATTTATAGACGGTGGTTACTTAATGGCTTAATTTATCTCACTACCCACGAGAGCGGAGTAATTCTATAAAACTAAGATGAAGGAAGAACCGAGCCGCGAGAAATCGTTAGTTTATACATAAAACTGATATACTACTTAGTTGAATTATTGTCATTAATTTATTAAAATCGGCTTACACCGCCTCATGTGTCATAATTAATCATATATAGGCCTAATTTTAAAGAACTTTTCTACAAAACACAATTGTTATTGATACAATTTTTTGATTTTTACGTCTATCTTATAGTATAATCAAACTTCTTCAATATAAATGAAATATAAGAAAATATTGCCAATTATGAGCTTAATTTTTAAAAATAACATCACATCCCTATGCCGTAGTATAATGACAATGGTGTCTGACTGGCTTTGTACAACAGAGTTTGTTTAAACACGGTGTATTTTTGTATTGTTGGGAATCCCAGTTGTACAAAAACTTTTCAGTTTTTAAGTATTTTCCTTAATGCATGAGTGATACGACACACCGTGGCTTTGCCAGTTGTCTGCATAAAAATTGTTATTATTAATAAAAAATCTGGTTATTATACTATTTATAATATTATCACATGTGAATTATTACTGTGAGGAAAATATGACTTAAATTCGTTTAAAAGCTGACAAATTCATATTAACTATTGTATTACTAGGATTTCTTGTGAAGAATATACATACTTTTAATTTTAATTCACGACTTAAATGGCTGTTTACTGCTAATTTATTTAATTTTGCATAACTTGGTCGTTAGTCGTGGCCTTACATTGCTTATGCCTTTACAAATAGAACGATACGACTGATTGACATCCAACCTTGACGATGACGTTGCTAGAGAACTGACCATTGTACTGCAATTACTTACTGTCTTAAATATTTTACAATTTTTAAAAAGAGAATTTTGCCTCAAACATAAGCCAAATATAAATATTTAGATGCCTCTGGCAGATATAAATTATGTTATGAACTTAATAACTCTCGAACGTTTTAACGATTTGTATAGATTATTCAGAGATGGGATTATTCAGGCTATAGGCTATATAACAGTTCTCGAGATGTAAGTTCAGCTTTGAATTTGTGTGAGCTAAAAGCCAATAGTCGAGCGTCATAAGCCAGTTTAAACGGTACATTGCACGCACACAAATGCAAAGCTGAGCTTAAGGCGCGAGGACTGTACAATGTACATCACGCTACGACCAATAGGAGCGGAGCATCAATGAAAAATGTTGCAAAAACGGGTGGAAAAAATTTCTTTCGATTTTCAGCCTTTAGAACGCGAGCGAAGCTGCTGGAAAGGCTAGTTATAAATAGACTAGCTGACCCGGCTAATGTTTTTCTGCCATATAAAATGTGGGTAGTAGGAGGGTTAAAAATAAATCCCGACCAATCAAGTATAAAAAAAAAATGTTCTCGTCATTACATATGTTGTTAAAATTAACGTTTTAAAACTAAAATATGTACAAATTTCCAGTTTTCAGTATTCCTGGTTTTGATATTCTTAGCGGAATTGGCAGTCGGTATCGCAGCCTACGTGAAGCGCACGGATATAGAGACGTCCATCGTCCGACAACTGAACGAGTCCATCACTGAGTACCCCACGAACCCCGATATTAGGAAGAACTTTGATATCATCCAGACTGATGTAAGTTTTTTGATTTATTATATCGAAAATGATAAATTATTATAATATTATTATGTTATAATAGATAGATTGTAAACCACATTTTTTTCCTTAAGTTTTTAATTGGTAGTTGTTGAATGAATTTCAAGACAACGACCCCAAAAACATGGAAACCTCAAATTTGATGTACCTAATAAACGAGTATTACATAATATTATAACAAACTGTTTTTCCTTCCACGAATTTCTATTCATACTTCGTCATTACATACACCTAAATAATTGTAAAAAAAATTGAAAAACCATACAATAATTGAATATATATCATTAACATAAATATAATGTAAATAATAAATATATACAAATTAAGTACCAATTGTGAAAATAATGTCATGTTTGTTGCAATGGTGACCTGCTTTCTAAACCGCCGCTGGTCGTGACTCTACCTGGTATAAATTATTGTTCTAAATAGTACTTTCTACCCCCGTTCTAAATAAATTAAGAAAAAATGGAAAAGTAATATAATCCTACTAATATTACAAACGCGAAAGTTTGTAAGTATGCATGGATGGATGTTTGTTACTCTTTCACGTAAAAACTACTGAATGGATTTTAATGAAACATTACAATAATATAGCTTATACGTCAGAATAACACATAGGGGCTACGATTTAAAGTCATTGTGTGAATTGTCCAAAATATGACGATAAGTGTCAAGTAAGTAGTAAAAAATCTACCATCTGCGATCTATTCTGGCGTGCGCTGCCAAAACCGCTAGAGTTACACATATGTAATGTATGATGGAAATGGTTATCTTAAACAAGCGACTCTCCCTCACTTCGCTCGGGTTCTTCCCTAGATTTAGCGCGAGCGAAGCCGCGGGTACGCGGGTTAGTAATAAAAAATTGAAGTACCAACCTCTATTCGTCGGACAAATAAAAAATACAGATTGCACACCAATTGTCCACCGACCTTGACAACTTCCTATAAAAATAACGATTGCTCATCAAAAATCGTAAATTATAGTATCATTAAAAGTCACAATTTAAACGGGTTATATGTTTTTAATTTTAGTTCTCAGCTGTTATTTTGATGATTCAGGCATAAACATACATATTTGCTTTTTGTTTTAAAACACAATGTTAAAAAGAAAAATATTTACAAGAAATTGGTGTTTGACATTGCTTGAACAAAAGCAAGTAGGAAGGTACAGTATACTGTATACAGTATACACATTATATAAGTACTTAATAAATATTTCCAATATTTATCTATTTATCCTACGTCAGACACAACCAGACATTAATCCCAATTATTCAAAAATTAATAGCAAAAAATAACTTGCAGCTGCAATGCTGCGGTATCAATGGTGTGGAAGACTGGGGACAGCATGCACTCCCCATCCCGGCCACGTGCTGCGCCGGGCAGGAGATATCCGGTAGCGTACCTACCCCTTGCACAGCTACCTCCCCCGCGCTGCACGGACAGGGCTGCCTGCCTCTCATCCTCGCCACCATGAAGGACGTCGCCATGGTGCTGGGTAGCGTTGGACTCGGCATTGCTTTTGTACAGGTAAGCTGACTTGTGACCGTGACTGAAAGAATCTTAAGTTTTTGAAAGGCATGTGAAAACCAGCCCTCACTTGGTTATTTAGTTAGCGTGGTGAAATATGACGTAATCACACTCGTATTGGGACTGTGTGTGGGATATAATATGGGACTTAAAAGAAGACAGTACTACCCACTAAAACTTAAACAAAACACTGACGGCAGGTCTTTCCAAACCGACCACACAACTCCACAGTCCGCTCTGCTATCAGAGGAGTACCAGCAAACAGCAGATATTAAAAACAGACACTTCAATTTTATTTATATCTATTAATTAAATCAACATCATCATCAGTTATTTTAACGTTCCACTGCTGGGCACGGGCCTTCCTCTGTACGAGGGGATCATGCCATAGTCCACCGCGCTGGCCTAGTGCGAGTTGGCGAACTTCACATGTTTTTTCTAAAACTTGCTAGGTTTTCTCAGACATACAGGTTTCCTCACGATGTTTTCCTTCACCGTAAGACAAGTGGTAATCATGATAGATATGAATCGCACATAAAAATATCAGAGGTGCGAGACCCGGATTTGAATCCGCATCACTCGGTTATCCAAGCGAGCGCGTTACCGTTGGTATTAAATATTGAAGTGAAACTTCTTTAGAATCGTTGTGATTTCAAACTCTATGAAACGAAAAAATAAATCCATAGTACCAGGCGTTCAGAGACGGGGAAGAGTTAGCTAGTTAGTTAGATCTCGACCACCGCGAGTCAGTGACATTTCTAACTCTAACTGGTGGGTGTGACCTTCGCGCCATCTCCCTCTCTCAACGAGCTTAGACGGGGTTATTTAGTATAAATATAAACGAGATTTAAAACTTAGTTTGCCAAAGAAGTTTTACTTCTGACATGTGTACGTTATACACACGCACTTTTATTATTTTTTTTTAAACATTCATAGCTCCTGGGTGTAATATTCGCGTGCTGCCTGGCACGCTCCATCCGCAACCAGTACGAGACCGTGTAAGCCTCGACTCGAGCAAATAAAAGAAGATCCAGTAGAAACCTTCTAATCTTAATGTGACAATTTAATACACGTTTTAAATCCCTTTTTTATTCAAATTGTATAAGAAAGACTAGAACAAACAAACGTTAAATTTACTACTTATTACATACTCTGAAACCATAATTTTTCATAGTATTTATCAGATTTTAATTTGATTTTTTCTGTTTGTTAAGTCAAAAATTTAATTTTTTATATACATACATATATACAAGTTGTGAATTAAGTGCAAATGAAAATGTACATTTAGTTATATTTTTATTATTTGTTTATTTTAATCAATAATTTAATTATTTTTGTATATTTTTACGAATTTGTATCCATCATAGAGGGTCAGTTGGAACGCACGAATGTGCTCAGTGAAAGACTGATTTATCAAATAGTATCGGTGAAAATGCCAAATTGTTCAAATCACATGCACTTTCCATATATTTGTAATGTTTTAATCGATTTTAGAATTTAGAAATTATATTCGAATATTGTATTAAGTAGAAGTGCACGTGACTATCTGTTTGTTTTAAATGATGCTATTTGTAAAGGACATAATATATACCTTTATTAACTTTGCATCGTAACAAATGAATGTAAATTATCGAATATTTTAAAGTGTTTCGTAGTATTTTATTTATATTTATAAATAAATCTGTATATGGTGGAATTCGTGTTTTATTTAATTTTCACAAAATTAACTATATACCTATTTTATTAAATTATGCAAATTTTGTTTCAGCTAATTTAAAAAGTAATAAAAATCTTATTATTTGTTTGAACAAATTGATATACGCCATCTATTGACGTATTTTAAATACATACTTCATTTCTAAATATTTTCTCAGAAGTCAAAGATAAAATCAAAGTACCTTTATCCATGAACGAATTAGCCACTGGACGCGACATATAAGCGGAACTACCTTTACCGGTCTTGTCAGTAACCAGGGAATTCTAGCCTTGGTCGTTTGTTTCTGTCAGTCTCCAAACACTTACTTGTCAACAAAACATCTCCCAAATATGACTAAAAGTTCAGTTAAATGGTGTAAAAACTTGATAATGAGAGAAGTAAGAATGATTTTTATGTATTTTGTATCTGTGTGTATAATAATGCATTAAAATCTTTGTGTGCGTTATGCTTAAATTGGTTGAACGATTTTTTTATGCATTTGTATTTTATGTCAGGTCCAGTAGTTTATTCGTTCATGCCTTTTTCTATTCAAAATATAATACATGCCAAATAAAATTCAGATTAATTATGTTGTATAATACTTTGCTACTTAATATTTGTAAAACTAGTATGGAAAAAAGAGATTAGACAAAAGACTAAGTTTACATAAAGTTATTAAGGTTCTATTGTTAAAATCTAATCATTTCAATACTACCATTAAGAAATTAGAAAACATTCTTAATTCAAATAAAAAGAAGTTAAACAATACCAAAAAAAACTAAAAGAGGAATAACTCTACTGCACTCCAAAGCCGAGTATTACAAATAAAATGAAACACCACTTCCGTGTCTAGTTACACACATTTTATTTTCCTATTTCATACCATGATATAAATTTTAACAAAGGATGATTATTCAGTTTAGAACAAGTAGTATCGAGGAACATCAGTCGCGTCTTCTGCCTGCAAGCATCGAGTCACAGTATAAAATAATTTAAAAACATCACATCCATATATAAACCGAGCGTCCGTCCGTCGCGACATACACTTCGCTATTACAGACCGTACCACGAAAGATGAGACTTGAAATTAATTATACATAACTCTTACTGACACGAGTTAAGTGCGAAAATCCCCCGCTACTGACGCTCGTCAAGTCTCATCTTTCGTGGCACGTATTATACGCGGCTACTTACTATTATATGATTAAGACATACATTATACATTACCACAAGATCTAACGGTTTGTTACAAAATGCTCATTTCGAATCTAAGCACATTTCATATATTTTTTCATACACATCGATAAATACAGTAGGGTTGCTATATAATAGACAAAACTTCACAGAACCGCTAAACGAATAAATTACTTCACCACATAAGCTAGTGATGTTAGATGTATGATCCCTCTCCATAGTTAATTCAATTCAATTCTCTTGTTAATGGCTTCAAAGCGTGCCAGTTGAGCAGATTATTTCGTCAATGTCACGTAGAATGGAGAAGACACGCCTCCATAGTTAATAAAGTCAGTTGACAAAACCGTTTTTTTTTTCAACAATAGCGAGCTGAGTGCTCAAGCTTGACATATAACAGACTTACAGACTGACTTTTAATTTTGATAATGTAAAAATGACGATTCAAAAGAGCTTGTAAAAGTCTATTTGAATAAAGAATATTTTGATTTTGATTATAACACATTTTACAATATTCTGTATTAGCATACCCATTCTCCAGTATATTCATCATATTAGATAGCCCTAACTGTCTGAATTTGTTTTAATACTTGCACGAATTGAATATTTTGTAGCAAACCGTTACACAACCGTGACATTACCTAAACAATAAAATAACTTACTCCACTAAACGTTAATTCTAAACGGAATATTTTAATAATACGAGTCGTAAGGTCGGAACGGAAGCGTGCTTCGAGGTTTGGCAACAACTCATAGAAACACCAACGGACCAGACTTCAATGCACATTGATATGTTACTTTTGTAAGACCAAACCTTTAATAAAAATTAGAGATAAGAGATGGACGATTAATTATTATTATATCGTTACAATTAGGATAAGATGACCATTTTTAAATATAAATAGATAAGTAATATAAACATTAAGTCAAACTTTAGTTTGGATATTATAATTTAAAATATTCGAAACTTTGAGTAAAAAATGAACTATTAAATTCTAATCGTCCATCTCTAAGGGAGCCTATGAATGCAGAAATATTGTCAAGTCACTTGATAGTAAGGCAAATACAATCAAATGTATCAAAAGTTTAAAAAATTAAGTAGTTGTTCATTAAATATACAAGTTCATACAAAGGTAGTGAAAGTCCTACAATGAACTCTGCTTACATACCACTGTTACATATGGCACCGTAAAATTGTAAATACCGTTAGATTGTAATTTCGCAGTTTACAAGCTATGAAGTGCCATGAGCAACTAGAAATTCTAAACGACCAAAGAGGTGTGTTCATTTCACTATTTGACGATGTCACTTCGATAGATTGTAAAATACCGAATATTGCATTAATTGTAACTAGTATGTTAAGGGTTCACAATCTTACTAGATAAATTATAATCTAACGGTTTTACAAATTTACGATGACACATACCATAATACACCAGACAGTAATTGCACTCAAACGTGAAATTCAGTACTTTTGAATTTAATAACTTTTACTATCTAAACATTGGACCGAAATACATACAAAAAATTAACTAAATCACAATCAACAAGTCAAAATTTAAATTAAACAAGAGCATATATCTTTAACTGGGCATGATTCTAACAAAACTGACATCAAGTATCCCAATAACTATTGTGTAAGCATAAACCATAGATAAATGTTATTGAAGTTACAAAAAATATATATAATTAGTTATTACATTAGGATTGGCAACAGCTTACATCTACAACATCACCCTTTTGACAATTTTCATAGATCCTTAGCGCTAAAGAATGGCCAAAAATATTAATCATTTTCTTGCAACCAGATCATCATCGATTTTAAATTACAACATTATATCTTAAGAGGAATACTGTTTTTATTATAAAAAATCTTTACCTAGACTATGTAATTAGAATCTAATTGAAACATATGTTGCACTGCAGCTAATTTTAAAAGACATTACATTTACTCATACCCAGCCAAATGTACATATAATGTATACATATACGCCCTTCTATCCAACGATTCTCCGCCCTTATATCGAACGGTCACACATCGATTAGTATTTAGTATATACATACATATTTAGTATATACATACATATATATTACATAAAAAATAATTGCATTCGCAGTAACCATTGATAAGTACCGAGAAGATCCGGAACAAACGACTAGACCTTTACTGAACTATTGTACTCAAATGTTAAGAACAAAACATTTCTTTACACATTTTATTCATAAAAATATACAATATAGGAAATTAATGACAAATTTCTAGTAGAATAATGATGAGATGTTACAACCAGGAATTTAAATACAGACTCTATATTGACTTTACATTAAAAAAATAAAAAAAAAAGAAACAAAAACAACCTCATTTCACATGAGTAATATGAATTGTAGTAATAAAAAAAAAGCATATTAAGATGTACATTCAAAGAAACTCAATACAAAATGGAGACAACTAAGTGGCAGTCACAGTTAAATCTTATAATTAACAATCATCACATACCGGTCAGCTATAGAGCGTTATCACACACTACTTGAACAATAAAACAGCAATTTGATGTTTTAATAATATAAAATTTACAATATTATCCAAGAAAAAAATATGAAAAGAATTTGATGTACCACATTCTTTTTTGATGTGTATAAATATCTAATAACACATTGAATAAAGTAATATGACTGCTAATAGAAATACCTTTTGTTGGTGGATTTTAAACATAAAAATAAAAAAAAAGTAAACCTTGCCTTTATTGTTCAGAATGTGCAATATCAATCACTTCTCAAAGTGAGTAACTCCAATTAAATATGCTTATTAAGATAAATGAGTATATCATTTCTTCATCATTTTAAAATTTATTAAATGGTCATACATATGCATTTATTTATTTACATTAATCATTAATCATAAAAATAAATTGCTATATTGGAGTAATAAACTTATAATTAAGCCGACAGTATCATCAAAATATTATGTATCTACGAAACCACCGATAGAAGAAACACTTAAATATTACACACGGCCTTATTTACAAACTAGAGTACAGACAGTCACTAAGCCCTAGTTAAGCCAAGATTTAATTAAACCGCCGGTAAGTTTATTAATAGGGCCGATGAGATCTTCACTTTGTAGTGGCATATGTTTAAGCCTACATATTATTGTAACCTATGTGTATACACAGATTTAATGGATAACTAAAACTCGTCACCTAAAATAATACAGCCGTACCGTTCAAGCGTTAACATAACTCACATTGATCGCAACTAAATACAAAAGCCATTTTACATGTATGCACTTCAACACTTTTGTAACTAACAAACACTGGATACGTTAAAAATGGATACAATAATTGTTATAAATTATTACAAATGAATTTTGATAAAGAACCATACAAATTCCACCTAATAATAGTAACTTTAAACTGAGCTAAGCCACTATAAAATTACACCACAGTCAAAAAAAGTAATCATGCACAAATCTAATAATATAGTAATAAGGGCTGTATACAATAAGACATAGTCAAATGTCAAAATCAAATATTAAAAAAAAAGTACCACCAGTATATAAGTGCACACACGCAAACTGCCTGTCACTTTGACACATTAGCTCACAAGAACGGGGTGGGGGCGGGGGTAGTGGGCGATCATGTCGCGTAACGCTTGGTCCAGAGGCGCGCGATACGATCGTGCTCCTCGCGGTTCTGCAAATACTGTGTCGCGATGCTCCCTACCAGGGGGTCAGCTGGAAACGTAAAATTGTATATACTATTTATTTTATTGTATAATACGATAATCTTTGGTTGGTTCTTTTTTCACAAAATCATGTCCCAACATATTTTTTATTTAAATTTGGAAACCACAGTGTACCTGTACTGCAGAATTTACAATTACCTGAAGTTTTTTTAGAGGTTTAAAAGCTAGTCAGAAACCATCACATTAAAGTTATTATATAATTAAACTTTGTTAAAAAATTTAAGGAAAGAGAGATATTCACAAACTCAACCTTTTTTAAAAGTTGAAGTAATAAACAAATAGATATTTTTTGTATAAGTTTATATTTTTTACACAACTAATGGACTGACTTATGGTTGGTTTGTATTCTTCAAAGAGTTCACTTACCTTTAAGAGAAAACATTAAATATAAATAAAATATAAGTGTTTATTTGTTATGTCATATCACTGTTTGTTTTTCTAAGTATCAAAGTAACTTATCGTACATCAGAGATTAGGTTTTGGTTGAACAAAATTATAAGGATGGCAGTCAACAACAAAACTATTTTCTAATATTTAACTTAATACCGTTATAATTACTAAAATAATTGAGACAATATTTCAGAAGTATGTTATTTTTGTAAAATGTAAAACAAGACTACTTAGATCTGCTGACCTCCAAGAAGCTTATCACTACATATTATAAAACAAAGTACTTCCCAGTCTGTCTGTTCACGATTAACTCAAAAACTACAGCACTGATTTTCATGCTGTTTACACTAATGGGCAGAGTGGTTTTCAAGGAAGCTTTCATTATATAATTTATTGAGAAAGACAAGCCGAAGCGAATAATATGCGAGTTGCTAGGTAATCCTAAATCTTATTAATTATTTGCAATTCACTAAATTGTATTTAATAAAAACAAACAGATTTTGACTAGTGGCAGAGCACAAGAATAACAATTGTACAATATATTATACAACTCTTACCTGGGTTACAATCAGTCAAAAGTGAGCATATGGATAGGAGAACTTTTGATATAGTCAATGCCGGTGACCAATTATCTTTAAGAATATCAAGACATATCACACCCTGGCTGTTGATATTACAGTGGTATATCCTAGTTCGGAATGTAACCTAAAAAGTCAATATAATATTACTATATAGTATTTCTTCATAAATTAATTTCAAAAATGTTGTCACAACATGTAGGGATTTAAGTGTGAAGGCAATTGGAAAGTAATAAAGTTCCAAAAACTCAATGAATCTATATATGTAACAGTTATGAGAAGGTCCTGAGGTTGCAGGGCCAATTACCCTCTCTATAATCCAGTTCTGCTTAAAAGAGTACTTTTATGATTATTACATGTCATCAAATATATTTTCTTCTAAAACAGAATCTAATTTGTATGAAATTGTATAAACCTAAGATAAAACTAAAAATATCATCATATATATAATTTTTGTTTACCTTTGGCGGTTTGAAAGGGTACTCTGCAGAAAAATGTATATCTAAGAAGAAAACACCACCTTCATACACTGAACCTGGGGGGCCAAGAATTGTGGACACCCATTCATAGAGGTTATCTCCTTTTGGTCCAGCACTACAATTAGGTGGTGGATCAAGTGTGATTTCTGCCAACTCCTTTTGAATTCTCTTAGCCGAAGTACCAAGTGCCTTAGACATTTTTGGATTGGGCTTATTTTCCTTAGATTCTGGTTTGTTCTCTACTGCTCCGCTGTTACTGCTGCCTCGTCCACGTCCTGTTCCACTTCCTGATGAACCAGACGCACCAGACATTATCTAAAATCATCAAAACTAATTCGGCTAAACAAAACAGCAATTATTAATAAGCCCAACCTAGCTTGTGTATATCTGTTATATAAGACATGAAGTGAAATTTCTTGATTATTCTATTAGCTACAAAAACATCACTAAATTATATAAATAAAAAGCCAAAATGATTATTCATAAATAGCAAATGTAAAATATTAGTAGTATAAAAGCAAAAACATAATATTATTAACGCAAAAATCTAAATATTGTTTGATTTTGAAGAACTTAACACCTTCATTACATAAAGAAGACTTATCTATACCAAAGTACGTATACAAGAACTAACGTAAGTATATCGCATTAAGGTAAACAATTTCACTGAAAATATTCGGCAATTTGATTTGAGTGAATAGTCAATATAAAAAAATAAATCAAAGTGAAACATCATGATTTGTTTAGAACAAAGACATTCCTGCACGTTGTGTTTCACTCACGTAATAATAAGAAGCATTAGAACAAAGACAATGTATTCTTGAGTAAACGAGCAAACTATAATAAAATAATTCTTGAACAGATATTTTTAGAGAAAAAAGATTATTTGTACCTTACGAATAACAGTCGGCCATCTTGTAGGCTGGCGTTATACGATAATTTACAATTTTTTTGGCCAACCACTGTGATAGTTCTAAGAAATATATATATCCCAAAATACAATCAATACAAGAGAAAGAAACTGTTCCAGAATATGTATAATTTGTGTTATGATATTAAGTGAAACTCCGTGTTAGATGCTCCGAACTGCAAAGCGCAAATAAGCTGCCTGTTACTTTCCCATGGGATAAAAGAATTATTATTAATGTCTTCAGAAGATATTTATAAGCTTTAGTATACCTTTCTGAAACTAAAACTCGAAATCTGTTGTTTTCGTAAAAGATGTTAAAGCTTCAATCCTCTTCTACCACATTTCGTCCATTTGTACATCACCTTACTAGCACAACTGAAAGTCACCAACGCACACACATTTAAAACAAAAACAATACATTAAATCAGCAGAATTTTCAATCATGATCAACATGTAACTACAGTTACCTTTCTTATGATAAATCGAAGGAACAATTTTACTTATATAATTTATTTATACGATAAACTCTAAGAATATTTCAATAATTTCACAAAGCACAACCACTTTCCGACATGTTTATTAAAAAACCGGTAAGTTGCCACTTGCCATATAGAAAATGAAAATTGAAGTACCAACTACCAACATAAATATTTGTAACACAATATTTTTATTACGTATTTGTCACATACAACTTTAATTGTTTATTTTTCACTATGAAATATTATCTAATAAATATTATCTTTTAATAATTATTCGAATAGTATATTTAAGTATTGTATTCAGTACCTTATACTATTATTTTGTACAAAGAAACAAAACTTATTGTAGTTGTTTTTAAAATTCATCCCCAATAG
This sequence comes from Boloria selene, assembly GCA_905231865.2. Taxonomy (NCBI): domain Eukaryota; kingdom Metazoa; phylum Arthropoda; class Insecta; order Lepidoptera; family Nymphalidae; genus Boloria; species Boloria selene. The sequence goes on along the minus strand of HG993135.1, from coordinate 2,795,033 downwards.
GGAAAAGCAAAGGAAAGTCCATACACGTCTAAATTACTAAAAGTATAATATTACTTTTCTCTATGAAATTACTTGTCGTTGATATTTACTTTATTTTACTGTCAATGTCATAAGAATGTCAGAAAATTTCAATAATAATTATTAACTGTAATATTTACATTGAAAACCTAAGTTAATGCAACATATTATATATAATAACATTTTAATCAAAATACAATTTGCGAAAATAATAGAACTCTTAGAAGAAAATAATTATATTGAAATAATTAAATCCTTTAACCTTGCAAAATGGGGAAGCGACAACATCAAAAAGATAAAATGTTAATATTCTTTAAACTTATTATTATGATTGTTATTAAACATAACATTTAAATAAATTAGAGCAAACTTATTATCATAGATGCTTTTGCATCTATTGCAAATGATTTATGGTGGAATTAATAAAGATGCACCACCTCTGAAAACATAACTTTTTATTCTCAGTGATCAGGTTTGGATTCATCCGATTTCAGGTACCTTACATATACTGAATGGACTACATTATATGGTGGTAAAAGATCTGGCACTGCAGTAGAAGAAGATACCTCTTTTCGTAGACTTCCTTATGATCACTGTTGTTTGTGTCTCCAACCATTTGAAGATCCTTATTGTGATAATGATGGAAATATATTTGAGTTGCAAGCTATTATTGAATTTGTAAAAAAATTTAAAGTTAATCCTGTTTCTGGCAAAGTAAGTGCACCATTGAAATCAAAAATCATTTCAGCATTATCTAATTGAGAATATTAGTATAATTATAATTTATTTCCAGAAACTAGACATAAAAAACCTCACAAAGCTGAACTTTTTTAAAAATGCACAAGATGATTATCATTGCCCTGTCTTATTTAAACCTTTCACAAAAAACTCTCATATTGTTGCCATACAGACTAGTGGTAATGTTTATTGTTATGAAGCAGTGGAACAGCTTAACATAAAAGGAAAAAATTGGAAGGACCTTATTAATGATACACCGTTCGCTCGATCTGATATTATTACAATACAAGATCCTAATAATTTAGGAAAGTTCAATATATCTACTTTTCATCATGTCAAAAATAATTTAAAAGTTGAAACTGAAGGTAATTATGTAAAATAAATATTATACCATGGCATGTACATGTACAATTGTTATTTCTGACTAACTTTCCACTACTGCAACATTTTATATTTATCATATCTTTTTTTATGTTTTAGAGGAAATAGCATTAAGAAAAGACCCACATGCAAGATTAAAAACAGTATCAGCTGAAACTAAAGATATTTTAGAAGAATTGGAAAAGGAATATAAAGCACCAGAGGCAAAAGTAGTTAAAAAAGAGGTACATTCCATAACTACTTTTTCTATAATTGTTACATTTTAGTTTAGTTTATTTTTGATTTAAGCATAATTAATAATGGTTAAAACATATTTAATAATTACATCTACCCCAAGTAAAAGAATTTTTAGATGAAATTAACTGACTCCTTTTCTAGGTTGCAGACAAGTTCAATGCAGCTCATTACTCAACTGGTAAAGTGGCTGCTAGTTTTACATCAACAGCATTGGCCCCTGAAACTATACATGAAGCTGCTATTGTTTCTGAAGATGATGTTAAATATGAAAGGGTTAAGAAAAAAGGTAACAATCATTGTAATATTATTGTATTGTAAATATTATTACAATTGTAATTTCATATTTTCTAGTATTAACATATTTTACTTAAATTGAAATTATAAATTAGTCCTTACTATATTTATTGAACAAAACCTTAGATGACTTTCCTTTTCTAGGCTATGTCAGGCTGGTTACAAACTTAGGGCAGTTAAATTTCGAGTTATACTGTGATTTGACACCTAAAACATGTGACAACTTCATAAAGCATTGCCTCAGTGGGTACTATAATGGTACTAAGTTTCATAGATCTATTAGAAACTTTATGGTGAGTATAGTTTTAAAATAACCAACTTTAAAACATTTTTAAGATATTTTTTCAAGAATTGTGCTTATTTTATTGCTTCTGTTATTTTATTGTTGTTTTTTTTTTTACTTTTGTCTAATAATTAAGTTGTGTGTATACAATTAGTTTCAAATAAATATTTACCTGATATAATTTAATTCAATTTTGAGCAAATGTAACAACTGATTCATACAAACTTTATCATATAATAGATTCAAGGTGGAGACCCTACTGGGACTGGTCTAGGAGGTGAGTCTATATGGAAAAAGCCATTTGAGGATGAAATCAAACCAAACCTGCACCACACTGGCCGTGGTATTCTGTCTATGGCTAACTCTGGACCTAATACAAATGGATCACAATTGTAAGTATTAAAATATCAAAAAGAACTGTTTATTAAAAACAATCTTTTTCTATAATTAACTTCAAAGGTGTGGTTTCAGTAAAAGTTTTGCTTTATTAATGAATAATATAATAAAGATTTAATGTAAAATTTTATATTTACAATTAAATTTATACATATATTTTCAAAAACATTGTATTTTTAAGTTAATGTTAACTTTATTTTAAGTTTCATAACATTCCGTTCCTGTAAGCAATTGGATGGAAAGCACACAATATTTGGGAAAGTAGTTGGAGGTCTTGACACATTAAATGCTATAGAACATGTTGAAGTTGACAATAAAGACAGGCCCATTCAAGATATTATAATAGAAGTTGCTCAAGTGTTTGTTGATCCATTTGCTGAAGCTGAGGAACAGGTATAACATAATTATTATATTTACAGTGTAGTTCACTAGACAAAAGAAAAAACAACAGGTTACATTTGAGTAACCATTGAGAACAGATTGTTAAGTTCAATTCAATTTCTTGAAAAAAGTAAAGAAAAGTATGTATTATGTTATACGAAGCTCTGAAAAAACATTTCTCTATTTTTAATAACAAAATGTGTATAGAAACTAGAAATATTATAATATATGGACATGATATTATTATAGATTGCTGCTGAAAGAGCTGAGGAGATCAAGAAACAGGCACAATTGGGACTCAAACCTATAAAAGCAAACAAACAACCTCTCAAAGTTTTTAGAGATGGAGTAGGAAAATACCTTAATTTACATGAAGTACCCTCAACAAGTAAGGCTGCTAAAGAAGTTCCAACAAAAAAAGCAAAAAAGGATGGGAACTATAATTTTGGCAGTTTCGATGCTTGGTAACTTTAAGAAATCAACAAAATAGTCTGTAAATAATATTTTTTATTAATAAAATGTTAAAACCAATATTTAACACCATATATTTTATTTCATTTCCTCATTAATTCAGTACATAATACTAAAAATTAAACTAACAATAATCCCAAAGACTTATGTTGTTTTGAATACATAAATGTATTTTTATTTACATAGTGTAATAAGTGAAATACAGTTCATAATTTTATGACAGTAATTAAAGGGCAATCTACATCCTACACCTACATTTTTTTAAGTGATTAAAAGTGTACATAAATCCCAGTTAAACAATACATTTATAAAGCTATCATTATTATAATCTAAATTAAGAATAAACACATTTGCATCATTTCATACTAATTCACAAACATAATATAATTCCTAGGAATTTTATTTAATAAATAGAAGATATTCAAAACCAAATATTACTTTTGATTTAGAATTTTATACTTAATTAAAGTTAGTTCGCCTCCTTGTTGTTCTCTGCTTGTCAAATCTCATTTCCATTTCTTCTAACACTTTTGGTGTATATCGCACTACAAGCTTGACAGATCCTACAGCCTGCTTTAAAAGTTCTACAGCTTTTTCATGATTCTCTCCCTCTACAGATACACCATTTACAGATAGAAGCTGATCCCCCCTCTTTAATCCTCCATGGCGGTCTGCAACCCCACCAGGTATAATTCTAGATATGTATATGGGAGAATTCTGTTCTTTACCACCCATTACGTTAAACCCAAGGCCTTCTTCAGTCTTAGGAAGTTCGACTACTCGAGGGTGAGCGTGGCCTTCTGCAGCAGCGAAGGCAGCTACCGTTGCTTTAGCTGTTGCTGAAGCACGAATATCAGCCGATCCTTGAATATCCACCGTTTCATAGACATGCTCATAAACTTCCCTAACAGCATTTAAAAAATCACTTTGTAATACTTTTTGCAATGCAGCTAATTTTGTAGCTGGAACTTCACCACTTTGCTGAAGTTTTTCTAATAATTCTATCGCCCTCTTTATATCTCTCGCTAGAGTCAATTGTTCCCCTGTATTACTCATGATTGTTTCTGAATTTACTTTTATGTTCTTATTATATAGATGAAACTGGGCGTACTACAACTGATACTACTGCACAAATATTGGAATAATCAATATCGACGTACAATGTTCGACTGTTTGACTGTCAAGTGTCAACTGTCAACATGACAATAAATAATCACATTTCACACTTTTTTCTATCGGGCGAACTGAGATTAGAGATTGTTGTTGTTTTTTAAATTTATCCCCAATAGGGAAAGGCAAAGAACTAAAGTCCATACAGCCTAGTCTAAATTTGTAAGTTTCATTCCGATATGACGAAAGGCCGAGGCCAAGTCTGAAGAAACTTCATTTATCTTCTGATGAGATTAGAGATATAATTTGTGTGTTACGTTTTGTATTTCATATAGCCTATGCCCATTCTTTTCTTCTTTTGTATGGCAGGAACACACAAGTCCATGTATACATCGAATTTCCACTACATCTTTTCATGTTTTCATTACATTATATACTTCCTTATAATACTGATGTAAGTTGTAGTTATTAAAAAAGTCAGTTATTAATTTTTAATTGAACTTAGTTGTATCAAAAAAATTTTCAGGCAACTTTTAGGCGATATGTTTTTGATATATTATACACATAAAGTTCTAAGTTGAACCTTAATACTCTTTTGTAAAATATTATTGAAATATTTATATTGATCATACCGAGATATTATACCGAAGCTAAAACTAGCTAATAGAGTTTTTTTTTCTATCTGTCTGTGACTGTATAATATTCTGCTCTTCTTAAAAATATATAAAGTAAAAATGTCTCTTTATTATTTCACATTACTTAAATTTATTATATTAAGTAGGTACTTAAAATAGTATTTTATTATTTTGTAGTTTAATATTCAAATCTTAACAATCGAAGTAAAGTAACTTTCATCCAAAGTACAATTTATTTAGCACAATATTTCTTAAATACAGCATCCATTTTTATTTTTATACATAATGGACATAAATTTTATGTATGTTAACACTTGGTACAAAATACAAAAGTCAATGACATCAGTAATTCGTGAATGTGACATTTTGACAATTGTGCCAACTTCAAATAATTTGCCATATTTGACTTATATTTTCTTGTTTTATTTTTCGTGAATTAAGTGTTTAATAAAAATAAGTATTTTTAATAGCATTCTGTGATTAATATATTGTATTTCGTTAAAGTTAAAATATATAGACATTTTAAGTGTTCGGACGCGTTATTATGGATGACTTAGGTAAGTTATTTGTTATCATCATATTATAACCAGTTTGGTTCGCTATGTAATGACGTGTTTTATTTAGAAATGAAATCATTATTTACATTGGCTGTTACTGAAATTTATCCCACTCCCTTTATACCAAATACTAAAATGCACCTTAAAATTATAATGTTATTTTGGACACAAGCTTAAATTACCATTCTTTTCTTATCTATACTAGATAAATTATTAAATAATAATTTGCCTTATTTTAAATTGTATAAAAATGTCTTATTAAATATGATTTGCCTAAACTGATGTCATACTATTAATATAAAAGATGTGATATAATATGTAGTGATAAGCTTAAGAAGCGAAAATGTGTTTACATTAGTGGAACTAGTGAAAACGTATTTAAATTTATTATATTATTACTAAGTTATTTGTCAATTGCCCATGGACCAAAAAAGAGAATTGAAGATTTAGATTTATTTTATAAGGATATGTATACAGATACAGTAAGTTTCATATAGTTAAATTGCAATTTAACTATATAAAACTTATATGAAACTTTAAAAATGTTACTACTATATATGAAAGTAATTCTATTTTTTATTTATTCATCAACAAAAAATTGGGGTTGGCTTTAGTTAACGGGCACGCGATTTTGGTGTTTTGCGGTAGTGGGGGGGAAGGGGGGAGGGATACCCTACCCGATGGTATCACTCCCAGGGTGAGGAAACCAGTAGTTTTTTTTTAATGAATTTTTTAATTTCATGTTTTGTATGCGCATAACGGAACGTTTCTCCAAGTAAAAATGGTTTGGTAAGTAAAATGGAACGTAACTAAGAGTGAAAAACCATTATAAGTTTGAAAATAAATAACACAAAAAATAAATTTCAAATCAATACAAATAAAATTGAAATTACAATTAAAAATATTAAAGTCGCTTATGTAAACTTGGTAATTATAACCACCCGGAAAATATTGCAGATGTAATAATAGTATTTATGTGGATAAAATCTATAGAAAAAAATAAAAGAGACCCATTTATAGAATAAATAAAAGTAATAAGATATGTGTATGACCCATATAAAAAAAAATAAATAATTTTTACATACCACTTTGTTTTAATTTAATTCCCAAACTTACTTTTAAACACTAGGTTAGTTAGTCGAGTACCGTAAGCATTACTAGGCCAGATTGGTTAGGTTAGGTTAGAACATGATTACAAACATAAGCGACTTTAAGCTAAACACTAGGTTAGCTAGTCGAGTACCATAAGCATTACTAGGCCAGATTGGTTAGGTTAGGTTAGAACATGATTACAAACATAAGCGACTTTAAGCTAAACACTAGGTTGGCTAGTCGAGTACCATTTAAGCATTACTAGGCCAGATTGGTTAGCTTAGGTTAGAACATGACCACAAACATAGGCGACTTTAATATTTTTAATTGTGATTTCAATTTTATTTGTATTGATTTGAAATTTATTTTGTGTGTTATTTATTTTCAAACTTATAATGGTTTTTCACTCTTAGTTACGTTCCATTTTACTTACCAAACCATTTTTACTTGGAGAAACGTTCCGTTATGCGCATACAAAAACATGAAATTAAAAAATTCATTAAAAAAAAACTACTGGTTTCCTCACCCTGGGAGTGATACCATCGGGTAGGGTATCCCTCCCCCCTTCCCCCCCACTACCGCAAAACACCAAAATCGCGTGCCCGTTAACTAAAGCATTCCCAAAAATTGAAAATGAGGAATATATAACAGAAACAGATATTAAACTTTATGAGTTTTGTAATTGAACAATGCAAACTATGGAAGTGAATACTAATTTATAAATTAAAAAGTATATGAATATGCGACTCACCTTTGCTCTGCTCAGGTTCGTCCCATATGTTTGTGTTAATATTTAGTATAATTTCCCCTTTAAAAATTGATTTTTGCTCTCTCTCTTGCAATAACAATTTAAGTAAAAATAGATATTAAGATTCCTGTATTATGTATTAAATGAAGAATATAATTTATTAAATCAATACATTTAATAAAGTAAATGTTATCTAAACATCATCTGTATTCTGTACCATATGAATTATGATTAATAAAGTAGAAGTACTAATATTTTGGAATAGATAAAAATAATTTTATGGTATTTCTCCTATCCTAATTATTAATTACATTATTAATATCATAATTGACTTGATTTTGATCTTGGGCGTGTACACACTACATTGTACCTACACACCTACATGCATGATGATAATATTGAGGAACATTTGTGTGGAAATTGTCTTTATTATTTGAAAGTAGCAAAACGGAAAGAGGGTCTCTCTTTCCGTTTGGGCCCGTCCATAGATTTAGCTTGAGTACAGCCGCGGGTTTCACTAGTAAATATTAACAAATATTGACAAATTATTAATAATTATAACCTTCCTCGCGAACCACTCTATTCATTGGTAAAAACAGCATGAAAAGTAGTAGTTTGAGTTTATCGCGAACAGATAGACGCGGCAAAAGACTTTGTTTTATAATATGTAGTGATACTCCATAATTTGCTTTCTTGTTATAATTTCTACGTCAGTGCGTACCACTAATCGTTATTACCTGCTAAATCTTGTTATACTGACGTGATTAATGACTACTATCGAAGTCGCTTCACCCTCCGGCAATTTCATAAAAAGCTTTAATGGTCTAAATAAAAGGTCAAGCAAACAAAGTGTGAATCTGAAATAGCAAAGCGTTATAAAAAATGTCTATAACATTTACTTTTATGTTTATTTAGAACTAGTGGCTAACTCTCACTTCGCTCGGGTTCGGGTTTTGGTGAATATATCTTAGGAGAATATCTTATGCTGTAGCAGATTTTTCTGCAAGCCTGAAGTCCATACAGATTTCGCTAAGTTACTCTATTTATTACCACAAGTGTGCCCAGTACCAGCCCAGTAGTCAAAATTTGACGATAATTATAATTTATTTTGTTATTGATTGTAGTAAAGCTCTTTAACAAGCAGTGTAGCGTGCTAACTTTCTTTCACTCTAATCAGCTAACAACCCCTATTTCCGTCCTCTTTTACATAGGCAGAGGTAGTTTAGCAGGCACAGAAAAAATAGATTTAATTTGATAAATATATGAAAAATATACGTCTTGACTCTTGACTCTTGAACACATAAATGTAACAAAATATTACCTACTTTTACACCTGGGTGTGAAGAAGTTGCGGCCAAGTGCGCAAAGGGAACTATCACTTTGCAAGTATATTTCTAGTATAATTAGTCAAAGTATAGTCTGTTTTAATACGATCTAGTGAATCATTTTTTTTCGAAAAGTTAATTAATATTAATTATTAGGCAAATCGGCCGAAACATATTTAGCTTTGAAATCTTTGTTTTTCAGGCTTCAATCTTGCAGCTTTATATAAGACTATCGCAGGTTTTACATTCTCTTTTTAGACTATGACACTTGTGTCAAAATCTAAAAACATTTTGTTTATTATTTTATTCAAATAAAAATTAAATTATTTAAAAATACAAAATTTTCAATAAAGATTACTTAATAATCTAAGAAAACACTATTTTTTATATTAGTGCAAATGCAATAATTTACAGCAGTGTGTACGTGAACAAAAAGAAAAACATGCCTGTCTTTCAGAAATAGTTAAGAGGCTTGGAAATACAGACAAGATTAGATTAGACGATTCTAAATTTTAAATAAATAGTTATGTTCCCTTATTACATATTTTATGGTTTAATTCACCCTATCTATGCCCCCTAACTGTATACGTCATAGCATGCCATGATAATTGGTAATTTGTCCCTTGGCTCAATTAGCTTGATTATCTTCCGTTCGCCTTCGTTAGTCCATGTTGAAACATATGCGGCACGCCCACCTCATTTCTTGCCTTTCTCAAATATAAATAGTCAAATTGAAGTGACATTTTCTAAGATTCCTTGGAGTTTGAAGTCGGTGAAAAACGCTTACGCACTTTTATTACGTTTTGTTTTTGTGGTTTCTATGTTATACATGATTTGAATGCTTCAGATTTATTTTTATGTAAATCGTATATGATGGCGATATATACTAATAACTAAATTAATATTGCATAAAATATTGATAGAATTAAAATATCAGGCTTTTCTCTTGAGTTAGTTATGTCATACATAAGCATTTGTAAAATTAGTTTATAAGGTTTTTAAGCAACGGATAATAAAGAGACGCAGCATCCTATATTTCGAAAGCATAGAAATTAGAACGTAATATATTCCATCACTCTTATAATCATTATTATCGTGATTCATGAGCAACTAATAGATATTGTTTTCTATTATCGTAAAGGTATTTACAATAATCTTACTCTACTTTCAAGTCACAATCAACATTGTATCATATTTTCGATACTTAGCACTTTTTTTAATAATATTTTCGAATTATTGTAATCATGGGAAACCTGCATACAACTACATAATATGTCGCGGCACGTCACTGTTTATTTTCCGATGAGTTACATTTTGCGTTCCCCGTCAGTCCGACGCGTACCACGCACCAACGTACATATTTGATCGTACATAATATTTATTTTTCGTTTACGACTTTTAACTTCTATGCAATCATCGTATTTTTTTATTTTTATAGTATTTGTGTTATTGTCACACGAAAATTGCATATGATGGGACCATAATGTTGTAATTATTTGATATTTTTAAAAGTTTTAGTGATATTTTATCACTGGCTATTGAAATTATTATACCTATATTATAGTTATTTGCTGTCTTATTGTGTGATAGTTAGTGTCTATGGCTGTTGTTACCTTTACTACCCTTGATCGTTGTTTTTGGATGTTCTTGGCATGACTTCAAAGACTTTCTGAAGTCTAGACTAGTTATCGCTGCATTGACCTGTTAAGTATCTTGTTAACAACATTATTATTGTTTCTAATAAATGTAGAACATACATTCTAATATTTTGACTGGTAAACAGCTCTACATTATAAAAAAATATTACAATAAGATATCATAGGATGTTCGTCTAATCACATCCTTTTGCAAATTCAATTTTTTATACATAAAAAATCAACACTAATTTTTTACAAATTGTGTTTCGGTATGTAAAAATATAAAAGCAAACATAAATAAAAAATTTTAAGCACCTAATATAAGTAGGTAGTAGCCAGTTAAAGTTTTATTTTTATTTTGTTCTATGTGGTAAGGTATTTATTTAATTGTAACAATGATTATTATAAGCTTTTTATTTATTTTAAAATACAAATTTAATTACAATAAATACAAGGAAACTTGTACAAAGCAAATATACCTACACTTAATTATTACTGTACAAGTCGTGTCCGCGTGGAATAGTGGCAAGAATGCTGGCCGCATTCCCCCGCTGAATGGCAATGCCGATTCTTTGGGTGAAAAATGAGCCAGCTCTCCTGTCACCAGTAGAGGCAATAAGACGAGGTGTTATGTCTTTTAAAAAGTTCTTAGCACTTTGGTAAGGCTAACAACATACATCCGTTATATACATAGGTACGTACTGCTAAGGTGAAAATTGCATCCACTCGCCCATTTTCCTATTAGCTTCACAAGTGGGTTGAGTTAGCACGGCCCGCTCCACGAGCCCACAAATATTGACTTCCTTATTAAAACACTCTGAACAATAGCCTCATCGTAAAATGAACGCATCGTAAAGTTTCTATCTGTTTTTCTAATTAGATATGTTTATAACTTTATACGTAAAAAGGAATATTACAGATTTTTCTCTACTCAGTCCTATCTATAATAATTGTCTTCATTCTAAATGTTTCGTTCACTTTTAACACAAATACTGATGAATAAAACAACGATATATAAAAAAAAGATAAGTAACTTATGAAGTAACCGTTCGCGTGTCCTAATGAATATACGTAATAAATAATTCAACATAATTATTGACGTATTATAAGTAACACACCTATGCAGAGCTCGCACGTCAAGTACTTCTTATTTAAATAGTAAATCTGTTCTAGACTGTTATATAACTTTTAAAATGACTTGTCCTTTGTGAAATATAATTATAATTGGCGATTGTAAATTATACATAATATGTACTACCTATATAAGATTTAATAACGAATATTTCAGTGCCCTTGTAAAAATAAATAGTAGAGTAGGATATCTTTGAAAAGTAGTCGTATATTAATGTCAATTTAATGATCAAAGTATCGTATCTAGGGTAATCGAAGCGTTGTAAAGCTATCAATCTATAAAAGAATTTTTAAAATTAGAGGTGCCTGTTTGATGTCATTTTTGAAACATAAACACTAGCGGTGAAGTAGCTCCTCGTTTATGTTTGATGTTCTCTTGACTTTGCTTGACTCGGGTGCGTCTCTATTTATACTAATATTATAAAGCTGAAGAGTTTGTTTGTTTGTTTGGTTGAACGCGCTAATCTCAGGAACTACTGGTGTGAATAGATAAATTCTTTTTGTGTTGGGTAGTCCGATTATCGAGGAAGGCTATAGGCTATATTACATCACGCTACGACCAAGAAGAGCGGCGCATCAATGAAAAATGTTGCAAAAACGGAAAAATATTTCTGTTGATTGTCAGCCTTTAGAACGCGAGCGGAGCCACGGGAAAGGCTAGTAGGCTAGAATCCTCTTGCGCATTTATATAAAAATGTCTACGTTGGTTGTATCGACTATTACATATACGTATTATATATTATATTGTGTGTCTATTATTATAATATATTTCGGCTTGTATTACTAACAGTAGTGTTACTCTAGGTCATAGTCTACCTATGTATTAAATGTCATTACAAACGCACGTGCAAATAATATGTATGTACAAATACTTGTACTTGTTGTGTGTTTTAATATATAAGCTTTAAACATACAAAATTTCATTGAAACGTGTCCAGTGGTGATGCGGTCACAGACAGAGGTAGATAGTTAGAACTATAGAGTCACTCTTAATGAGATTTTCCAAAAAATCTAATGTATTTCAAGGCTTTTGTTTCTTGTGTAGAGTTATTTTTGCCCATGCTGTTAAGTTTTATGGCACTAATAAGACCTCATTTACCTATTTATGTACAGTACAGTTCAGGCGCGGTCGCAGCCTGAAATTTTGGAGGGGGTCACTCAATACACATTATTGCACAAGACACAATTTTTTTAACCGACTTCAAAAAAGGAGGAGGTTATATGTTCCATTGTAGGTATATATATTTTTTATGTATGTTCACCGATTTTTCCCCCGTCTGTGGGCCGATTTCAAAAATTTTTTTTGTTCGGTAGAGTATAGCTCCAAGGGGGTCCCATTGTCACCAAGTCAGATTCTGATGATGGGATCCCAGGGAAATCGAGGGCAACTCTCAAATTTTATAGGCACCTATTAAGTTTTTGATATATTTTCTAAAGATGTTCAAGCATTTGTGTCTGAAAATCATTATTTCATGTGGATGAGCTGATGATGGAAGGTACAATTCCTCGACGGTTCTTTTTATGTTTGTGCATTAATTTCTGCGTCAAATGTTGGCCGATTACAATTTTTTTGTTCGGTAGGGTATACTTCCAAGATATTCGCATTATCACCAAGTCAGGACCTGAAGATGGGATCCTAAGGAAATCCAGGGCAACTCTCAAATTTTATAGGCATTTATTACGTTTTTCATATATTTTCTAAAGCTGTTCAAGAATTTATGATCTCCTCAACGGTTAGGAGTTGAAAGAAAATTCTTTTAACATTATACGTACTTATGAACCGATAGTCGCATTCCTTCAAGATATTAGGTTGATCTGATAATAGAAGATACATCTTATTAACGTCTAGGAGTTACGTGGAAAAATAGACGACAAATCTCGATTCACTATTGTCGTACACTCCAAACGTACACTTTGCTGACTTATTGGAGCAATAGTTTAGTTAGCCTACCAATATTATATTTAAACAAAATATCTAATTTTCACAAAAAAAAAAAATATTATTTTTTAACAAAACGTTACAAATCGAAACTAAAAACAGAAAAATAATTTTAATTACTTAGTTATTGTTGGAGTCGGTGAAATATGTTAGAAGAGCGATTAACAGCTCTTCTAACATATTTCATCGTGTTCATAAAAACACCACTAGATGTCAGCAAACTATAAATTATATATCGCTGTTAGGCGATAGCTAGAAATTTCCTTTTATTACTTGGCAAATTTTTGAGATTTTTCAATTTGACCTTAGATTTTGGGGGGGGTCATGTCCCCTGTGACCCCCCCCTTCGGACCGCGCCTGGTACAGTTACAATCTATTTTAAGTAAGTATAGTATATAAAACGAATGTTTAAAGGTAATTTCACGGTTATCGCTGAATCTTTCCGTGTCAAGCGCATCCGGCTACACGATGCGCTCGAGTCACAGGCTTCCGCACGTCTCTCTTCGTCACATTTCTCAATTTCCCCCTTACTTTACGACGCTCATTAGTAGCTACGCCACTTTGATCTATCGTTCGACTAAATGACTACTCATAAACGTTGTTAATTACTCGATATAGCTACTGGAACTGAATTAAAATGGTCACATTTCATAATAAGTATGACGATAAAATATTAAAGAGAGAAAAGTTAAGACATATCACCTTTTAAATTAAAATTAATGCACGATCCTGTTAACATGACTGCGGCAATAAAACGACCCTTATGAAAAATATTTGTAATATTCTAACGAAGGTAACTAATTTGTGGTCAAGTCCACTATAAATAATCTTCAGCCGGTATGGCTGGAGTGGCCTGCGCCGACGCCGGTATCGTAGCTACGAGACGTTAGTTGTGACTGGGACGCGTTGACGAATACTCTTCTCGGTGCACCGCGACCTCGCCCTCTTGACATTGCGTGTAACTTATCACACAACTTATCGACAGGTGATACGAAAAAATTGATAAGTACTGATATCACAGCAATTGCGCCATTATTATATAGAGTCGATGCTTTGTGATAGTCTAGTATACACTCTATACAGTGTTATCAATTTTCAGGAGATCCGAACCTGATAGGTAGTTTGGGGTTTAAAATCGATTTGTTTACATTAATCAAGTGTAGGTTGTGATTATGGTGCGTAAACTATAGTGTTGCTCCCGTGGGTGTTTTGATTCATTAATCGGCCACGCGATTGGTCCAACATGGATCGGACAATGTACGGCAAGGTGATGCCAGGCACTTATTATCCGTTCCGCTGCGCTATGAAGGAGAACGGAATCTCGCCGGGCTGTGAGTATTTTATTTATTAATTTGATTAATATAAGTGTTAATAAGTGGTTACAGTCAGTGTTTGTTTACTATAGTGTGTACACTCTACAGTAAGTAGCAACGCACGTGTTTTAGTTACGAATGATCGCATTCACTTACAGTTTCATTTAACCATCCGGCACGTTTATTTTTGTTAAGCACGGAAGGCTAGAATATCCATCAATGAATAGAGCATCATTGTATTTATTTATTTTATATTGAATGAATATAAGTATAGTAATCTATTTTATGTACACCGCGGTGATTTTATTTATAGATATAGGTTTATTATGTGACTTGGCACGCGTTGTTATTATGTATTTTTCAGTTTTCACTAATACAAATATGTGTTTTCGTTAGGAGAATTTTAATTAAGATATATTTACATTTGATTTTAGAAAATAAAATAATTTTAAATTGTCTAGTGTTATTTAAAACGAGAGTTAATTTTTTAGATATACTAAAAAATATGTATGTAGGTACAAAGCTTACATTATCGATAACAGTACTTTAAATACATACACATAATAAATATAACCCATGGCTGGAGTACAAAAATTTTTGCTCATCATACCATAGAATGCTCCCAGCGGAACCCACAGCGACCGCTAGCACAGCAAGTAGGATCATTACCAACTGAGCCAAACGTGTCATTAATACGGTACATTTGTTAATTTAATATTGTCTTTAAGTCTCTAGTATCTGCATTTTTTTATAATACATAAATATAATTTAGGATAAATTATAATATAACTAGCCTTTCCCGCGGCTCCGCTCGCATTCTAAAGGCTGAAAATCAAAAGAAATTTTTCATTCATGATCCGCTTTTATTCGTCGTAGCGTGATGTAATATAAGCCTAGCCTTCCTTAATAAACAGACTATTCAACACATACAGAATTTTTCAATTCGGACCAGTGCAGTAGTTTCTGAGATTAGCGCGTTCAACCAAACAAATAAACAAACTCTTTAGCTTTATAATATTAGTATATATGTAATAGGGATAAATTTCGTCTATTTAACACCTAGACGCATTAATAGAATGCGGGTGAAGTCATCGCATTGTTGTGAGGCAGGTTAATTTGGTTTCATTGGTAGCATTAGCATTAGTTAGTATGGTACTGTATATTTATACAAGCATAAAATCAATCGTAGTTTTGACGTATACGATAGTTATTTTTATTTTTATTAGCTGGATCTATCTATCTAAAAGTTTTAAAGTATTTGTACGTACAATGTGGATGAGTCTATTTAGATATACTAATATTATAAAGCTGAAGAGTTTGTTTGTTTGTTTCTTTGTTTGGTTGAACGCACTTATCTCAGGAACTACTGGTCTGAATTGAAAAATTCTTTTAATGTTGGATAGTCCGTTTATCAAGGAAGGCTATAAGCTATATTACATCACGTTACGACCAATAGAAGCGGAGCATCAATGAAAAGTGTTACAAAAAACGAAAGGGTGGGCATTAGTTCTGCGAGGTACCATACCGCGTGACTCAAAAACAATTTGGTTTCCGGTTTTTAGAACGCGTGCGAAGCCGCGGGAAATGCTAGTTTATTTATACGTGTATAAATTTCAGCATTTTGTGATTGAAGGCGCCTGGCGCATATATTTGAAAAAAAAAAATAAGTTTCGACATAGGGTCGGATGATAAACAATGTTAGGTGTAAAATTTTATAGAGTTTAAAAACCGTGAACAGTGTTTTTTCTGCATATTATACTTACTTCAGTAATGTCAACATTGTAAGCTCCATAATTTTCTTTACAGCTGTAACTGTAAATGATATTAGCTTTGACCGACATCCTATTTTCTCTTCGCTTACATTATTATTATGTCGAAACACTTTGTTTACGTTTCACACTACTAAAGTGTAAAGCAATATTTTCTTTAGTTTTTATTGGAATTAACTCGAGTGTGTAATTTGATAAAACTATAATGACAGTTAATTAAATTGCTGCTCTCAATTTCCAAAAATTTTCAATTTATAATTAAATTGATTACCTTAGATTTTTCAAATGTATTCTAGAAGAGGTATTTTTTATTTCCATCTAAATGTTACAACGACGAGTCAAACAATTTTAGCTATGGGTTTCTTTTAAAATAAATAAAATAGTACTTATATTAATATCACGATTTCAATTAATCAAGTGAATTCTTATTTCTTAATTTATAATATAGAATTTTACATAAAATAATAGTGTATAGTTCGCGTCACGTAAAAAGAACGCTGGAAGAAAGTGGTGGGGGGTGTGTTTGCGCATCGGTACATTCGCATACGAAATTCCTAAGCCTATTCTTTTATTTTTGAACTAGCCTTTCGCTCACGATGTATATTGATTATTGATAGGTACATTGAAAAATATATTAGATAGAATGTCATTAAATAGAATTCTATTAATTAATAAAATATGTTTGATTTAGTGTAGAATGTTTAATCTACTTACAAAAAATTAAATTAATTCGTTTAATATATTTTTTATATTATTAACAGCATTGTGATCAGACTCTCTCTTTATAAAACAATATACGTCAAAAATATTTTTTCACTATTATTTATATAAAATCATTTCGTAATTAATAACTTTTGTGTGCGCGATGGTATTTTGAACTGACGGACCAATACCGAGCCGGAAAGCATGCGGCGCGTGCCTCTACGTCCCACACCCCGCGTCTTACCACCAAATTGGCCTATAAATCGTCTCTGCGCAACTTGACAGCCAGCGTTCTTTTTACATGACGCGAATTATACATAAGTAGCTTTTAGTTATCTCACTCACATGTCGGCACTTGGTGATGTCAACTAATATTTAATTGATCTTAATTAATTAATCTATGTATGCTGTTGTCAAAACAATTTCTGTTTTACATCCATTACTATCTCGTTGTTTTTATTTAGAGCGATTTATTTATAACCCGTTTGATTTCTCGTTTCAAGAGCGCACTTGTTATTGGTTTACCCATGTTTACTTAAATGGACAGCTAGGTCGTTTTCTATTTTATATCAATATTATTAATGTAAGATTAAAAGCTTATCAGACATCTACTGTTTATCAGAGTGATTTATTTATTATATTATACATTAATTTTTTTTAGAATTTCTATTGAAAAAAATACATATTATTATCGATACAAAGGGCGCAATTATAGCTTTTAGAATTTATGTTTGTCTGTCTATAAGTGCATCAGAGAAAACCACTGGACCGATTTTGATGAAATTTGGTATGATTTATATATATATATTCTTTATTGCACTTAAAATACATTAAGAGAAAAAATACATAGAAAGTTACGTGGACAAAGGTGGACTTATCTCTATAATTGACTTATCTCTTTATTTGAATTTTGAACAGCTGGTTATCCTGGTCAATACTAATATATAGGATACTTTTTACTGCAGGAATTTCTTCTTTAATATATTTTTAAAGGTTGTACAAGAATTAATAGTTTGTATTACTTATAAATTATAATAATGATGCAATGATGAATTTTCTTGGAATTTTTGTTTTCAACTATATTCTCATTTATATACGTAAATTGTTATTGACCATGTAACAAGGTTTGCCTCTTACAATGATTCATTTCCAGTTAAGGACGAATGCCACATGTTACCACAATAATACTCGGAAATAAAAAGACACCGTTTATTCATGTTTTACGCCTCCAATTCATAATTTATTAGTAATTAATTTTAACATCTGTTATTTTGCATAGTAGTTGCCTACAAAGTACAAGGTTGTTAAAAATATTTTGGTATTAGTTTTTGTTCATGTTGTACGATAATTAAAAAAAATATTAGATCATATGCAGATAAAAATATTATATGCATTCCTAAGTTCAGTCTTATCCAATCATATTATGATATATGGTACCTAATAAAAATGCTTTTCTTGTAAGCGGATGGATAAGCACGATCCAATATTGGATAAACTATTATTTTTTTTTAATTTTATTATCTATGAAACTGGTTTTTTAATAAGTTTCATCAGTTCTATTCTTAACAAAACAAACTATATTAAATTAAAAGTAAACCTAATGCTAAACTATAAAATTTGCAAAAGATCTTCTAACTTTATTAAATGCTTTCCTTAAAGTAGTACCTAATTCTTGACGATATGGCTCTACCCTGACACAATTTGCGTTTATATGCGTGTATAGGACAAGAATTTGTAAAATTCTCGTAATAATGGAAAACTCGTTTTCATTGGATTGTGTTAAACTTGTGTATATGGATGACCTTTGTAAGGTCGTATGACATAACTGATGGTTTAGCGTTCTAATGATCGTGATGAGCGTGCTAAATATAACGTTTGCTTATTTCATTCATTAAAGTAATTTTAATTCTAATATATCACTATAACTAAATATTACAAAACAAAATTCCATGTTGGGTCTGTCTGTCTGTTCGAAATAAACTCAAAAACTACTTAACGAATTTTTTATGCGGTTTTCACTAATAAATGAAGTGCTTAATAAGAATGGTTTAGGTGTAATTTATCATAAATGTTGCGTGTTAATTTGAAATATGATGATTATCGTTAAAGATGTTGAAAAAAATCATTCCGGCATGGTGCTTTATTGGCGTGAACCGCGTTAACTAATAAAGTTATATAAATATATTTTATAATTTTTAATCTTAAAAATCATTATTTAATTTGATTGTAATTTGTAAATAATAATTTATTTTAAGGCCAACTTTATACATAATTGATCGATGAAGTTATACATTGAAAGCAATACCTTATACCATCTTATTGTGTAAGGCAGGTATTTCGAGTCTTTCTCACTGTGTTTATATAGATCTTGCTTCCCATATGATAATTCGCATCCATATAAATCTGACAGCTCCGTTAATATTCTAGTTCGTATAACCTAGATAACGTGACACATAAATTAAGTATTCTTAGATCATCTGACGTGCTGTCCTTTAGGATTGGTTAATTGTCACTTGTCAGATACAGTATGCATTGTTTGTTAATTAAAATCCTATGATGTATTAGGTAAGCATAAGTTTTCTACGTCTAAATAGGTTTAGGTAAAGGATCTTCTGTTACTTGTAATAATGTAACTTATAAAAGAACCTTAATAACATTCAAAATTAAAAAGTATGTTTCTGAAACAGAAATTAAACTAATCACATACATATATGTCTAAAATGGCATGTCAGAGATTAGAATGCATTATAAAATATATAACCAGTCAGAGCTATGTCCATATTATCATGATATAGAGACCACCCTGTAAAGTAATGCCGCCAAGAACAAAGCGTAAAATGTATTGTAATTTGTAATGTCCAGCGTGTGCTTAGACTTACAAGTAGAGTACTTTTACTTCCTTTCTTACAAAAACTGTTTGAACGGTTTGTTTTAATAATTTTTTTTTTATTAAATAATGAAGTCTGGAGAAGTCTCATAATATATATATATATATATATATGAATTTGAATGCTTTACAGCAATCATGGTCACGGGAGAGACTCTCCCGTAAAAAATAAATCCGCGACAAAATCCGAAAAGATACTTTTATTTATAATGTTAAATATTCGCGTAAAGCTAACAAAGTATTAAGTCTCATAATGTCGATACTAAGATTTTAATTACTCAATGGAATTAAACATAGATATAAACTATCAAGCAAAGAGTCATTTTTATAACTTTAGATTTTAATGACTTTACAATAGTTCTCGTATATCTAAAACTTGTTTACTTACTTTACTATAAAATTTGTTTACTTTTCACACGATACTAGTAATACATTTTTATCTTAATTCGACTACCATATCAGTACACAATGAGTGGACCATATCACCAGAAAAGGCCTGCTGACTCATTTAACTGCGGAAGGTCGATCAAAATCTGCTAAGCCATATTTGGAGATGTAGAGTTTTTATAGCTAATTTATAAATTTCATTGGGAATGTAAGTTGGTTGGTAGTACCTACGTTTGAAAGTTCCTCACATGCTTTGTTCATTTTCTATAGCAGACTTTCGAATGTGTACCATATTAGGTACAATTTCTCGGAATATGTATTACATCCATTGTACAGCTGTAGTAGACCAAATGCGATCTCGTTCCAAAATATTTACTCTTTCCATCAATTGTAATATAAAAATATTTTCCATCAATTATGTTGAAATATATTATGGTAAATATATTGTTCGTGAATATGTAGGTACCTATAAATTTATTATATTTTCATATAGTTCGAATACGAGTATTTGTGATTAAGACTGACGTATAATCGTATGTGTAGTATCTACAATGAAAACTGATTATTATTATTATTTAAATATCAACCAATTCTCATTAAATATTAATTTATGAATTTATTTTTCAATAATTCATTCTCGTGTGGCGTTGAATGAAATTACTTTATACGGAATTTTATTTAAAACTTTCACAAGTCTCTGCTTCTAGATCTACGAGTATCTCTACACGTAACGCTTAACGAACTAATTTTAATGTAGTAAGGGAAAACTAATATGAATTTTCATGAGTATATAATGACTTGGTGAAATGCTGCCATAACTCGTGTACCTATTATTAGTAGTTAAAAGAACACATTTAAGTATACATATTACAATTGCTAATTCATATTTTGCCTACTAATTTAATAGTCATTAAATGTTATTATATATAATGTTCTAGTCGGTAAAATCTACAAACTGCAGTGCAAAAAAATTGTAAAATACTGTGTTGTCGTAGGTTTTTTAAAGTTTCGAATTTCTGTATATAATATTACCCGGCTAACTAGTGATTGTCATCTTGTTTAAAGAAAAAAACAACTAAAACTGTCAGTGACTATATAAAACAAGATATATTTAAATTGTTTTGGTTTCGTCTCATATAATTTACTATATCATTAATTATGATTATATCCGTCGGTTTGGTTACAAAGATATGCATTAAATGTTTTTTTCGTCTGAAATTACTCCTGCATTTTGATAATTTTTATTATCTATATAAATTATAATGTAAACGTTCGTTTGTAGGCGCTAAACCGTGATGATCTGGGAGTTATTATTCGATCGATCTGAAATTATTTTAAATAAATAATTTTACGCTATATCTACATACATATATGTGATAAGTTACTATTAGATATCTAAATATGCTTATAGGGCAGTAGATTGCGGGGTATTTAGGCGCCCGGCTTTTTGCGGATTATGGTCAATCAATCTAGAGCGGTTTACGTGTTTCATTAAACGTCTTCGACCATGTACGTAACATTAGATATAATTTGACTTTAAAATATATTATATATAGTTATACTTGCTTATTTTATAATGTACTTATGGACATTCTAACAAGCTGAAATTAGAAGCTTTTATTTTTTCATACGAATTATCATACGTTCTGTTTTGAGAATAAAACAGTGTTTTCTTCAAAAAGTTCAATAACACCCAATACAATAATTTGAGTGTATTGGATTTTTGCCAATTAGTATTTCATTTAGAGTAGTTCTTTTAGCACATTAATGTGGACTAGATTGTACTAATATTTTGTGAGCAATAGCCGATGATTCAAATTTTGCACTCGATATTTTTTTTTCAATAATTGTTTACGTACTTGATTCTTAATAGACTTTCATGAAAATCTATCTTTCAACTAATATTGTTTGAAATGTAATCTTTATTTTGCCTATTTTAGGTAGGTTTAATGTTGCCATTATTTCCACTAAAAGAAAACGTATGAGAAAGTATTACTGAAAAAATTACATTGATTGTATTCTATGCCTACTTATGGCTGCAATCTATTATTCAACGTTAATCATGGATATATCCGCTTTCCATTTTTAGTGTAGCAAGGAAGTGTTAAGAACTTAAAGAAAGTAATATGCTATGCAATTACGAACGTAAAGCATTGTTTGAAGATTAATTATGGTTTTTATGTTCCTGTTTATAACCAGGAATCTAAGAGACAATAAAATTTCTAAGAACCTCTACATAGAGATGAAAAAGCTTAATAAACGTTACATGTTGCTATATATATTTATAAAACGTAATATAAATATCTGCAATCGTACAGTCATTTTGCCTTAAAAATAATTTTGGTCACTTATTTCAAAATGTTCAATGTTTCGTATAAAATCTTACAACATACTCGTATTATATTATGTTTCCTTATCCTCGACCTTATCCCGTTAAGCTCATAAATGGAGTGGCCAATGTCACAAGTCACAACGTTGTTTTATAGTTTAAACAAACTAGCCGTTATTGTCTTTCAGGCTTTTGCGGCTATATAATAGCATTCAAGGCTGGCTATAAAGTATAAGTAATTGTTTTTTCTGTAAATTTTATTGAAATAGTAAAAATAAAACATATTACATTTATCTCGCGTATTGTACTTTAAGGAGATAAATATTTTACTAATTAACGGTGTTCTTGTACAGGATGCTCACTTCAAAAGCTTATCATTCAGCATCGATCCCTAGGAAGCTTAAGTTGATGAGTTTTCTTTTTAAAATACAAATTTATTTCTCCCACTAACATATCTGTGAACGGCCTCATTAAGTTCGGCTCTCCCGCCAAATGCTTTCCCAGTTCGCCCTTTATTTTTGTCCCAGTGTATTATTAGTTGTTTAAAAACATCAGTTTATCATATTTTCAACACAATTTTCTTAGCGCTTTTGTTGGAATGAGTGACACGTATATATTTTAGTTTTGAATTAAATAAACTACGTTTTAACAGGATGTATCTACGAATATTTCAAGTATGATTAATATTTGTCTCTGTCCAATGAATTATTTGAACTATTATTCACTTCAGGCAGGTATTTATGATATGAATTCTTATGATTGGAATGGTTAATTAAATATAATTAATAATTGTTTTTCGATAATAGGCTATGAAAGTTTAATTTTTAAAAAAACTAGATATTGCATCATTTTTATATAAATTACTTTAGAACATTTTTTATTTAATTATGGAGTTTAACTCTATTATATAAACGCCATCTATTAATCCATGGCGACATTGCCGCAAGACGCGTACGGGTAGTGTGCTTCACACTGTAAAACGAACTTTAACTAAAATACGTAGGATGGCGCTCTTTATTAATAATTTAATTTTAATAAAACTAAAGTACATAAATTGCTATCGTAATATAATTATAAAATTTCCAAACTTATGTGTCTGTTATGATTCTTTTATATACGGATTTGTGTTGAAAATATTTATTGTCAATGACCTTTCTCTATTGAATTTGCATGACGTCACGAGTTCAATAAACTGTACTTTGCAACCCCCGGAAAAACTGCAGTACCTCCGTACTAATGCACATTGCCTCATACCGTTACTCTACATTAATAAAAATATAAGGGCAATAAATAAAGTAAATAATAAGTTAGGATTTTTTTTTAATGAAAATCCACGTTTTTATATAGCTCTTTCATGGAATGCCAATAGTGTAGTACAAACCAAACCTACATTCAGAATTTCCAATCACTTCTTGTTATCCCGACATTGAAATACAAAACATATGGCGAGGGAACATTCCAGTGCGAATATTCTGGAACATTCATTCAGTTCGATTCTAATCCTTGAGAAGAAACTAGTGCACTAATTTAATTTTAGTTGAGTGATTGTGTAAGAAGTTGTTTTTTTTGCTTCGGAAATGGCAGGTGAGTTATTTCCAGCCTACATTCGAGAGACGTCAATGTGACAACATTCGTTATTTAATTTTGGCATAGTTATTATTGTGTTGGTGATTAAACTTTTGTACTGTTATATTATAATCCTGGTCATATAGTAAATATTGGATGAAAAATTATTTAATTATATAATAACACTGCTTGAAGTTATTAACATTTTAATAACTTTTACTATTGTCGTAAAACAGTAGTATTTCGCGTAGAAAATACAACTTGTACTACTCTACTTGGGCATAGTTTTTGGATTCTATTCTCTTCTTCATAATAATATTATGTTTATCTAATAATCTAATGTCAATGTTTTTACCATAAGGTTAAAGGATTGATTTTTTGAAAAAAAAAGCTTAGAAAGTAATCTACCTATCTATAAAGTTCATGTAACTTTTATATCATACTATACTTTTACTCATTACAAAGTACTTAGGTGTGTACACGTTCATTTATAAGATGCTGTTAACTGTTGTTTGTAACCGGGTACGGCACTCAATCCTATGCAACTTCTCTAAAGGAAGTTAGAATAAAAACTTTGTAGCGTTATCACGAAAAAGTGCCTGATTTTCACGTCGCTGTCAGATATTATAAAACAATACAAGTAAATAAATTAAAAATTCTATCCAACTACTTAAACATTATTCTGTAATTTCTGGTTCTAAAATTACATTTAACATGAATCATATTCATTTTAATCTAAGGTACCTATATTGTGAATTTGGAAAAATGAACAACTTCTTATATATAATTTAGTATAAAGAATTACATCAGTACAAGACGCGATTTAAAAGTTTTATTGATAAAAATAAACTATACTAAAAACTAAATGAGTTTACTATTTACTGTAGTTGTTGGGGATAAAATACAAGGGGATAAACCACACATATAGTTCCATATAATAAATGATGGCGACTGTAAAGTACCAGTGATGATGAATAAAAGTATTACAATTTACACTTAATATTAAACAGCGTACAATAAATCATAAGTCAAGTACTTTCATGACACATCTCTACTATCGCTCAGCGTATTCTACTTACAAGACAGAATCTATAGACTTATAGTAGTTGGTTCTAAATAATTAATATGTAAAGTAGATATCCATGTTAAAATGAAAACTGCTTACAAGTAAGTTCGAAACTAAAAAAAATAACTACTTGTCATCCAGCGTCTTATACAAGCTTATTAAGCTATTAGCTATCTTAAGTTTTATTTATAGAAACTTATTTTCTCTAATTACTTTATATGGCTTGAATGAATTGTGGAGGCGGTTATAGGTATCTTAAGCTATGATAATTTATCGTGCTTTAAAAGGAAATATAGTAATAAATTGATTATAATATTATATTTAAAGTGGCGGAACTTTTAAGTCCTCGGCTAAGAATAAGTGTGGTAGGTAATTGAATTATTTTATCATGAATTCGATTTTGAATATTTTTTATACGTTTGGAAAAGACCTTATAAACAAAACATGACAGATAAATGACATATTGACTATTGCTTAACATATGTATATTGTATATCTATAAAATTTTATTAGGTAGTAAATTCGTATGTAGATCAATTCTAATCAAGTTTAAGAGCTTTTATGATTGTATTAATTAATGTATTTAATAAAAGTTATTAGATATTATACAAATTATTGCTACATGAAAAAATTAAAAGTACCTTTGCATTAATAGGGTATACTAAATTGATTTGTGAGGCCCTACCGATGGCTAAAAGCCAAGTTACCATAATTGGTTCTCGCCCACTAACCATTTTTGACCCGGATGAAATTACACACATATCGATTAGTTTTTGTACAACTTACGCGTAGTTTTTGTCGTAAAATTGCAATCGAAACGTAAATATAGCAGGGTTGAACTTACAAGCCCTAAATGTTTCAGCTTTAAGGAAGGTATGATAAGAACGTGTCAGTTAATCTATGTCGTCTGCCTCTTAGGCATATTTAGTTTCTTTACGCTCAGTTGGACATGGGAGTGGCAATGACCATGATTCGTTACGGTTTGTTCTTCGCCATCGTCATTAGAGTATGTACTTTGTTTGTCGTTTCGGAACCGCGTTTAAAATTACTTTTTGTGACATGAGTACTGTAATTGATATATTTCGGAATTTTTTCGAAACAATGAAATAAACTTTGAATAAAATTCGTCTGATCTTCACGCATCACATTTAAAAACCAACTTAAAAGGAATTTTATATTATGACCAACATAACATATTATTTTTGTACAATATACCAATATGAAGCAATCAAGAGACGATGTGAATTTGCTTGGTTAATGTTGTAAAAAAATCTGTATGTTTGTTATTTAATAATGTCATTAAAATCATAATCATTAAATAATATATAATATGAAACATAAGCTTATACTTATATATTGCATAATTATGCACACTTTACAAAGGTACGATAAATGTTTATAGTTCAATAAACGAGAGTAAGTAATCCGGACTATCAACACGCTTCCACCGATAAAGGAACACAGTGAAATTCCTCGAATTGCCGATCGTGTCCCGCATTCCCTTTCGCGGTGGTTTCCGAGAAAATTCGTCCAAGATCCGCTATGCAAGATCTTCCAGCTTGGACCCTAGTTACTGTCGCCCACTCGACCCCATTTAACTCGATTCCATACCACAATGAATCAAAGATCGCTTGACTCTCGTCAGTCGTAGCGTCGGCACCAATCTGTTAACGTTGCATACGCGCGTGTACTTCTCTACCATAGAATTTTAATTTACGGTCATTTTTTCATAGGAAATTTGTGCTGTGAAATTGTTTTGTTATACTCGATGATGTGTGAGACGAATTAGGTTAGTTGTGTGACGGCGCACTCTACATGCTGGCGAAAGCGTTCGATTCTAAAAAAATACTGACTAAATTATGAAGTTTTAAAGGGTGCTTTAGCAATTTATCACGGGTTGTTTTGAAATATATTGTAGCATTTTCGGTATAAGTGACATTGATAAATGTTATCTAAGTCCTATAATAACGATGCAGTGCACTTTCATGTTGCTGAATGTCAAGAGACGAAAGCTCGCGATGTTTTGCACGCATTTAAAGTGTTATAAGCTACTTTTATTTTGATAACGATTTTTATAACAAGTGATAATTATTATTATATTTGTAATTTATTCATAAGGGCTTAAAAGCCAATTCCCTAGGCCTAGTATTATACTATCTAGCTATTGCCTTATGCCTCTCAAGATAGCCCTATGAAATTCAGGATTATTTTTAATAAGTTAAAAATAAAAATGTTACATAAATATACTATGATCAAGTGTGATTTTACTATTATAGAACTATTGTCTTGGAAATGGCAATGAGTTAAAACTTGTTTAAACATAGAGTTGTCTATTTGTGTTCTTATCAATACAAGATAATAGGGCGCGTAGAACGTTTGTTTACTTCAGTTTTGCCTTCTCAATACATTGTGAAATTTGACGTTAATTCCTGTTGATATCTTCGTGCATTATTTATAGCGCTTGATGCATACCATAGTGTTTTTAAAATTTATTTTACACTAGCGACTCGCCCTCTCTCCGCTCGGGTTCATCCCTAGATACGTTTTAAGGATTAGTATAGATTTCTCAGAAATAATATATTTTTCTGCAGTAAAAGTATTCTATATGTTCACCCGGAGAACCAGCTTTACCACACCTAATTTCATCAAAATCCGTCCAGTGGTTTATTCGTGATGCGGCCACAGACAGACAAAAATTCTAAAAACGATATATTAGGCATCTGTATCGTTAATAATTATTATTTCAATTGGAATTTCCAAAAATTATTCAATGTACAGATTTAACTATGTTAGAATTTTATTATATGTAGGTATAGAAAACAAAATCATAGAACTGTCAAGTATCTCATAATGTTGAGTTATTTAATAGATCTTTTAATAGTATTTGTGCATAATAATGCCTTTGTGTACTGTCGAAGAATGTTTTATTATTTTATAACTAAAGGACTAATTACTTGTTTTTAATATGGAAAGACCTTGAAACCCACTCTGAAGATCTACTCCCACGAGTCACTTGATGTTTATATGACGATGTTAGGGTTCCGTATGAAGTAAAAGCAATAATTTATATTTTTCTTTGCCAATAAATATTAGTTATTTTTAAACATTTGTATCTGAAGATATAAAGATCTTCTCTGTCCCCAAAAGCAGGTTAATTTTGTTTATTTACGACCACGTTGGATTTGCTGGGTTTGTAGGGCGTCGCCCGCCCACCGTATATTATACTGACACCTTATGTAAGTTGTAACTAATGGTAAAAAGTTAATTACAAGTGTGAATTGCTAGAAAGTTGTGTGCTGTTTTTCTCGAAAAACTTTATTTAAAGATAATTCACTAAAAGTGAATATAAATGAACATGAAAAATCTAACAAGAAGTTCAATTCAAGGTTTAGGATTATTAAAAAATCCATAATTAACGTATTCATATTTCTAATATCATTACCTACACTTTGCTAAATTACCAGGTGAATCATAATTTTGTGATCGGAAGTACGACAAATGGGTTAATGAAGTCTGCGATGTTATGAAATATAACGTCAATGGCATCAACCTGACGGGAATAGATAGTCGCGTAACGCCGCCGCGTCGCCAGCTGTAGTGTGACCGCTCTATCATCCGGCATCACTCGCGCCGATAACCCTTCGTCTTCACAAAAATAACCAGTCTTCTCTTAACCGCAGTCGTAACACGACTGCCTGCAAAGTAAATATCCCCCGCCTTTTATACAATCGAGAGGGATGTCGTCTGTGCGCACGCGCTCTGCTTCCCCCAAGTCTGTTTCGTTCTCTCCCGTGCTAGAACGTAAATACAGTGTCGAACGACCAGTGGAAAAACCAGAGTTAAGTGCTACGGATTGGAGGAAATACTTTAGTGATTTCAGTTCGTATCTGGGTAAGTGCACAAAATAGTGTGACCTGAAATGAGTCAAGATGCTTTTATTATACGGCCTTGTTCTATATCGGTGATGCGTTACTGGAGCATTTGGGAGGCGATACCGTAAACAAGCTGCGCAATCGCAAGTAATAGACCGCTAATCTTTTGTTCGTTTTTCTTGATACTTTAGTATTGTCGATTGCTATGGAATTTTTCTACATTTTTGTTATTGTCAGTGAAAATTGAAAATAATAACGTAAAATTGAAAATAATAACAATTTTATTTGTAAGAAATAAAAAGAAACGGTAGAGATTGGTTAACAAAATAACAAAGATTAATTAGTTGATTGATCTAATAAAAAGTATCATGTGAATTAAATAACAAGAAATCTGACTCTTATCTCATCTACTAAATGATATGAACCTGCCTATACAATATACATATTTTTACAAACTATGCTTGCAAGAGCCAACCCTTTGGCCTTTACATCGTGCCCTCATAGCTTCTTGAAATTTTTATAGTGTTATTTATTTTGTGTTTGAGTAGCCATAATCGATACAAGAACCTTATTAAATATGACTGATTAATTAATTAGTGTCCTCCTAATTTTCCTACCAACCAATTAGATCGACATTTCAACAATTCATGACTGAAGGTTCTTTTAAAATAATCTAATTTAATTTGAATAACAACCTATTGATACATAATCAATATCATATTTGAATTTTCGATGTAAACATTGATTACCTCACAGAAAAGATGATACTTTTGGTAACAATTACGTATACTTATAATAATCAGTATACATTACAATAACACTGCACAAGCCATCTGGCCGCTTCTGCAATTCACCACTTAAGAGTTGAAAAGCCATTTAATATATTGACCAGCACTTACAGAATAATCATTATTGTATTACATTGACATCTTTGATAGTTTTCAATTAAGTACATTATATTATTTATATTCATGACATTAAACATTTTTTAATTGCTTTTAGTCACATGTCATTAGTTAAACTAAAACCATATGGATTTTACATAAATAAAACAATGACTAAAATTAATTGGTAAAACCAGTAATGATCATCTAGTATGTGGCAATCGATGTATTGCCCAATTGAAATAAAGCACGTTGTATCTAGAAGTGTCAACTTGCAGATAACCTTGCGGTTAGCGTTTATACCGCGAAACTGCTCTTTTACTGTATCTTCTATATATTTGTCTTAATTATTGAACCGAAATCAATTACTTTTAAAACCACCCTTTTGCGATCCGTTTCGCTCTGTGACTGAGAGTTAGAGACTATCAGTCCACTGGCTGTACACTAGTCAAATTTATTAATTGAGCGTAGTAAGTTAATTATTACTATGTAGAGCTATGATTATTGATTTTATAAAATAGGACATAGAATTAGGAAAGAGGGCACTGGCTCGTTGGTTTGGTAATGTACGGACGCGGATCCGGAGATCCAGGTTTTTGAGACCCATGTGTTTTTCTGAAGATATTCTCAGTAACAACCCGGAGTTGGGATGTTAACGGTGTTTCACCACCGTGTCAAGGAGAACACATAGATAGTAAAATTGAGCTTGCGCACTTGTGCGCAAAGTGCAAACTGTCCCCTGCGCTACGTGATAGTATCCTAGGGCTAGTCTGGGTTACAGATGACCGTCGTGATCAAAATGTATCTAATTTATGTATGGTAGAAGTCTGGAGGTCGTTATTATTTTATAGAGATTATAGAATTTTTCTAGGTCACATTATGTGTTAACTCTGCTATATTACATATGTTTGGATAGAGCAAATTTTTTATAATTTTAATATGGACAATTTTTATTAGACAAATATCAGTAGAGGAAGGTCATATGACCTATCTGTAAAGAAATCTTCATGATCGGGTTGAGAATACAATTACAAATTTTGTATTTACTATTACACTTCACGGTCACATTGCTTTTATAAATGAATAGGCGTCGGTAATATTGTATACTCGTTTCGACTGTAAGTTAAAGATTAACTGCCAGTTTCAATAACTCTATCTACTGATGACTGGTAGTTACTTTCATACTATTTTGACACATTAAAAGTTACAACCTGTCAAAATTGTATGAAAGTAACTACCAGTCATCGGTCGATAGTTATTGAAACTGGCAGTTAGGATGTATAAAGTAGGGTTATAAAAAACGTATTATATAATACTTCATTGTATTAATATTAGATATTATGTAATCATACAAAGAAAAGGCATATATTTGACAGAAAATAGTGTATACAAATATGTATTTTACTTATGACG
This sequence comes from Boloria selene, assembly GCA_905231865.2. Taxonomy (NCBI): domain Eukaryota; kingdom Metazoa; phylum Arthropoda; class Insecta; order Lepidoptera; family Nymphalidae; genus Boloria; species Boloria selene. Next base: position 2,763,472 of record HG993135.1, on the reverse strand, counting down.
TCCGTAATAATATTTTCTATGTTACTTTTTCCACCGTTATCAATAAATCAGCCTATCTTTATTATGAAATTTAATATTTAAAAATATATAAATATTAATTACTAGTTAAAAAATATTTGTAAGAATGAGAATATCACATTTCGCACTATAGAGTATAGACAAACGCAGCTGACATGAGCTTTTTCTGTTCTTTATCCGACTTTAGGAAGGGTTGTGATATTGGCAGTCTGTGTATGTTCCTATTAAATACTGAACCGATTTTAATGAATGTGGTGTCAATAAGAAGAAGGCTTTCAGAACTTTTAGGGGTCTTAAAGACTTTATATAGTTGTTGATTGATTTCATTTTCAAAAATAAATATATAGTTTGAATAAAAAGTATTCTTTTTTCGTATTTTCATGTATAACAGTTTAAAATACTATATAATATAACGTAAGTCATTGTATTTCAAAAACTACTTTTTAACTATAAAGCCACGATGAATATTGCCCAAGTATTGCAACGACATATCGGAATTTGCACAGCAAATATACGATATTTCGGCATTGTGTATAGATCTTGACCTCTCAATACACAGTAAACATACTAATTCTACAACCGAAGCCCATAGCAAGCGAGACAAATTCCGTAAAGTACGCGTCATCGCATGACGCCTCCTCATTATCACGCCGGCGTCAGCGAGTCCATTGATCAATTTGTACTTTGCAGCAAAAAAGCTGGCGCTGCTATAAAGAATTAAACAGAATTAGATCCCAGAAGTAAAAGTTATACAACAGATATGTAAATTTGGCTAGTACGATACCTGTAGCTTGTTAAATATTTGAATATTTTATTAAAAGTAATTCAAGCAGTTAAACGTTCCGCTTTTAAGATGTGGGAAGACTAGATTACAAAATCTAGATATAAAGGGTAGGTCATTCACCTTACAACGAAACTTTTATCTCAGATAACGCAGATATCGAGATAGCGACTAAATTAGCGCTTTCACTCAATATAAAACAGGAATACCTAATATTTATGTGAACAATGTGTTAGGCCGAACGCGATTTTTGCGGTCTGCGCTCGAGGTGAATCAGTACTGCATTAGTCCATAAGACAGTCGCCCGCGCCTTTAGTGTGAAGGCGAAGGATATAAACTTAGATGATTTCCTAATAAGTTTTTTGATATCTTAGTGTTAACAAACAGTAAAGTATTTTAACGGTGCATATACTTAACTGTATAAGTGAAGTACTTATTTTTAAAGTGGTGTCAATATGTCTAAAGCGCATTATTCAGTGAATGATGATGTTTACGGCAAAATATTAAAGACTCACACGAATTTGCAACCTCAAACGGATTACGCAGATGTCTTCGAGGCAGTTGAAGGGCTCGGTAATAAATTAATTCACGATTTATAAAATAACAGCTAAACGTTTAAGTTGACTTAATTATCTTGTTAATCTATTAGCCTATTTTCTATTGAATAAAGAGGGCTTTGATATGTTTAGTGACAAAGGCTATAAAATATTAAGTGTTACGACTCCGACTGAGAGCTCTCTGTGGTATCTCATGAATAACCCTGTTCTTTGCATCGGTTGATCGATAACGCATTGCGTACTGCTGTAAGGACAAAACACCAAATTTTATATATACAAAGAATTCGGTTGCTAACTGTATGGAAGGATGTTTTGAGGTCGATGAACTCACTCGAAATCAAACTTGTTTTTGGCAAACATCAAGGCTGGCTAGGGCTAAGAAAGTATTAAAAAATCAAGAACTTTCATAATAGTGTTCACTTTTAAAACAAACCAAAATTAAACAAAGAGCTATAATTTACACCAAAATTAGAACATTTCGGTAAATATGATGTTGACTTTTCTGAAATTAAACTTTGTTGACATTTAAGTTAATTGTTAGTTATGACTCCGACTCTATATTGAAGCCAATTAGAAGATACTCGATTTATTTTAACTAAGATGACATCACTTGCTATAAGGGCCCATATTTCACCTAGTACTTTTTTTTGAACATACTGATTGAAGATATTCATTAGTTCCTTTTCTTTAATTTCAGATGCCCTACTTGCTGATCTTCAGAATTCAATTAATCCGGGACGAGTAGGTAGTCCTGGCGGAAGAACTAATTCCCCAGGAGCTAGAACACATTCCCCTGGTAGAACTGCCTCTCCTCTTGGGCGAGGCAGTTCACCCGGCCGCTTGAGCTCGCCTGGAGGCAGCCTTAGCTCCCCAACATCGACCGGATATGGCTCAATTAATGGCTCAAGAAATATTGGCTCGGATTACGCAAAACCTGCTTCAGTAAGTACAATAACGGTGTACTTAATTCAATGATAGTCGTTCTCAGTTTCAATGGTTTCTCTTATAAATTATTAAGAAAATGTGAAGGACGTGTGCTTAAATAATGGGGCTATTAATATAAATATGACAGCTTGTTTATGTGTGTGTGCTCACTTCCTTTACACTGAAACAACTGGGCAGATTTGACTTAAATTTAATACATAGATAAAACTATGGCCGCTTATAACACAAGTAGTAATATATAAACATAAAATAGGTATATTAATAATTGAATTACACCCATGATTATCTGTTAGGAAAAAGATTTATTAATGTCGATAGTTATAATTATTTAACTTCTTATGATATCCATGCATTCAATAAAATATGGAAATAGGATTATCCTTAAAGGAATCGAGTGTCAGCTGGTAGATCTGTCACATCCTTTTTTCTACGAAACCACTTGATGAAAAACTATTAAATAAATCGTAAACTATAAATACGTGAACTTATTATTGAAAAAAGAGAGAGAGAGAGAGAGAGTAAATCTAAATACATATAATCGATTTGTAGCTGAATCGAATTTGTAGTTTATCTATAGATATTTTTTGGAATGTCTTATTTAAATAATCGTAGTAGTTTTTAATCGAGGCTGAACCTATAGTTTTTAGAATTTTTGTCTGTCTAGAAACTCATGAAGGGAAAACCACTGAACATATAATGATGAAATTTGGTATTAAGATAGCTGATTATCTGGATCAGTATTTAGGATACTTTTTAATGCGTGAAAATATCTCATCCCCGTGAAATGTCAACCGTTTAACCGTTTTATAAAATTACATGTGAAATTTTGTTAATGTGAAATAAATTGAACATACACCATGTTTATTCCTCATGAAAGGCTTTGAGATTATTACTATTTTGAGTTGTGTGTCATTTAGTCGAAATTTGACCACAGACAATGTTACTAAAAATAATTTTGGCTTATTCACGTATTGTGTTTAAATTGTATAATTTATTACATAACAAGTTGTGTTAACTTGAGGCTATTGAGATTTATTGCTAATGACATCATACACGTTGATATAAGTCAACATTACATGTAATTTGTATTTTGTGTACAAGTTTTGAAAACTTCTTGAATTTACATTTCATTTTGTAATTCATAAAGTAGATCTGTTACTATGTCCAATTTATCACTTAGGTAAAAATAAAAAAAATATATATTAAAAACCCTATTGTCACCATTAAAATGCACTTGCTAGCATTGATTTTACTTATTTATTTATTCATAATTCACAATTGAGTTAGTCATAAATGTCGAGTGTCGTCTGACTACTATTACTTTATACTTATTTATTACATATATCCTCCGTCCGTACTTCTTTATGTACTTTGAGTTTTTGATTTACAAATGTTGTTTTGATGTTTTTACGTTTTATATTTCTATTCCCATTCGCCTGTGAAAAGAGAAGTAGTGTTAGAAAGTAATAAACTAAATCAAAATATCTAGGTATTTATAGAATTTATAATCCACGCTTTACAAAGAATTAATAATATCAAGTTATTATTCCAAGATGTAAGATAGCATATTCTACACTGGATGTAGACGAGCCGAGTTCTGCAATTTTTTATTATTGCGGCTTCGGTAAAATTTATGTTCTTTAAAAATAACCAACTCCCTTAGGCAGAGCTTCGAAGAATTCCAATGCGATGATTCCGATAACTGACAGACTAAATTCTAAATATAAAATGCATAGATTGCTATACAATAGACTGACCTTTTTCAACCTTAATCAAATAATTTTTAGCATAGTAGATCTAACAAAGAATTAACTCAAAGTATATAATCATAATCATAATTATTAATGAACAAAAAGTTCTGTACCTTTTTCTACTCTGTTTGCAAACTGTTATATAATAAAATAAAAAAAAACATGTGGCGTATTAAAACGAATATTTTTATTACTATGTTTATATATTAAACGCCACCTAGTGTAGATGAACAGTATTAGTACTCCAAAGTGATAGACGACTGCTAGTAAATGCTAGTTATCAACTTGGAATTTTGCCATCGCTAGAGGCATCATTGCAACACAGATGTCGCTCTACATTTCAATTAAGAATACTGGCGTTTAGATTTTATAAATGAACAAATATTTGAAAGTATTTCTCTAAATAAAAAGAAGTTTTGCAATATTTATATTGAATTATTTTAAACACAAACATAATATTGTAAATATAAAATATAAACACTGATGACTGGAGTGCATAAGTGCTCATCTCACATAATATGAACCCAATAAATAGGGCTCGAAATATCTTAGGTATATTTCTAACCTAAAGCACACCCAAAGGTTGTCATAAAGAATTCTTTTATTAGCGATAAGGCAGCCTACGTTCTTTATTTTTGTTTGTCCATCTTTATAGTTATTGCTGTGGTGTACTATAAAGTATAAACAAATAAATAAATAAAGAAAATTTCTGCAAATAAATAAATAAAATAATAATATGGATGATGATGAATGTTTTGATGTCGCTCTAAAAGTTTTTAATTTTGTCGCGAACATGAAGTCTAACTACAATACGCGGTGGAACCTCAATGTATGCTAGTTTATATTATAAGAGTATACGATTACTGTATTTCATAGGCTGAAATGAAAATGTTATTAATAAATGTTATTAATTCTTGTCTTTACGTAAGAAATAATATAAGCATTTTTTTGTCTGCAGCCTACATACCAAAATACAACAACAGTACATGAAAAGATAACACCAGCGAAATACACAAATTATGGCCATTCCCCTGCCTATGTAAGCCAGTCGCCTACATACACTGCTCAGTCCCCTGGCTATACGAATCAGTCCTTTGGCTACGGCAGGACTACTGGCCGCGGAAACTTATCTGAATTAGACACTCTACTGGATGACCTCAGTAATGCTAGATATGGAAATTATGCAGAGAAGACGACGTATACTGAAAAGAATGGTGAGTTTTATATAGTCTATTTTTTTAATACAGATATTTTGTATTGTATAATAAACACTTTGTTAAGCTTTATTAGCATCTTAAATATGATATTCAAAAAACAAAGAAATCTGCCTCTTTATAGTATTGGCATAGTAGATTATATAATACAATAATGACGTTTTGGAAAATCCTGTCAAAATAACAAGTCATGCTTACATTTACAATACAAAGTAGATACGCACTTAAATTAAATTGTCTTTAAAATGTCCTATTTCATAACTAAATAAATACGTACCTATATACTCTCAGCCCACCTACAATTATGTCTCGTGACCGTCTACTCAAAATCAACCATCAAAATTATATTAATGTGACGTTAGATGTAATAAATAACTCAATTATTACATTATACCTGCTCCATTAAGGATATAAAAGCAATTTATAACGATATAATTCAGGTCATCCCATTAATTGCTCTCTTGGTCAATAATGTGTTTCTGTGATCTGACAGATCTACAGAATAGACTTTGAAAAATCAAAAGTTTATAAGATATATTATGACTATATGAGTAATAATAATGGAATACTTATAAAAACATAGACAAACAAACATTGAACGTCCCTATTGGAAGTTGGTGACTGAGTTGATTTAGTGCATGTTCATGGAATAGTCAAAGAAACTACTATACGGATTTTCTTTTACACAGTTTTTATTAAAAGACACGACTAATTTTTATTGAAGGTAACACGAATAGGCTATAATTTGTAATATAGAAAAAAATTGCTACCAGTATTTAATGAATTTGTATAATCAGAGTCAGAAACGTCGTTCTTTTTGGAAACTTTCATAACATTGAAATTGCAAATGCACTAAACATTTTTAGAGAAATATTATACAAGAAACATTAAATTCAATCCAGTAATTATACTTATATAATATACCTAGGCTATTTTACTGAAAAATAGAAAATATTTCGTATGGTAGAAAATTGTCGGTCCCTAGTGAAATGGTAAAGGTGTGAACTGTGAACAATTGTGTGTAGGGTGTGAAAGTAGGTACAATACAACAGTAGCTAGTATAAAACTAGCGTCTTACCCTCACTTCGCTCGGGTTCGTCCCTAGGTTCCAGCCACGGGTTCCGCTAGTTAAAATAAATAAAATTTCTAAAATATAACCTCCTCCTTTTTGAAGTCGGTTAAAAAGTAGCCTAAGTTACGCTTTATAACATTAGATATCTGCAAGTGAAAGTCCCGTTAAAATCGGTCCAGCCGTTTCAGAGATTATCCGGAACAAACAGACAGACAGACAAAAATTTAAAAAAAATGTTTTTTTATACTAGTCTTATATATATACTTAATATTTTCGAATGCATTTAGTTGTTAATTTGAAATTAAAAACAGACACTTCAATTTTATTTAAATGTATAGATGTATCGATCAGTAAAGTATTTTTTAAAAACGTATTTGTAAAAAATAACAACATTATACTATAATGTAATATTCTATTTACACAGTAACCGTTTATGTTTTGATTTATTACTACTAGATCATAATTTTCTAGGACATCCTCAGCGAGATGTCTCTGGCAAGGCCGTCGTTTCCTTCCAAATGTAAATATCTAAAATAGAACGAACGAACGCGTTACAGATAGTTAAGCAATAGGATTATTACTATGTCATTATGCTGACATTATTCATTTACAATAGAATATAATTTGGGTTAAATAAACGTACGTTGAGTAATTTTATTTATGCAATATTGTTTCGTTTATTATTTACTTTGACTTTGATATTATTTTGACTTTGATATTTACTTTGACTTTGATATTATTTATATAATTAGTAACTATATTTTAGGACCTACATATAGAATAACCTACATATAGACTTACGAATCGTAGAACCTATAGTATAACCAAAGTCCAAACCCAAAAAAGAAATTCGTATTAACAACTAAAACTCGCGTCTTTTCTTTCACGTCACCTACGTTTCAAGAATTATAAATCGCATCTTGATATTGTTATATTATAAACATATAATATTACAACCCCTATTTTTATAGTTTATCTACTCTATACTAATATAACCGTTAAAATGTATCTATCTAGCCTTATGGGTTAGACGAGCGGTCTTTTGAAGGGTGATTAGGAATTCGTATAATATGTTATTTTCAGCTCTTATATGTTTCGACCACTCAACTGCTACAAAATTTAATAACTTTGTTACTTTTCCTCTATATAAAAAAAGCGTTTACATACGTTGTATTACTGTTATATACATATTTAGCAAATAATGAATATAATTATTTTTTTTTATGGTAAAAAAGGGGGCAAACGGGCAGGAGGCTCACCTGATGGACAGTGATCACCTCCGCCCATGGACATCTACAAGCTAGGCTTGCAGATGCGTTTCAGGAAAGGGAGGGAGGGAGGTAAGACGGAGGAGTGAGGAAAGAAGAAGGGAGGAGGGATGGGGAGTGGGGTCTCCCGGACTCTCACTTACCGTAAACATTTATTCATTCTAAAAAAATGTTTCAGAACACTAAAGGCATAATATTTATTAAATTAATATTAATAGCGTACCTACTTGATAAACTTAAATCATGTTTAATATTGAATTAGTTACCTAACATGACATTATGTATAAAGAGGCGTAAAAGTTACAAAAAGTATTTCATTTTATGAAATTTTAAATCAAATATTAGACTCATTACATAGTGGCCTACTAATCTTATGATATGATCGTTTTAACGACATCTGGCACGTAGTTGACATCAACATTCGGTGTATAACATTGAGATCGTGTAAAACTCTCATCAAATTCATTACGAAAATTCAGGCTTTAAATTATATTTTTTACCATTAAATTTAGTTTTTTTTTTAATTTAAATCAGTTTGTCCATACAAAATATTTTTGGTTTTAATTTTGTTGTCCAGTAAAAAGTCACATTTAACCTGAGTGGGAATAATTGTAAATCTAAGGTTAAGTGTGTTAAAAGTTAGTGTATGTCGACACGTTTCGCTCAGTTTGTGGGTCACTGCTACCTGCTGCGCCAGCGGCCGCGGGTTCGAGTCCACTGGGGGCATTTATTTGTTGAGCGCGAATGTTTGTACTTCAGTCATGGGTTATCACGGAACTAGATGGTGCGTTTAACTATGTCCCAACATATTTATTTATTTAAATTTATTTTTTCCAAGAAATGCTGGACGTCTATGATTATTATAACTCTAGTGACATAAAAAACAATGACGTAGGAATCTAAACATTAATTAGATTTGGATTGCAGCTTTATAAACAAGTTCTATTTATAACGTTTTTTAGATTAGCCGCCACATCGTAACTGACATCACCGCTAAATTACTTATTCGATACGCTCGTTGTTTTTTGTTTTAAATGACATATTCACGGTATAATAAAGTACTAGTTAACCCTACTCTGATTGGTCAAAATCGCTGAAAAATTCTTTATTTCTTTTCAAAAATATACATGTCACGAATCTTTATGTCCTGAAGTTAATAAATGAATTATCTATACTAATATTATAAAGAAGTAAAGTTTGTTTATTTGTTAAATTGTAAGGGGTAATCTCGGGATCTACTGAACCGATTTTAAAAATTCTTTCACCAATAGAAAGCCACATTATTGCTGAGTGTCATAGACTATATATAAAACACCGAAAAATAAAAAGGCTTTTACGTCCGTTTTGCAAAGTGAATCGGAGAAAAAACGGTCGAATGAAAGCGTTTCTACGAACGCTGCCTTAACTATAAAAGATATGTTTTTGAGTTCTAGAGAAAAGATATGGAGCTTGAAAATGCCTACAAAAAAGTCAACGACAGCATATGTCTAACTTAAAAACACTATGTACTAAAAAGGATTATTAAAATTATGCCCAATGAAGTGGGCACGGGTCAGCTAGTTCTCAATAAAAATTTTCAACCTCTTGAATGTCAAGCTTCTTTCTTTGAGTTCCGATCCATCTCTATATCAAAATTTAGAATTATTTCAGCAGTTTATGCGTAAAAACGTACCAAACAGGCACATATACAGTTAATTTCGTTTTATAATATAAGAATGAATTATATATGTTACTGTAAAAGCCCGAATATTGGTAAAACTTAGGTTCTACCAGTAAATCTTAAGGTTTACCAACACGAGTCGGTAAATGTAAGAATATGTAAAAAAGAAACGATTTGATCGGACTTTTACCATTATAATTTAGTACATGCTAGGTTTTACCAGTAACGGTTGGTAAATGTTGGTTTTGGAAATAAAAAAATGTATACTTCTTAATTCTTTGCCACGATTTCGTCCATTAATTCATAAAATCTATGGTTTACACTCATTTTCATTAAAAATTTACAAATTGTTTGAAACTCCTCGTGTGAGAACTCAGGTTGGCAATCAAGCCCCCTTACTACGCATTTGTAACAAATATAATAATCTTCTTAAATCAATTCCGGACATAGATATCTTTTACAATTCCTTTCCAATATTTAAAAGAAAATTATTTAATTATTTTAGGATTCAAGATTAGTGTTATATTATAAATATTCTATTCAATGTGATTTAATGGTTAATTTTAATTATGACATGTTCTGTACTTATATTTAATTTTGACATTACTACTATTTTATTAACTTGTATTTTTTGGACATGTAAATGTACATTACCGTTTAAATAATAAGTGATATTTGATTATTAATTTGACTATACTTTTTAATATTTTTTACAACCATAAACTACCTAGAGGACTGTTGACTAATGCTGATTATTTAAATTGTATTTATTAATTAATTATACTTATCTTATGGAATTATTGATCTGAATGTATACCTTTGATTATGACAAGTGAATGTTATGTACACTTTTTAAGACTTACATATTTGACTGTTTCTTGTTTTTAATAATTAATGTTCATGAATGTATTAATATGTATGTTGTTTGTGTACTTTTATAAATAAATAAATAAAAATAAATAAAAATTACTTCCAGACACTAAAAACGCAAACATAAAACAATTCAAACTCGCTTTTTGTTTATAAATTACTTTTAGACTTAGAAAACACAAACAGGAATTGAATTAAAGTTTTAACGTGTCAAACGATTGACTAAGGCGAGTGTAGACGGTAGAGGGAGATGGAACGAGTAGCGAAGGGCTGCAGAATGCCACGAGTACAAGGCCGTACGCCGAACACGTATTGTTTATCTCAACATTTACCGTGTCTTTGAGGTAAATCTTAAGATTTACTATGTGAATAGTGGTAAAAGTCCGAAATAAACGTTGATCATAGAACGGTTCGGACTTTTACCATTAAGGGGTGGTACATCTTAGGATTTACTTGAAAATCTTAGGATTTACCGTCCTTCGGACTTTTACAGTAACATATATACCCTAAATATTCCTTACATTTGTGATTTGTAGTACTTACTCCTCACGTAAACCAAAGATCAAGCGTAAGAGAATTGTTTGATCATTAATAACATGTAACAGTTGTTTAAAGCCAACGTCGTACAAACGTTATTATGTACACGATTACCTACTCTAAACTGAACAACATAACGTTTTACTAATTTAAGACGTCCTTCCTTCAAATTATATAGGTGGCTTAGTTCACAACAATACAAGCATATGGCAGTGATATGTCGCGAATATGAAAAATAAAATGGTTATAAGGATTGTTTTTGTTAAAGATGGATACACGAGGTCAAATGGAGCGACAAGCCCAGCTTCCACCAGGCCTACAGTGGACTCACTTCTGGACCAACTCAGCACCGACCTTCCTAATGGGTGAGTCTTTACTGCATTCATTTTGTTCTATCTTTGACAATTTCATGGTAATATTTGTTTATTATGAATATTAGTGATATATTCACTAATATTCATAATAAACAAATATATTATTAGATTAGAAAGATATTATTGTTTATTTTCTCTTAACCGTTTCTTTCTGATATGCTTTGTAATAATATACAGCATAGTTATAAAACTGTTGTATATTGGCTAACTTTTCAATATTTTTTTTTCTATAATACATATCGCACACCGGGTGCAATAACGTCATAAATGCTAAAATTTGTAAAATGAGTTTTTGATGACAAATGATGTTAAACATGCGTCTACTGCTGGTGCAACAATTTCATAAACGTAAATCTTAAAATGACCCACTGAGGGCGTAATTGTCGTTGTGGTTTTGGCGGGTTTTTGTAAACGCTAGTGCAAGAAAGTTCTAATTGTACAGTTGCTCGCAACCCCATGCAGCAAGTTGTTATGTGTAGGAGCAACAACATCGTAAAGGTAATTATGACAAATATTTCATACAATTTTGGGGTAATAATGACACAAGTGAACAGTTCTGACTTTTTAGTTCTATTTCTATTATAAATTTTCTATAACAAGCAGCAAGTATTACCGTCACTTATTACAATTATGTCAATATTGTCCCAGACATAGACTATAAATCGTTGTCATTATTTATTTTTGACGAAGTCGAGATTTAATTTTATTACACTGTAATTATAAAATTTATTTATTTTATGGATGTATATACAGTACTTACTAAATGCGATACGTTTTATTCTTATTTTAAGCTAAAATAAAATTATGGAAGGATGATGTAAAAAACTAGTACCTTTAGCCTATTAAAGTTTCCTACTACGGAAACTCACCTGGACATGATATTTCTGGAACTGATGATGATGAGAAATACATGCCCAAACCGTCAACTAGCTCGGATAGCAGCAGCAGCATCATTGAAATTTGTGATCGAAATGAGTGAGGAGGGAAGGGGAGTAGGCCTCCCGGACTCTCACTCACCGGACGAAACGCGACGGCATAGCTGCCACTTCACGCCGGTCTTCTGTGAGAGAGTGGTACTATACGGGGCGTGCCGGCCCATTCGGCTGCTACCCGAAGGTTACAAGCATCGCATAATACCACTTCAAGATTTTTTAGAGACTGACAGACAGACTTTTTTTGAGACTTTATAAACTAGTACAGTTAAGTACTATAATGCATGTTATGGTAAAAATACCCTTTGATTGTTTTTCTACAAATTTTATGTCTAGCTTGTTAGTTCCTCATAAAAGCCTGATTACGAGTTTACTTAAATATAAGAAATTAATTATAGTTTTGGTACATTTTGATATGCCATTTATTTAAATTATAATGTTGATTATTGTTATCCACTGAAAAAGTTAAGTGTTTAGTGCTATTTTATAATGAGAGTATGTTGATTTTTTTGTTTAGTTCAGTCTTTATGACGTTGTTGTACAGCAAAGCTTAACTTTCAATTTAACTTCCTGCGCAACAACGTCATAAATGTGGATATCATGATTAAAAACAATAAAAATATGGCACTTACTAAACTTTTTTATTTCTGTAACAACCTTCATTTGAAAATATAAAATTTAAACAATATTTTGATTATAAATTTACTTTAGGATAATAAGTATATTTCACGTTAATGGAACGACAACTTTCAAATCGCTCTCCTGAAAAAACGTAATTTGTTACTTATGACGTTATTGCACCCGGTGTGCGATATACAAAACGACTCACTAAAGTTTCATTACAATCAGTTTAATAGTTTAGTAATTAGCGCATACAAAAATATAAAGAAAGCTTAATTTTTATTTATGTAGATTTGACAAAAACATTCATTGATTTATATTTGATCAAAGTATTGTTAGAAAGTGAATTTACTCTCGATTCTGCTGTATTATGAACCCGCGACTTGCTCTAACTTTCATGATTATGGGCAATCGATATTTGGCGCGTGCACAGAGCCGTGTGGAAACGTATTTTCGTGGCGAGTCCGCAAATAGTGCACTACGTCACGCACAATGTAACAATCGCCAGACGATGGTCATTCGTTTTCAAGAACTAGGATATATTGAAGGTCTACCACTAATTTACACTACTTGTGGATTACAAGGATTTTTTTTATTATACATTAAAAAAAAAGAAAAATTAAAGGAAGGAAATGATTGGTGAAAGTTTTCACTGCAATATAATGGACGAATCTTTCTACTTAAAATCTTGCAAATAAAATTAAATTCTTGTAAAGAGGATGGTTTAATTTTATCATTACATTATTATACATAGGGAATAAATAATTTATTATTTTTAAAAGCTCTTAGAAATATGAAATAAGATGTCAGCTAGCAACAGTCAGCCTTTCTTTTTCTTCTTGGTTTTTAAGTTTATTAATTCTATTAAATATTATAATTACTATTTTATAGTTTCCTCCATAGGCCATTTCTATAGGCCTCGAATATTAGTTGGCACTAACAGTGATTTATGATTTCCGCTTGCTTGAGCTAAAGTCGATAAGTATTGAAATTGTTCGCTATTAGTTATTACCGTTCTAAATCTGCACCTATTTCAAGTTCAATGACTTTTCTTTTTAAAACTATTAATGTATACTTGAAGTTTTTTTTGTATAGCATTTTTCGTCCCCTAATTTTTTTTATTTCGAGATTTTTGTTGATTTTTTTTTAATTAAAGAAAAGCCCACGGTCACTACATTTATTCACATATCATCAGACGATACTTTTTCAGAAACTCTTCAGAAATGTAACATGAGTTACACATGGTTTGTAGTACACAAAGTGTAAAGTGACGACTGATAACACCTATTTTTATAACTAATTAGATTTTCCTGTTCATTATGTCTGTCCATGAAAGTTATATAAATTATAATAGTATATTACATGTAATTGTTACTTTATAATAATCGATCTTGGCACCATTGACTCCTGCGCACGGCTCTACATAATTAGTATTTATACCCCTTACACCTGGCTTTACATTTCAAAACCATTTATTATTCGTACATATTATTAAAACTAACCCGTTTTGTTGTATTTATGAATTGTGCCAGGATAGACAGCATACTACCGATATTATTTGTAGACAAATAAATCAAATCTGGGAGTGTCTACTGTCTTAAAGTTGGTCGCGTTGCCAAATTGCCAAAACGCGTATTCAATCTTGGATAGTTTGATGAAGTTCCCAACATGGGGCTAAGATAGTTATTATATTAAATGAAAACAGTAATCTGTTGATATTTTAAACCAATTTTTGAATATCATCTTCTTATGAGAAGGAGGAAAAACATTTAATTGCGTTTTTCTATAATTTTATTATTTCATTTTGATAGTAAAATCTGATTTAAAATAATCCTGTTATATTTTTGAACTATTGCATTGTTTTTGCTTTTAAATCTGTTCTCTTCTCTTCTTCACAAAAATTTTCAGTCAACTTATGTGTTGAGTACCTACCTATACTCCGAACCTACACAGTCCTTATAAAGTTATTAGATAAAGGTATAACTTAATTCAGTTTGAAAAAGCTAACGATAGTTTATTAAAAATGAAAGAGTATTTGTATTTTAGACTATTTTATTTAATTTTTCCTGAAGGCCACTACTATAATAATTAATAGGTAACATAACTGCTAACAAATCATCTCCCCCGTGACCATGATTGCTGTAAAGCATTCGAAAGTCAGGAAGCAAAAATCGAATTAAATCCGCAACAAAATTCGAAAAGATAGTTTCATTCATCATGTCAAATATTCGCCTAAACCTAAGAAAGTATTATAATTGTATTATTTTACCATACCGATTTATTATTTTAAGGCCATTTAATGAAACTATCTTTACGGATTTTGTCGCGGATTTATTAAAGTAAAAGACAAAATCCGAAAAGATAGTTTCATTTATAATGTCAAATATTCACGTAAACCTAAGAAAGTATTAAATTCATTTAGTTAAGTTTTAAAAATGAAAACCAATGTCTCCATCAGTCGTGCGTCCGTATCACCGGTGCCGCCCTCGGGTACCCTACCCCGCCCCGGCACCAAGCAAGTGACGGTGACTGTGCAAGAGACAGTGGTAGAGCCCGCGCAGCCTCCACCCCCCGTCCCAGCAGTCACCACCGTGAAGCACCACCATGCCTCCAGCGCGACGAAAGAACTGGACGATCTTATGGCTTCTCTGTCAGATTTTAAGGTAAGTGAACATAATCTGTCAACTGACAGCTGCAAAGATAGACGTGTTTCTTTTGTTCTGTACAATTTAATTTAGTAAAAATAGTAAAATTATTGTTTAAAGATAAATAATCATGATTATATTATTATTATTCTTGTTTTGTTGAGTAAATCTCGACTTGTTTGGTAGATTTTGTTTATTTGTTCAATTTCTTTATATCATAGAACTGTTGTTTTTTATACCTATATAACTATTTCACACATATTTTTGAATGCGGTATTCACTTTAAAAGGCAATGCATTTAGCAATAAGAACTTTGTTACATAGCATAATTATTACTGTATCATTAAAATTACCACTGGTGAATCTTAATAAATAAATAAAAAAAAAATATTATGTACTAGCATTTCCCGCGGCTTCGCACGCGTTCTAAAGACATGAAACGAAATTCTTACTGAGTCGCGCGGTATGGTATCTCGCAGATCTAACGCCCGCCCTTCCCGTTTTTGTAACATTTTTCATCGATGCTCCGCTCCTAGTAGTCGATAAACCTTCCTCGATAAACGGACTATCCAACACAAAAAGATTTTTTCTAATCGAACTAGTAGTTCCTGAGATTAGTGCGTACAAACAAACAAATTCTCTTGCTTTATTAGTATAGATAATATACCACCTCTAGAAATACCTCCTGCAGCCTGCTCATTTATAAGTCAAAAAAAATTGAACTTGAACTCAAAAAGTATAAAATATTATATACCTTGAATATTTGCAGGTAGATTTCTCGTAAGACAAAACTTTATTACCAGTTATGATAATATTATTCTTATAGAGATAAAAATATTGAAGGTTTGTAAATTAAAATCTGTTATTTACTAGTTACGCGCAAAGCCACAGGCAAATGCTAGTTAATATCATAAAGTAACGGAAGCAATGCTTATTAAATAATTTTTTATTATGGACTTTGAGGCCGCTCCAACTCCGACCAGCTGTACAGAGCGACACACTTGTCAAGTACCCCTTAATTATACCTATACTAGCGACTCGCCCTCGCTTCGCTCGGGCTCTTCCCTAGATTTAGCACAGGTAAAGCCGCGGGATCTGCTAGTTATGCATATAAACCTTCCTCTTGAATCACTTTATCTATTAAAAAAAACCGCATCAAAATCCGTTGCGTAGTTTTAAAGATTTAAGCGCACATAGGGATATAGGGACAGAAAAGGCGACTTTGTTTTATACTATGTAGTGATAGTGATGAGTAGTGATGATGATCAACCATATACCTGTAAAATACAGAGTAATCTATCATAAATATTTTAGTAGTGGCGACTCACATGTTGTACACAAATTATTTATTATTATTGATTTACAATTATATTTATACACAATGTTAGTAAGAAGCATCGACTTTAGTAGTCGATGGTAAGAAGTAAGGTAGAAAAACTAATATAGGTAGGTATTTCTGTTTCTTGTAAAATCACTTATAATAAATCTTAATCTTGATTTAGACTATTATTTATATCTTCTTAATACCTATTTTGAAAAAAAATCGAAATTTTAAAATCGGTTTGCATTAAAAAAGTAAAGTTACATTTAGATTCCTCTCAACGATATTTGAAATGGGATAAAAGCCAATAGTAGCTTAACGACTTTTTTGCGCACGCGTTTCTTAAATATAACTAACTGTACATATCAATAAATATCTCTAGAATATAACTACCGATCTATAAAAAAACAGACAATTTTGTTATTGCCGTGATTGTTTATATTTTTTAATTAAAACAACATTTTGAAAGCATGGAGTAAAGTTCTTATAATAAATAAATAAATATGTTGGGACATTATTACACACAGCGCCATCTGGTTCCGTGGTAAGCTACGAAGCTTGTGTTACGGATACAAGGTACTTAAAATACTACATATATAAGTTTAAATACATACATACATGTTATAAATATAAACACCCATGACTGGAGTACAAACATCCTTATTTAACAAATAAATGCCCCCAGCGGGACTCAAACTCGCGACCGCTGGCGCAAGAAAGTAATACATACACATAATCTCTTTAGCGATTAATGTTCTCTTGATTTTTTATAAAAGTGATAAAGTTGTGTAGACTTTCAATCAGTATTATTTGGCCTATTTCCAGAAAGCTTTTATTTTAAATTACTTTATTAAAAACATTTCCATCGAAAACACGCTCAAAAATTTTGCATGTTTTTTAATATTTGGCATCTACTTCTATATAATATTTTAGTATGAAGATAGACGCTGTCTATCAATACATAATAGCAGCAAGCAGCAGTGCATAGCAGTTGTGTTTGTTATTTAAAGTCATAAATCTTTAGAAGCAAGTTGATAAAGGCGTGTTGACTGTTACCTATTATAATTAAATAGACAATTACTATTTATTAATTAGTTTGGAAATGATTCAGATTAGTTTATCAGTACAAAAATTCTTACTAAAAGGGGTCATAATAATTTTTTTGGAGTATTTCTTAATAGTTCAGTTTCTAATCAGTTTACTTATTAAACATAAATTTTACGAGTTTGCTTAGCCTAAAATATAAAATAGGCTTTATATTACTACCCCTTACGTGAAAAATGCTTGATACTGATTTTCATTACCTTTTTCACTCCTTTAAGAGATAATTTACCGGATAAAAATTATCCTGTTTGCATCCTTGCGTCTCAAATTATTCTTAATTCATCTAAATCTATTCAGCAAATTTTTTAAATATATTACAAACATACATACAAAATTTGTTTTTTCTGTTTATAAAAGTAGTATAGTAGATACATATATGTATAAATTTTAAGCCGATAACTTTATTTTCATTTTTATTGCTAATAGTACAACAGGAGCATATCATACGCTAGTTCTAATACTGTTGCTCGCAATTATTAGAAATTGTAGAGTTTTGAGGACAGCGCCAGCTGCCAGAACGACACTTGACCTGATATCAAAAGAACAGTAGTTTAAAATAACGCTATAAATTACTCTCGATATATTTTAACTCGGATTTCATTCATTATTTAATTAGAAGGGGTAAACAATCAATTGAGAGCATGTTTTTATAAACAATATAGCATGAGTCATTCGAGTAAGGTCTAATATAGGGCGGCAGCTGTCATGGCCACGTCGGCACACTGCACTACACTTTTCCGATTATTATAATATTTACTACTCGCCTTTCTTGGTCCACGGCTATTTCCAGCCGTGCGAGCAGTCGTCACTCCAGCGCTATGTCCGTCCCTCTCGCACCCGCTGTAAAGCTCACATCTAAAGATAGTCCCGGTGTTACATCACAGGCGTAGTGGGGCCGCCAGCTTATAATATTAGAAGTACATAGACACAGATTTCACTCCGCATTCACTCCAGTCCGCTCCGTCCGATCGGTTACTACCGTACGTTGCTGATATATGTGAACTTCGACTTAGATCTTAAGTCGATGTTTCAGAGATTGATAAATTTTTTTGCCGTTTAAATATTTGAAACGGCAATGAAATTGATTGATTTCTTTATGATTATTAGGTAACCGGAGCAGCCGCAGTACCAGCTGAAAGCGGAACCCACGTGTATCGTGAGAAGCACGCCTGGCAAGAACAGTACCGCAGCAACCCGCGGCAACCCGAGTCCGCTTCTCTAGAGCATATGCTCGGATCCCTCCGAGCAGACATGAGCCGCCAAGGAGTCCAAACACCCCAGAAGGGATGCTGCAATGCGTGCGAGAAACCCATCGTCGGACAGGTGGATATACTTACTAAGACTGAAGACCAGTGTTTTTATCAGTGAATACATGAAATTGTTTGCTACAGGTCATCACCGCGTTGGGCCGCACATGGCACCCTGAGCACTTCACATGCGCCCACTGCAACCAAGAACTTGGAACAAGAAACTTCTTTGAACGTGATGGAAGGCCATACTGCGAGCCCGACTATCACAACTTGTTCTCTCCGAGATGCGCCTACTGCAACGGACCCATCCTCGATGTTAGTGTTGTTACCGATCTATACAAACAATGAGATCAACAAATTTTGTAATTTTGATTCTATTTTACAGAAATGCGTGACAGCTCTAGAGAAGACTTGGCATACAGAGCACTTCTTCTGCGCGCAATGTGGTCAACAATTCGGGGAGGAAGGGTTCCATGAAAGGGACGGCAAGCCCTACTGTAGGGCTGACTACTTTGACATGTTCGCGCCTAAATGCGGCGGATGCAACAAACCCATAATGGAGAACTACATTTCCGCTCTGAACACACAATGGCATCCAGACTGCTTCGTGTGCAAGGTCAGTATTTCTTTACATAGCTCTAGCAACCCTGAGATAGGCGAAATGACAGGTAGGTAAAGAACTTAACCCTAACTAACCTAAAACGCCAGGTCAAGTATGGATGTAAATATCTAGATTTCACACAGCAAATGACTTTTGGAAGTAAAAGTAACTAAATCGTCTTTTACTCTCACAGGATTGTCAAAATCCCGTCAAGGGTAAAACATTCTATGCCATGGAAGGAAAACCGGTATGCCCGAAATGCGTTGGAGTCGATGAGGATGAGTAAATAAAACATGAAATGTCCCCCCACGGATGCCCTCCCCCCATTTCTTTTTCAGCTATGCCACCAACATGATGTACAAACGAATGATAACATGACACAAAACACAGATGCTACTCAAATACTCTAGTCTTAGCATATTCGTTAGGAAATATTAAATTATGTAATATATTTTTATAATATTGTAATGTTAAGGTTTATAATAAAGAGAACGAAAATAAAAAAAACAAAAAACAAAAAATAAAAAAAAATACAAAACAAAAACAATAACAATATGAAAATGAATGAGCCGAGTGCGTCCCTGTAGCGGCCGTCAAGGTCACCTGCGTACGCGCGGCAATGAACTTTTATCAACGCATTGTATTGAAGGCCGTTGTCAAAAATCGCCAAAAAATCGATATCGGGGTCAAGGGCTAGTGTAGGGTTTCCCGGCGGAGATAAAAATAGGCTTGCGAGTGACGTCACGCGCCACTCCGGCTAATGTGGAGCAGGCGGTTTGTTTGTGGGACACCCTATAAAACTATTTTTGATTCGATGCAATCTGTTAATGCACTGGTAGTCAAGCGATCGAATATCGATTCACATAAATATCGATTTTTTAGCTATTTTATATTATGAATTTAAACGGAGGAACATAATATGATATCACACATACGTCACAGTTATTATAATGACTTAAGATGTATTTTATTTTAAAAACAAATTAAAATTAATTATGAATTGTGATATCGAAATCGAAAATAAGACTAGACTTTGTTTTTTGTTTTTTTAATAAAAATAGATACAGGTTGAAAGTTGAAGGATGCTAAAAATTGGAAAAAAAGAATGCAGTTTTTATAAACAAATTTTATTTATTTGAAATTCAAAAATTACAGTTATACCATTTATTTTATATAGACCATAAGATTTGGGCGATATAATATGATTGGCTCTATCGTAAATTGCTAAAAAAATAGACTTGTTAAAAAATATACTTGTAAGATAAACACTCATTGAGTGTACCAATGGCGTGATAGGAAAGTGAATGTCTCTCTTTTTTTATTTAATATGATAATCAAATACATAAAAACGTGTAATAACCATTTGTAGATGCCACGACATGCACCATATTGTAACACAACCTTATACACTATTTAAGAAATAATTTTATATAAAAAAAAATTAACAAAAAATCTAGAAGGAAAAAACTAAAAGAACACAAATTCAAACAGAATAAAAAAAAATTATGAGTCCATTTAATTTCATATAATGTACTTATTTTTCATTTTAATCTAATCAGATCTTTCTCGTCTTAACTCGGTATTTCGATCGCATTGCATCCACAAATAGTCAGTCAAGATAAAAATAACGTAAAATTCGTAGTGGAATAGTTAATTATATTGCGAAATTTAATATCTGTACATAAAATTTTTATAGTTGCGTAAAAAGGAGATGAGGTTTTATCCTATAATAAAAAAAATAATTACTTTTACACTATAAATATTGAGTTACAGTTGCTGTTTAGTTACATATTATATGCTTGTCTCAGTTTTGAAGAGAAATTGTTTTAAGTTTCTTTTCTTTAGTCCGCTTGTTTTGATTGGACCAATCATATTTTATGTTTTCACTACTGACGTACAATATCATCCAATTAACGACAGGTGTGGCTCAGTTTGTGGTGACTCTACTTGCTGAGCCAGCAGTCGCGGGTTCGGGTCCCGCGGGGGCATTTATTTATATGATAAAAACGTAAATTTTGCACTACAGTATTGAGTGTTTATACTCATATTATGTATGTATATGGCATTCGGATTCGGCCTCTATAATATAAGTTATAACAATAACATTTAATGTGGACTCATTCGAATGTTTGAGTTTCACTATATATATTTAATTTCATACATTTAATTTCTTTATAAACCAAAACTTCTACCCAGTAAACAATAAATGGTTGACATTACGTCGGATCTCGTTCTAATTCATAATGTAATATTACAGGAATGCCGCGAACCTTTCCACGGCGGTTCATTCTTCGAGCACGAAGGCCAACCCTACTGCGAGACCCACTACCACGGCAAGAGAGGTTCCCTCTGTGCTGGCTGCCACAAGCCCATCGCCGGAAGATGCATCACCGCCATGTTCAGGAAGTTCCACCCAGAACACTTTGTCTGCGCCTTCTGCCTTCGACAACTCAACAAGGGGACCTTCAAGGAGCAAAACGATAAACCCTACTGTCACGCGTGCTTTGACAAACTCTTCGGATAAACACGATAGATGGCGCTGCTCTTGTATTATTTCACCCGTGTCTCGACAGATGGCGCTAAAACGTTTACCATTATTTTTTTATCTGTTTACAATAATGTATGATAAACTCTTCGCTTTAATTTCGATTAAGTAATTTTATTATGTGAATAATATTTTATATGTTTTCATATGTAGTACTTGGAAATTCCATATGGATTTATTTAAAATGTAATTAATGATTATCAATCCAGATATGGGCTATCGTTGTTTGTCCTTGAGTGATAAATAACTGATACACCGTAATTAATGATATACATTAATCCGACTCGCATTCAGACAAGCTTTATGATAATATAAATATATCTATGTATGTACGGAAGATTGCAACTTTTTTCCATAATTTCCATATAAATAGTATGAATGGTTAAAAAACCGTTATATGTTAGAAAAATTAGAGAGACATATTATGCTAAAAAATTAGAATCTATAGAACTGGTCTATTTGATGCACATGCTATTATTTTGAAACTAAATTATGAATATTTGATATATTTATCGTTATTTGAAAATGCATTAGGGGGCGTTCAAGTATTACGTAACGCAAATTTTGAAGATTTTTGACCCCTCCTTCCCCCTATGTTACGCGCCGTAACGTTTTCCTGTACCCCCCCCCCCCCCCCCCAACGTTACGTAACATTAACTGAAAATGTTTACCCAAATGTCACAAATATGTCAATAATGTCGCAAACTACCGAAAAGTCGCTAAATTACTTTTGTTATTGTTTTAATATAATTTAATAAGAATTTGCTTAAGTTTCAAATATATTCAATGGGCTCAAAGTCCTAATAAACATATTTGTAAGATTAGTACTTTTTTTTAAAATAAAAAACAATGTTACGTAACGCGTTGTTCGAAGCCCCCTCCCGCCCTTGTAACGCATCGTAACGTTTTACAGGAACACCCCCACCCTCCCCCCAAATTGTGTTACGTAATACTTGAACGCCCCCTTATTACTCGTATCTATGTCCAAAAGCAATTAAAAAAATTATAAGAAGAATGAGATCAATTTATAAATATTTGTAAGGTCTCAATAATAGTGTGTAAGTCTGTCTTGTAGATTAGTTATTAACATGTGATGAAATAAAAGGTGTTCGTGAGGTTAATACTTTAATTATTAAATATTATGAATAAATATTTGAATAAAATAAAAATAAATTCTTGGAAATATATTGTGATGTGCTATTTGGTCGGAAATGTCATAGACGTTCGTTAAGAAAAAATATTCAAAATTATTAAAAATCTAGCGAATAACGCCATATTGTATATGTATTTTAAGATTATTATTTATGCAACAGCATATTATTGATATATTTATATGTCTTTAAATATGATGAAATTTCGTAAAAGTATATTTAAACCCTGGTTTAATTATAAATTATAAATGCAATAATGTCGCCATGTCTAAAAAATTGAGAAAGCTAGATTGTAATAGTTGAAAGAAAAAAAATAAGGAGCTATAATATTTGCAATAGAAAATATTATTTACAAAAATTTTAATGCTGTTGCATAATATTATATTTTTAACGCTGACTCAATATATTTTTAAGTTATATCTTCCACTAGCGTAAAGCTGTACAGTTACATAATATTATATTACATTTTAATTTACTTCTACTGTTAGTGCTTTTAGTCTGTTAGGATCGATGGGTGCCAAACTTCAGGCTCTCACAGTGACTATTGTCTTGAGAATATTATAAACTTAAATGAAATATATATTATTTATTGCGTAAAAACAATTTAAGTCATGTCACATTATTATAGAAATATCTAAGAAAATATTAGATATATTGGAATTAATAACTTTTTAACCAAATGTCCAAACTTAAATATATCGTCTTTAATTTGCTGTACACTGATTTCATTTGCGACGAAAAAATACAAATAATTTATTACGAATTTAATTAAAATTAAACATTAACAACCATTGTTAGATATATGGATTATCTCCAATTCGTAGTGAGTTTAACTGATGGTTAGTTTCTATCGTCAGGCGCGTTTTTATTAAATCTGTAATATTTTAACGAATATATTAAATGTTTTTTGATTACGTTTGCCTTTTATTTTATCTATATCTATATTTTTAAAAATAATTTTAATCGATACATTGATTGAGAACTAATAATATTTTGTTATCATTTTTTTGTTCAAGTTTTAATGGCGTCAAAATAAATTAAAATAAATAAACACTTTTTTAATGAATACTTTCAGTACTTTGTCAGTTCGGTGCCGCAAACTTTATTTCATTATAAGTACAAAATATGAAACACATTTTTCTGCTTGTAAATAACCATTTAGAATTTTAAATATACGTACCTTTACAATGCGTAAACTGAAGGTTTGCGAGCTGGCTGGCTCTTTTATTTATTTAGTTGGTTTAGTTGGTTTTGCACATTTTCTATTCTTAATTCAAATTCAACGGCCTTCATTTATATATT
This sequence comes from Boloria selene, assembly GCA_905231865.2. Lineage (NCBI taxonomy): Eukaryota > Metazoa > Arthropoda > Insecta > Lepidoptera > Nymphalidae > Boloria > Boloria selene. Next base: position 2,738,953 of record HG993135.1, on the reverse strand, counting down.
ACTAATAATGTACTTATTACCTACTAATTTATATAAAGCTAAATAAGTGTTCGTTTGGTAATTTGAACACTAGATAATGCTAATTGTACTGATTATGTAAATTAACTCATAAAGGGGTTTATTTGTAATTTTTTGAAAATATACCATTTTCTACGAGTATATAAAGAAAATTATTAGGTAACTACCTACTAGCAAACCCGTAGTAAGTTAAAATAAATTAAAAGGTTTTTATAATGTTCTAATAAGAAAGTAGCCAAGTATAAGAATATTAGCAATTTGCGAGTCCTGTCAAAATCGGTCCAGCCATTTAGCCATAGCCATTAGAGATTAGGTGTAACAAACAGACAGACCAAATTTTTTAAAATAGATTTTTTGATGTAACGTTTGTAATGTACTGAAGTACTGTGATAGTTTGCCAAAGTAGTTTTACTTCTGAGTTCTTACATATTGTGTACTTTGTACGCACGCACTTTTAATTATATTTTTGGTTTGGGGAGTCTTACAGAAATCACAACTTTAGTCATAGTATCGAATGCATTGAAATTTTAATACCTACACAAGACAAACAAAACATTTAAGGAAATTAAATTTTAAAAGTACAATTAAAACCGTGGTAGGATTCATATCTTCAATTTACATGTTAAATCATATTAATAACGCTCGTTAAATTAACTTCGCCTAGAAAATTCTGTACGGATCGATAGCGGTCATTAATTATTCCTTATCGGTTTGTATTGATTTTTCAAACCGCATGTTTTTATTATCGTATTTACACAGTAGCTGCGGTATATTTATTTAACGTGTGTATTATGAAATAACATGTCGCTTAAATTAAAACTACTTTAATTTACTTTATATAACCAGTTAATTACGATTTATAATATTACTAGCTTTACCCGCTTTCATTTTTTTAATTGCTAATCATCCTCATTGGGTTGATCTGTAGGATGCCTGAAAGTTTCTTCAAAATTACTCTAGCTATTTCAGAACCCATTGTTAATACAAACAATTTTTTAATTTAATTTTTTAATTCTTCTAATACCTCTAAGAATATGTGTACAAAGCATCTTTCATGATGATCGGTTGAGTAGTTTTCGCGTGAAAGCGTAACAAACAAATTTACATTCACATGTAATATTAGTAGGGATTGAAATTATTACGAAATTTCATTTTAATATGTTAATATACTCAAATAAAGTTTTTTTATAAACTCTCATCCAATCAACGGGTAGCAGCAGTCGGCACGATCGGCCTATATCTCCGTATATTGAATTAATCGACCAAGCTAGTTGAATCTAATCAAGCCTATATCAAATTCTATCAATAATGTATAGAAGAAACTATTAACCCAAAATAAAAATTTCAAGCACCATTTGATTATGGCTTTATTTATGAATACATCAAATATATTTCACGTGGACCGACTCGCACTTGACCGATTATTTATTTTTATCTGTTTGGTGTTTAATTAAAATCTTAAAATGAGTTGCCATTCATGTTTAATAATTTATTAAATTATCATGATAATGAGTTATAAAAAAATCGCTTTAATGTAAATAAAACAACACATTTGACACGACAGACAGTATTTATTTCACTATATACATACACAAATTCCTACCATAACACTGTTTAATAACAACTATAGAATATAAACTTTTAAGCAGTAACATTAAAACTAACTTGTCATTTAAACTTAAATTAAAACTTAAACAAAATCTACAAACTAGTCAGTCTTTGGTGGGAAAAAATACAGAAATCCCTTACGCTAGGCCGGGGAACAATTCTGAGAAAGAATCACACCAAAAATCTGACAAGTCCATAGACTCCGGCTCACTTAGGGGTGAAGATAATGATTCATAACCCAAGTCAGAGCTTAAGTTTGTGTGCGACGGTGAAGCTCCAAAGAGGTTCTCCTCGCTTGACTTAGGTGACAAGGTCATAGGAGAAAGCAAGCTCATGTCACATTCTAAAGTAATATCTGAACTTGTATCAGTTAATATATTCAACTCCGATTCAATATCTGTAGAAGGCACTTCTATTACTTGGTCATCACATGGCACTTCTACTGTAATACAGTCATTTTCTTCATAACTAGCATAGAACATGTCGCCTTTGTCATTGCTTTCTTCCTTAATGTCTTCATCTGTGTCGGGGTAGGGATGTGCGTATGAATGTTGGGCTAATATCCTGTCAACATCATGCTTCACTGAACTTAGGACTCCACCTTCACTGGATTCCAGTTGCTTTGCTGAGGTCCCCACCACTTCTCTTCCTTGATTGCATTGTGAATCACTCCTGCTTTCGCCCTTATGACAAAAATATTCAGTTTATAACAACTTGTTGTGGTATGTACAATTAAATATTATATGTAATCCTTGAAGTCTCTTTGCAATTAAAAATATTCAGATATTAATACTAATTACTTTTATCTTTGAAGTAATCAATATTTTCTTTACAGGTAAATACAATCTTGTGTAATACAAATGTCTGATGCAATATATGAATATATGATATAAAAGTTTGAGAATTTTAAACTATCCAAAAAATAGTATAACATTCTTTTTAAGCATTATAACGTTTTTTTACACAAAAGTAACAGTTAAAAATACCATCATTTCAAAGAAACCTGATTAAAATCAATTTCAAATTTATGTAAATGACTAATCAGTTAGACCTTGGCACATATTACATCATCTTGTTTTGTTTTTTTTTGTGTGGGTTTATCCTAATTTAATTGAAACTATCAGTATATTTTGTCTCTATTAGATACTAAAGCATCAAAATAGTTTAATAATAAATAACACACTTCCATATAATTTTTTGAAATACTTACATGTTGATCCTCTCCTTGATAATTTGCATTAATTTCTTTGAGGAGTGAATCTGCGAGTTCATGAAGGGTGTCAAGATACTCGGGGGAGTCGAAGTGGGCGAGCAATTCTGTGAGAGAGTCAACATCGCCAGCAGTATGTGCGCCGCGCGGCTCGCCGTCAGGGGCCCCTCCTGATGATGAACAATTTAATTATTAACAATATATACATAATACTCTGATAATAAATAATACAATGAACTTTGTTTCATACAACAAATTGGAATATGATGTAACATTAGTAATAGTTAATCAACACCATAATATGCAAATAAAGTCAATATAATTTATTTGTATAGTTTATAGCACAACAAGACAAATTACAATCTCATCTGTGATATCTTATCTTTAATTTGATAACTAGGTACATTTAAGTGGGTCTTTTCTGATGTGTCATAATTCTTCAACATAACAAAAATGCAGGCCTTTTACTGATATAAGGCATTAATGTATTGTTTCTTGTATACAGATACTGAGTATATAACAAACCTTCTGCTGAGGATAAGACACTGCTGGTCTCGGGGCTCCTGCGACGTCCCGCGCCGCGGCCGCACTGCGTAGCGCCGCATTCTCGCTCAGTAGGCGTTCATTCAACGCCTTCAAACTCTCCACCTCACTGACTAACCGCTCGTTCATGTCCATACATTGCTTAATTCTGCTTTCCATTTCGTCCATTTTTGCCTTTTTCCTGTCGCGCGATGTTTGCGCCGCTACACGGTTCTTAAGTTTCCTGCATGATGCAATAACTTTGTAAACAATGTTTGTTGGTTTTATTGTCCTATATTAAAAAACGATGTGAACACAAAAAAGACAAATTCATAAATTGTTTTGTGCAGATTAAAATACTAAATATAAGCCTATGAGTCATCGTAAATTAACCAAAATCATCATAGCTGCCGAGTCGCAATTATATCATGTAATTTTTCTAGAAAAACCCTGACACGCAGGCAAACAACAATTCGAGCATGACTTACTTTCTTTGCATTTTCTCCTCCCATGTTAGATGGTCCAGTCTCCGCTTCCTGGATGGAGTAGGAGCCACGTCGACCACGACCTTTGACTCCAAATCATCCACAGCTAGATAATTGTTGGGGACGGTGATGATTATCGGTGCACTCATTTTTAGCCGGTGATAAAATCCACTAATGCTTAAAACTCGCACCACTTCTAACTTAACAATCGCATAATAAACATTCAACAACACAAACGTTCGCTAAGAATAATTTGTGTAAAATTTTATCGTCCGTTCACAATAAACACTTGCGTCGTACATACTCGAGCTCATGTCAAATAATAAGCGAGTTTTACGATTCTCGAAAAAGCGTACGTGCCTTTTTGTGATTGGCTCCTGCGTTCGAGTGGGCGGTTCCGATAAGCGGATTATTGTATTTTAGAATGAGATAACAATATCGTTAGAGCTATAGAAAACTGCTAATCTGAATGACGCAAGCTGTTGACAACCGTTGCACAAACCAACGATGAGTAATAATTAGAATATGTTACATGTTTTACAACAAAAAATGGTAACTGTATTTAAACGGTACTCTAAATTTTTACTAGTTATCACTTTAGGCTCGTACTATGACCTTTTTGTGTCCAGAATACAGATTTTGTCTTTTGAGTTCCTATATTTTATACTTTTGGGCTAAAATTCTAGTGCTTTTGAGGTCTTGTTGATCTGATAATAAAATGATGAAATGTGACGGTAATAATTCATCATTCATGTCTCCTGGGGGCGTACCATGAACTATTTGAAAACATTCTTATTTCAAGACTGTTTTGTTTCAAGTTTACAATAATCTTACTTTCCTTGCTATAAGGACGTCATGGTACGAAAAGTCAAAGTAAGATTATAGTATTCACGCTATAAGAGTTCATAGTACGCCCCCTGTACTTTCTGAGTTACTCCAAGTGTTGTTTTCCCTATTTTTTTATTCTATAAGTTCACTTTGCTTTGCTTTTCCCTACCTCACTTATCGACACTTCATAACCTTTCGTAAAAACATCTAGATAACTAATAGAATATTGCTAACAGTAAGCTAAAAAAATAATCCACATTAAACTATTTATAATAAACCGCCCATAATGGTCAAAAATAATGTTAAAATTGAATGTTGAATGATATATTCAATAAAAATAGGCCTTGGAGGTCGTATATTGGTAGTATATTCGTAAAATATTAGTAGTGGTAGTGCCATGCTTGTTACCTTCGGGTAGCAGCCGAATGGGCCGGCACGCCCCGTATAGTACCACTCTCTCACAGAAGACCGGCGTGAAGTGGCAGCTATACTGTCGTGTTTCGTCCGGTAAGTGAGACTCCGGGAGGCCCACTCCCCATCTCTCCTCCCTTCCTCTTCCCTCACTCCTCCGTCTCTTCCCTCCCTCCTCCACCCTACCTCTATCCTCTGTATTCCCTCCCTCCTTCCTTCCTCTTCCCTCACTCCTCCGTCTTCCCTCCCTCCTCCCTCCCTCCTTTTCCTGAAAGGCCGGCAACGCATCTGCAAGCCTGGCTTGTAGATGTCCATGGGCGGAGGTGATCACTTTCCATCAGGTGAGCCTCCTGCCCGTTTGCCCCGTTTTTACCATAAAAAAAGCAATTATGGCAATTGTTTAGATTATGTTGATTTTGCAAATTTCTGTCCATTCCTACTAAAGTTACTCGCTCCTACTAGCAAATATTAATTATGGCGAATATGAATAGTTTATCTTTAGGTTACTTAATTAGCTTGAGTATTATATTAAAAAGAAATCTTTCCAAATAATAATGATAGACTTGCACATTCTCGATGCTATACTAACTACAGCCAAATTAAACTTTTAATGCGAGAGGAGCAGGGCTCAAGCCTCAAGCTGTACTATATTAGTAGTTAGAGTTACATTCTCTTTGCTGTAATAAATGTAAACCTTTTTATTCACGTAATAACGGGTCTGTGGGTAGTTGTAAGTTATGTTTTATGACTAATCTACATTAATCATTTAAATATTTGATGAGGTTTTACATATTGTAAATCATACGGAGTGAGTTTAATATATTTTATAAATGTGTAAGTACATTTATTGCATATTTTACTTCTTATATATTATGAAATTTTGAAAGATAAATAATATCAACACTTTCACTAAAGCTGTATAGCATATGATCATTGCCTTCGCCCAAAAAGAGACACAAAAATCAATGTCGGCTTTCGTTTGTCAAATCACATATTGTCTTAATTTAGACTAGGCTGTATGGACTATAGTCCTTTGCCTTTCCCTATTGGGGATAAATTTAAAAAAACAACAATCACAAATTGTCAAATGTCAATTCATAATTCATATTTGTCAATTATTCTTTTGTCAAATCGTCCTCTTGCTAATTTTTCCAATTGTTGCATTGAATTAAATTTTCTATTTGTAATAAGTTTGTTATTAAATTACCAATATTAAATAAATTAACAAATATGGCATCTACAAGTGCAGAATCTCAGTCTTCTATAGCGCAGAAAACATGGATTATGGCTAACAAAATAGAAAATTTATTGAGTGTTGATGATATATATCGTTACGATAAAAAACAACAACAGGATATTTTAGCTGCAAAACCATGGGAAAAAGAGTACGTTTTTAAAAGATATTTATAATTTTAGTAATATTGTGACGGTACTTATACTGGATTCTTTATTTTAGTCCTCATTTCTTCAAAGACATCAAAATATCAGCGCTAGCGTTACTGAAAATGGTTATGCATGCACGATCCGGAGGCACATTAGAAGTTATGGGGTTGTTGTTAGGTAAGAGACTTGATAATATTCTAGCTTATATAATATATATCACAAGTGTAATATTGTAATCATGTCTATTTTTTTTCAGGTAAAGTTGATGCAAACACAATGATTGTAATGGACTCTTTTGCATTGCCAGTAGAAGGAACTGAAACTAGAGTTAATGCCCAGGCTCAGGCTTATGAATATATGACTGCTTACATAGAAGCTGCAAAACAGGTAAGTAATATTTTCTATTATGAGAGACTAAAAACCTAATTAAGTTTCACCCAGCTTTTGTTTTCCAAAATAATTTTATAATAAAATATTTTTTAACACAAACTTAATAACTCTAAAAGAGATACATTATAGTTTGTGTTTAAGTTAAAAAATAGCTTCTTAGTGGTTGTAATGATATATCTATCAGAATAAGTACTTTAATATATTTTATAAATAATATTGGTGTAGTGCTATTCCTAATCAACTCTAAATTTTTAGGTTGGAAGACATGAAAATGCAATTGGTTGGTATCACAGTCATCCTGGTTATGGATGCTGGCTCTCTGGTATTGATGTATCTACGCAGATGCTTAACCAGAACTTCCAGGAACCCTTTGTGGCCATAGTTATTGATCCAGTCAGAACTATTTCCGCAGGAAAAGTGTGCTTAGGTGCTTTTAGAACATATCCTAAGGTATAATTTACATTTTTGATAATTAACTACCAACAACCTACCCTCTCCTACTCGAGTTCATTTATACTGCCTAGGTAAATTTAAACGGTTAGATTTGTCAGAAATAAATTTTCTTTACTAAAAAATATCTTACACTAACATAAAAAACATATTTATAATAATGTGTAACAAAAGTAATATTTATGTTTTTTCTATTAAGGGTTACAAACCAGCCAATGAGGAACCATCAGAATATCAAACAATTCCGCTGAATAAAATTGAAGACTTTGGTGTACATTGCAAGCAATATTATTCTCTTGAAGTGTCATACTTCAAGTCTTCATTAGACAGAAGGTTGCTCGATTCTCTCTGGAATAAGTACTGGGTCAATACATTGAGTAGCTCCAGTTTGATCACCAATGCAGAATATACTACCGGACAGATATTTGATCTATCAGATAAATTGGAGCAAAGTGAAGTTTGTTTAGGTATTTTAAAATTATTATTCATATAACATTTTATAATAGAAGTATATCGATAAGGCTTGTGTTATGGATACCACATAGTTGATACACTACACATAATATGTATATTACTTTACATACTTAATTATTATTACTACTACTATAAACACCCATGACTAAGAGTATGAACATTGACCTCAGTGTGACTCAAACCCGCGACCGTTCGCACAGCAAGTAACCCTACTTGCTGTTACACACAACTACAAACTGCGCCGAATGTGTTGTCAAGTAACTTAAGACATTTAATTTAAATATGTTTCAGGTCGAGGAGGTTACTTAGTTGTAGGAAATGACCCGAACGAGAAACGCACTGAAGATAAACTTGGCAAGGCAACTAAAGATGCATGCAAGACCACAATAGAAGTGATTCACGGGCTTATGGCCCAAATGATTAAGGACCGCTTGTTCAACAGTGTCAGTGGACGACCTGCGGCTCCCACACCTATGATTGAGTGAATGTTATCTTTCTGATGTAATGTAATTTAGTATCTACTTTTTCCTTAAATATTAATCAATAAATAATATTCTACAGATATAGTTCTTTTAAATTTTTACCATTACATATAATATTATCACTGGATTTATAAGAGTCGACTGTTTGAACCCAATATAATCAAAACCTACTGTGTACCCAAAACTTTTAAATTTTGTGTAAATTGGCTGAAATATGATGACGATGATTAAAAATGTCAGAAAAGACATGCCGCAGGGCCATGCAACTCTCATACAGTCGGCTTGATAAATTTTTTCTTTGAAAACAACGCCATCTGTGGAACAGAAGTTGCTACAACTGAAAGGTAGTTTCATAAAAATTACACTAGATGACACAAGTTGTTATAATTATATTATTATGAAGCAAATAAAAATATTTATTACTATTTGAAATTAAATTTTAATAATAATGTATGTAATAAAATAATTAAGATCAATTTTTATTTAGTTAATATTTTTAAAACCGGCCATTTGCAGCGCTTTCATCTGGCAATCTACAATGCAATGTGTCAAAAAAGTTTAAATTTGCATAACGGTCAACAACTTTCTGTTTCTTTGTAAACTGAACTTTCTGCTGCTCTTTGTGTACCTAATTCCAATTTTGACTCGTTTTAACTTTTTGTTTATGACTCGGCTTTCCCACGGATTTGATTGTGTATTTCTCTTTACGATTGACCTGGCGTGAACTTGAACGATACTTTGCCTTACGACTGACTTGGCTTTCCCTCGGACTCCGTTTCTTCTCTACAAGATTGACCTCAGGCAGACTACCTTGGAATTTGCTTTTTTGACTAACGTGCTTTGACCATGTCGAAAAGAAATAAACCAAAATGTTATTTTGGATGTCCAGTTGACGGTGAGTTCTAACTTAGTACCTACTTTTTTCGTAATAATACCAGCTAGAGAATTAAATTCACTAGACGCGGCTAATAGTTTTCGTATTAATTTATTATTTCGATTATCAATAACAAGTAAGTATACAGTACAATCCCGTTAATTATAAAAACCCCAATATATACGAAATTTTGTGTGATTATTATCATATTGTTTAAAGATAACTTTTTTATTTAAAATTTTATAGATAATTTTAATATTATTTTTGTTTGTTTTAGGTCCATTACACAAACCACCATTTTGGGAATACCCCTTTACTGAAAGGTTTAATGAGTGGAAAAAGGTACTGGACATTGAAACACAGGAAAAAGGGAACAACTACATCCACTACAATATCCGCCTCTGTTATAGACATTTTGAAGATTTTTTCAAATCTAAACATAGCAATCGGCTGACTAAAAATGCAGTTCCATCATTAAATTTAGGTAATAATCAGATATTCCTTTCTCTCCATCTAGTCCTTTATTATTAGTCTAACCTATTTGTTGCTCATTCAGAGTCAAGATTTGCATATAATGTCTTTTTATAGATACAGTTTATACATTTATATTTTCAAATGATTATAATATTATAATCACTTACAGAGAAAATACAATATTATAAATAAAGAAAGAAAATATTATTTATTTTCACTTAACTTTGCCAAATAAAGATGGATAATAATTTAAAATTATATTTAAAATATTATTTAAGCTTGATAATTATTTAAAATCAAAACATCAAAACTTAATTATTACAGGCCAAAGACAAATAAGTCCAGCTGTAGAAGAACTGGTTACTGTGACTCCAGGCACATCTGCTGGTGGTTCAGAATGTTTGAAAAAAACTCATTCTTTATGTAAGTTTTTGAAATTAAATTTCAGAACTGCTGTGATTCTGTGATTGTATTACTTCTTTCTTGCTGCTTTGAGTATGTTACATGATGGTTTGGATTTTTAATTCATTTTTTTTTGCTATATTTCAGTATTCCCAAAACATTCCTTAACTACACCAACACATACTATTGTACAACAGGAGAAGAATTTAACTAGAAGAGTTTCAGGTTAGTACATGGTGCAAATGCATGCATGCATGGTGCATAGTGCATCATTAATTTTTTGTTAGTAGTATTTATAAACAAAGTATATATGTTTAATGCTGCTGGTACCCAAAAACATCAATCGGCAATTAGTATGTATTTTATGAATAAATAGTTGTGTATTGTGGTTTAAAATAGTCAAAATTATGGAAATAAGAAATTAAATTACAAATTGTAAATAATTTTCAGGTACCCAGGAAACTCCTTTTATAAAGCAAAAGCAAAAGGAATGTATTTTAAAACTTAAGAAAAAAATACAGATGTTGAAAAGAAAATTTAAAAGTCAAGTTGCAGGTGCTAAGCGTCTCACGGAGACCAAACATTTTAATTCTATAATGAAAAATATACCTGAAACAATACAATTGTTCACAAGGATGCAAATGCAACATAGAAAAAAGCCGAGAGGACGAAAATTCACAATTGATGAAAAAATAATGTCACTGTCAATTTATAAACAAGGCCCAAAAGCATATGCATTTTTAAGAAAATGTTTTGTTTTACCATCCTCAAGAACCCTAAAAAAATTACTAAGTGCAGTATGCTTTGAACCAGGCATAAATAAACATATTCTAGAAAATTTAAAAGATGTTGTAAAAAAGTTGCCTAAAGAAAAACGATTTGTCAATTTATTATTTGACGAAATGTCATTGCAACCTGGTTTAACATACAATGCAACAAGCGATGAAATAGTAGGATTTGAGGATTTTGGAATAAAAAAAAATAGGAAAATTGCTGATCATGCAATTGTATTCATGTTAAAAGGCATTAAAGGTAAAACAAAACAACCAATTTGCTATGCATTTTGCCAAAGTTCAACCAAAAAAGAAATTTTAAAAGAACTTCTAGTTACAATTATAAGGGAATTGAGAGATGTTGGACTGACTGTGATTGCTACTGTATGTGATCAATCAACAACGAATGTGAGTGTTATCAAAAGTCTGCAAGAAGACACAAAAGCGCACTATTATAGATTAAATACAATTTACAGTTCAAATGCGTTTGAAATAGATAAAATTAAAGTGTACCCATTATTTGATACACCGCATCTCTTAAAAGGGGTTCGAAATAATTTTTTATCAAAAAATGTTATTTTCAAACAAAATAATAAATTAAAAACTGCAAAATGGGAGCATTTAACTATGTTACTTGAACAAGATAAAGGGGAAGATGAAATAAGATTATTGAATAAATTGACAGAAAATCACATAGTTAAAGAAAAAATACCTAAAATGAAGGTTAAATTTGCAGCACAGGTGTTTAGTCAACGTGTATCAGCTGTAATGCGATTTTTAGCTAGTAAGTAGTTAAAGCTACTGCATTCTTTTTTATTCTATAGATTTGGTAATACAAATAATAATATGTTATTGTGCCCTATTCTTCTTTTATCTATTTATCTTTAATTAATCCATATAAAAAAAACAAAGTTGTTACAACACATAAGTCAAGAACGGCTGCACTGATTTTAATGATCTTTAATTTGTTGGATTTGTCTTTGCCCCGAATAGCACAATAACTATTAAAACACCGGAAAAATTCGCTTAAAATAATAGTTTCGGGTGAAACCGCAGGGCACTGCTAGTATTTATTTAAAAAAAAAGAAAATAAGTAGAATCAGTAAGGATGTTGTTTGGTTTACGTTACATCTTTTTGTCAGAAACCTTCATGGTTATGCAACAACTTTCCAAAATTTCATCATATTGGATATTGGATGATGAAATGTGAAGACGCGCCTTATTCTTCACTGTTAACAACGCATGCAAATTCGAATAGTGGGGCGCGTCTTCATAAATGGCAAAAACTATAAATAATGTATAGGATCATACAGAAGGCTAACAAACATATTCTTTTTACTTATAGTATCATCACAATGATAATAATTGATGACAATGACTTACCTGTGTGGGTAATAAAAAGAAATAACTAGTAAAAACTGCTTCTTTACTAGCTGTACTAACTTAACATTTGCTTTTCTTTACAGGACATGGAATTCTGTCACCAGAATGTGAAGAAACTGCTGATTTCTTGTTAATTTTTGACAAATTATTTGATTCTTTTAATGGGCATTCCTACCAAGACCAATCAAAAATATATAAATCATGTATCAGAATAAATTCTCCACATTTTAAATTATGGGATGAATTGTTACCAATTTTAGAATCAATGAAATTCCAATCAATTAAGAAAATAAATGGTGTTGAGGTGATTAAGCATGAGTCGATTCCGTCAATTAAAAATTGGATTAAAAATATTAAATGCTTTAAAGATATGTTTAAAGATTTGTATGAAAACCATAAAGTAAAAAATTTGATTCCTAGAAATTTTAATCAAGATCCATTGGAAAATTTTTTTAGTTGTATAAGAAGCCATGGGGCGAGAAACGTAAATCCAACCTGTTTTCAATTTATGCATGCTTTTAAAACGTTGATTATAAATAATTTTAACTCGCCCCATTCACCAGGAGCTAATTGCGAAAAAGACGATGATCAATGCATGCAATCATTAAAACAATTGATTACTGGGCAGCATGGTATATCCCCCCCTGATTTTGCATGCGACATTGATTCATTACTGGATATGATTGTTAATTTTAAAAATAATGAAGCAACATCACTACTACATTTAGAGTCTAAAAAATATGTCGCTGGATACATAATTAAAAAATGTAAAAATAAAATTTCTAATACTTGTGAAACCTGCAACCGTGATTTGTGTCGATCAGAGGTAGATTACGATTCTTTTAATTATGAAATAGATTACACCAAAAAATCATTATTTCATCCAAGTGATCAACTAATCAAAATATTGAATGAATTATATTATGTGATTGTATTGTGCTTACGTGAAATGTCTCCACAGTTTTTAAAGGCAAAGATAAAATTTTATATTGATTTTGCTTGCGACTTCGATATGATTACATGTAATGAACATAAAGCTGATTTAATTAATTTTATAAAAGATCTTGCATGCAATATTATAATTTATAGTTGGTGTAATTCAGTAAATCGTATATTAAATGGAAAATTTTTGAAATTTGATGAAAATGATTTTGTGAAGAAGGAAGCTTTTATTTATTTTTGTAAAAGAAGAAAAATAAAAAAATAAAATGTTTTTTTGCTAAAGTTGTTTATTTTTTGGAGAAAAACAATTAACTTTCTATTACGCTATTACCTTGTTAATATATTTTATATTGTAGCTAAAATTTGCGGACAAGGAAATGGAAATTTTATTGATTTTTCTTAAAAAATTCCTTTAATATAGATAATATCATGATGGTACAATATATATATATATATATATATATATATATATATATATAAAATGCTGAATAACGCCATCTAGTGGATTATAAAGTAAGCGCGTCATATTTGCAAAATGAAATAAACGCCATCTGTTTTCCAGATGAGTGTATAAATATTTTGAAACTGAGTGTTGCGCATCTATCTCTTTTTTATATGTATAATCTATGACATGCCGACTGGGAGTTTTAAAGTTGCACGCATATACCTTATGAAGTTATACAATATTTTACAGGATTGCTCTTATTTTAAAGAAATTTCTACTAAACTGTATCACAATTTTGTACTATGTATATTATATAAGGGGAAGGAAAGAAAACAAATAATGTGATTATATAAACATTCTCAAATATTTATTAACCAATTTACATAAAATCATTATCATTATGTACATCTTCCATAGCTTTAGTTACAATAAATCATAACATCTCACGTCGTGGAGGGCCTTCTATCAACCAGGTAAGGTAAAAACAAGCACCAAATTGCGATATATTCTTTTGCCAAGCTCTTTTTATATGATATCATGAAATGTTAGAGGATAAAATAGCTACGTTTACAATTATTTATTTTTCAATGCTACTTCTTTCATAGGCCTTAGTATAAAGGAAATATAATATTTATTTCATCAAAAAATTAATAAATTAAGATAATTGAAAATAACTATAGAATATTAAAATTGACTATCCCAAAAACAGTTTTTTAATATAAGTTTTAAAATATAGCAAGTGTAAACGTAGCTTAACAAAAAGTCATGCATCGTGTGAACTTCGCTGTAATTTACCCACATAATGTGTTGGTAATAACTTAAATAAGCAAAACTATAACATATTTAAAACGATTATTACTAATATTGGCTTGAATAATGTTGACAATACGCAATAATTAAAATATTAGGGATACAATTAATATAAAGCAGAACTCATTCGTAATATTTACATTGTCACTAAATAAAACAACTAAAAAGAAAATATACTGAACTAAATTAAAGGCTATACTTAAAATGCAATGAAACGTGTTATGAGAATATTAAAATAATTAAAAAAATAACTGTTTATAATAAAGTTGATATTCACTTAATAATAAATAAAATGAAATGTCATACATGAAGCAATGTTTATATAAACCTATAGAATCTGGTACATCCTAGTTGTATCACATATATAATAATGAAATTAGAGGAAACAATTCTTTACTATAAATACATAATTTTAACCCTTTGTGAAGGGGTTTACCTTTAAAATATGCCAAAAATAAGTATGGCTGTATGTATGTATGTAATTAAGTGATAATCAGTTTTTATTGACCGACTTCAAAAAAGGAGGAGGTTTAGTGAGAAATCCATCACAACTTCTAAAACAGTTATAATAATAATTTATTAAGTACATTTGACGCGATCCATCTTTACTATACATAATTACAAATACGCATATGTACAGAAAGACACGAGGGATTCATATTAGTTTTAGCCCGTGGCGTTGCTTGCGCATAATATATATAAAAAAAACAATAATTTAAAATCGATTTAGCAATTTCTGTTTTAACAACGGACAAACTTAGTACTATTTCTTTATCATTTAATAAATCTCGTTGAAAAAATATATATAAATTATTATTTATTCATTACAATGAGATTTATATAATACTGTAATCCAGCAAAATAGTTACTTTCCGCGAAAACTATAAACATTATGACTCATTATTTTTGTTTATGCTAAAATAATAAATATATTTGTTGATAAGATAAAGATGTTAAACACAATTAATAAAAATTAATATTTTTTCAAATTGGGCCCTCGTAGCAATATTATAGACCAAGTCTTTTAAAATCTAAAAGTGGAATGTTAAACGAATCTCTACAATGAGTGATGGCTGTACTACGTTCTATAGAAACTCAGTACTTTTGTTATCGGCTTAGAATGTAAATATGGAAATTTTCTTATAATTCATTTAAACGCTGTTTTTATTTGCTATTAATAAGAACCTCTCTTTTTTACTTTCATAACTATGAACTGACTTTGTATTTATCACATAATATAGGTGTTTCAATAACTATATTATAGCTTTTATGTACTATACATATAATAATATGAATTAATATTTCATTTATGAAGTAAAACTTTTTTAGGTGTATGTGAGGGTGAGGAATAAGTCAACATATTGGAAAAGAGAGTGTAATAGAAATAAGAGTAATAATAACTTTATGTTTAATTTTTAATAATTATTATTTACAAAAATATATATTTCATTATTAATAATTTCATAATTATTATTATTTATAAAAACGAATATTTATTATGTACTAATATTTTTTTTAGTTAATTGTATTGATATTTTGATTTGTTTTAATTTACTGTATCTGTCACAACGCCTAAGAAGTTTTACTTCAACGGTTACCATATTTAAACTCTAAGCCGATGACTTTCACTTATTATTAGTTCAGCGAAAATAATAAAAAGCTGCCGTTTAATAGTAAATTTACAACCAATATGTTGTTTTAGTGATATTCGATAATAACCTTCACCATATTTCACTGAACACCTCTAGTGGAACGTTCTTATTGCCATAGAATGTATGACATTATTAATAATTTGCCCCACTTTACTAAATTTGTATTCCCACTTTTTAGTCCATAATTAAGTAATTTGCACACATACTTATTATGTTTTTATTGCGTTTGAATGATATATTTCGTAGAAAGACACTCGATAGTGGGACAAATATTAAACATTATATAACCTTAGTATAATCTACACTATGAAGATTTTGCATTTTAGCATATAACTTTTTCTTTAGAAGATATGCATATTATTATTATTCAATGAAAATAAAAAAATATATTTATTTTTGATATTATTATAACGAAAACTATTATTATTAAAACCATTAATTATTCGAAAATATTTCTTAATTTGTAAATTCCTCTTTTTGATATATAATTTACGGATCAAAGTAAGCCCTAATATATGATTTAGACTCTATTATCTCAGTCAAATACGAATTTGGAAAATCTGTCTGTAACACACACAACAACTATATAGCAATATTTCAGACGTCTAAAACATTAGTCTATCCCGTGATCATGAGATTGTTATAAAGCTTTCAAAACTTTGAGAACCAATAACAAAGTAAATCTGCAAAATAATCTGTCAAGATTGTTTTAAACTAAAATGGTATTGTAAGACAGTGATAGCCCAGCGGTAACGCGCTCGCTTGGATAACCGAGTGATGCGGGTTCAAATCCGAGTCTCGCACCTCTGATATTTTCATGCGTGAATCATTTCTTACATGATTACCACTTGTCTTATGAAGGATAACATCGTGAGGAAACCTGAATATCTGAGAAAACCTAGCAAGTTTTCGAAAGACATGTGAAGTTCGCCAACACACACTAGGCCAGCGCGGTGGATTATGGCCTGATCGCCCTCGTACTGAGGGAGGCCTGTGACTAGCAGTGGGACGTTAAAAAGTTCTTAATACATACATTATAAGTAGTTTAATTAAAATATATATGCGGAGTGTGTAGAAGATCTAAGGTTATATAAATATTAAATATGTCATTATATTAAGGCAGTTCAGCGATCAGGTCCGAGGTCTCGTCAGTTAAACAGGTCCGGGGGGAAGTTGTTGACCTCCGCCTGCTCCAGCACTGGGTTGCCCTCAATGTTGTATGACACTCTTATTCTTAATCGGAGTGGCGCCTGCGATATATGTTTATTTTTATTAAATTTCAATGAGTTATAATTTATTCTTAAACATATTTTTATTTATATATAATTTTAAGGAAATTAACAAAATAAAAGCAATGCATGACTTAATTATATGAGTTATATCATATATCGACTGTGAACTGGCAACCGGTAGTTGTCAATTTTGACAACTTTACAGGATGAAGAAAAAACTTGTTTGAGTCATTTATATAGCATCTAGTAAATTAAATAAAAATTCGTGGTTTTTAAATATTTTTATTGCACATATTATTAAAAAGAAAAGTAGCATTATATGCTTCCTTCTAATATAAAAACGAGATAGGACAATATAAATCAACTTGGAACAAAAAATTGAGATAGGACCGGTTGCCAGTTCACAGTTGATATGTGAGTTGTAGAATTTCTTTACACTGTAACATCAACAGATTTTCATGTAATTTAAAATAAAGTTAATTTATTTCTTGATTTAACACTTACATAGTATCTACTTGTACCTATACAAATAATATTACGTAATATATAAATATTAAATACTTTTGGTCAATTACCTTGGATGGATTGGTGATTTTGAGAACTTGTGTGATCTCCCCTTGCGGCGTAAGTACCGTTCCCGACGGCGACATCATGTCTAGCCGGAATGTCTACATAAACAAAAGAAAACAAGTATTTGAAAAATCAAACTTTTTTAGTAGGTTTAAACGTTTATTATATATAAAAAATTTAACTAAAAATAAAGTTACTAAATATGTTAATATTTTAAGGTTGCATTTTATGTGTGTATGAAGGATATACGAGATGTATGTAGAAGGGAAAAATATTTTATTTATTTTTGTAAGTAAAAACGTCCTTTAACACATTTCAATACATAAAGATTTCAAGGAAACTAACAAAAGGACCAATAACAACAATATTAGCCAAGTTTTTGAAGAACGTCACGGACGTCATAGACGACATGTTTGTCTCAGTTGGTAGTGACCCTGCTTTCTGTGCCAGCGGTCGCGGGTTCAAGTCCCGCTGGGGGCATTCATTTGTTAAGCACGAAGGTTTGATCTCTAGTCATGAGTGTTAATATTTATAATATGTATGTATTTAAATTTTATATATGTATAGCGTGTCAACTATCTGGTATCCATAACACAAGCCTCGTAGCTTAACACGGAACTAGATGGCGAATAAAAAAAAAACGAAATTTGACGATTTTTGGAATTTCAAAAACAAAAGGAAGCGACCTCTTAACATTTTTTTTAAGCTGTACTTTGAAGAAGACTCTTAAAGCATTAAAAACTAACATTTTTTCGCTCGAGACTTAAAAAACATCGTTTTTTCGACCACCTAATATAGTGATAATATACTATTTAGTGAAAAATACACAGTTATGTACCCTTGGCACGGCAGCCTGGAAGAGGAAGTCTGTGAGCGAGGCCCGAGAACGCGCGCGCATCGTAAGCGTGGCGGCGTCCCCGCGCGCCGGCGTCGACACCAGCTCTACTGTCACGCCGTTACGCTCTAGCGCCTTCACCACCGTCTCTGCTGCAAACAATGTGTAAGTTGATACAATCATTTATTTTAATAATAATAATCATCATCATCATCAGCCCTTTTTAACGTCCCACTGTTGGGCACGGGCCTCCCTCAGTACGAGGGGGATCAGGCCATAGTCCACCGCACTGGCCTAGTGCGTGTTGGCGGACTTCACATGCCTTTCGAAAAACTTATTAGGTTTTCTCAGACATGCAGGTTTCCTCACGATGTTTTCCTTCACCGTAAGACAAGTGGTAATCATGATATAAATGATTCGCACATGAAAATATCAGAGGTGCGAGACCCGGATTTGAACCCGCATCACTCGGTTATCCAAGCGACGCATTACCGCTGGGCTACCACCGTCGTAATAATAATAAAAAATATTTTCCGAAAACGCAGTTCTTTCTTTATTCAAATCTCACGCTTTTTTTAACGTTACGAAAGTTTTTTGCCGGCTAGGGTACCGCTCCGCAACACCCTATAAAGAACTTCGTTTCGTTAATAGATGATTTAATTTAAATTGAATTGATTTATAATTTATGATATACATATATTGTATATGAAATTCAAAAACTGAAATTTTCAAATTAATTAACCCTAATATGCTTGATTGGTCATATTACTATGACCTTATATTTAACATCATAACAACTTTTATGTCTTTCAGTTAAATTAAACCTGTTCTATAATTATTTTTAAAAATATATGAAAATAGGCTCTGAACCGGAAATTTCTTCATTTAAAGTAGTCAAAACTCAGAAAACGGTTTTTACGAATTTAAGTTACATGACTTAAATAAATGGTTAAGTATAATCAATTTTTGTGCGTTTACATTTGACGATTTTTGGCAAAAGAACCCAGTGAATAAATTATTTGGTTTATTTGTTTGTTTAGTATTACCCTTATTATTTCGAGTTAATGAACAGGCAATCAATTAACCATAACATTACCGAAAAAAATTTTTTCGATTCCGACCTTTGTTAACAACTAACAAATATACATAAAAAAATATATAATACTTTCTTAGGTTTACGCGAATGTTTGACATTATAAATGAAACTATCTTTTCGGATTTTGTCGCGGATTTATTTGGATTTTTGGTTCCCAACGTTTCGAATGCTTTACAGCAATCATGGTCACGGGAGAGACACGGGTCTAGTTATAGGGTATACGGGTATAGTTTCATTTATAAAAAAAATCTATACTTATACTTTTACTTATTACTTTATAACTTATTACTTATTTACTTATTTACTTATTTACTTATTTTACTTATCTATACTAATATTATAAAGAAGTAAAGTTTGTTTGTTTGTTTGTTAAATTGTAAGGGGTAATCTCGGGATCTACTGAACCGACTTTAAAAATTCTTTCACCAATAGAAAGCCACATTATTGCTGAGTGTCATAGGCTATATAAAAAAAAACGAAAAATAAAAAGGCTTTTAAGTGGTAGTCCGTTTTGCAAAGTGAATCGGAGAAAAAACGGTCGAATGAAAGCGTTTCTTACGAACGCTGCCTTAACTATGAAAGATATATTTTTGAGTTCTAGTGAAAAGATGTGGAGCTTGAAAATGCCTACAAAAAAGTCAACGACAGCATATTATGTCTAACTTTTATATTTAAGTTACAAAAAGTAGTTTTTTTAATATTAGTATAGATAATTTAATTTTTAATATTAATAAAATAATTTAAATTATTTAAACACTCTGTACTAAAAAAGAATTATTAACATTATGCCCAACGAAGTGGGCACGGGTCAGCTAGTATATAATAAAAAAGCAAACCTTGTGGCTGTGTGACTGGCGGCGCGGGCGCGAACAGTCCGTCGAGCAGCAGCGAGGGCGCCACGTTGTTGTTGGCGACGCTGGTGGGCGCACCCGCGCTCAGGTCCAGTCCACTGAGCAGGTCCAGGATATCCTGGAAACAATCATAGTGGAATAAAACAGACTAAATAGATTATGATTTTGTCTACTATAGTTTGTCCATTTTATTAATGGTTTTTTGATAGCTCGACGACTGACAAGTGATAGTGATGTCCTAAAGGACGTAATAATCGATATCCTTTATTTTTTTAAATATAAAATAAAATTTATTTTTATATTTATTAATATGAAAATAAATATTATAATCGTGATTGCAACTAAATAATAATCGTTCTTGCACCCACGTGACGGCCTAGAACTGGGCAAGTGTGGTGGAGAGAACTAAGAGAATCATAATGTCTGATTGGGATCGTGACATTGTATTTGATAATTTATGCACACAAGAGTTAATAATTAATATTACTTAAGACTCCTCATCGGACGAATCTTATATAAATGATGATTCTAAATCATGTAAATAAAAGGAATTAAACTATTTTAGTTGTTTTATTTGTGTGCCTTATACTAAGAAGAGAGTTAAACTTTACATAATGTTAATATGTTAATTTATTGGTTTCAACCTTAAAATTTTATTGTCTTCCTGATTAAATAAAGTATTACACCTTATTAACATACTAGCATTGATTTCTACCGATTATTTGTAATCTGTGGCACAGTCGTAGTAATCGTTGTGCGGCACATCAATAAGGGGGCGGTACCCGTCCATGAAGTAAATATTATTTGTATGAAATTTTAACTTAACGGTTAACCATTAAATACGAAACTTCATGGGCGTGAGCTGTCAAAAAACTATTAATAAAATGGACACACTATAAAGCTATCAAATCAGATCAAAATATTCTTTATTCAAATACGACTTATACAAGCTTATTTGAATCGTCATTTTTACATTATTAAAATTAAATGTCAGTCTGTAAGTTAAGTAAACTATCAAGTAGAGTAGAGCAACTATTTAAGGTCGCAGGGGCATTGTGGTGTTTGCCAAGCGATCCCGCAACGTCCCTTTGCACTGCGTCGAAGGCTTCCGTTGCGGGGTTTAGACAGTAGAAGTCTAAAGTCTAAAATATTAACTTACATTAGTATTAGAGTTGTTGTTAGAGGGCGCGGGCGGCGTGTGCTCGACGTCACCGTTCGAGAGTAATTCTGATCCATTGATGAGGTCTAATAACGCGTCCTAAAAATAAAATACGTAAGTATAATCAATCAGAGTTAAATAAAAATAAATATTAACATTTGTATGTATAAATTAATAGACAGACTATTCTCTAATTCTTATTATAAAATAGTAAATACAACTAGCCTAATATACATTATGTTCAAAATTAGCAAAGTATACTATGTATATATTAATTTGTTCTGCCAATTTATTGATAAGCTAAAACAATCTGACCTACAGAGGCTACAGATAACAAAAAAATTATGAAAAATTGTTTTCTTACTACAAGTGTATACACTGTATACACTTTTTATGTGTTTTTGATAAAAGTTGTTATTTTGTCATTTCAAACAGATATAGCTATTTTATTATATGTTTGTATGTGTGGTGAAACATAAAAGAGGTTATATGTTCTGATGTTTTGCCCCTTTCGAATTTCAAATAATATTTTCGAATTTTCAAAGGGAATAATAATAAATAGTGTAATATCAGATATTATAATGTTATTCATCTTTATTAAATCATAACTACTTGTGAATAATATTGTAATAAAATACATTTTAATAATATATTAATATTAAAATCGATAAAATAAAATATTAATATTAATAAAATATTAAAATGTATTTTACATCTCTCATGTTCGGTAAGTAGATTCTTATTACCTCCAAATGGGGCTTGTAGGTGACTAATTAGCGCTCTAGGGTAATAATGTAGCTAAAAAGCCCTAGGGCGGTAAGTAATTAAAAAAAACATTTCTTTCTTTCAAAAAGTTCGCGTACATCTAACCATCATACTGTCAATAGACATCATGCATTCAGCCCAATGACCAAAGAGGTCGCTTTGCTATTCAGCCTTGTCTTCGTCTTATAATAGTAATCAATTTTCAATATCGAACGGCGAAGCTTAATTTCGATCTTGAAAAAAAATTATTCTTTTAATGCCCGTTTTTTTCTACTTACCTCACAATCGAGATGTAAAACAGAATATTTACCTCGGGTGTAAGCATCAATTGCACCCTCGAACTATAGGCGCACGAGCGCAGCGAGGGCTGCAATTGACGCCTTACAGCCCTTGGCTACTAATCTACTATTAATAAAATCTAAATAATATGTAGTATGCATGTGTGTGTGTGTGTGTGTGTGTGTGTGTGTCGCACCGGCTCGGGCTGCGCGTGCGCGGGCGGGTGTGACTGCGGCTCGGGCTCGGCGTCGCTGTCGTCTCGCTCGGCGGCGGCGGCCTCCATGGGCGGCATGCGCTCCAGCAGCGCCGGCCGCAGGTGCGCGTACTGTCTGTGGGATACATTATTCATTATTCTTCCTCTATCGATACATGATTCATAATCCTTCTTTAGAATCGTTGTGATTTCAAACTCGATAAAACGAAAAAATAAGTACATAGTACCAGGCACTCAGAGACGGGGAAGAGTTAGGTTAGACCTTACTTAGATCTCGCCCACCGCGAGTCAGTGACATTTCTAACTCTGTCTAACTCGTGGGTGTGACCTTCGCGCCATCTCCCTCTCTCGACGAGCTTAGGCGGGGTTATCTTATATATAAAATTCTCGTGTCACAATTTTCGTTCCCATACTCCTCCGGAACGGCTTGACCGATTCTCATGAAATTTTGTGAGCATATTGAGTAGGTCTGAGAATCGACCAACATCTATTTTTCATCCCCCTAAATGTTAAGGGTAGTCCACCCCTAAATTTTTATTTTTTATTTTTTAGACAATTTTTTTTCTCCTACAGATCAACCCAATGAGGTTGATTAGCAATTAAAAAAATGAACGCGGGCGAAGCCGCGGATACAGCGAGTTTAGTATAAAATATAAACGAGATTTAAAAATTAGTTTGCCAAAGAAGTTTTACTTCTGAAATGTGTACTTTGTAGTTTGTACACACGCACTTTTTTTAACATTATATTACATTCTTCATTAACGTAAATTAATAGACTAGCGAGTTCCCTCGTTTCGTTTGGGTGCTTCTTACTGATAAAGCAACTCCATAATATAATCGATATCATTAGGGTTAATTCATCTATTAGTATAGGGATATTTGAAATGAGATGGTTAGTTTACTCCTTACAAAGTTTATTTCACAGATGAATAAATAACCATAAACCGACAATTTCATGTACAAAGGAACAGACACAAGGGAGATTGGTCGATAAAATAAGATTATAATATGAACACAAAAAAAACTTACTTGTACAATTGTGATAATTCAACCCCTCTTTGTTGCAGTTCGATGTGAATGTGCGAGCCAAACGTGTCTATAATGACGCGTATTTTGCTGAAACAAATTATAACAATATTATAATGACGAAAAAAGAACTAAGAAATAAACAATATATTGATACTTTTTATAAATGATCCCATCACTCTCACTGATCACACCATGGTCTTCTTTATATGTAAAAGTGGTAATCACGTTGTAAATATAATTAATACATATATTAAAATGTCATAGGGATTTGAACCCGCATCATTTGATATGAACTTCACCTTTTATGTTTATTACGAACAAAAAAAAAATTAAACAAATACTTTAAAACCACTCACTCTTGACTGGGTCGTGTAGTGAAGCGAGTGGAGAGCTTCGCGAGAGAGAGTAATAAATACTCCTTTGTAGTGATTGAGAGCTGCGTGGACCACAGCAGCTTTTGGTATATGTCTATTACATACTCTTCTGAGGGACGGGTGAATTCATCTGAAAACAAAATATTACATTACTAATATGTATTAGAAACTGTACTTAGGCCTTTTTAACGTCCCACTGCTAGGCATTTGTATATGAGTAGGAACAAGCCACCATGATCGATTCTCTTAAGCAGACACGGAAGGTCAAGTTTAATTTATGTTGAATGACTTACACAATATTATTACCTAATGAATGCCCTTAAGAACGAATTTTTCCACAGAACGGGATTAAGGTAATTTAAGGGCTCTCACAAGTTTGTATGAAAGTCCTTTATTTTTTGTGCAGCAAACTTTAAATTTGGTGCAAACACCTGGAGATTATCGCAAGCGAAGCAAGGGTAAGACGCTAGTACTATATAAAACTTATAAAGCATTTAATACATACCAACACCATCGTCGTCCACCATGGAAATAGCGTTACTGGCTTCCGACACCAACATATCTCCGTATTCACCAATCGTCCAAGCGGCGACCTGCGAAAATAATATTTTTATATAAGATCGTGTTATGCTCATCTTTATTTCTAAATAGTATTTAATTTTAATAGTTTTTTTAAATATTATTATATTTTAAAACCATTATAGGTATACAATGGTTTTAAAATATCATAATGTTAAATGTACATTAATACTTTCTTAGATTAACGCGAATATTTGACATTATAAATGAAACTATCTTTTCGGATTTATTTAGATTTTTGGTTCCCGACGTTTCGAATGCTTGACAGCAATCATGGTCACGGGAGAGACTCTCCCAAATCCGATAAAAAAATCATTTATAATGTACATTAATATTATAAAGATTTAAAGTTTTTACATTATCGTTTGGTTTTTTTCAACCCTAAGGCCCGATTTCACCAAAGTAGAATAACTTTTATTCCTAGGATAAAGCTGTTATTTACTCTAAGATAACCATGCTTTCATTTACCAACTACTTATCCTGAGTATAACAAAGCTATACGAGAGTAACTCTTATACCGCCAATTTTGAAAGAATAACCGGTTTATTCCTCAGATAAAATCAAAATGGTATCAAATTTTATGTCAGTAAACTGTTGATTCATATTTTTGCACATTGAATTGTAATTAGGAGAAAATATTATTAAAATACAGCGTTTGAGAAGAATTTTATCGGACAGTGAAAGCGATAGTGAAGATAACTATTTTATTTTGAGACGTCCAAGGTGGTTTAAAGAAAGAAATGAGCATTTTTGCAACTACGATGAAAAGGATTTCATGATTAGATTTCGTTTATCTAAAGCAGCAGCATACAATTTATTATTAAATTAAATTAATTATTAATTAAATTTATTATTATTTAATTTATTATAATCACTACATAGTATAAAACAAAGTCGCTTTCTCTGTCCCTATATCCCTATGTATGCTTAAATCTTTAAAACTACGCAACGGATTTTGATGCGGTTTTTTATAATAGATAGAGTGATTCAAGAGGAAGGTTTATGTGCATAACTAGCGGATCCCGCGGCTTTGACTGTGCTAAATCTAGGGAAGAGCCCGAGCGAAGCGAGGGCGAGTCGCTAGTTTTTAATAAAACACATAGCAAACTAAACGAAATTAACTTGAAAAATAGCACTGACACCAGGCGCGGTCCAAAGGGGGGGTCACAGGGGACATGATAATTTATTTTTAATTTTTTTGTGGAAATAAGATATTTTGTTTAAATATAATATTGGTAGGCTAACTAAACTACTGCTCCAATAAGTCAGCAAAGTTTTGGAGTGTACGACAATATAAGTCAATCGAGATTTTTGTCGTCTATTTTTCCACGTAACTCCTACACGTTAATAAGATGTATCTTCTATTATCAGATCAACCTAATATCTTGAAGGATTGCGACTATCGGTTCATAAGTACGTATAATATTAAAAGAATTTTCTTTCAACTCCTAACCGTTGAGGAGATATACCTTACATCATCACAAATTCTTAAACAGCTTTAGAAAATATATGAAAAACGTAATAAATGCCTATAAAATTTGAGAGTTGCCTTGGATTTCCTTAGGATCCCATCATCAGGTCCTGACTTGGTGATAATGCGAATATCTTGGAAGTATACCGTACCGAACAAAAAAAATTGTAATCGGCCAACATTTGACGCAGAAATTAATAAACAAACATAAAAAGAACCGTCGAGGAATTGTACCTTCCATCATCAGCTCATCCACATGAAATAATGATTTTCAGACTCAAATGCTTGAACATCTTTAGAAAATACATCAAAAACTTAATAGGTGCCTATAAAATTTGAGAGTTGTCCTCGATTTCCCTGAGATCCCATCATCAGAATCTGACTTGGTGACAATGGGACCCCCTCGGAGCTATACTCTACCGAACAAAAGAAAAATTTTTGAAATCGGCCCACAGACGGCGGAGAAATCGGTGAACATAGATAAAAAAAATATATACCTACAATGGAACATATAACCTCCTCCTTTTTTGGAGTCGGTTAAAAAAAATTGTGTCTTGTGCAATAATGTGTATTGAGTGACCCCCTCCAAAATTTCAGGCTGCGACCGCGCCTGACTGACACATTGACATAAGTACAAAGTGACGACTAAATTAAAAATGTCCTGTTATGCTATACTGTACTGAGATAATGACAAGTCTATTTAATTTGACTGCATTTACATTCAATTCTCATTCAATGTGCCACAGGTAAAAAAAACATTAATCTAAGAATAGTTATACTAGGATTAACATTTTGTCTTTACAAAGCGGTGAAACGTACTACGAGTTATTCTGAGAGTAAATGCAGCGAATAATTTTATATCTGGCATAGTTATTCTTGGATAACGACATCATTGGTGAAATTGGACCTAAAAGAGAAAAAAATGTCGGAATATGTTAGAAAAGCATACATATAAAAACAAACAACCTGTATAAGCGGCTGTTTCTCTGTGGCGTCTGCGGCCCGCGCCGAGCGCTCGAGCGACGTCCACAGGCGCATGGCGGCGTACGCCTGGCGCTCGCCCGGCGCCGCCGACACGATCTGCAGCGTGCTCGACACCGTGTCGTCGCGTAGGTAGTTGCCCGCCTGCACAGACACATTCATTCATGTACTGTATTTATTATATAGGTTGTTCAAATTTAGTTATCTTTAGAAAAACAATTCATATATTCTAAACTAGCATTTCCCGCGGCTTCGCACGCGTTCTAAAGACCGGAAACCAAATTCTTTTTGAGTCGCGTGGTACGATACTTTGCAGAACTAACGCCCACCCTTCCCGTTTTTGTAAAATTTTTCATTTATGCTCTGCTCCTATTAGTCGTAACGTGATGTAATATAGCCTATAGCCTTCCTTGATAAACGGACTATCCAACACAAAAAGAATTTTTCAATTCAGACCAGTATATCCTGAGATTAGTGCGTTCATAGATTAGCCTCGCTAACTCACCCTCGCTTTGCACGGATTCGACCCCAGTACCCATACATATGTTTTAATATTAATCCTAATCAACTTGAAGGCATACAATAAATATACAAACATATATCGTATAACGGGACTTAACGCGTGTATTAGTGAAAGGTAGATCGTAGACCTTATTCCCGACGTTTCGGCTGGGTTGCACCAGCCGTGGTCATGAAAAAAAAAAACAAAAAAAAACACCAGCATCGCTCACCTTCAGCAAGACCTGGAACAGCGTATCCAGATGCCACTTGCTGGAGGGCGCGTGTCGCTCGGCAGCCAGCACCATGGCACTGGAGCAGTGCGCCTTGAACTCCGCGTCAGAGCGCTCGAGGAACGCGAGGAGCTCCTTCATCATGGCGCGGATGTTCTGGCCGTTGATCAGAGCGAACGACAGCTCCATCGCGCGCCGTCGGATCGACACGTCGGGGTCCTGGAGGGGGATTTTTTATTATATTTAATGAAATTTACGCTAATTGTTCGTCCCTAGATGTGCTTGACGGTTAGCTTAGTTTTCTGATGTATTCATGTTATCATTATGGTAAATATCAAAATTGCTCAGTTTTCTCGTGACTCTTTTTGGACAAGATTATTGTAATCGTCATTATTCACAATGTCAATAATATTCTATGAATATTATTCGACTAAGTAAAAATTTTATCATAATAAACAATAAGAAAATGATAAATACACGAAATAATAAATAGATAGATGGCTTTATTTAAATAAATCAAAATATTCGTGTTCGAATTGAAGCGTATAAAATGCCCAAACGAAACATAGGGTTTATAAATATAAACACCGCCATGAACGTAGGATGGCGCTATTGAACTTAGCGAATTTGATCAAATATGAATACCTACATAATTACAGAAATAGTCAATATAAATATTCCTATGCAAGAATCAAACCCACTACCTTAAAGCAAGTTAGATGGAAACTTAAAAAAAAAGTGCGCGTGTACAAAGTACACATGTCAGAAGTAAAACTTCGGTGGGCGAGATCTAACTAAGGCTAACTCTTCCCCGTCTCTGGGCGCCTGGTACTATGGACTTATTTTTCGTTTCATCGAGTTTGAAATCACAACGATTCTAAAGAAGTTTCACTTCAAAAAACAATAAAAATAGAATGTAATAAATACAACAATATTTCCAAGCCTTATGCTACACGAGTGTTAGTCACCGCGACATACAATTGGTAATCATTGAATTGACATTTGATACCACGTTAGCAACGATTTATAGTGTCAATTACAAGTAGTAAATATGTATACATAATAGTACTAGTATATAAAGAGTTAAGCTAATTATAAATCTATTGATATTTATTTTAAAAAGTCTGATTGAAATCTGTAGGGTATTTTAAGTGTGATGCGTGGGGCAAAGGCAGTGGTAGTGGGGTTCATCATCAATCAATTAAGGGTTGATCAACGGGTTCAAATATACCAGGTGGTCCGCAACTATGATATTTTCATGTCAAAATAATTTCTAACACGACTACTACCCGTTTGGTTTTTATTCCAAGAAACCTGCATGTCTGCGATAGCCTAGCAAGTTTTCGAAAGACAAGTTTACCCCCCACTTAGCTAACGTAGTAGACCTGAACCCTGTCATATTGAAGGTATGTTCATTCCCAGCACTGGTTTATTAAAAAAGGGTTAATACAATAAATAATGCAAAAGTAAAAAAAGGTAGTAGTATCCCAGCGGCAACGCGCTCGCTTGGATAAGCGAGTGATGCGGGTTCAAATCCGGGTCTCGCACCTCTGATATTTTCTTTTTCATGTGCAAATCATTTTTCTATCATGATTAACACTTGTCTTACGGTGAAGGAAAACATCGTGAGGAAACCAACATGACTTAGAAAAACCTAGCAAGTTTTTCGTGCGACATGTGAAGTCCGAACACGTACTAGGCCAGCGCGGTGGACTATGGCCTGATCCCCCTCGTACTGAGGGAGGCCCGTGCCCAGCAGTAGGACGTTAAAAAAGAGCTGATGATGATGACAATAAATTATATATCCCTACCTTTAGACATTCCAAAATGGTGGTCCTATGCCTTTGCACAGCCGAAGTGTCCACATGCACTGTCCGTAACAACGTGTTTAAGGCGACATAGCGTATATTCTTGTCATTGTTGAGGAGGAATCTTCCAAGAATGTTAATGGCTAGAACTCGCAAGCTGCACTCAGACTTGATATCCATTATTGATAGAACTGTCTCGTACAAGATGGTGTTGCCGACATTTTTGCTGGTCTCCGTGTTAGTTGCGACTTGGGCGAGGATGTCGTTCATCGCCTCTGACGCCTCCGCGTCGTTCTTACCCAATATTCGGAGAAGACGGAGGATTTTTACCTGAAATTTAATTATTATATAATTATGACACATATTGGCATTAAGCATTTTTTTGGATTACAAACTTATTTGAATATACTGTTAATTCGGTCATAAGTTAAGATTATAATCAAGTGCAATTTCTCGTGAAACAGAAAAAAAATTATCATTTGTAATATTAGTAGGACATATATTTCGAAGCAAAATTAATGATTATTAATTATATTATTTTAAAGATACGCTGTTTTCGTTTAACAAAATGTG
Source organism: Boloria selene (assembly GCA_905231865.2). Classification (NCBI taxonomy): domain Eukaryota; kingdom Metazoa; phylum Arthropoda; class Insecta; order Lepidoptera; family Nymphalidae; genus Boloria; species Boloria selene. The sequence continues at coordinate 2,708,390 of HG993135.1, read as the reverse complement.
ATAATACATGATTTTAGTTACCTGCAGGAAAGGATCTGAAACCCCACTGACATCGTGTTCCGGCGAATAGCCAGCTAATATAAGATTCTTCAATATTCTCACCAAATTGGGCACAATCTACAACGAATAAACTTCCATTATTTATACTCTAACTAATTTAATTTTCTCCCAAATGCACACAGAGACAAGGTAAGCTTATATTTTTATTTACACAACAAGTACAATATTTCAGGCATTGAGTACTAAATACTGAAATACGTAAGAAATAAAATAAACAATTTACGCCAAATATACAATGATTTGTCACATTACAGAGGCAATACATCGAATATACTGATAATAAAGGAAAAAATAAATAAAATCAACTCCATTCCCCTATTCCGTTTTGCTATTAGTCACATGGTTGTGCGATTTTCCAAACTCGTGTTTATTTTAAGAACTATGTTATTAGATGTCGTGAATATATTATTTTTGGTGAATGATTGAATCGAAAATACTATCTAACTTTAATCTATATGGAATTTTATTAAAATAGTATTGTTTCAAATATATTATGAAACATTAAAGAAGTTAGAAGTACCTGTTATGAAAAATGATGTTAAGTACATATTCATAAAAGTATTATCACTATGATATGTCCCCGCTAACATTTAAAGTCTTGCAGTCCATTAATTTCATCAATATGATAGTATAAGACCTATATTCAATTATAACTTGGAAACTAATAAATCTTGTCCTATCCTTATAGTGTACCGGATATTAGACAGATTAAAGCGATGGTGCAAAGCAAGTATCCTGCTCATGACTTTCCGCCCACAAAAGCTAAAATTATTATTAATATGTATGTGGGAGCAAGCCCCAGATTTCTAAAACAATATTAAATACATTTTAAGGTCTCCGCATTTTCTATCGCCTTCATTTTGCTTAGGTCAAAGCGAGATAGCTGCAAAGATCAAACATCAAAGTTCAGCGCTAATGGACTGTAAGACTTCTGAATGGTCTAAACGTATAGGTACATACAATACAATATAACCAACACAATAGTTGTACATTCATGCGATTGTTGTAATTTAGCCTGTCGAGAACAATTTTCTTGTAGAATCGATTAAGGGTGAAAACTTTTAACTTTATTAATTTGAGTTATAATAATATTTTTTTAAAGAAAATAATAATAAGCTTATTTTCTAAATTTTTAGACAAATAGCATTTTACCAATCACTTATATGTATAACAATAAATTATTAATATATATCGACAGGCTAAATCATAGTGCAAGGATCAGCGGTAGTGATTACCTCGCGCTGTCCGCTCTCCTACGGGACAACACAAACAAACAATATTAGTACTCGTCAACTATACAAGTTCATCTTAATTATAGTATCTCTGAAATTTTTCAAAATATAAACATCATATTAGCAAAAAACAGGGTAGTTGCAAAAACAAGTATAAATGAGTTGGGAAATTAAATTTATATGGCGACTTCGTGAAAATCTAATTAGCCTATTTAGTCAATCCTTTTAAGACTAGTCTTCAATTAACACTAATCTCACAACCTGAACATTTTGTGGTATACTTTACTAAAAATACATAATAAATATCACGCCTATTAGGTTTATGCTTTAACTTCATATCTAGACGTGTTATCTGTCAAAAATTTTTTTTTTAATTATTACCCGTTAGAAAAACTACGCAAGCCCTCGAAAAGCTCAGCTTTTCTCTAGTTATAATAGAATATTTGATTTTAATACGTAGATACTAATAATGTACAAAATCAAGCTATATTCACAATATTGCAGTACAAAAACTCATGGAAAGAATGAATGTACTGATAAGCGATCGTTATCAAGCGTGAGACGATAACATGACGTGTTCTATTTACATTTTATTTTTATCAGCGACTTATCCGTTATCACACCTACTGTGCTCTCATAGTATTGGCAGAATAGTGTTACGTTACAGGTATTGAGTTTTAAGCTAAAGCCATAAGGCATATCTTTAATGCCATAATAAAATTGCAATATTTTCTAAAACCTCCAAGGCAGACACAGGATCATGATTGAAAAAAAAAAACCTTAGATTTTCAACGATAATCTTATAAAATACATACTTATAGGCAGGGCTTTTTTATAGGAGCACATCGCGCCCCCAAGTGAAATAATTTGTAAAATATTAAAAAATATGCTATAAAAATTGAAAAAAAAAGAGTAAAAATCAATTTTGTAAATGTATCAAAAATAAAGATTTTATAGTACATAAATATTTTAAACATTCATACAAAAAAGAAGTGACAAAAAAGGCCTGCCTATAATATACACTGTTATTGTAAGCTGGACTAAAAGTTAAGTAGGTACTCTATTAAGATATTACATCGACAAAGAAGGTCTTATTTTATGAGGCAGAAGATTTATAAAATCCAAACTCAAAATTTGTTATGAGTTTTGACTACAAATCATTGATTAAATGTAGTCGACCTCGTTTGACCTCCAAGGAACGGGGACCTGATTTAATATTGAATGTCACCAACGACGTATTCATTGTCGCGAATTTTCAATAGGAAATAAAACATTGTTTATTCGAAGCTGACACTACTACCTATCTATAGTTCGCTCAAATGTGTCTCTAGCTATAAAAAGTATATATCTATAGATATCTATACATTCAGCTGAGTTTCATCTTAATCCGTCCAGTTATATCACCGTGAAGAAGTGACAAACAAAACTTATCGTACTTATAATAATATATCTATTTATTATTTATAATTTGATAAATAAAAATCTTATTTCAAATCATCACTACATAGTATAAAACAAAGTCGCCTTTTCTGTCCCTATATCCCTATATCCCTATGTGCGCTTAAATCTTTAAAACTACGCAACGGATTTTGATTCGGTTTTTTTTAATAGATAGAGTGATTCAAGAGGAAGGTTTATATGCATAACTAGCAGATCCCGCGGCTTTACCTGTGCTAAATCTAGGGAAGAGCCCGAGCGAAGCGAGGGCGAGTCGCTAGTTGATTATAAACGCGACAAAAACCTCATTGTATAGTGACTTCACTAAGAAATATTATGTAAAAGAAAATACTTTTCCACAACTTGTTAAGAATTCAGCGCACTCTTACGCCTCTACTTAAAAGTCAAGCGGCAATTTCTTTTTGATTGAAACCCGTCTAACGAGATTGATCGACACGAGTTTTAAAAACGATTTCTTTCAAGTACTTCATTATACACTTTTTCGTTACTGTATTTACTTTATGTACCTTATATGTACAATGAATTATATAAGAAAAACATTGTATATCAAATTTTATAGGGGATATGTGAGGGTTTTCTTGACTTGGCTATTTGACAACAAATTAATTATCTTTGTCATATATTTTCAAACATGTACGACTTAATGAATAAACTATAAACAAAGCAGAAACAAATATGGAGTTAGCATTATGAGTATACCTAAACAGTTATCACAATGTTATAAAAAAATCATTTAAAAGCAACGGAAATATCGCTTATTTACACATATTCTTATTGTTAGTTAGTATATTTACGCATACAAAATTAACTATTTAAAATGAATACTTGTTTTCTCATAGATGAGATATTTTAACGCAGTAAGAAGTACCCTATATATGTAACCAGCTATCATCATATCAAATTTCATCAAAATCTGTTTACGTTTTCTTTAAATGCATGTACAGATAGACAGACCAAAATTCTAAAAACTGTAGATTCGGCATCTGCACTGATAATAATGAATATTTTGACTTAATAGTGCTTGCTATTTTTTCCTACATTTTCCATTTTTTTCGTACTTGCAGCATTAGAAACAAACACACGATTCTATTTATGTTAGTGCGAATTTAAACATACATCACGCTATTTAAAACTGCGACCTCCCACGTATATAATCTGTACTAATTTTATTATAAAAAGCATTAGAAGTCAATGCACTGAGTAAGTACTTTTATAAGTATTAATAATTTGTTTAAAAAAACTAATAGAGAACGAACAGGTTTTAACTTTGAATTATTTATATAAGTAGCTATTAGATTGTCATACTGTAACTTTTTTACCCACATGTGTATACTCATCCCTATCATAAGTTTGAATAACATTCTAGAATTAGGTTTTTTAATTATTGCTTGTTTGTTTGTTTTGATTAGAATAAGTCATAAGTATCGGTCATTTTTATGCGAAAAACACTTTGGAATAAAGAAATTCGGATCTATATTTTTGTTATTTACTTTGTGTTCGGCAAATTGATAAAAAGAAGCTAGAAATCATCTTTATATAATGAAAGGTATTTGATTTACCACATTTGAAGTGTGAATAAAGAAGAAAAGTGTAAAATACCACAAAACATATCGCTTTATCTCTCTCACTCACAAACATTTATAACAAGTTAACAACCATATTATATACTTGTTTGTTATCTTTATTGCCTTAAATCCGAGTTAAATGATTACCAACACTGAACCAACACTGAACCAATTTAATAAGTCGTATAGAAAATATATTGCAACAAGTAAATAAATTTTCACTACGCAATTATATAAGTCACAGTCAGAGGATGCAAATGAAATGTAACTCTACTTATAAAATACTTTATTAAAACTAATTATCCTAAGGTGATTACACCGACGAAATGCAATGATTGAAAAAGTCTTTACCAGGTTTTTAAAAGGGAACTCAGATATTACAACACTGTCACTTCATAAAAGTTATGTCGAAATATGAAAGACTGTGTTCAGGTGCGGGATGCGACGTTGGTGGCCGCGCGAGGTGGTCCCCAGGCATTAGGGTTACGTAACAACGCCCAAAATATTTTCAAAGCAAACCAAAACGAGGACTTTTAAATCGTTACTTCTTATGTTTTAGTTAAACAGTATTATATGTCCGCGAAGAAACTACTATAGGCTTCAAAGACAGTTCTGTTGGATCTAAGCACTCAACGATTGGTCTTTGAAACAACATTTGTTAAGACTGGTTCTTGTTATTTGTTACATAATATATGGAGTATTTCACTATTGAAATCTCATACATTTATTCTACAAATACTTGATAGCTTAATAATATTATGTTTTACTTATTACGAATCAAGTTTCTAATAATAAAATAAACTTGATTATAGTACATTGATATCGATTTGATACATATAACCGAGCGCAGTGATAGCGTGACTAGAAGCACTAATTAATTTATGCCGGTTAATATCGAGTATTATATTACCTAGAGGATGAATATTTAGTGGCTAGAGTAAGGTTCAGTGGCCTGTTATGACGAGGGTCTTATTCCTTAGATATCAAGGTAACATATAACACAGTGGTTATTAAAACATAGTCGCAAGCTTTTTGTTACGATGTCCATTTTTTTTATCTTAATTCGTAAACAAATTCACAATTTGACAGATAATTTGTTTTCAATAACTTCATATTTTTACATAATTAAAAAACAGTAAGATCTTACTACTGCTAATAGATAAGTAAAAATCAGACACTTAAGAAATATTTTATAGATTATAGTTCATTTTTTTAAATTATAAGATACTGTTTACTTGTATAACCATGTTTTGTAAGATTGTTAATAAAGGCTAATAAATAAGATCTTACTACAATATGCCTAAAATATAAAACAAATTCACACACAGTGTTACCTACAAGTTACAACTTGTGTCTAATCAATTCGCAAACAATCTTGAGGTATTGCTATTAGGCGACTATTTTAAAAATGAACTTAACTCAAAGTAAAACTGTAAATTTCACGTACCTTTTTAAAATGGTTGAGTGTATCCGGGCTGTTTTCGCACATTTCTGTGATGAGTGTGACACCAGTGATGAGGACTCCTGGTTAAAAAAAATTACAATAATTATAATACGAAATATGTATATTTTTTAATGCTGTGCCTCATCTAAATATCTCTAATACTTTATATTGATGTTAGAAATAATAATATTAGAGTCGGACAATGATCGGTAACTATAGAGTCAATAAAAAAAAACTAAACCAATAACATAAATGTATTTCAACAATGTTTCCGTTCTTTGATAGAAAGTGTTCTATCAAAGAACGGAAACTACAATACAAAAAAAGTGAAAAAAAATCTAAATAAACTGTTATTAGGTACATTTCCTTTACATTATTAAAAGCTTTCGACTTATTTCATTATAACATAGCATTAGTAGAGAATGCAGTCTTTTTTTCAACAAAACTGCGGAAACTAATTTAACTTGATACAAAGTTTACACTAATTTCACTACGTCTATTGTTTCATATCGCAAAGGTTTTTTAAAGTTTCTTTTATAAAAAATTATGCACCTTTAAAATAATTTCATTTTGTATAGTGATACTATGCAGAAATACACAAAAAAAATTAAACAAAATTTACATCATCGTCAACCTAAAGTGTAGAATAATTACATAATTTACGATTAACGCCAACCTGCGACTTAAAACAAAATGGACAATTAAAAAAAAATTAAAGATTTAAGACTTACCATGATTTTTCTCCGTCAGCAAACTCCTGGTGGCCGGCAAGAACATTTCCATCAGGTCCGGCACACGTCGTATTATCCTGAAGGCACATAATGCCGCCTTCTTCTTTATGTAGGCGTTTGGGGATTTTATTAGCCTCTCTACTTCCGACGCGAGGTCCCGGGCCATTTCCGGCGAAGCAATCGCGCCTAATGTACAGAGGGCTAGGCCGACTACGAATTGTGTGCTACTGTTTAGGTCACTGTGAATAATGAAACGTTATTTAATATTATTTGAAATGTTAGTACTAGAATGTGTTGAGCCTGAGAATACGTAATAATAAATATAAATAATAATATAATAATAAATGAATAAATAAATTAATATGTTGGGACATTATTGCACACATCGCCATCTAGTTCCGTGGTAAGCTACGAAGCTTGTGTTACGGATACCTGATAGTTGATATACTACATATATAAGTTTAAATACATTCATATTATAAATATAAACACCCATGGCTGGTGTACAAACATCCGAGTTTTTAACAAATGAATGCCCCCAGCAGGAGTCGAACCCGCGACCGCTGGCGCAAGAAAATAGGGTCACTACAAACTGCGCCAAACGTGTCGTCAAATACAATAATATAATTTTTTTTACAGTGTTGGAATAACATTCAGGAGCGTCTAGACGCATTTTTCAGGAAAATATCCCAATCCCGACAAAAGTGCCCGACAACCTACCAGGTCCAACTATAGCGAAAAACTAACCAGCAGACTCATATACACAAAACAGCTAACAGTTTCAGCTATTTACGAGGTACAAGAAGATATTCGAACACATATACCATACCAAATTTTTGTATATTAATTAAAGATAAGTCTTAACTTTAACTCTTAATAAACACGCATTATCGTTTCAATTTCTTTTTAGTAGCAATTAAATTGCAAGCTCTTGAATTTTAAAGATTTTATTAAGCAAAGCACCAAGCAAGCTAAGTGCTGTAGAGGCACATGGTGTAGAACTTTTGAGGTAGTTTCTTAAGCATAAATCTACTGCATGCTTTGCCAACGCCTAGAGTTTTCCCTCATTAACTTTTAATATATCATCAATAGATCTATCCATCTAGGTATAGATAAAAATAAAAAAAAATCTAGCTAAAACAAAGATGTTGTATGCAAATACACAAAATGAAAACGAAATACGACCGTCTTCGCTTCGCTACCAACTATGCGAAAAAAACCATAAAACTTCTACTCTGTAATGTGAGATTCTTTTCGGTATAACATATTCAGGTATAGGATTCTTATATAAGTCCTTACATCTTATAGATAGTTATTTTTCCTTCTTGGAATAAAACGCATACATTATATGTATTTTGTTTTTATTTACAGAAAAAGCACTATTATTTAATACAAAGTTATTCTCAAAACTTAACCCATATTTTGAAGTAGAAGAATTAACCAAAGAAATCGCGGTTAGAAACTACACTCAGGTATCTCTCGAACGATCCAAATAGTCGAGATCATTATACAAATTCAATTACGGCGAGATTTTCTGAGGATCTAACCGCGACAGCGAATAATCCAATTAAAAAGAAAATAAAATGCGAAGAAGAGCTTCGTTATACCTAAAAATATTATAAGTATGTTTTTAAATGTTTCTCCATTTTTTTTGTTTAATATTAGACAAGACTAATATTTGTGGAGTCTATATTAAATCTATGCCTACTAAACTATTATAAAGCTGAAAAGTTTGTTTGTTTCTTTGTTTGGTTGAACGCGCTAATCTCAAGACCTACTGGTCCGATTTGAAAAATTCTTTTTGTGTTGGATAGTCCGATTATCGAGGAAAGCTATAGGCTTTATTTCATCACGCTAGGACCAATAGGAGCGGAGCATTAATGAAAAACGTTGCTAAAACGGGAAGGGCGGGCGTTACTTCTGTGAGGTACCGTACCGCGCGATTCAGACAGAATTTGGTTTCCGGTCTTTAGAACGCGTGCGAAGCCGCGGGAAATGCTAGTATTTAATATTTATGTTTCATTGTGTGTTTGTATGTCCCCTGAACTCCAAAAGTTGGAGCGACTTTGATATCATTTTCAGGCAATCTTTAGATTAGGCCAGGCAGCTGGTGTGATACTTGGTAGATCGCTACCTACGGTAGTTACTAGTAAACTAATTAAAATGACAACAAAATAATTACTAGTGAGGTTATTTAGCTAAGACTATCGAGTACATTTTCCTTTTATGATATATAGGTACATATATCTTAGCTATTTAAATAAAAAATATTTAAGCTTACTATTATAGAAAGTGCTTACGTATAGCTACTATGCTATTTTACGAGCACTAGAGCAACTAAAAAGTAAATTGAGAGCGTGAAAACATTTTCGACATGCAATTAACTGTGCGATAGTTACGCCAAGCATTGGAATATATCGGCTAATTCATGTAAATTGACTATCGCTTACTTAACAAGTTACACAAGAATAGGCCCCTATAAGTTGTAGACTGGATAAGATACATAAGAACAAATGTACTCGTATGGTGGATTGATAAGTCAAATCGAAACCCAATATAGGAATAATATCGGGTACTCTATCTTAATAATAGAATATGCCATTTGTCAGAAGGGTTTCTCAAAGTTTCTGAGCTTTGTTGTTTCCCCCCGTATTATAAAAAATATCTTCATGAGGATGACCCGTTCCGTTCCATGTTAATTTTGTTAATTTATAACCATTTATATTCTCATGCTCTCATTTAGTATTTATTTTCATTAATATTTTAAACATTATCCCAACTATTTTTATTTATTTTATAGCTTTAAATTATACTAAACTAGCAACTCACTCTCGCTTCGCTCATGTTCGACCAATAGATTTAGTGCGAATGAAGCCGCGGTATACGCTAGTTATGTATACAAAAACTTGACACTAAAGCCTTCCTGGAGAACAACTCAATTCATTGGTGAAAACGGCATGAAAATCGGTTCAGTAGTATTGAGTTTATCGCGAACAGCCTCATTAAATATAGTTTTTTATAGAATTTAGAATTAGAAATAAGGGCCCGAGAGAAGCACGAACAAATCCATAGTTTAAGATTACAACGTATATATTACTAGCATTTCCCGCGGTTTCGCACGCGTTCTTAAGACCGGAAGTCTTTCTGAGTCTTTCTGAGTCGCTTAGTATGATACCTCGCAGAACTAACGCCTGCCCTTCCCGTTTTTGCAACAATATTCATTGATGCTCCGCTCCTATTTATTGGTCGTAGCGTGGTATAATATAGCCTATAGCCTTTTTCGATAAACGGACTATCCAACACAAAAATAATTTTTCAAATCGAACCAGTAGTTCCTGAGATTAGCGCGTTCAACCAAACAAACAAACTCTTCAGCTTTATAATATTAGTATAGATAAATCGAGGTAATCTTGTTTCAGTAGTAACTTTCCTCTTATTCATAGAGGTGCGAGACAAAACCTTCTAACAGCTTTCAATTAAAACGATAATCAGAGCGAGACCGGATCACGACGCGAAGCGCTCAGTCTACAATATATAATCCTCATGTTACTCTAGTTAATAGTGTCACGTTAAACTTCACAACTAGCAACTACATGACATTTTAAGATATTTGACTTATAGCGGATTCTAATCTACGTTACGTTAGCATTAAAACGTATTAATTAATATTTTTATTATTTTTGGACTGAGTCAATTTAATAATTGCCATTAACTCGAGAAGTAGGAGAATATTTAAAAAGTTGTATAATCCGACGTATTCCAACATTGTTTTCTTTTGGAAAACCATATTGATATACCTAGTTATTATTCTACACAGAGGCCGACTCTATAGTTTTTAGAATTTTGCTGGCTGTCTGGGAACGCATCAATAAATACCTTCCATACAACTATAACTTTATTGTGGGTAAATACATATAAGTACTTTTTATAGATGCTTTAATATCGCCGCGGGCATCTACTGATATATTACATCAGATTTAATTTTTTGTCAATATATCACTACATAATATAAAATAAAGTCCGCCGCGTCTGTCTGTCTGCGATAAACTCAAAAACTACTGCACCGATTTTCATGCTGTTTTCACCAATGGATAGAGTGGTTCTCGAGGAAGGTTTTAGAGTATATAATTTGTGAATTTTTTGTATACATTTACTAGCGGAACCCGTGGCTTCACTCGCGCAAGATCTACTCGTAATCGTAATATCTCGGGACGAACCTTAGGGAGCGAGGGTGAGTCGCTAGAATTTAAAAAAAACAATATACATATAAGTATAATATTTTAAATAAAGCAACATAGTATTAATAGGTTAGATGTGTTCGTGAACCTTTTTAGGCTATATGAAAGGCCTTCTATTCATTCCCCAAGGGAGCGGCAAAGATTTACGGCCAACTACATTCTTGTTATAACGGAACCCAATTAAGTTTCTCGTCCCGGTTTTAATTAAATTATATAACGGTTAAAACATGCTTTATTTTCTTTAATTAGATATACTAAGTATCAAAATTACTGATATGAGAAAAAAAAACAGAATTTTTCATTAAGATGAATTAATTAAGAAGCAAAAAAATAATAATGTCTTCAGTCTTCATAATATTATAAAAAAGAGATAACCGAGTAAAGCTTTAAAATGAAAGCAAATCTAGATACAATATTATCAATTTATTCGTTAAACATAATACATCAAACGGTGATAATCCAAAGTCGAACATAAATCTTAATAAAAGTTAGTCTTTTACGGACATCGCGCCTCGCCTATAAATCCTGCCATTTATTGTTTAACCTTTTGCCTTTATTACTTGTAACTTTGCTTAGTCTGAATCTGCTGTCTCCGGCCTAAATAGAAGTTACTCTTTTCAACCGACATTCAAAAGGAGGAGTTTATCAATTCGGATATATTTTTTAAAATTTTTCATACGTTTATTACCTCAGTACCCATTTATCAACCGACTTGTAGACCTTTGGAGAATTATCTCGTAAACTATTTTATTATTAGAGTCGCGCCATAAACTAAAATTTAAAATGAGTCCTTTTTCTATAACAGTTATTTATTCAAAACTTACAGAGTCAAAGTTATATATTAATTTAAAGCATTTAATAAGAAACACAATAGTATAAAATAAAGTCTCCTCGCTGTCTGTCTTTTCTAATCTTTAAAAATACGCAACGAATTTTGATGCAGTTTTTTAATAGATAGAGGAAGGTTTATATGTATAACAAGCGGAACCCGCGACTTCGCTCGAGCTTGCCCTCGCTTCGGTAGGGCTCGTCCCTAGTTTAAAATATATTGAACTACACGGTTAGTTAAAAGCTGAAGTTATGTTAAAGGGATATTCCGAGCGGAAAGAAGCCCTTCACAAGGGATTACCGGCACGTGCGTACTTTGATAGGGCATTGATTTCATATACTTGCTTCCTTGTCGACTAAAATGTACAATATTTAGTACAGGCAGTTTAAAAAAAATATTTTTATAGTAGTATTTTAAATAGTGTTTTTATAAAAGACTGGTGCTTCACCACTTCTTAGTCTAAATAGTTTAAACTGTTATAATCAATTTTTCAGAATTTTTTCAGAATTTTAAAATATTTTCCTGAAGTGAAAGTAAAAAGTGTCGTTTATATATAACTAGATCATCATACCACATTTGTCCAGTAGTTTTTTAATGATTAGGTTACAGACAAACAGACAAAAATTATAAAATTCTAGATCCGGCCCCTGCATTGTTAATAATGAATATTTCTATTAGATTTTCCAAAAAAATATGTACCTATTCAATGGACAAATTCGACTAAGTTATTTTATTCTATCTATGTATGTATTAAAAAACAATAAATTTTCCTGTGATTACATAAGCTTAGATTGTCGTAAGTATTACTTGTTTTTTTTTAAATACTGAAATGTTATTCGTTTATAAAAAATATTATGTCGTAAATACCGACTGCCACTGTGCCGTTTTGTTGCAAAGAAGTCATGCAAATCTGTGTCACAACTCGTAATGGCAAGCCTTAAAATATTGCATTTATATTTAGAGTGGGTTCAGTCAATGGAAAATAATCAAAGCCAAAAATTAGAAAGCTCCAAGTAGCTGTCCTGACCTGCCTGTCTAACTTTCAGTAGATAAATTTACAGTTCTAGCGTCGCCCGATCACTTCGCCATTGTATATTTTGAAATTTCTCTAACAAATTGAACAAATAAATAAAATAAGTCGTCCTTTGTTTTTATTGGAGAGGCAAAATAATTATAAAAGCCAATAAAAAACATGTAAGCAAATTGGGTTATAACCATCAATAGACAATCCCACAGAGATTGGACAGTGTCTCATACCGATATTATATTAACGTGCCGTACGTTCAGATATCTTTACGTGATAACGTGAAAGAGGAATAAAATATGTCTATATCTAGAAATACTTATACTTAGTGAAAGCAACGAACTAAGTCATGAAGCTGCAAATTAAGTTAATTAACAAAATAGACTACACTAGCATTTCCCGCGGCTTCGCACGCGTTTTAAGGACCGGAAACCAAATTCTTTGTGAGTCGCAAGGTTTGGTACCTCGCAGAACTAACGTAGTAGTTCCTGAGATTAGCGCGTTCAACCAAACAAACTCTTCAGCTTTATAATATTAGTATAGATAAAAAAAAATTACGCTGTTATCCCTAAGGTAATTTTTTCTTTTAATCACTATAAATGGATCAAATAATCACTTATTTATGTTTAAATTAATAAAAAGTTAATTCATTTTTTTACTTGTCTTTGCTCTCTACATAGGAAAACAAAGCAATTATTTCTACATGATCTATTACGTCCTTAATTTATTTATGCAAAGAAACACATAAATCTTTTGCCGTTGTTATGTGATATGTGAAAAGACACCTATAACGATAAATACGTATGTAGTTGGCACATCATATCAGTAAAGATAACACGACGAAGTTCTAAACGAACATGACATCTTACTTTACGAATTAACAACTAAAACCGCCTTTTACCTTTTTTTACAAAGTAGTGGCAACAGCAGAAATTATTTTTATTTAAAAAACAGTGAGTGAAAATGATTGATCATCTACACTTGGCGTGGATTTTTATATTCAAATTTAAATTGGACCAAATTGGTAGACCCATTACAATCTTTTAGCAATATGTATTATTGTTAAATTTACAATACTATTTAGTAGAGTTAGTGTATTACAAGTAATAAAACACATTTTCCCCTATTATAATCTAAACATAATATAATAGCGAAAGGTTACTTTACACTTATCACGAAACATCGAAAACAGCTTGACGTATAAAGATGAATTTTGACAGGGAGGTAGTTTATAGTGCGGATTTTGCGACAGGGCCGGATTTAGGCGGTCTAAGGGCTATCGCAATTTTGTACCAAAGTCCTTCATTTTTCGTGTTACACTTAAAATTTGGTAGGAAGCAGTAAGAAATGGTAAAAGAAATTGCCACTCTTTGTTGTACTATCCTTTTCATTGTATCTAAACTCTTCCATCAAATCTAGACATTTTCTGAAGTAGTTACTGAATTATTTAACATAGTATAAACGGGAAGGTCGAGATACGAGGTAAATTGTAACCAAATAAAGCCCAGGATGTAGGTAAGCGTTTAGTAATAAGACCTGAATATATGACAGGCGAATTGAATAAAGCGAGAGCAGGTGGGACGTTTTAACATTAAACAGTATAGTAATCCCTATAATACCGTGTATAAACGCTATTCTTAACATTTTATTTAGTGCCTAATCCACTTCACAGATCACCACCTCTATAAATGTCATGGGGACGTTAAATTGATTTACAATTATTTCCAGAAATATGGGTCAATTATTAATTTTATAATCATTTTTATTGAAGGTATGAGGTATGAGGGTCAGTACGAAAGTGCTTTGGAAGAGACGCAAGAGTAAACGCAAAAACAACTATTCCAATTTAAACAAACTTATACATGTAGAGCGCTGCATTTTCCCTACATTACATAGTTTACTTACATACCAGTACATCAAGAATATCTAGTATTAGTACTACATAATAAAGTTATAAAGGCATGTACATAAAAGGGTGAGTAAATATATAAGTAAAGTTGAAACAAACTTTGGAAATGTGCCAAAGAAATCTATTTAGACATAACAACTTACTTCTTAAGACAGTTCGTGATCAGCAGATGCACATCTTGACGCTCGTCGAGTAGCAACATGGCGCCCAAGTATCCCACCCGTTTGTCCGTAAAGCGCGGGCTCGCGATTAGTTTTAAGCACTCTAATTGACCAAAGTGCGCTGGATACCCCAGCATGTGGATGTATAGGAGCTTCGCGATGTTTCGACATCTAAGCAGAAATATTTAAAAAAGAAGTTACGTACGTTTTTGTTAGTCATACCTATTTTTTATAATTTAGAAAAATATAACTGCTTAAATTAACTAATATTGTTAAGTCTGTATTCCAAAAATCTATTTTGTTTGTGGTCCAACTATGAACCTCTTTATTACATTTAACTAGCTAAAACCTTTTTACAAACAGAGAAATGTTGTACGATGCTTTCATCTATTTGGACAGCAAACAATGAATTGATTTTATATTCTGAAGGTGTTTTATTGACGTAATAATACGTTAAACCAATTTTTCATGTTCTTAGATGCAATATTCATCATCATCATCATCATCAGCCCTTTTTTTAACGTCCCACTGCTGGACACGGGCCTCCCTCAGTACGAGGGAGATCAGGCCTTAGTCCACCGCGCTGGCCCAGAGCGTGTTGGCGGACTTCACATGTCTTTCGAAAAACTTGCTAGGTTTTTCTAAGACACGCAGGTTTCCTCACGATGTTTTCCTTCGCCGTAAAACAAGTGGTAATCATGATAGAAAAATGATTCGCACATGATATCAGAGGTGCGAGATCCGTATTTGAACCCGCATCACTCGGTTATCCAAGCGAGCGCATTACCGTTGGGCTACCACTGCCTCTTACTTACGCAATATTACTTCACTTTTTGAAACCAGCTGTATTTTCTTATAAAGCCATAAAAAAGACAACATAAGAATAAATACTTTGGCATTATTTTTGAATAGAGTACTCTATAATCTATGGTTGAAAAAAAAAAAATATTCTTTGTATAAAATAGTATGAGACATAGCGCACTACGCGGCTTTGCAGTGCCGCGTCGATTCACACCTAGTGCGCGCGGACTATAAAAGTCGATAATGAACTAGAAATCTCAACCTACCTCCAAACACTGTCCTCTTCTCTAAAAGTGGACCTAATATACGCGCATTCCTTATTAACCACACTGCGTTCCTCTGCGGCAGTCCTCGCGGCTCTTATCTGACGGATCAGATCCCGCAGCCGGGTGGGAGTCTGCATCCGCACTGAAACCGGCGCGACTGTTACACGACACACACACAAAAAAGCATAGATCAGTGCATTGTTGGTTAAAAAATAAGCGTTGTGGGTGCCTTGGTGAAACTTTAAAGTGCAATTAATAACCCACTATCAGAGAAGAAGGGTAATGTGTTAGGACTTAGGAGTGCGTGTAATTATCGTGTTTAGAAATGAAATATGATGAATGTACTTGCACATAGTGTGTGATCTTTCAAGTTTCAACAAAAGCATCCCAATGTTAGAATAAGATATAATTAGGTCGAGCTCAATAAGAATTAGCATCTAAAAGTTGTTTAGTTATTATTATATAGGTAGCTATAAAAGCGTTGTAAATAGCTATCACCAAATAGGGTTAGTTTAGAAATGTTTCTAATTATAAGGTTATATATTTTATTAGATACTACTAGTGCTATCAAAGTACTACAAATTCTAAATCTATGTTTCAGTGTTAAATATACAACTATAAATGTATACCAGTGGTATTTTAAATCTGTACCTGTAAATTAGAATCTATATAAGATAATATGTATAGTACTCACCTCTCTCAATGGCCTCATTTACCACTTGCTTTATGGTGGCAATGTTAAATGCTGGGTTAAACCTGTAGATGAAAGAAATGTATTCAACGCGAGTTCAGTGAACCTGTATGTATTAGCTAAGCGAAATTAAGAATTACTGAATTGTAACAGCTTTTGTTAATTATATTTCATCAAAGAAACTAACATTTTAACAAATAAGGAGTAAAATTTACATAAATATTATTTGAGGAAAATACTACTGAAATTAAGTTAAGTTTTAAACCAAAGTATTATATACAATTATTGTAAATAGTCAAAACATACAAACAGATCATGTTTTGTCATTCTTGTTATATTGTGTACATTTTTAAATTAAGGTGTTTTAAACCTAAAATTAAACTAGTAAGCAATTGTTCCTGTTATATACATGATATATTGTTTTCATAGTAATATGTACTAAAGGAAGTTGTGTATGCAACAATCAAGCCTTCACTTAGAAATATATGTCCGTATTTATGCAAAAAGGAACCATCCAGCAAACGCGCACTTCTGAGATATTAAAGGATTTACAAAAACATGTGCAGCTCTTTTAGATGAAGTAAAGTTACTATTTATTTAATTTAAATTTATTGATAAATAACTTATTTATGTATGTGTATTTAAATTTGCTCTAAATACTATTAAACTTTCTAGATAATTAAGAAAATGTGCATGTGGTTCCTTTTTACATTTAGTAATTTATAGGATTTCTCATATACAAAAAAGAACCACAACCAAGGGATTTGCTAATATACTTAAATGAAACTATGTATTTATGGTCTAAGAGCCGGTGGAAGATCGACCTTCACCGACCTGATAACCAGATGAGACATATTTTTTATTAAATATAATTTATAAACAAATATGCCTATAATTACTTGCCTATCTGAAAGTGCTCATGGCTATTTTTAATTAAATTAACTTTAATCGATTTTTTTCATCACTTTCATTCTTTTGATAACCAAATGAATTTTATTTCACTGTTAGTTTTTAACACACAGAATATGCCTCAGTAAGCTAGCCTACTCATTTTTGTGTATAGCTACCAAAGCCGATGTGAACAGGTAAGTAAGTATAGGGGACTCCATCGTTCTGCTAACTTATCGAAAGTTATATCAAATTTTAGATTATTTTATTACAAAATCAGTCATATAGACTTGCCTGCAAAAAATCATACTTAAAGCACTGTTGCCCAGCTAAAAATTGCATCATCACAAATGAGACTATTATAAAAACTTTGTGCATCTTGTGGAATGAGATGTAGTATGGACTGAATATCGGCTAGTTTCGCTGGTGATACTGGTTTTCCTGATGGCCATAGAGGAACTAAATGTTCCGTCAAGATGACAGCTGGTCTGCCGCGAACAGCAGCTCTCCCTATATTTACTTCCACAGAACTACCAAGGAAATCTGTTTTAAAATAAATTGAGTTTGGTGAGTCCCTACATACTAGTGGTTCTACTGTTTTACAATATTTATTTACACATGATAGAATCGAATGCTTGTGGTTCCATTTAGCAAAAAAGATAAGCAATTAAATTATGAATAAACATACGTAAAATAATTACGCAGAACGATACCACAGAAACTTGGTTCCATTTGGTGTATTAAAAATAATTGTTAATAATAAAAAAATGTGTAATGTATAATGGTACTAAGTATGCGTGGATCTGTTTTGTATAAAATTACATAGTAGTAATATCGTTTATTTTTTTGAACAATCGAGTCCCGTTGGGCTGTGGTTCGGTTTTGCTTTATATATAATGTTTGTTGGTGCTGTTGGTTCTTTTCTGCTTTTAGTATACCTTGTTTCCAAGGGAAAAATCACGTGGTTCTTTTTTGTATAAGAATTTAGACTACTTTTAAATAAGTATTCTTCAAAAAAACTAAAAACCTAAATTTGTCGTGTGGTTCCATTTTGCATAAATACGGACATATATCAATAGCTATCATGTATAAGTACTAAGTTTAATGTATGTTATATTGAATGTCATGCCATTGTTGACTGTGACAATAGAACATGGCATATACATCTAATTGTGACTATTGTAAATCATAGAATGAAAACAAAAAAAAATATTTATTATGAAGTCTTTCATAGTACAGTGATTAATTATTATAAACACTCTTTCCTGTGACTTGTTTATCAACATTATTCTCTATAATATACATTATGACTAATAGTACCTAAGATACATTTAATTCAGTGTGGAATATATAATATAGCCTTCCTGAATAAAAGAGCTTTGATTTGGATTAGTAGATCCTGAGTTTGTGATTTTAAGCAAACAAACTAACTGCCTCAATGATTTCTAATTTTAGTATATAAAAAAACATAATAAATTATAATTTAATAAATCATTGTATTATTAGTAAATGAGCAAGGCAACTTATATTTTTAATCTAATACAGCTGTGACATTAATTTACACTATACATGTTCTTATACAAAACCACAGAAACCACACAAGAACCTCGTCTTTGTTTTTATACTTATCTGAGAGTATTTTCAAGCTAACACTTTTGCAGAAATGTTTCTATTTAATCTAAACTCTTTCCTTTAAAATGTTAAATTTAAAACATGTTATGATTTGTCATATTTATTATTTCTTAAATAAACTACACATTTCTTCATAAATATAAATCATTTGATAAGTTTGTTATTTATTTTATTTTTAAAATCTACTACATACTATGTTAGGACTACAAGATCTATTGTGATAGATATTGCCCAGATTTGTCATAGTTTTCAAACAGTATTGTATAAATAATAATAATAAATGAAAAATTTACCCAGATTCTGAGCCGTTCATATTGGGTTCCTCGGTGAAGTTACTAATAATACAGATTTTTCCTTTGAAATTGCGAACACAGGATAATCGGTCTTCAATATGACAGGTGTAAGTGTAACGTAACTTAGCGAACAAAACCAAACTTAATGAATTATTATCACTTGGAAACACTTAAAAAATAACGTAAGGAAAATAAGAGTAATTACAAGAATTTAGTCAGGCTTATAACCATTTTATCTTGTCACAAACCATAAAAATGCAAGAGAAATCGCATGCCACTTTTTTAAACAATAATATCATATTTTCACATCAAAGTAAAACTGATTCATATTATTATTTTTATTTCGGATATACTTATAATTCACTGAAAATTGCGGATCTTTTATCACAGATTTTTTAAAGAAAAATTACGGCAGCCGCCAGCTGACATTTCCTGCGTTGCAAGAAATTCAACATGGCCGATCGACATGACATGACTCGCAGCTTGCTCGTTCTCGCATTTACACATGACGTTTTATAAGCATTAGTCAAATTCAGTAATTTTTATTTTATTATGTGCTCAAAACTTGAATTTGATATTTGTTGTTCATTAATTTTGTTTAATAATGATAATCATATTTTTTACGCCTAACTATAGGATATTTATAGAAGGCGAATAATAACTAGTATTTATTATGATCATTTAAAAGTGACAACACGTCTTGTCCATATTCAAAGGAATACGTGGAATCTTATAATCTATCAATTTATGTACCTACTGTATTATATTTGCAGACATAAGTCTTAGCTATAATTATAGCTATAAAATACTTAGCTATAGCTATAAAAATATAATTTAAATATTTTAAATTATTCTTGTCTTCATGTAAACAATCTAACTGATTATAATTTATATTACCTATTATTACTGATTTATTTAGAGTTTGTCACCTACCTTCGGTTTTGCTCCGGCGGTAAAACACTCCAGTCGACTTCATACATGGGATAAGCCATGATAGCAATAAAATTTTGCACAAAATACTTTAAATTCACTAGAACATTTCACAAGTATGTCACACTACGTTTACAAGTACAAACTGTAGTGTTATCAGAGGTGTTTTATCAGGTGCAGGTGCTCCTCAAATATCCAGTAATTACGTATCTCTTATCAAAAGTACAATTTATCACTAAAAAAGGATAGCAATATAGACACAGTTCGTATAATGTTTTATTTTCAAATGTCAATACTGTATGTAGGTACAATACAATGGAGCGTCATATCATTATCTTAATAGGAAAGCTAATTATTATTCAATGTATTAGTGGTGCGAACATATAATATAATATCGTTGATGTCGCAATCGTCTGGAGTTATAAATTGTCGTCATGATTTCGAGGCGGCCTTTCTACGCTGTTTCGTTTTATGCAATCCACTAGCCACCTTATTCCTTCGTCTACTCCATCACTGAAATTAAAAAAAAATCTCGATTTTGGCATCCTGATTGTTTCTTTGTTTAGATAATAAGATAAATTTTATATGGGTATTAGTTGTTAATCTATAACTATTAGAAATATATAAGTAACAAAAATAAAAAAAATGTTTTGTTATTTTAAAACATTGCTTCTCCACTCTCTTCTCCTTGAAAGAGAGATGACAACTTTTTTCTTTCTTTATTATTTTATATACTTTAGCGACTCACCCCGCGTCCCTAGATTTAGCGTGAGCGAAGTCGCGGGTGGCGCTAGTCACTCATTATAACATTAGCTATCTGAGTGAAAGTCCCATCAAAATCGGAGATTATTCATTATTTTCTTTTTCAGAGATAAGCCAGACCAAACAAACAGACAAAAATTTTAAAAATTGATTTTTTGATATAAGTACAATATACACTTTCATATGAATTTAGTGAAAAGCTGTTAATTTGAAATTAACAGACACCTCAATTTTATTTATTTGTATAGATTATAATAATTTATACATAACTAGCATTTCCCGCGGCTTCGCACGCGTTCTAAAGACATGAAACTAAATTCTTACTGAGACGCGCGGTATGGTATCTTGCAGAACTAACGCCCGCCCTTCCCGTTTTTGCAACATTTTTCATTGATTCTCCGCGCCTATTAGTCGTAGCGTGATGTAATATAGTCTATAACCTTCCTCGATAAACGGACTATCCAACACAAAAAGAATTTTTCAAATCGAACCAGTAGTTTCTGAGATTAGCACGTTCAACCAAACAAACAAACTCTTCAGCTTTATAATATTGGTATAGATAAGGTCTGTTTGTTATAAATATTTATTTACTTATCACTGTAAAGTATTCTAATAATCTTAGTGAGTTAAAACGTTTCATTTTACAAATGTTGTTTTGCATGTTTAAAATAACATTCTGTCTATATTATTTTTTAGTCTGAACTGTTATCATATGTATTTCTTTTTACATAGTATCCCTTGCTAAACAACTACATAACTGTGTTTTTCTTTATATTGTGCATACCACCATAAATCACCAGTATAACCTTTGTTTGGGATCTTTATTTATTAAAGCTAATCAACTAGCCAATTTGTTTTAGTTTTATTCACACAAAATATTTTTTTATTCAGTCACTTCAAATAATTACAAATTTAGAGAAAATGATAGTTAAACTAATGTATTAATCATTACAACACAAAAATATATTATAATTACCCTGTTAATGCAGATGTTGCCATTAACATAATGTCTCTAGCACCAATTAAATGGGCATTTTGATTGAATATCGGCTTTACTGTATGCACACCCATACAGTCTGGAATGTCTTGCTTATTAGCTAGCACCAAGAGTGGAACCCCCGACAGATGTTCAGAGGCTATCATTCTATCTGTTTAAATAAAATTATTTCAGTTAATTATAATTTATTTATATTTTCCAGTTTCGTAGAGAGTACTATTCATCATAATAATATTTTATTTAATAAAAAATACATGCCGTTTTGGTATATAAAAAGTTACAAAAATGGCAATATTTTATAAATCATATCCAACTGTTTAAGACCTTTTATTTTAAAAACATGATTTTAAACAATAAACTAAAAAATATTAATATAAAAATTTTCTACTTTATTTGTTGTAGACTGTAGTGCATAAGTAATATCTTTATTTGCAATGCAATGCAAAACTTACCAAATGTTTCCTTAGACTCTGATATTCTTTCTCTGTCTGAAGAGTCAACAATATAAATAACACCATGACATTCGGCATAATACTGAAATTATTTCCATAAGTAATTAAAAAATAGTAAATTATTTATGTACATTAAGAAAATAACTAGGAACATGTAGAGCCATACTTTGTCCCATAATGATTGTAATTCTTGTTGGCCACCAAGGTCCCAGAAATTAAGTCTAACTCCATCTACATCTATTTTACCTATATTCAGCCCTACAGTGGTAGTGATTCTACTGGGGTTCATTGCTTTATACTTTTTGGTATATTTCGTTTTAGTAGCCTCCAAATAAGTCTGCATAAAAAACAATATATATTACTAAGAATGAAGTTCATATATTTAAGTAAGTAAGTTCATAAAACATTTTTATTTGTATACCGTTTTTCCCGCATTGTCAAGACCTAAGATTAACACACAAAACTCGTCTTTTTGAATAATATATTTATAAAAACCGTGAAGTAGAGTATACATTGTTTAACATTTTAGTAATTACTTTCCTAAATATAAAAATAACTTGTAAAATATAAATATATGTGAAAGCATATAATGTAATCTTTGTTATTATGGACCATTTAACCAAATAATTAATAATATTTAAGATTTAAGATTTTTTTAATGACGTATTAATCAGATGACATTGACGTTTAAGAAACGATGTTTTGACTTTTGATTTTTGAACGAGACTCCGAGCGAGGGCACTCCGAGTCCGGTAATTGTCTATGGTAGTGTTACAATTATTTAGAAAATAAAGAAGGCGACAGACAATATCTGATTGAAGATAACAACACAGCGTCAAAACAGTTGTCGCATTCTACTAAAGAATACTTATTTGTTTTTTAAAAACTGGTAGGTTTTTTATTAATATAAAATAATACCTTACATATTACAATTTAATATGAATAATGAGTTGCTGTAAATGTAAATTATAACCAGAAAAAAAAACCAAGAAGTACATACAAAAAAAGTATATTAAAGTATTCAATTTTTGCCGCATTGAACTTGTGGATGAATAACGATGTTGGATGTCAAAATAGGAAAAGATATGTCAAGCTATTATCATACAAATTATAATACAATAAAGCTAATGATAAATGGCTCGCAAAGAAATAACAAAAGGTCTGAAAACACCATTAACTGAGAAATCGAGTACTTATGGAGACTTTGATGACATTTCCAGTAGTGCACGTTCAGTTAGTCTTTCTTTAGAACTATTAGGTGAAGGTCTCGGTTCAGGTGATTGGGCATTTTTGACTATATTTAATGGTCAAGTCATATTAGAGACAAAATGGTACGATAAGCTTAAACTGCATTCAGAAGCTTTACCATTGGACTTAAAAGATTCCTACTATCAATCATTAATTGCTGATCAGCCCCTTATATTTCTAATTCGTTTTGCTGGTGGGAAAGGTACCAAAGATCCAGATCCTCTTCTTAATGTTGATAATCGTGCTGGAGCCGCTGTCGACTTGTTTCCTTTAGTACTAGGTGAAGAACACATTTTTATTGAGGTGCCTATCATAAACATAAATACAGGATTAAAAACAGGCTGCGCAGTTAAAGTTTCTGCCAAGTCAATTGGAAAATCAGATAGAACTAGAATTCCTTTAATGATAACGATGATTTCTGCTCATTGTTACCCACCAGTAAGGGACGGAACTGTTTTCATAAGTGCAATAGGCTTAAATGACATCTTGGATTCTTCAGCTGTAAATTTTGGTATGTCCTTGAGCAATAATAGCGCAAAAAAGATTCTATGGGCTTCTGCAAGCAATGGCGGTTTCGCGGCCAATACAAGTTTTGATATACCCAGTGATGATACATTTATAACGCCAGATTTACAATTAAATAGCAATGAGTCTTGTAATTCATCTTATTGGAATGCTATGAAACGAGTTCTTGTAGATTCTACAAAACTGTGTGATAGATTAAGATCGCCGTTTTTAATTGACATGGCAGGTGTACCAAAAGTTGGTAAAATAGATGTACGGGGTCGATATATGGCATTTGTGGATGCAGGAGTTCTTTTAGAACCAGGGCAATTTAGAGTAACTACATGCGCAAAACTTTTATATTATAACGAAGCAATGTTACCTGATGGTACAAGTGGTTTATTAGAACTACCCCCAACCAGTGCGAAGATTACTGCTCGTGAAACTGAACTAGTAACAGATGAATATGGACATTCTGCATATATAGTAATAAGATTTGATTTATTTTATCCTTTAACTGCTAAAGCAAAGATTGCTTCTCTTTATGAAGTCATGGGATTCCCTCCACCTCAAGGTTCTGCTTTACCTGTAGATGAATTATGCGTAGACATATCTTCTGATGATACTGCAATTGACGTTAACCATATAAAAAAAGAATGTGGGGCATTATTTGTACACAAGGAACTAACTGACCTAGCTTGTAAAGGTTCTTCGCAAGTGACTCAAGGGTTTAAGCGTACGGCTGCCAATCGTCTACTATTACGTATAAGGTCTATGGTGAAACAGTTTCCACCAGCTCCCAATTGTTCATTAACAGAATGGCAAGATATAGTTACGGCTCAACATGCGGCCTGTCGGCGCGCAGTAATATCAGCATTCGCACCCCAACCGCCACCACCACGTCTCTCTTCCCCAGCTGCTGCAGCTAGATGTCGAATAGCTGGCGATAAAAGAATAGCAGAACATCACATTGAGACAAATTTAGAAGCTAGTCCAGAACAGCCTAGACCATTGCTTGCAAAGGTTTTACGGCTTTTGGAAGAAAAAAATGACGAAATGGCTATTAACTATCTTATAGAAGCTTTAGGAGCTCAAAGTAGGAATCGGTATTTGCTTTGGATTTTTGGGGCCACTAAATATAGTAAAGATAATTCTGGTGAAATAGCAGCGGCGGCATTTCGTATAGCTGTTAAAGGTGATTCTTCTGATGGAACTACAGCAACAATCGGTTGGGCAGCTTTGCATGCATTGCATCATAATAAAGGAAATATATACGCTGCTTTCGTCGCAGCACATAAAATGCGAAAAGCGTTTGAGTTGCCGACAGAATGGAAGAAGTTTTATTACCGGTGGATCGAAATGAGTGGAGAAGAGGAAACACTCTGGATACCAGATATTGTCGACTCTAGAAATCCGATTTTAATAGCTGCAGCATTCTTCCTTTGTTTACGGTGTTATAAATTTAGTGAAACCCTTCTTAAATGCTTCGAAGAGGGTTGCTTAACAAGAGGATCACGTTTTAACTTAATAAATAGTGGTACTGTTGATATTTATTATTTACGAGCGGCATCGTTTATTTTACGTCACCAGTTCGAAGCAGCTTTAGATATGACGGAAAAAGGTATACAGAAGCATGGACCATCTGCTATGATGTCTCAAATGCGTGCAGTTTGTTTAACTTGTATTCGAGGATGGGATGGGGAATGTGAGAAAGCTTTAGATGAAGCAGATCGCGCAGGAGCAGAGATCTGCCCCGCTCTTCTTTTACAAGCTGCTTTAGGTGGTCTAAAAAGTAATCCGTCCGTTTCATTGCAAAGAGCTGCTCGTGCTCATAAAATAGCTCCTTCCGCTCATTCAGCTCTTACAATTGGTCGGGTGTATGCGAAGCTAAGAGAAGAGAAATTGGCTGAGCGTTGGGCGGCTGCAGCGGTTAATTTAGAACCATTGCTTTCTGATGGATGGGCCCTTCTAGCCCTGTTAGCCATGTATGATAGAAACATTGATAAAGCAAAGATGATGCTTCGTACTGCCAAACAAGCAGGTCCTATAAGCCCTGACATGGAAGAAAAACTGAAAAAAATTATGAAAATTCTTCGAATAAAATTTCAACCTGATTGTATTGTAAAAGATTTATGTTTTTGCGAATATTTCTAGTGTAACAGTGGTACGTTGTAGATAATATTGTAAAATTCAAACTTCGTCGAAACTCTACATTAAATGTTTTTTGAAAAAAGCCTTTGAAATAAATAGTTATTATTATCGATACAGTGGCTGAATGTATAGTTTTTAAAATTTCGAATTTTATATAGAATACTTTTCACTGCGAGAAAAGCAAGCCCCAGCGGAGCGAGGGTGAGTCGCTGCCCGCTGGTCTATACATTAAATAAAATTCTGAGTCGAAGCTGTACATTCAATATTTTTCGGAAAATCTTATTAAAATAGCAATTACTATCGTTACAGAGTTCGAATCTACAGCTTTTACATTTTTTGTCTGTCCGCCTGTCTGTCTGTTTGTGACCGCATCATGAGGAAATCAATAAACAAACAGTTTTGAGTTTTGATGTGGTATAATGATAGCTGATTATCTAAGTAAGTCAACATATGAAGTACTTTTTACTTATAAAATGCCTCT
This sequence comes from Boloria selene, assembly GCA_905231865.2. Taxonomy (NCBI): domain Eukaryota; kingdom Metazoa; phylum Arthropoda; class Insecta; order Lepidoptera; family Nymphalidae; genus Boloria; species Boloria selene. The sequence goes on along the minus strand of HG993135.1, from coordinate 2,681,643 downwards.
TTTCTGGGAAATCTATACTAACCGTAATATATATTCAGGACGAACCCGAGCGAAGCTAGGCTGAGTCTCTAGTTTTAATAATATTACAAGCAATTAAACTTGTAGTTTCTATTAAAGATATCTTTAAAAGGATTTGTCAGAATGTTAATTGGTTAAACGTCTTCAATTACCGGAAGAACTAATGGCTCAGGATCTCACGTTATTGTAGTTTTCATTAGTAAGTTAGAATAAAATAATTATTTAACAGTCAATTGAATAAAGCTTTCAACAATATTATTCACAATTTCTAAAACTACCAAATGGCGAGTATATAGGTTCTATAATTCTACGTAATTTTTAATTATAAATAAAAAATATTTCTTTAATGTTACAAGAAATTTATAATAAAACCATACGAAGAAAATAATAATAAGTAATTAAAATATATAAAGCTAAGGAACAAGCGTACTCGAAAATAGAAATGTCATTAGCTATTAATACATCTAGCATCTCGGATCGCTGAAAGTGAACTGTCGTATATAAAACTAGGGCATTGCGATATCACTTCTTTCACATATACATTATCACCGCGATAATGAGATAACCATACAATCAATATGAAAATAAATTCCCGGTAAGTGCGGCTTACGCTATGTTTTAAAAATTGTCCGAGATAACTCGATACAGTAAATGTAGGGTTAATTCTGTACGTCGGTGTGTCGGTGCACCGCCAGTCGTGAGTTACGCGGGCGGAGTTACATACTAACATCTGAGGCGGAACTTTTGCTTTGTTTTGGTTGAAGTTGAACATGTGAACAAGAACAATGGCTCTCTCGTCGAATTGCTGGAAATATCTCGTGCTGACCTTCAATATTTTGTTCGCGGTGAGTTATATTATAAATATACAAATTCCGGTCTTTTGTGTTTCCCGTTACACTGATTCAGCGTCTTGTGTTGTCATAACAACTCATGCCGAAACTTTGAATTGTTCGCTTTTAAAAAAATAACTAAACATCAATTATTATCTATTGCACTCGACAAGCATAATATACTTAATAAAAACAAGTATACTTTTATTGAGATAAGGAAAACAATGGTATTTCCGCACCTTAAAATAATCTAATACTATAGTACGTAAAGTAGTAAATAAGGACGCTTTCCACAAATATTTTCTCTATTTAATGGCGCTAGTTGCTTTGAAAATTTCTCATAAACTAGGTAAAACAATTGCGATTCGCTTTTTCCCAGAGTCATGTACTAGTTGTTTTTCTTAGAGATTCTGTATTTTTTCAATAGATGTCAGCATTGATACTTTTCGGTGTGAGCGGGTTTCTTCTCTACCGGCTTTTCATCTACCGACACTTCATAGGAGTCAATGTAGAGTATCCAGCGATACTCCTGCTGATGATGGCCATCATAACATGCTCCATAGCCTGGATAGGATGGAGAACAGCAAAATCTATGCATCAAATTCACGTTATAATGGTAGTAACATTTTTATGAAGAGTTCGAATATAGAATGAGACAAAGAAATGAATTACATTTGCAAGTTTAACAATTATTTGCGAAATTTAACAATTTGCTTGGATTATAATTTATTAAATTACTACCGCCATCTATTGTTGAATAAGAAAAATAGTTTCTCTACAATAGCAGCGAATGTTACACTTCGCAATTTACCTATTAGAATTATTTAAAAAGTTAAAAATGAAATATTATTATATTCCATTTTAAAATCGTATTTATTTTCTACAAAAACACGTTTAAAATTTCAGGCGGGTCTTCTAATAATACTGGTAGTAGTAATCGAGTTCTCCTGTTTCGTGTGGGCGATGGTGGTGTGGGACAACATCGAGATAGACATCAAGACGACCATGACATCCTATTTCTTGCTTACGGGCGAGAACAAAGAGTCCAACTCGGATTCTGTCCGTTGGGACAGGTTACATGTAAAGGTGAGGTATTATATACACTCTAGGTCACTCCGTCGTTAAATAGAATAATAATTAATAGCTATACTTAGCCAATAACACCAAATAAAACTAAATATTTAGTTTATATGGTTTTAAGTGAATAATAAAGCACCTGCAGTACATAAATAAGAGAGTAAAATGGCATGTACAGTGAATTGATAAATAAATAATTATGTGGAGTCTAAATGAGGTACATTACCTTTGCAGCTCTACATCTCATATTTAAAAGGGTTTCCAGAAGAAAATTTAATACGTGACAGTTTTAATAAAATAGTAATTCCAATACTTTGTAGGTACTCAAAACTTTATAGTTTTAAAAAGCTAATCATACTTTTGCTTTTATCTTCTCCCACGCAAAAGTGAAGCAAAGGTGAAACTTTTTATATGATGCATAAAATCTGCATTAAACTATTCTCTTCTTGCAATACTATAGTAGTTACCTACCGTACTTTATGTTGGGTTCGATACTTGCGCTAAGAGAATATATTTATAGCTTTAGAGACTAGAGTAAAACTAAAAATGTTGGGTACTTACCTTAGGTGTGTCGTTAGTGATGTCGCTTTTAATTTTTAGTGTATTATATATGTATGCAAGCATCACAATTAAGAAATTAATATTGATATAGGTACCTACCATTAATTTTTCGTGTTAGAATAAAATAAGTCTTAAATACGGTGCAAAAGAAAGATCCACTTCGTCAAAGGTAACTTTCATTTCCTGTATCAAATTTGAAACCAATTTAAACTATTTTAGCCTTCCCCAGAAATGGTATATGTATGTGTACAGCAGAGTTTAGGAACTCTGTCATCACTCCCACACTTTTACCCGACTAAGCCGAAAGGAAGGGCAAGGGCTTTGGCAGTCTACGTATGTATGCATGTTTGTATGAACCCCTCAAGGTGCGTTTACCTTGTTGTGGTGGAGGAGGACTCGGTAGTCCCCGGCGATTCGCGGGTGGCTCCGGGTACTTCTCTGATAGTATAGCTGAGTGGACTGTGGACCAACCTCTTGGCTGTGTGATCTAATTCGGGACCTGCCGGGCCGTCTTTTAGTCCATCTCTGTCTCCATTTAAATTTCATCCAGGTCAATCTACCCGTTTAACTTAAACGGCTTAAGCATGAAGGCATACTAATTATATGCACACGCTAATATTCTATTCTTTTACACTAAAGAGTTCTAATGATTATTATTATTTCCAGTTTGAGTGTTGCGGAGTAAGCGGTCCGAACGACTACAGCTCGACCGGGCACGTTCCGTTCTCATGCTGCGGCCAGGGTCCCCTCGACTCCATACAGAAACCGTACACGTCTGACTGCTCCATTTTGTACCAAAGAGGATGTGGCAACTTATTGCATGCATATGCCAAGGAACAAGTACTATTTGTTGCTATGGCGGCATTGACTGCTTCAATATTGCAGGTATTAATTTTTCATATTACTAACCATAGCATATATGCAAATGTATTTATGTATTTCTTTTCATACCTTATTAAAGCTCTTTTGCTGGAAACAAGCCTTCCTTAGCCTTACAAGAATCATTCAGGATCAGGCCATAGTCCAGTCCATGATCCACCGCAGATATGTTTTTTTTCTCGCTAATTATATTAAAATACATATAATAATTTAAGCAAACAGACCTTTGAATCATGACTTGCTTATTACTATAATATAAAATTTTACATACATATATTATAAGAATATAACATTTATATAATTAGTATCAGTAAGTAGCTAAATCGGAATCATTCGTCGGTGCATTAAAAGTAATAGATTTAAGCCAAAAATATTTTTAGTACTGTAAGCGCGAGAGAAGCTGCGGGTTCTGCTAGTAAATAAGGTGATAAGTCGATAGTATAAATATTAACAGAAGACTTTTACTATTTAAGAATGGTTTATCACTATAAATGAAACTATCTTTTCGGATTTCGTCGCGGATTTATTTTGATTTTTGGTTCCCAACGTTTCGAATGCTTTACAGCAATCGTGGTCACGAGAGAATCTCTCCCAGAAGAAAAGATAGTTTCATTTATAATGTCAAATATTCGCGTAAACCTAAGAAAGTATTATGGTTTATCACTGTTAAAAATTACCATTCATTAGTTTGCACGTATTTTTAAAATAAAACTAATTTTAAAGAATAACTATTTGCAATAAACGACATATTTAATCTATGAAAGCACATACTTAAATAAAGCCCAAAGAATAGCTCGAACAAGCGCTGTCTAGCTTCTTGTTACGGGATGAGGCATCTACACTAATACTTATAAGTAACATAGCTACTAAATCCTTAAGCAAGCCATATCAATTCAAACCACAGATCATTGCGAAGTCTAAACAAACCTAACAATGTCACATTATTAGTGAGTACATTAACTAATATATATGTATAAATAAATTATCCTTCTAATAATATATTCAGCTAAAATGATGTCAGCGTTCGTCCCAAAGGTCTTAATTGTTTCGTGGCCAATTAACAGCCTGCTAATTAAATACTCCGCACGCAAGTTACGATGGTGAATATTTATGACAAGTGAAATTATTTTCGCTGATAGAACTATATCCTAATAACATATTGTTCTATAACCTTGTGATATTTTAATGTTTAATTAAATGGTTCATAAGTAGGTCATAACCGGGCATGGCTCGTTGATCCGTTAATCAATTAGTAACTTAATTGAAGCTCTTCAAATTCAAATAAAGCTTATCTTATAGGTATTTATTTTTTACTAAATAGAAAATAGAAAAAAAAATAACATAAGTAAGTATATGTAATTTTATTTAACTGCGTTTTACGAGTATAAGATTCATTATATAAAAGAAAATATAAATTATACATATAAAAGAAAAGTAACTTCAAATTGTAAAACATATGTTGAAAGTTTTTCACGCACGATGTAGGTGTTTTTAGCGATTGTTATGAACGTGGGTGTTAGAGCGCTTTCATCTGTTACTTAATTCAAATATTTCATAATACTGGGTATTTTTTGGTAACACAAAAGTCAAACTAAAGCAACATAGCGTTTTTAAAGACTTTAGCACTTTGGACCAATAAGATGATATTAAATACGCCCCCTAGTTTTACTAAAAAAATAATCTATGAATAAAAGTCAATCAATCATTCACTTAATTATTTCTCACTTTGTCGAGCAAACACCTTCGAAAGGCGCCACCACCGACGCAGGCCGCCTTGGTCAATAGACCCCATCCACAGAACAATAATATCCACCCCATCTAAGTAAGGCAAATAAGCCAACATTTTTGTGTTACAAACTTAAAAAGGCAAAGAGGTTATCGAAAGATTTTTAAAGTCTATAGTACTAAATATAATTCTGGCACAATATTAAGTGCAATCTTTACTTCTTACCCTTACTTTAACGTTATGAAATTCATTTACGCATACCACCAGGTTGAACACCGGCTTAAAACAAGTGAGTATTACCCACTGAAATCCAACAAAACTTTCCCCGTGTTAATAGGGTGTCGCGAAATTGCTTATGCATTCCACCAGGACGCCCCGACAGCACATTTTAACCCTAGTTATAAGTAGCTACGTGGTCAAAACCTTGCAACTAGAAAATAAATATATTTATTGTCTGTGTGTCAGCTCTTTTGAACGTCCCACTGCTGGACACGGGCCTTAGTCCACCGCGCATGCCTGGTGCGTGTTGACGTTTCGAAAACTTGCTAGGCTTTCTCAGACATGTAGGTTTCCTCACGATGTTTTCCTTCACCGTAAGACAAGTGGCAATCATGATATAAATGATTCGCACATGAAAATATCAGAGGTGCGAGACCCGGATTTGAACCCGCATCACTCGGTTAACCAAGTGAGCGCATTACCGCTGGGCTACCACTGTCTTATATTGTCTATTATTGTCCGCATTAATTTCATTATTATCAATACGAGAAAATTGCATTGATTAACGTCTTATCTGGCCTAAAAAATATTGTTTGTTTGCTTTTGTAGTCACGAACAATGGAGGACTTAATGACACTTGTCACGCTATTAGTGATAAATACGGAATGATTACTCACAATAATATGTATTCCTTACTACTTTACCTACTATTATGCACATACTATCTTGGCCTATTCAGTCGACCATAGTAATTCAGCTATAATTTAACATATTAAGAACGAGTAACATTTGGATTTACCAGTTTCTAGGCGATTTTTCCAAAACATGCCAAGTGTTTTCTTTTTTTCATTAATTATAATTATAATGAACACTGAATACACACATTATAATTAATGTAGACTGTAGAGCATGAAATTAAATTTAGCTATATTTAAAAAAAATTCTAATTATTGTGAATTCTGCCCTGAACGTTTTTCAGAGTTGCTTCCATTCGTTTTAAGTTTTAATATATTTTTAAATAAGTACAAATGTGCATGTACATTGTTTTGCAGTTTAAGTCCTGTGATTAAAAGCTTCCTTTCTATGTAAATATTTTAGGAAAATCAAGTCTAAAGTTGATTTCTATAAATCAGTTTTATATCCTGTATATTGATTATTAAATCAAGTGGAAAATAAGGGATATTGGTAATATCCGTGTTTGTTTTACAATTAAAATCATCGGCCGATGTGCATTTCGTTAATGATAATGCATAATAGGTACTTAGTACAAGTGCCTACATCGATTTGAAATCGTAACTGATTTAACCGACTTCATAATATAATATATTTTGCCTGTCATCAGTACATGAATAAAACGAATTCGCTTCCGGTCCCGCATAGGGATGTATGCTTAGATCTTTAAAACTACGCAACGGATTTTGATGTGATTTTTTAATAGATAGAGTGATTTAAGAGGAAGATTTATATGTATAACTAGCGGAACCCGCGGCTTTGCTCGCACTAAATCGTTAGTAATATAATTTCACAGACTTAAATCTATAGAATAGGGAGCCGAATGTATTTTCATTTGGCACTATAAGAGATACTTGTATAAGTCCGATTTTGCTCTATGAAAATCTTATTTTACTTATCTCTGAAATTGGCAGACGTGACTGACTGTTTACTATTGCAATTAATTGCGATTAGTTCTTGAAACAAAAGATATATCAATGACATATAAAATCAATAAATATTTGGGACATTATTACAACAGCGCCATCTAGTGCCGTGGTAAGCTACGAGGCTTGTGCTACGAATACCAGATAGTTGATATACTACACATATATAATAAATTTTAAATACACACATATTATAAATATAAACACCCATGATTGGAGTACAAACATTCGCGCTTAACAAATGAATGACTCCAGCGGGACTCGAACCCGCGACCGCTAGCGCAGAAAGTGGGGTCACTACCAACTGAGTCAAACGTGTCGTCTTCGTGTATTTACACATGTCACTTAACTCCTTCAACTCTTTCAAAGAAAACTCTATTTAGATCATATAGGGCGTTGTGTGAGATAGATGAGCAATTACGACTTTTCTAAGCAACGGAACCTTTCCCATCTTAACGGAGCACCGTGGGATGGCTTTCGTGTACTCGCACAACCGTGACGCCCCGACTACGGGTCAAGCTAGCCTCCTCCCGAGCAATAACGTAACAAATTACAAAGCATACATTAATGTAACTTATCTTTCTCCCTATCTATGAATACCAAGACATTGCTCCCACCAACCCCTCTGTTTCTTTTCAGTAATTTTAGCGAGAGTGTCTATGAATCAAAGATATAACTGACATAAATTAAAATGTATCAAACCATCATTTTGACATATTTTATTAATTAATTAATTCATAGATAAATGTATATTTTTTAATAACTATATAACTATGAAGAATCGCTTTACGTGATACGTCACATGTTTATGCCGCTGGAATATTCTTAGATATGAAATCAATTGCACATCGTCATCCGTGACCTCAACGTTCCGAAGTGGGCATTGGCCTTCAAGAAGCTATGATCCTCGCTAGACGCAACCGTGTTCTTTATTATTTATATATATATACCTCTATACCTCCTACCTCTATATACTAGCAAACCCGGCTCGCTTCGCTGGGCGTAAGTTAAAATAAATTAAACGGTTTGTATAATTGTCTGATAAAAAAAAAGAAGCCTAAGTTACTCCTTATAAAATTTGCTATCTGCGAGTGAAAGTCCTGCCAAAATCGGTTCAACCGTTTCAGAGATTAGCCTGAACAGACACACAGATAAACAAAAATTTTAAAATATTCATTTTTTATGTAAGTACCGTATATGTACTAATTCATATGCATTTAGTGAAAAGCTGTTACTTTGAAATTAAAAATAGTCTTCAATTTTATTTATATGTTTTTCACTGAAGAGTTATGTAACTTTAATTCGTACATATGATACATCTGTATCGTAGTCTACGTTACCGATGTTTGCGAAAATATGTATTTTTTATGGATATGTTTAGCTCACTTTGTGCTGACAGCCCACTTTCTGTGACAGCGGTCGTGAATTCGAGTCCCACCCGGATGCACTAATTAGATGGGCAAGACTGTTTGTACTCCAGTTATGGATGTTTTTATTTATAATATTAAATATGAATTATTTGTGCTTATCACAACGAAACCTAATTAAAACCATTAGTCAGGGTAAATAGGAAGATGTAGTCCATTTCCTCCATATTAATTCAATTCTTAAAGTAAAATGCAAGAAAAAACACGAAAATAGTAAAAAAGTACGAGCTACTTATAGATAAGTAAGTGGTTTTTAAAGGCGACTATTATTTTAACCTTTGCCCCAATTAAGATCTATATCCGTCTCATCTTTATAAGATGTAGATGACGTCATTCCGCTTTGAACCAATTTGGGGCAAGGTTGTATCGCCACTTAGTCATTTGAAAAACAGATCAGTCGAAATCTTTTGTGATTAAAACTAGCATTTGCATAAATGTATTATCATTTGTACCTATGAGGTACCTATTACTATTTTGCGTATTCAACGAGTAGGTAGGTATCTCAGAGTAAAGTTCAACAATTAAACATAATATGACATATTTGACGACACATTTGGCGCAGTTTGTAGTGACTCTTTCTTGCGAAAGCAGTCGCGGGTTCGAGTCCAGCTGGGGGCATTCATTTGTTAAACTCAGATGTTTGTACCCCAGTCAGTTTATATTTATAATAAGAATGTATTTAAACTTATATATTATGTAGTATATCAAGTATCCAGATATTTCCGTAACACAAGCTTCCTCCGTAGCTTACCACAGAACTAGATGGCGCTGTGTGTGATATTGTCCCAACATAGGTATTTATTATTAGAAATTTTTACCGATAAATAACCAGGTAATATAATAAGGTATATATATTAAGAAAAAGTCAGTTAAAATAAAGTAACAGTGACGAGTAAAATAACGAATTTTCAAAAACAGAGTTTACTTTTATTGACAGGAATTATAATTATAAATAGGTATTGACATTGATATAATAATAATAATAATCAATAACCCACACTCCGCAATAAAATCTACAAAGTTATTATTATTCCTGATACAGTTTTATTGCCATTGTACTTATTTACTTATACTTATACAAAATGTTTTCCGTTGTATTTTATTTATTTAATCATTCATATATAATGTCAATTACATAATATATAATATACATTCTTATAAAATATTTCATTATAACTTATAACGATTAAATTATATTAATATTGCTCCAATTTTTTTATTTAGTTACCTATAATTAATGTATAAAAATAAAAAATAAAAGTCAATAACGATTACCGATTCATTGAAGTAGTACATTCTTTTAATATCGATTTTAATATGCGTAGAACACTGACTCATAGAAATTATTGTGAAAGAGATTATTTACGGATGTCGCAAGTTTATCTCAAGTCCCAAGTCACGAATATAAACATTGTAAAGTTTTATGCAAACAATTGTTTCATTGAAATGAGTGACGTTGGAATATACACGATAAGAATATACTGCAATGTATAGGCACTGTATTTCTTATAATTATTTAGGTGTTTAACAAAATAGAGCCCTTAGACCTCCTTAATCTGTTCCTGTCGAAATCTGTTCTTAGCGTACGCCTACCTCCCTTTCAAATTGCATTTTTTTAAAGCGGTTTTAATATAAGTGAAAAGTGAGTGATTTCACTTTTAAATCAAATTATCAAATTACACAGAAATTAGGGTTATTTCGTTTTCTATGAGAAATTGTAAAATATATATTGCAAATATTGCAAAATAATAAATTTGAGTTTCCATATTCTTGTTTTGAATTCTGCTATTATTTGAACTTTGCTTTTTTTTAAATATTTTTTCTCTTATAATTTAAAAACTCAGAATAATTGTTTTATTTTTAATTACTCAATGTTACTTCATTAACGACATTATACCTACCGCTAAGTGTGTTTTATTAATTTATATTACAGTTAAATATGGTATAAATTCCCTATATAAAATAACCATATTGAGTATAGTCATTTGAAATGACAGTGCGGGGTTTTCACAATTAATAAGAGATTATCCCCAATAGGGAAAGGCAAAGGACTATAGTCCATACAGCCTATATTTATTATAAGTTTTTACAAACTATGATTTTTTTTATTATAAAAACATGCAGTGGGCCTTAAGGAAAATAGAAAAAAACATTAGCCGAATTATTGGTCGAGCTATTCTCGAGTTATGAGCTTACCGACATTTATTTTTTTTATAAATATAACGATGTATCTACGATAAATTAAAGTAGCTTTTCCCCGCGGCTGAAAATAAAAAATACAACGAAAATAAAAAATAAAAAATAAACGAATTTTCGAATGTGATATAAAATAACAATCCCAAAAAATTTTTATACTTCCAATCCAGTAACGTAAAGTATCCAATCTACCCGCCTTTCATGTTTGTAAGATTTCGTAATTAATGCGATAGTAGCATTTGGTATACCGTATACCACAACCACACACATTGTGTTAACCTCACACGTGTATGTATATAATATATCAAAATAACTCTTCAGCTTTATATTGTACTAATATTATAAAGCTGAAGAGTTTGTTTGTTTGGTTGAACGCGCTTATCTCAGAAATTACTGGTCCGAATTGAAAAAATATTTATGTTTTGGATAGTCCGTTTATCGAGGAAGGCTATAAGCTATATTACATCACGCTACTACCAATAGGAGCGGAGCATCAATGAAAAATGTTGCAATAACGGGCAGGACTAATGGGTAATAAGTATAAACAATAAGTATAGATTTCTCTGAAATTAGATATTAACCCACAGTAAAAATGTCCTATATGTTGACCTCCGGGTCATAATCATAAAAAAAGGATAACCAGCTATCATCATACCAAATTTCATGAAAATCTGTCCAGTGGTTTTCTCGTGATGCAGTAACAGGCAAACAGACTTAAACACAGACTTTCCAAAAATAGGTATACATACAGATTCGGCTAACTTAAAATTTTATCATATAAAGATACTAACGACTCCCCCTAGTTGCGCTCGGGCTCGTCCGTAGATTTAGCGCGAGCGAAGCCGCGGGTTTCGCTAGTAAATGTATAGATAAACTAGACAAATTATACTTATATAAAAACCTTCCTTATGAATCACTCTATCTATAAAAAAAAGTTAAAGAATAAGCTTAAAGATCTAAGCATACATAGGGACAGACAGACAGCGGGTAGCGACTTTGTTTTATACTAAGTATGTAGTGATATAGATGTTATTTAATATGGTTTCATAATTCGTAGTTACTTTGTTTAAATATAAACTAGAACTCATTCAGTCGAAACATTAACCTCACAAATTCTTCGTACAACTATAAACAATGAATATCTCATTGAATCAAGCATAATACGAAAATTGGCCTGAGCGGAGGATGTTATCTAACCATACACCTGCTACGTGGGAGCATATGAGCATCTACTACATCATCTCTCTCCCATTCACACATGTAATTAGATAAGGACGGGTATATTCGTCGGTGCGATAGTTAATGGGCCCAGTGATTAGGTCCTGATGAAAGGATGTCAGTTTAAAGAGATAGAGGGGATACATAATCTCGTGTTTGATATACCTACAGCTGTGCCTATTATTTAAATAGCTAGGGGACGAACTAGGTCTATGCTAATATTATTATTACAATGTCAACCATACTTTGATAATATTGGCGAAATACGGTTTTTTTGCTAAATACCCATTACATATTAAGTATATTTTAAAATACCTTTAATAGGACAGAAAGAGTTCGTTAAGAACGGAGATCCTTTAGTTCGTATGTATTACTTACAGATACCTACATAGGCTTTTAGCTTAGAATCCTACTTTTATATAAATTTGGCAGCAAAGTGTTAATCCAGAATATTTTTTTATTATTATTATGTATCAGTATATGTATATAGAACATACCAGACACCCGTCCTTATCTAAAATCTATTCTCCGTACGACATAACAAAGTGTGAAACATAACCTTCTGAAGTAGGTATATGAGCTAAGTTTGAAGTAGGTAGGTAGTAATATAAAAAAATATATGTGTGTGTACCAGAGTACACAGGTAAGAAGTGAAACTTCTTTACGACATATCATTTTTCTACTATTTGCAACTTTACGAAAATGGGGTAGATAAGGCTTAAGCCTTTGATTATATACATGTATTTAATCAAAGGCTTAAGCCTTAAGAAAAACATTTTTTTCCGTATTAAATTAAAGCTATTTCATTATTATAATTTATAGACATGCATACAACTAATGAGTAATTTATTTTATCATTGTTCTTATTATAATATCATTGCTCTTGTTGTATTTTTACATTGCTACATAATCTTCCCATACGTCGATAAAGAAGTTTCATCAAAAAGCAACATGGCGCGTAACGGAAAAACATGAAGATTTTTCTACAAAATTACTCCCATACGTCGATAAAGAAGTTTCACTTCAAAAAGAGTTAGCAATTTTTAAAAGAAACATTATTTTTATCAAGTTCAATGATATACATAAAGATCCAGTAGATCTACTTTCAACTAAATTAAACCATCATAACCTATTTAAGAAATTATTTTTTATCTAGAAATTAGCTTATTTAGATAGTTGTTATTGTATAAACCACAATATAAGCCGACAAAGTTTGGTGCATACAAACTATAAACGTACAAGATTATTTCAAGGATCTAGCAAATAATTTACATTATTTACACAATAAAAAACATAAAAACAAACTGTGGAAAAATTTCAGATATGAGTACAGAGTAGGTATATCAAAAGTATAATAAACAACATAGTAATAAGCCGACGCGCAAAGCGAATCGTCGCAGTAATTGCCTGATTACTGTCATTGACATAGAGCAGAAGTTGTTAACTTATCAGTTATCACTATGGGTTTTCTTATAAATTTTCCTATATATTTTATGAGAGACGAAGAGGTATCAGGATATTCACTATTTATTTCCGAACTTCTAATTTTATAGATAAATTAGTGCCGGTAGAAGCTTGGATTATCGTATACTGACCTTGGTGGCTCGTATTGTTTGAGTTTGATCGTGGGAGCATAGTGCCTACCTACGCGTCAGCGATCGCACTACGCTACAATGTTTTGCTAGCTTGTAATGATCAACAGTACATCGACAGACGGATAAACATTTGTACGATATTTATAAGTGAGGACTGTGGTAGCCCTTATAACATTGTAGTTGTTATAGAATCAAGTCAAAATTGAATACAGAAAAACATATTCCCTACAGATATTATTCATATTTTTACTGAACGTCATATCTAAAAATGACTAATTTACTGTTCTGAGAAGAACAGGCCAAAGAAACCCAGTTAAACAATCATCGTATCCAGAAGAGTGAGCCGACACTGTATTTAGAATTTCTGTCTGTTTCTCTGTCTGTTTCTCTGTCTGTGGCTGCATCACAAATAAACCATTGGACACATTTTGATGAAATTTGGTACGGTGATAGTTGGTTATCCGGGTCAACGAACCTGATAGATTTATATATTTTTTTATGTTTCACCTACAATGAATGATTATTTTCGGCTTAAAAACGCTTTAACACCTTGTTAAGTGCTAAAAAATCATAAACAATGTATAATTGAATGCTCCGTTGAGTGGGTACTTCTTGTGTAGTGTACCAAGAACTCATTGTTTTACTCTGAGTGCTGACTCACCAAAGTTAGCTTCTTCCTTGTATTTGAAGTTATTTACTAGCTAGCTATCTAGCTTACTAGAAACTGATTATAATTTTATTACGTACTAAATTAAGATGTAAGTTTGGTGTTTTTCTTCAACAATCGTCGCTTGAGCTATTGAAAATAATTATTTTATATATTTCTTTTCAAATGAAGTGGTTTACATTTAAAAGGGTCGATTGGAATTCTTATTTGTCTCTTGTAATTGGTTAGGTATTAAAGTGCGTACCGGTAAACCGAAGGGGAACACCTTATTTTAAAATGGGTTAGTTATCTTTTGACATATTTGACAGACTGACTATACCGTCATATACTTCCAAAGTTACTCTTTGTTATACATATATAGGTTTGGTTGTTATATAGTTTGTTAGAACTTAGAACATTATTATAGTGTTTTATTATAGCGATTATGGTAAAATGGGCAATGACTTCAGTACGGGCCAGATCACATAGACTTCAATCGACTGGACTGTTAAAAATGTATTACCTACATAAATTATTTTTTCAGTGTACAGTCCACACGGAAAGCGAATAATTTTTTCGCAATAAATAGAGCCTTAATATTAGACGTTTTGTTTTAAAGTATGATAATTTTTGTCGATCGTTTCGATCAGGCAATCTATCATGTTTTTTGTGGTTACAATAGTTCTATCCGACTTTGCGTATAAGATAAACAGTTTAGTCTTAATTTCTTTTTTATGAAAGAAGTTATGTTTTTGAGGCTCTATTTTTTATTGTTTGCTTCAATAGCACAAAATCAATAAGATATTATTAATTAATTAGATAGTACTAAATATAGGTAATTTCAAAAAGTAAAAACACGAGTCAAAATGTCGTTTCTAAAAATACTTTTATGATAAATCATCAAAAAATCGAGATGTCTTCAAAAATACGTTGAATTGTATTTAAAATACAACTTTTCTTAAAGCTAATATATAATTTCTTTATGTTTTCCATTTTGTGTGAGCAAAATCTGGAGGATTCCTTATAGTTTTGTGGTAAGAAGTATTTTGTCCTGACTCAGTCACACCACTACAGTTTACAAACGTCGATTAGTGCGTTAAGTCATCCAAGTAGTAATTGCGTCATGCATTTGGTGAATAATGACGCTTTGTTATTATAATAATAGTGTTGACGAAAGAATGGATAAATATTATTTGTTGGCTTGCTTATGAACGGGGTTTTTCTTTTCCTCGCTTGTTTGAATCATTCATCGTAATTTGCCTTTGGTATTTCTAAGAACTTTTCTAAGAATATACAATTATATTATATTTGAACTTCTAATTAAAATAACATTGACCTACCTAGAGTTTACCAACTTTGAAGGGTACCTTTTGTAGATAGGCCTATACTCAACTCAACGTCACCGTTTAAGCTAAGGAGAAGGTGAAATACTACATAGTACCACAGATCACATAATACTATAGTACATACTACTACTACATACAATTGCAATATGCGATTAATATACATTATATTCGAAAAAATATCTTATATAGATAATTAATATCCTACTAATAGAACAAGATCCCTCCGAGCTCGGACCAGACGTTATTTATCTTCTCAGAAACCAAATAATGTATTTATGGGATTAGGTAGTGTGCCTCATAGCAAAGTACTTTTCGTGTGGAGGATGTTTGGTCCATCCGATTGGTCTGGCTGCTTACAAAAGGTATTGAAAAAGTTTCCTGAATGTTATTGAGAGCCGGTTTAGGTCTCTGGCCTTACAATATCATGTGCTATAATCAATACTGAGATTATGAGTTACATAATTTTTTCGGAGCTTTAAAGCGATTGGTTAGAATGTGTCAGGCAGGATGTTTATTAATAATTTTCAACTATGTATATTCTCTAAAACGTTCATAAAAATAAGCACTAAAGGTTTAAGAAAAGTGAAGGCTATTTTTAATTACTTTTAGCACTGGGTATCTGTGAATTAGCCCTCGGCAAAAGCTAGCAGCTACGTTTACACGAAAATAACATCCTTAAAATACTTAATCGAATACATTTGTTTTGTGAGAAAATAAGTAACATCTTCCCCAGACGTTAGGGATCTTGGACTTTTAATTGAATAGCTTTATAATATATTTGTGATAAACTTTAAATCAAAAACCTCATAACTCATATTTGTTACAGAGTACTGGCATCTTCTGCACGTTCTTCCTCGCGCACGCGATCAAACAACATCGTAGAGCGTCAATACGACATTCAGCTTCCATACGAGATGCGTTTTCTGCGGCAGATGACTCACTACTTGCAGCACCCACTGCTCCTGCATCTACTTTGCCAAAGTATTAGATATAATAATCTATAGATGGTAGGAAATGTGTGTCGAAGTAATGTAGAGCTCGCACAGAATATAAAAGCGTTTGAATTAACTTGACCACTTGAAGTTGTGCAGGTAGGTATTAACGAGATTTTGTACGAGCTTTTCTTTTGATCGATTTTGAGATATTTTTTATTGTGTTAGATTTTATATCAATAATTAATTAGTTTTTAATACTTTTGTGTAATATGATATACATCCCAAATCATTACAATCCTAGTTTTTATTTTGAAGATACAATGGATATTTAAGGCTTCAATACCAAAAGTTGTGTAGGTATGCATTGATTTGCGACTAACTTCACGAACGCATTTGTTTTATAGAAAATATTTTACGTTTTAAGTATATACTTAACGATTACCTGTTGTCCTCTTTCAGGGTATAAATAAATTACGATTCGTTCTTTGAATCAACATTAAATAAAGCGTTGCATTCAAGGTTGTTAGTGTCAGGGTCATTTTTTACAGTAAAAAGGTTAAATGTTAAAGGTATTAATTTTTATTCTTTGACCGATGTATTTATTATTTTACACTTATCTTTAGATAGAGATATAGTACCTACTTATCACAAATTATAGCACAAAATTGTAGAAATTAAGAGTAAAATATTAAAAATAACGCAAAATTTTAAATACTCCCAATTTTGAGTAATTAAAATGAATGATAAAATAGCAATGACATTACTTTGTAATTTTTTTAATATTCATACTTATGAATGAGATAGATGAGACTAAAGGCTGATGTGAACATGCCAAATGCGAATAAGTTGATACATGTACAATATGTATTAAATGTACTCTAACATAGAATATAAAAGACAAATCTATGTTATAGGAAAAATATACTGGTAGGTTTTAAATCTAAATCGTTACCCAAGTTCACGCAGTATTTATTGTTCTACTGTGGTAAATATCACGAAGCGTATAAAATCGTTCATTAAAATGTACCTCGATATGACACGGTCGTTGGCTTCGTGTTGTGCACACCAAGCAATACGTTTTAATGACTATACAGGGATTCTACACAATAGTATGTGGGGTTTTTTATAGAACTTTATGTAAATTTATAGAAAATAGGTATAAATTTTCTTTAACCGTCCAATATTTCGTCCACAGTCTATGTAAAAGCAAAAGCATATTTACAAATAAATGTTTAAAACTTAACAAAGAGAAAATCTATTTGTTTGTAGGTAATAGATGTAACACATTTGTAATTTTTAAAATCCTATTAATAAACCAAAAAGCTCCGAAAAACATTGTTTTATTTACATTGTACCTAACTAGCTTCTATCCTTGACTAACAATAATATGTCCCTCAATATTAAAAGCGAATAAGTCATTTACAAATTACAATGTATTCGTATAATATTGTTATAAACTAGAGATGGGCCGAGTACTGGGTTAATACTCGGTACTCGGCGTACTCGGCGGTTATTTTGATACTCCTACTCGGCCGAATAACTCGGTTTTAATGCCGAGTATACTCGGTTTAAGTAAAGCAATATATTTATTTAGGTAGATATAATTAAAACAACAGTGTTATATAATCAAAAAGTATTTATAACTAATTTAGAAAATCTTTGACAATCTCAATTATGATAATGAGTGAGTAGTAATGAGACAAAATTAGGAGAACGTTAATGAAAAATCAATATTTAAAATTTAATAAAGGTAAATTATGATGCAGGAACACAAGGCTCTCTGCACGTTCCGGTAACAGCCTATTCCTTTTTTCTTCATAGACGTTATCGGCCTCCGAAAATAAACGCTAGCTATACATGGTGCTTGCAGGTGCACATAGAAACACTCTGCTAATCGTGGAATTTGATTGAACCGAGTTACTCGGCCGAGTACTCGGTTGGAAAAAAATTGAACCGAGTAAAACTCGGTACTCGTTACTCGGCAAAAGTGCTACTCGGCGCATCTCTATTATAAACTAAGGTATCTGGCATCGAAATTAAATTAGTTATAATTCCATTTTTAATTTATTATTCCATATTCGAGTCACTTTATCAGTTAAAGTTCACACGCGATGTACACAAGTACAGACTTAAGTCGTGTTTCATACAATTATTTAAAAATTATGTATATAAAACTTACCGTCCTAAATATTGTTCTCATCCGATTTTTAATGTTATACGTAGAAGTTCTCTTAGGGTTTTTGGCTCAAGAGTTTAAAGTTTAAATCTTTAATTATAATCTAATTATTATGTATTATTAAAAGCAACTTCTATATAAAGCTTTTGTTTATTTGTTTGGTTAGACACGCTAATCTCAGCAGCTACTGGTCCGAATTGAAAAAAGTCTGTCTGTCAGACAAATTAAAAAAAAAAGAGAGTATTTTGATGTAAGTACCGTATTATATATAATAATACTTACATTATAATATACGTTTAAAAGCAAATCTGTTAATTTGATATTACAAACAGACAGTTCGATTTTATTTTTATGTCTAGAAGAATTTTATTCCTGAATACATTTACTTTTGGACAACTGATATACCTAAATACTCCAAGTTTGTTTGTACTCAAGGGTCTCGTAATGGAAAGTAGCAACACGTGTCTTACGTTTCTTGCGGACTTTCTCTTAAGTACGAAGTTGTTTTACGGTCTGACGTTTTTTAGTTAGACGAAAGCGAATGCTTTTAAGTGATAGTTGTATGGTAAGTATATGGTATCGTATGCGAACCAAATGCTATGGTATTATTATGTACCCAACATTTGTTAGACATTGAATATTTGTATTCTCTAAACTTTTGTAAAAATAGCAAGTTTTCTATGTAAAATAATATATTAAGACTAAAGAGACTGTAGTTTTTTGTTAAATATAATAACGACTGTTATCAAGTTAGTTGGAAAGTATATTAAAGATGAAAAAAATCCATGCTTATAAATATTATATTAATATGTATAAACTGTTTAGATCTACTTACTGATTATGGATCTAGATTACATCATTGGACCATTTAGCACTAAAATTAAATTTAAAAAAATGAAATTTCTACCAAACACATATTCATGTAAAGTTTTGCCATGACGAGACCATATGACTGTCAAAAAGTAATCAGATCTCATGTAGAGCCAAGCTTCTAAATCTAACTCATCACACCCTAACTCTACAAGGCCTAACTCTACAAGGCCTAACTTCACAAACTCTACACCTTAGTCAAAATATGTGGCTTGGCCATTTCAACTGTACAATAGTTCTTGTAGTAACGACAGGTATTATCTTAGATTTTTTTAATTATATTCCATTACTATTCTATGACATGTTAAAATTAGGAAAATTCATTACTATTTAGGGTCATGAACATGATCTATTAAAGTCGCTAATACGCGTTACTTAAATGCAAGTTAAAGTCTTGCAAAATATATTTTGTATCAGAGACAGAACTACTTACTAAAGAGAATATCTATTAACTTAATGATGAAAATAATTAGCATTACAAGGATATTATCGAATGATACGTCTTATTTATTAATTTGATCTTTTGGTAAAGAAGCCGGTTATGTGACCACTTTGCCTAATGGTCATTGATACCTAACCAAATATGACTGCACCTGTCACGTATGTCACTGTGAGTCAACTGTCTGGGGAATCACTCATTTTTGGGGTCCACTTCAGTCTTAGGGCTGGAAAGTGTCCCTAAATTTTTAAGAAAAATGGACAAAATGATGACATTTGTATACAATATTTGTAGTATATTAGAAAATGTTCATAAAACAACATGTTTAATAAAAATTAAAATGGTTAATGTAAAGAAATGACTTGCATACAAAAACTTATCGAATGGTAGAATGAGTACCTAGCGGAGCTAGAAGGGCATTGCGCTGTAGAGCTCTGAACTTGTAATAGGTAACCAAGCATCTTTCAAGATGGCAAACTTAATAACCATTGCAAAAAATAGTGTAAAATTTTATAGATGGACATCATTGTGAGGAGTAATGTTTGATTGATAAACATTCAATAACTATAAAACTAAAGCAACTGCATAAATAGTTAATATGAAAATTGACTACATTTGTTGATTTTTTTACAGTTGCCGCAATCGCTCCACTTTTTAGATCCTAATTAGTGCAAAAAAATAATTAATGTAATTTATGTACATAATAAGCAAAAGCTGCAAAAGTTTTGTTGGAATTAGAAAATAAAAATGTTTAAAAAAAACATTACCCATATACACATAACCTATTGAGGTATAGGTATATACTCCATAGTCCATACATAATGACATACCTATTATTTTTTGAACTTTTTGTTTCAATTTTCAACTTTTATGCATTATACTCAACACAAATTTAATTATTATTCGTCCTTGCACGAAACGTTAAGTAACGCGCACACTCTTAAAGGTCTTTAAACTAGACGTTTAGTCTTCGCGCTTTGTAAGAGCTTTCTGCCTTTTTTGTAAAACCTATAAGTTATAATCTTAGATTATATATAATCAAAGGTTATAATATAAATAATATAGGTATTTATAAATTGTTAAATTTACTTATGTTACATTTATACTCTCTCTTTTACTCTCGTATTTCTTTGGTTTTATGTTTAATTATATGATATTCTATAATACTTATTACTTATCTTAATCTTAGATAAATATACAAGTTCATGATTTAATCGAGATAATTGTTCATCTTAAGATAATTTTCTTTTCTTAAGTCATAATAGAATAAAAACTAAGATAAAATTATAATATGGTAGTAGGTCCAGATAAACTTCCCAAAAATTTGAAGTCATGACAAGTCTGAGATGAATTAGAACAGGACACAACATATTGGTAAAGCGAAAGTAAGAAAGAGATAGTATAGGTGAATGAGGGGTCACGATTCATGAGTATGAGGGGTGGGGGAGGGGAGCGTCGCCATCGCGATCTCCCGCTTATTTTCATTTAGTCGCTTATAACGTTAAAAACGTGAGGTTGTGTCGCTCCGTCAACCGGAAATAAGTAAATCCGTGCGTGACATCAACTTGTGAATTTGTGTGTGACGAGAAATTCAAAATGGGGTGTGGAACGAGTTTTGTGAAATATGTGCTGTTTTTCTTCAACCTCGTTGTTGCGGTAAGTAAGGGCGAGGGAACCGGTTTCTTTTTTATGATCAACGGACAGTGAAGCACTGCTTGACGTGGCCCGCCGCCCGATGCCTGGTTGTGACTCGGACGGAAATTTTTAGTCCTTGGAAATTAAAGCTCAGGCTTGCTTCGTAGTTCGTAGTAACACAAACGCTACACGGTAAACATATTGTACAATAACACTTTCACTTAAATCTCTGATTATGGATATACCTATTTATAATAATGTTTTTATTTGTTAACAGTGTTTTATATTTCTTCTACTTTAAAAATTATAAATATGTAGGTAATATATAACATAAATGAAATAAATAAAATTTTGCTGATCAAAGCGGGAAACCGGTCCCTAATATCGAACTATTACTTTCTCGGTCACTCATAAGAAATGAAACTGGAGAGAAAAGGATGAAAGGTCACGTCCTTATCTATATAGCTATGCTTAAGATGTCCTTCACAGACTTATAGACGTCTCTTAAAGGTATTCTGAGGCAAGAATGTGTGGGAATATCGAAGAAATTTATAGGCAAAGATGTTGCGCAATGATTATTCAAAATATTATATTGGTTTTTAAATTTTTATACTAAACTAGCAAATCCGGCCCGCTTCGCTGCGCGAAATTTTAAAATAAGAGTGGCCTAAGTTACTCCTTATAACATTAGCTATCTGCGAGTGAAAGTCTCGTGAAAATCAGTCCAGCCGTTTCAGAGATTAGCCGAAAAAACAGACAGGCAGACAAACAAAAAATATATTTTTAATGTGAGTACCGAAAATGAAAGTGAAAATACCTATATAATTTTCATATACATTTTTTTTGTGAAAAGCTGTTGATGAAGATCAGTAAAATTAATGTAGGTACCTACTTATTTTAGATATTTTGTAATAATGTATTCATACACCATTTCACACGTCTTAACAAAAACTAACGTTATTCCGTGAAATAATTCTAATTGATCTAAAGACTTCAAATAACCAATGATTCAAAATGCCATCATTTACTAGTATGAGATCACGATGTAGTACGTGTCCACCACATCTCTACTTCAAGACGAAATATTTTTTTAAAACAAATACCTATTAACAAACACGATCCAGATCACCAAAACTTAGCCTTCCAGGCAATTTTTAATTAATTGATTTTATTAACAAGTAGATAGCACTGTTTTCCTGTAACAACTTAATATCAATCGAAAGTGAAAGCCTTGTAGAAAATGCTATTATAAAGTTGGCGGCCTTTTTCGAACGCATTACCTGATCCAGGTATATGTAACTGGGTATATTGAATTACTTTTTGCTCCAATCGTTTTTCGAAACCAACCTAGTAACATTTCTAAAGTAGAATATTTTTATTTAAAAGTAGCCTAAAGCAAATTTTTATTAACAACTATCCTATATCGAGCTCGTCAACTCAACAAGTTAATTATAAAACATTATGGTTTAAAGAATTCATTTTGCCTAAAATGACGTGTTCACCACAAAGACCGGGATCTTAGACTATAACATTATGCCACATTAGCGAGCGACGAATGATTCAATGCTATACAGCCATATGACATCATACTGATTACTAGTTATTAGGTACTGCTGTATAGCAGATTTTTCATTGAATTTCTAGGTATGATCGGAATTTGAATACTTACATACTTATTTTCTGAAGAAGTTTATTATATTACGTTTTTCTGTTATTAAACATTTATTACGCCTTTTTGATATCATACAAACGTAGCTGCGGTACTCCATTTGAAGGCAATTTGCAACGTCCTATCGTGTAGGTATTATTTACAATAGATAATAATTCAATAACACTAAACGAATAAATTGTTGATTTTAAATTAAAAAAAATAATATAATTACTGTCTAACTAAAATAGTAGGTACTTCGTCTACAAAATTAATTAAGGGCGTGGACTACTAAAACAATTAATTATTAGCTTTAGCTGTTTGGGATGAGTATTTTAGTTTAAAATGAGGGACCATAAGGTTTTAAAGATATTTGGAGGAATTGTAATGATTATTTTTTTTAATATACTAAACTATAAGTAATTCTGCGAATCTGTTCACAAATGACGCGGGTATCCTGAAAAATCCCATTCTAGTGAATCTTTTTGAAGGTCGCATAGAATAATATATGTATATAAAATAGAAGAATAAAATTTACATATTGTTGGTTATTTAAATAAAAAAAAGCAATGTTATTGTTATAATATGACATCACGTATGTTCAAAGCCAGTCTCGTTTAAAGCATTGATCCTCACGTCACTTGCATATTTGCATGCACAATCGTAAGCTTTCGTGTGGACATGTGTTTCGTTTAGTAATCTTTCTGTTCTGATTAACATAAATTACGAGCTGTTTTGTTTTTGTTTTCAAGATTGAATGCTCATCTCATATTACCGTCAATTACTTCATACATTATGTACTAACGCTTATAAATTAAAAAATATAACTAAAAATTCCTTAGTGACAGTTCATAAATAAGTACATCAGGCAAAATTTAACCTTCTTAGATATTCGTCATACGTCACATTTTTTGTAAACCCCCCACTCTCCTATCAATATTGCGTGACGAATAATAAGTTGGAATGACCTCTTACCTTTGATTTTCAATATCATTCAAGTATGATAACTTTGTGTTTTAATAACAAAAAATAAGATAGCATATTTATTTTATTTCATATACGTTCATATTAAAACATACGTAGATTAATTATCATAACCACGATATGGTAATGTGTAGTTAAGTATGCGTGATCACATGACAGCGTCTATAAAATACCTACCTACCACTTCACAAAGCTATAGACAAATATTGCTTTAATTGCTTAGCACTTGTAATAAAATAATTACTAAATGTTCTAGGGAATTTACCATATTATTATGATACCTTTAAACGCAAGTTACAGTTGAACATGCAAATGGGTCATGGAAAAGTCCTTAAGGTTGAAGGAAAACTTAAGGACAAGACGTGACTCAGATGTACGTGATGTAGGGTATTTATCCTCGTCTTGATAAGTACATGTTACAAAAATGGCGTCAGAAGGTTATCAAGTGTGCTTTAATGGTCAGATTGAGTATTACAAGTATATTGAAATTGCGCGAATTTTTTCATATTTTTCCTTATTAAAATTTAGAGGAAGTTTCTTATTATTACCTACACAAAGATTACTTTAGCTTTCCTGTGAGTCGAAGAAGATACAAAAAATAATATATTATTTTTGTTCAGTTCAAGTCAATAAATAATTGAAATCTAGATTGTTACGGTTGGTTCGTTGGAGGGGTCCGGCTTTTCCCACATGTAACTGTAGGGTAGGGTAGTGACGGCTGGTACCTAAAAAATTTTTTAATATTTTTTTTATATGTTGGGACATTATTACAACAGCGCCATCTAATTCCGTGGTAAGCTACGAGGCTTGTGTTACGGATACCAGATAGTTGAAACACAGATATTTGTCAAAGCTGAGCTTATAATTTAATGTACGCGCGTGCAAGTAGCTTTACAATAAAACCGTAACTATTTTATCGGTACTGATGCAAATATTAATAAATAAAACATTTGTCCTTCAAAAGATAGTTCTTGATATACCATACGTGCGCAATAGTACGAGTAGATGCAGGCGCCATCTCGGCGTCTGAGATGGTTCGATGATGTCATCTTACGCGTCTTTTGATATAACTAGTATTTAAGTAACTTGCAGTTTTACGTTCCTTTTGTACTGTTTGTAGGGTTCACTTGGGTTTTTATAAACATAAATACCTAATATTGTTGGCATTCGCCCAAGTGTGATTAAATTAGAAACTAGAAGTAGGTACTGGTTTATTTTACTAGTAGATAATAATTTATAACTAAGTTATGTGATATAAAACAGGTTTCAAGGTGCTAGATTTGATATGGATAAAAACAAGTTTATTATAATATTATGTATAAAACTAATAACTTAAGCAAGAAAATTTAGACCCTATTTCCTACTAAAGACTCGCCCTGATCGGTTAGTAATTAGAGATGTGTTATTTTCCCGCAGTATTCTGTAGGCTATATGACCCAGAGCTGATCGTACCTTTGATCAAAATCTATCCTCCGACGCGTCCACAGACACAAAATAAATATAAAAACTGTTGATTAGCCTTTAATTCCATATTACTGATTACTTCAATAAGTTTATCAAAAGTAGGTATATACTATACAGATTCAGGCTCAGTTAGAATTTTGTTATCATATAGTACAGTCGTAAGCAATGACATGTATACATTGACAACTTTTCAAATATATGTAAACACCAATCGTTTCAAAAGAAAGTATACAAGCTTTGTGTCAAAATAAAGTATACGTAAGATGTTTCATAATTATGTATACATTTTTATCAATTCATAGTAAATAACATTAAACGAATATTATTGTATACTTTTCGTAATAAAAGTAGTTAGCCATTAGTCTGTGCACAAAAAAGTGCACAGGTTCGCGCTCGAAAAGCATAAAATAATATTTTCGTATTTGAAACAAAGTTTTCTAATGCATATATAGTGTGTCTCTTCCATTAACATTTTTTAGTTCATATTTTATGACAATATTATGCTATTACTTATAATAATTAAATTCCCATTTAAATTTCCGCCACGATTTTATGTGGGTGGTCCATAGAACCAGTTATTGTATTATCCAGTAAGAATAAACGATTATCCTGTAGTAAACGGTATCCTAAATATTGACCTTAGTAGGTAATAAGCGATTAGTAGTCGATTAGCGATAATGGTTGCTGATATATTTTATCTGTTTCATAATAAAACTTCCCAATAAAGTAACTGGCAGATAAATTTATATGTATTTAGCCCGTTTAACTCAAACTCAGACTTGAACCCCCATCACATGGATATCGAAGCAAGCGCGTTACCACAGCGCTACTACAAATTACAATGTGTCAAGATAAATTTATATTAGGCCGCATGTTATTTGACGGAACGGCAACCGTCGTAAGCGACGCGACGTTGCCGTTTTGCGCATCGATACAAAGACGTCAACTTAAAATCTATTTTGAAAAGTCAAATAATTCACTATCTATCATAAACATATATAATAAAATAATTGTAACTGAGTCAAATCTGTACATATTTTTTTTTAAATCTAATTTAAATAGATAAAAATGTAATTAAAATAGATAGACATTATTATCCATACAATCAAATCTATCGTTTTTAAAATTTTTGTCTGTCTATCTTTCTGTGACTGCATCACGAGAAAACCTCAGGACAGGTTTTGATGATGATTTTGTAAGAAATATCGACTAACCGTTACAAACCGACTATAAAACGTCACACGGTGTGTGAAATCTAAGTATTTTGTTTCCAGTCTTTAGAATGCGGGCGGGGTCGCGGGAAATTCTAGTTTCTTACATTTTTAAAAAGATACATTTTTTTAAATATTCTTCTAAATAAAATATGAATTAATCATAGTGTGATAAAAATCATAGATAAGTATACTCAACCAGGTGGGGATTTGCGAATTGACCTGGAGTGCAGACTTGTACTCTTCCTCTCTTACCTCTCTTACACTTACTTATATGACCTCCTGGTCCTGTTACCTGCATCTTACAGGAGCTTATGCAATTATTATGGTGGCCGAGTTTTGGGCTTGTTTTTTTTTTAATCTTTATTTTTAAGGGGTTTTGGGCTTTCTTACTTTAACTATTGCCATCGACTCGGCAAGAAGAAGTAGACTCAATGCATAGAAAGTATATACGGTACTTACATCCATACATCAATTGTCTGTCTGTTAGTTTCGGCTAATCCTCGAAACGGCTACACTGATTTTGACGGGACTTTTGACCTCAGATATCGTAGCTAATGTTTTAAGGAGTAACTTATGCTACTTTTAATTATGAAAACTGTTTTATTTATTTTATCTTACGCCGAGCGCAGCGGTCCGGGCTCGCTAGTGGTAAATATTAATTATAAAAAAATTAGGTTTACGTTCAAAAATTTGCGTAAATCAATCAAATCAAAATATTTTTTATTCAAATAGACTTTAACAAGCTCTTTTGAATCGTCATTTTTACATTATCAAAATTAAAAGTCAGTCTGTAAGTCTGTGAGTAAACTACCACCGGCTCGGAAAGCTGTTCTGCTGAGAAGAACCGGCGAGAAGCTCAAACTCGGCTCGTAAAATAGACACAGATGAACTTACCGTGTAATCACTAGCTATCCAAGGAAAACTCAATACAACTAATTATTATTTTTTCCTGTAAATTAAAATGCTTTGATGTAATGAAAAGTATCCTAAGTCATGGTCCGAGAAATATGTTATAGGTAACTACACAATTTGGTTAAAATCGGCCAAGTACTTTTTGTGTTAAACGAAAACATACAAACAGACAAAAAAATTAAAACATATTTTTTGGGATTTATATTCAATGCATTATACGTTACAGTATTTTTTTATAAAAACAAAAAAAAATATTTCATGTATAGATTTTTTAACTCACTGTTCTATTATAATTATACGTATTATTGTATATTCTTATAAATTCACAAATGTGGAAAACATATACTCAATGATGATGACGAGCCACGTTCATCACGGCTCACTCCTTGTCCAGTATATAATGCATAAATTAAAAGATACGCAAGAAACAAAAATTGAAAAAGTTATCCACGCGCGGGATTTGAACCCGCGTCGCAAGGATATTATACGCATACTACAACTACGCCAATTGAGCTATGACAACTTAATATCATCGGGCGAATTCATGAAAAAGTAAGTTTCTCATAACAACGCAAACTAAACAAATAGAGAATTGTCAGTTGTAATTCTAATAATTTCGAATTCTTTTCAATGCTTTGTTACACATTAAAATTTTAAATAAACTGATCTTGTCCTCGAATTGTCAAAAGTTTAAAACTGTCATCCAATGTTGTGAATGTGTTACAAACGCTCTTACACATACACATATGCATAGTCTATTACGCGATAATATTTGTATTATACGTATGATTTAAAAATGTATTATAATATTTAAATTTAAATACATAATAATACATTTTTAAAAGCAAAGTATTATATACTTATAATATACTTCATTTTCCGATGCAAGAAGCCTAAGATCTTAAAACATATTTTACTGTTAATTATCTAATTAATAAGTTTACGAATCATGGTGTTACAATATTTTAAATCCTGTCTGTGCTGTTGGCTGCAGAAGATATCTCATATACCCTGGGTAAAGCTATTTAGGAGAGCTCTGCCTAAAGTGAATCCAAGGCGCATCCTAGAGAATCAGGTCGCAATTAGTCGAATTGATTCAATCACTTAACATATAAAAATAAATTAAACTTCTAACGACCAGTTTAAAGAATTCACGTATTTAATGAAAGTTAAATAATTTTAAGACACAGTATTTGTATTAGAAAACTTTGTTAAATACGAAAATAATATTTAATGCTTTATTCTTAGTTCTTAGACTAATGGCTACATAGTTATAACACGAAACTTGTATATAATAGTATTCGTTTTATGTTATTTACTATGAATTGATAAAAATGTATACTTAAATATGAAGCAACATACGTATACTTTATTTTGACACAAAGCTTGTATACTTTCTTTTGAAACGATTGATGTTTACATATATTTGAAAAGTTGTCAATGTATACATGTCATTGCTTACGACTGTACCTATTTACATAAACTTTTGACTATATAATAATCGGCATAACTGGCATAAGACATTATCATCAATTCTAGTTTTGAACTGTACACGTAACATTAAATTAAATATTTAACTTCTTGAGCCATTCTTATTCTAACAAAACAGGCAGTCATTAGTAGACCTGTTCTCTAACCAAATGGTTACAAATAGATATTGCAATGCTTATTTTGTAATAAACTGTACGGACGTTGCGTACAAATATATAACCTTGTCTTAGCGTTTCTAACACTGAAGAATATTATTAGTTTCAATATTACTAGACCGTTGGTTTTTGTTTAGGATATTGAATGAATTTCTTACTGCTTGCCTGCGGCTCGCCCTGACTAATTAGTCCCTAATATACTAATAATAAGGAAGACAGTGGTAGCAGCAGCGGTAACCGAGCGGAACCGACTTGGAAACCGAGTGATGCGGGTTCAAATCCGGATCTCGCACCTCTGATATTTTCATCTGCGAAGAGTTCTATCACCATGATTACCACTTGTCTTACGGTGAAGGTAAACATCGTGAGGAAACCTGCATGTCTTAGAAAACGTGGGAAGTTTTCGAAAGACATGTGAAGTCCGCCAACACGCACTAGGCCAGCGCGGCGGACTATGGCCTGATCCCCTTCGTACTGAGGGAGGCCCGTGCCCAGCAGTGGGACGTTAAAAAGGGCTGACGATGACCTAGTTGCAGAGATTAACGCATTCAAACAAACTCTTAATCTTTATACATTAGTATTGGATTTCCTTGGATCTGAAATATAATTAATTTCGTTTTCATTTATAGCTCTTTTGTCGTAATAATCGAAGCTAAAGTAATAGGAAATTTATGGCTGTTATAAAATATTACGTGTAAGAGAGAAATCAATGTGTTCGCGTCGCCCCTATGGCGCCTTCACCCTAAATTTACCGTTCCCCATTATTAAATGGGTCCTGATGACCTTGAAAAGGATGTGAATAAATCTCAAACAAAATGTGTAAATCTGTTTGAAATATTATACATACACGTGTGTATTATATAATATTGCATAAATGTCTGGTAGTTGGTTCGCTCGTAGGATAAATTAATATTGTATTACATTGCAATATTCTAAATTAAAAAAAAAACAGCAACTATTGAGTTTCTCTTCGGCTCTTCTCAGCAGAACTGCTTTCCGAGCCGGTGTTACTTCCTCACAGACTGACATACCGGTATTTAATTTAGGTTCTATAAGTGACGATTCAAAAGTGCTTGTAAAAGTCTATTTGAATAAAGTATATTTTAATTTGCTTTGAATAATATCTGTATCGAGACTCTATGGACAGTTCTTTATCGATTCAGTTCTGGTTCTCCCTCTCCAGTCCCCAGAATATATCTATACTATATTACTATATAATATTTCTTAAATATGAAAGATATATTTTTGAGTTCTAGAGAAAAGATGTGGAGCTTGAAAATGCCTACAAAAAAGTCAACGACATATTATGTCTAACTTTTATATTTAAGTTACAAAAAGTAGTTTTTTTTATATTAGTATAGATAATTTAATTTTTAATATTAATAAAATAATTTAAATTATTTAAACACTGTACTAAAAAAGGATTATTAACCCTAGACACCTAACCTTCGCACATAGTCCTTTAAACCTAACCATTCGTCGATTCGACGACCAAATTTGAATGCTTATAATTTTATCTAATAATAAATGTTTTCGATATTTTTATTATTCATATACATAAAGAATGTATTATTTTAGTAAATAAAACAATAAATTTATGTTTTACTGCAGAAATATTTATTTTATACCTTATTTTATATGGCACTAGTTTTTTGAGATCAAATAAGAAACTCACTAAAACAAATTAAAATTAAAAAAAAATAACACAAAATAGCCTTTTTTTCTGTGGCGAACAAAAATTATAACAATCATAAGATTCAGAAAAATATATAAAAACTATTATTTTGAACCACATTTTATACAAAAATCAACTTTATGTTCACCACAAATTGCAGTGCAACATTTTGAGCAAAATGACTTTGTCATGCGCCTTTTTTTGTAGGAACAGAGACCACAGACTTTTCTTTTCCTCACATTTGGGGCTTCGACTGGTTGAAGGTCATTGCTGGATGTTTCCTGACCTTCACCTCCAGCATCAACTTGACCTTCACCTTGGCTTTCATCAGTCTTTGCTCCTAATATATAATTGATTTTATTTTTTACGTGCGTGGGCATAGTCCGAATTTCTAGTCGGATTTTGAGCCAGGGCTATACTAACTGCGTATGCATCTTCTTCATAAAGTCACGTCGAATTATTACGTTCTGACCCATCACAGAAGCATTGTGCGTCAATGTACTTTGGTCATAGTTTTGCCTTTTTATCTCAATCTTTGAGTTAGTCCATTTCACAATTTCTTCTAGTATTTGATTGGTCATTGAACTGTTCAAATAGTAGAAGTGGATCCAGTTTATTCCTTACCGTACGCGTAGGTCCTCTGGCAACACGCACAATATTTATCGCAACTGTTCTACTTGAATTACGCCCTTTGCTGGTAGCCCAAACATGACGGGACCGACTACGGATATTGCTTTGTGAGAAAGTCAATATACTGGAATTACTATCTGAGCTTTCTGCCGATGGTACAGGAGCTGAAGAGGGTATTTGTGGCTCCGGCAAAGCAGATGAAGAACTACCTTGAGTACCTTCGTGATCGGAAGGGTCGTTTTGAGTGTCACTTTCTGCTTCATCCACCTCCACATTATCTTCTATTTCGCTGACAGTTAACTCCTCCAATTCATCAACATCCTCCTCGCCCAATAATAAACGCGAAATATGTTCATCAGTCAGAAATCGCTGTGAATCCATAGTAAAAGCTGCAAAAAAGTATAAGCACTAGTTGTAAAAAACATATACATAAAACCTAACCATTCGTCGAAACGACGACTATTTTCATAGTAAATTGAAAAATAAAGTACTTACGCGCAGGACCCCGTCGATTTCCGGGAGAGTTTGGCGAACACTGAGTTGACAAACGACGACGCTAAAATCGGCGCGCGCGTCAGAAAGAAATACCAATATTTCTATTGTGTACTCGTCGATTCGACGAAGGTTAGGTGTCTAGGGTTAACATTATGCCTAACGAAGTGGGCACGGGCTAGTCAATAATAAAATTTTATGATATAATTATTGATGAAAAAATAAAAAAGGTTATCTTGAGTTACATGAAATGTTGATAGTGAGGTTAAGAAGACTGGCAAAATGGTAAAAAATAATGTTAATTTAGATATTATTTTACAATAATATCTTTATATAGCCTATTCTTGTTTGCGTCTTTGGTTCTGTTTGCTACTAAGTGATAATAAAAATCAATATCTATACGAGTACATATAATAAAATTCAAAGGCGAATTTTGTGGTACATTAAATAGTTTTAAGAAAATCTTATTAAAATAGAATAGAGAGAAATAACATCGAATACAGGAGATTCTCGGTTTGTCTAGGTAACGACTGGACCGATTTTCATGAAATTTGGTACGGCGATGTGACGCTGGTTAAAGAGTTAAAATATAGAATGCTTTTTAGTAAGGGAAAATACCTCGTATCTGAATAACCTTTACTACCTTTGAATAACAGTAATACCTACCTACCTAATTATTCAGTAAAATATTTTTCTAAGTTGAAAAAATGCTGCTTAAATCACTATTTTATGATAGAATCAAATTATTGATTCACCAGGCAGGTAGGCACTATGCAATAACTCCTAAGACAATTAAACACAGTTTTCTATACATTGAAATGCCATTGATGTCTTGACGAGTAGCGACACGCATAATAATGATGGTATCGAGGCGCGGTCACGTGACCCGTTTTCAATTACTACATCCTGCCAAGCGGAATAACTTGTTTTTATACTCCTAATAGCATCGTATGATAGTTCATTATTTTATTTGTGTTCGAAATTTCTTATAGAACTAATGTTAAACTTATGTGAATAAAACTTAAAATATATATGTATTTTTTTTATCGCATAATATTCAATCTTTTTATACTTTGCATAATATAATACTGACCAAAAGAGAAGATTCTAATGTATGCAACAACTTCCTAATTGTTTAAAACATTGCCTCACGTGCTAAGAAACGTGAACCTCCATAAAACCTCCCATATGAGCAGCTTTTGTTTCAACGTGAGCTTAAATGAAAGCTCCGTTTTATTAATTTTCAAGTTTTATCCTTGTTAAGTAGTCTAATTGCGGCATTCAACTAGCGAGCACTATTGTTCAAAGCTTAAGCGACAGACGGGATAAAGTTGTACATTGACCTACTTGTAAGCTACATTATAATACATTATGTAATATTTCATTTATGTACACAAAAGTACTTGTTAATTCTAATATAGCGAACTATTTTTAATGATTCGCTGACATTTTAGAACTTATAAGAGAATTTCATACCACCACCTTATTGTTTAGTAATCTTAGTTTTAAAATTTTTTCAATCAACGAAGACAGCGAAATAAAAGCACAATTTAGTTTAACTTTTTCTTTAAGGAAAAATTTCCTGAAGTGCTTATATAGTCCGTGTAATTCATATTACAGCTTAAAGTGTATATTCGACAATAGCGTCATGTACTGCTATGTAAGCTAAGATGCCTCTTGTTAACGACACCCAGCTCACCGTATTGTCAGCGGGCATTGACCCATCTTGTCTTGTGCAATATACCAAATGTATGTACACCTGGATTGTATAAACTACTATGTTCATAAAGCTTTATAATTACTCTTGTATTAATAATTGTATTTAAAAGAATAGAAACTTTTACATTTTTTTTCTCATCTCGAAGAAACCGTACGAATTTTATTAGTCTACTAATTAAACCATTAATTATTATTATGGGAAAAGTTTGTATGTGTGTATGAATGTTTGCATCTGCTCTCTTCCCTTTAAATGGCTTTTAATAAATATGAGTATGATTTGAACTCATAGGCCCAGCGTAGTAGAATTAAATGAGGCCAAGTCGTTAGTTTACTATTTATATTATTTTTTTGTACAATCTACAAAAGGAGATTCTTTTTTGGATTTGATTTTATAATTGTGGATCATTGTAGGTACAAAAAAAATCTACATCGTAGAATTCCAATAAAAATTTACAGCAACGATAAGAACTGAATTCAATTTAGATTGGTTTTAAATGATAACAGCAATAAAGTTTATACTTTCTTTTGATTCAGGAAATAAGCGTGACAAATGTTGTATTGTGCTTTGTTTAAACAAAGGCTATTCTTATTAAAAAATAATAAATATATTTCTCTACGTAGGTACCTACATGAAATGTACCTTCTACCTAGGTACCTACTTAGAATACCTAGGTACCTACATTTCATGTAGTTACCTAGTATTCTATATAAAGTAAAACTAACTTAATTTCTGAAATTCGATCGAAATGTGAGTAAGTTGATCTATTTTAAGAAATCTAGGTCGAACTGAGGTTGCTGACCTGTGTAATTGTTTTTAACGCCATGTCCAAACGGGAGCGATTGCATTTTAATAGAGCAAACTATGTTTTATGTACATTGCAGGGTTAAGCTAGAGTTCAGTTATTATTATATACTAGTGGGTACCACCTTTTGGATAAGTTTTTTACAAACTTTGAATTTTTTATTTTTTTTATTATAAAAACATTCCGTGGGCCTTAAGGAACATACAAAAAATATTAGCCGAATTGGTCGAGCTAATCTCGAGTTTTTCGCTTACCAAGTACCAACTAGGGATTGCAATCCGGCGTCATTTTCAATCCGGCCGGATCCGGCTGAATTTCCGGATTGATGGAAATTTCAGATGGATTGACCAGATCGATATAATTTTCGCCTTTTTGGTTCAAAATGAACTGTTACTAAGTTATTCAAGTAACATTGTACTTAATATAGGTAAGTAGTTAATAGAAAAACTAGCGGAACTCGCAGCTTCGCTAACTAAAAGTACAAAAATATGTTTGGCTATACGCTTTTACTTATAATATACCAAAAATTGATTCCCCATTTACCATTTCACCACCAGTTTTAACCAGTTTTTGTAGTCGGTTTTCTTGGCGTAGTTGTAGTAGTAGACAGACCTATGCCTACTATTACAAACTTTTTGTTGACTTTGATGAGAAAAGTATTACGTTTTCAAACATGTACAAAAATAAACTGTTACTTAAATCAAAAGCACTAAGAAGTATTAATTTCATCTTCGATGTAAGTTACCCCCACATTACTGTTTACCCCTTTTTAACCCCGTAAGGCAATGGGTTTCAATAAAATACGAAACACGTTTTCCATCAATTCTGTTAAAGTATCTTTATGCAAAATTTGAAGTAGATTGGAATTACACCATACAGACATTGCTCCCGTTTTTCACTTCCTTAGGCATAAACATTTGGAAAATCCTTTCTAATCTGATAACTACGCCATAAACTACAAGGTCACACCCTAAAAGTTTCAGGTCTCTACGATTAGCAGTTTAGGCTGTGCGTTGATCCACCATCATTCAGGATGGAGCATTTTCTAACCCAATGTTAAGATTAGGCAACGAACAAACAATTAAAATGTAGTGGTGGCTAGTGTAGGCAACTAGGTAAAATTTTAACATTGTAACGAGTAGCTCAGTGTTCCTAGATGTCACTTTCACAGATAGATTAATTATTTTTTATTTATAAAGTAATTTTATAAAATCTAATAAATTATATTATTATAGTTATACCTTACATTACTGATATGAGTTCATTATAATTATAAAAGCATTCGATAATGCTAACAAACAAGTCTTATATATATGTCAGACTCGCACGCATGAACACCACGCTCTACGCATTTAAAGTACCAACTCATGCAAAAGCTCTATTATTTTGCCAAAAATTAGTAACACCGGATCCGGTCGCCGGATCCGGTATGTTAGTACAGGATCCGGTGACCGTGAAATGATGCCGGATCCGCCGGATTACC
This sequence comes from Boloria selene, assembly GCA_905231865.2. NCBI lineage: Eukaryota > Metazoa > Arthropoda > Insecta > Lepidoptera > Nymphalidae > Boloria > Boloria selene. Next base: position 2,645,522 of record HG993135.1, on the reverse strand, counting down.
GGATCCGGTTTTCCGGATTGCAATCCCTAAATATATACCCTTCAATGTAGATTCAATTGATTTTAACATGACCAGGCCATAGTCTCCGAACATGTTTTAAAGTGATAGGTTTATTACTAAATGAAAACTAATTAAAATATTATGCAAACATTATTTCTAATTATAGAGTTCGAGTTTGAAGACATTCGGATCTACTGGTCCAATTTGAAAAATCCTTTGTTTTTTTTTATAGTCTTATGTCTTTGTTATTTATAGACGGTGGTTACTTAATGGCTTAATTTATCTCACTACCCACGAGAGCGGAGTAATTCTATAAAACTAAGATGAAGGAAGAACCGAGCCGCGAGAAATCGTTAGTTTATACATAAAACTGATATACTTAGTTGAATTATTGATCTGCTTATACCGCCTCATGTGTCATAATTAATCATATATAGACCTAATTTTAAAGAACTTTTCTACAAAACCCAATTGTTAATGATACAATTTTTTTATTTTTACGTCTATCTTATAGTATAATCAAACTTCTTCAATATAAATGAAATATAAGAAAATCCCTATGCCGTAGTATAATGACAATGGTGTCTGACTGGCTTTGTACATCAGAGTTTGTTTAAACACAGTGTATTTTTGTATTGTTGGGAATCCCAGTTGTACAAAAACTTTTTAGTTTTTAAGTATTTTCCTTAATGCATGAGTGATACGACACACCGTGGCTTTGCCAGTTGTCTGCATTAAAATTGTTATTATTAATAAAAAATTTGGTTATTATACTATTTATAATATTATCACATGTGAATTATTACTATGAGGAAAATATTACTTAAATTCGTTTAAAAGCTGACAAATTCATATTAATTATTGTATTACTAGGATTTCTTGTGAAGAATATACTTTAATTCACGACTTAAATGGCTGTTTACTGCTAATTTATTTAATTTGCATAACTTTCATCGAAACAAAAGTATAACAGTTGCGTACATCGTATATTTCATAGAACATGGTAGTTAGTCGTTGCCTTACATTGCTTATGCCTTTAGAAATAGAACGATACGACTGATTGACATCCAACCTTGACTATGACGTTGCTAGAGAACTGACCATTGTGCTGCAATTACTTACTTTGTAGTAGTAGATAGACCTATGCCTAATGCCTACTATTACAAACTTTTTGTTGAAGTATTACGTTTTCAAACATGTACAAAAATAAACTGTTACTTAAATCAAAAGCACTAAGAAGTATTAATTTCATCTTCGATGTAAGTTACCCCCACATTACTGTTTACCCCTTTTTAACCCCGTAAGGCAATGGGTTTCAATAAAATACGAAACACGTTTTCCATCAATTCTGTTAAAGTATCTTTATGCAAAATTTGAAGTAGATTGGAATTACACCATACAGACATTGCTCCCGTTTTTCACTTCCTTAGGCATAAACATTTGGAAAATCCTTTCTAATCTGATAACTACGCCATAAACTACAAGGTCACACCCTAAAAGTTTCAGGTCTCTACGATTAGCAGTTTAGGCTGTGCGTTGATCCACCATCATTCAGGATGGAGCATTTTCTAACCCAATGTTAAGATTAGGCAACGAACAAACAATTAAAATGTAGTGGTGGCTAGTGTAGGCAACTAGGTAAAATTTTAACATTGTAACGAGTAGCTCAGTGTTCCTAGATGTCACTTTCACAGATAGATTAATTATTTTTTATTTATAAAGTAATTTTATAAAATCTAATAAATTATATTATTATAGTTATACCTTACATTACTGATATGAGTTCATTATAATTATAAAAGCATTCGATAATGCTAACAAACAAGTCTTATATATATGTCAGACTCGCACGCATGAACACCACGCTCTACGCATTTAAAGTACCAACTCATGCAAAAGCTCTATTATTTTGCCAAAAATTAGTAACACCGGATCCGGTCGCCGGATCCGGTATGTTAGTACAGGATCCGGTGACCGTGAAATGATGCCGGATCCGCCGGATTACCGGATCCGGTTTTCCGGATTGCAATCCCTAAATATATACCCTTCAATGTAGATTCAATTGATTTTAACATGACCAGGCCATAGTCTCCGAACATGTTTTAAAGTGATAGGTTTATTACTAAATGAAAACTAATTAAAATATTATGCAAACATTATTTCTAATTATAGAGTTCGAGTTTGAAGACATTCGGATCTACTGGTCCAATTTGAAAAATCCTTTGTTTTTTTTTATAGTCTTATGTCTTTGTTATTTATAGACGGTGGTTACTTAATGGCTTAATTTATCTCACTACCCACGAGAGCGGAGTAATTCTATAAAACTAAGATGAAGGAAGAACCGAGCCGCGAGAAATCGTTAGTTTATACATAAAACTGATATACTTAGTTGAATTATTGATCTGCTTATACCGCCTCATGTGTCATAATTAATCATATATAGACCTAATTTTAAAGAACTTTTCTACAAAACCCAATTGTTAATGATACAATTTTTTTATTTTTACGTCTATCTTATAGTATAATCAAACTTCTTCAATATAAATGAAATATAAGAAAATCCCTATGCCGTAGTATAATGACAATGGTGTCTGACTGGCTTTGTACATCAGAGTTTGTTTAAACACAGTGTATTTTTGTATTGTTGGGAATCCCAGTTGTACAAAAACTTTTTAGTTTTTAAGTATTTTCCTTAATGCATGAGTGATACGACACACCGTGGCTTTGCCAGTTGTCTGCATTAAAATTGTTATTATTAATAAAAAATTTGGTTATTATACTATTTATAATATTATCACATGTGAATTATTACTATGAGGAAAATATTACTTAAATTCGTTTAAAAGCTGACAAATTCATATTAATTATTGTATTACTAGGATTTCTTGTGAAGAATATACTTTAATTCACGACTTAAATGGCTGTTTACTGCTAATTTATTTAATTTGCATAACTTTCATCGAAACAAAAGTATAACAGTTGCGTACATCGTATATTTCATAGAACATGGTAGTTAGTCGTTGCCTTACATTGCTTATGCCTTTAGAAATAGAACGATACGACTGATTGACATCCAACCTTGACTATGACGTTGCTAGAGAACTGACCATTGTGCTGCAATTACTTACTTTGTCTTAAATATTTTACAATTTTTTAAAAGAGAATTTTGCCTCAAATATAAGCCAAATATAAATATTTAGATGGCTCTGGCAGATATAATTATGTTATGAACTTAATAGGGATTGCAATCCGGCGTCATTTTCAATCCGGCCGGATCCGGCTGAATATCCATCAATCCGGCCGGATCCGGTCGGATCCGGCCGGATTGACCAGATCGATATAATTTTCGCCTTTTTGGTTCAATATGAACTGTTAGTAAGTTATTCAAGTATCATTGTACTTAATATAGGTAAGTAGTTTATAAAAAACTAACGGAACTCGTGGCTTCGCTAACTAAAAGTACAAAAAATATGTTTGGCTATACGCTTTTACTTATAATATACCAAAAATTGATTCCCCATTTACCATTTCATTCCTTTTGTTATGAGGACTACTCTTTAAACCAGTTATTCGGTTTTCTTGGCGTAGTTGTAGTAGTAGATAGACCTATGCCTAATGCCTACTATTACAAACTTTTTGTTGAAGTATTACGTTTTTAAACATGTGCAAAAATAAACTGTTATTTAAATCAAAAGCACTAAGAAGCATTGATTTCATCTTTGATGTAAGTTACCCCCAAATTACTGTGTACCTCTTTTTAACCCCGTAAGGCAATGGGTTTCAATAAAATACGAAACAAGTTTTCCATCAATTCTGTTAAAGTATCTTTATGCAAATTTTGAAGTAGATTGGAATCACACCATACAGACATTACTCCCGTTTTTCACTCCCTTAGGCATAAAATTTCGGAAAATCCTTTCTACTAACTATACTACGTCATAAACTACAAGGTAATACCCTAAAAGTTTCAGGTCTCTACGATTAGCAGTTTAGGCTGAGCGTTGATCCATCAGTCATTCAGGATGGAGCATTTTCTAACCCAATGTTAAGATTAGGCAACGAGCAAGGCTAGTGTAGGCAACTAGGTAAAACGTTGTAACGAGTAGCTCAGTGTTCCAGGATGTCACTTTCACAGATAGATCAATTATTTTTTATTTAAAAAGTAACTTTATAAAATCTAATATACCTTACTTTACTAATATGAGACCATTATAATTATTAAAGTATTCGATAATGCTAACAAACAAGTCTTATATTTATGTCAGACACCAACTCGCACGCATGAACACCACGCACTACGCATTTAAAGTACCAACTCATGCAAAAGCTCTATTATTTTGCCAAAAATTAGTAACACCGGATCCGGTCGCCGGATCCGGTATATTAGTACCGGATCCGGTGACCGTGAAATGATGCCGGATCCGCCGGATTACCGGATCCGGTTTTCCGGATTGCAATCCCTAGTACCAACATTCATTTTTATTTATATAGATGAACAAATGCAACACGGTGTATAAAAAATTTATGTAATAATAATTTATCTCTCTTCTTGGTTAATTTAAAAATTTATTATAGAGACCGACTCCCCCGTGACCATGATTACAGTAAAGCTTTCGAAAGCATTCGAAACGTCGAGAACCAAAAATCAAAATAAATCCGCGACAAAATCTAGTATCATGTAAATAATATAGTAAAAGATAGTTTTTATAATATTTCATATAAAACATTGAATTTAGTCGAGTTAAAAATATTAACATGTTTTGTTATGTACGTTTAACATTTAAACATGTAGGTAACTGGTAGTTAGGGAATTTTCTATTTTCGGACATCAGTAGTGACACCCTCATTCAGGTCAACAGGTCAATACTCGTCACGCTATAGCAATCAATCCTATTTCAATAAGCTGGTGATCTATCATTTATTTCCTGATATTTGTTATATTTTGTTAAAGCCTTTTCATACCTAGGTATTATTCTGTCATTTTTGTAAACACACATGATTTTAGAAAATATATGCGTATGTGTCTATATTTATAAATAAATAAAATTGAAATATTTGTTTGTAATATTAAAATAGGAGTTTTATACTTAATGATTTAAATTTTCTGTCCAGTGTGTCGGTTTTGGCTATTCTAATAATCGGAAAGACCGAATTTTATGAGACTTTTACTGGCAGATAGCTCAGCTATTACTACTAGGACTATTTTTATAATTAAAAAATAGAGTCACTTGTAATAAAATGGAAACTCATGAAAATTGAAATTGCTAAGTTGACGTTCGCAGGGACGCAACCGACCGAAGCTAAGCTTACGTAAATAATTTTAGATAATAATTTTATAGTAAAATTCAGGAAATTTAATTTTAAAGAAAAAATTATCGCAAGTATTAAACAGCAACTAACAGCTTATTAATAACATAACATTAAAAACTATTATAAGACCTGTGGGTTAAGATAATGAAGAATTAATGACTACATGAATTAAATTAAATCAACTTTAAAATTAGTGCATATCGATAGAATTTTAGTAATGGTTCATTGTTATCATTAACTTTAATTATATTCTCAATACATCATTAAATACGAAAACTAGTTCTAATCATAAGTGACTAAAGTGAAATAAGGCTTTACTGACGTAATGGTAAAAAAGAAACATTATGTATTCTTATCTCTTTAATATGTAGGTACATATAGTTAATATATTCATATATATATATATATATATATATATATATATATATATATATATATATATATATATATATATATATATATATATATATATATATATATATATATATATAAGAGAGAGAGAGAGAGATTTTACATCATTATATAATAGTTAAGATATTAAAATCTGTTAGTTTCATCAATGATATCGATTGTTATTCAAAATAAGCAATACTGATATAGAAGTAACCCCGAAATGACTGAAACATTATCTTTTATATACATTTATACTATATAGGTATGTATACTTAATACTATAAACCAAATGTTCCGATATAGGAGATTGCGTTATCGTTATGTAATGATATTTGTACGCTGTGTGGACCACTGTGCTCGCGCAACGAAATACCATAAAAATACTTTCACGGCTGGCACTTTTATTAAAATATCATTTTAAACGTTAAATTTTAATAGTTTACAAAGCTACTAAAAATTAACTTTTGTATTTTTGTACTTAACTATATTATGATAGTTCAAAATTTCTTTGAGCAACTTTCAAAGAAAAAACATTCCTAGTCCATCACAATATTTCCCAACATCTTCATCAGTCATAATCTTATTTCTATTAATTTACACTAAACCTTAATATATCTAAATTTTCCTCACGATTCTTCTCCATTGTACTGAAACTGTTCGTTCGTTCAATAGTTTTTGAGTTAATCGCGTTTAGGACAGATAGACCTACACGGTGGGGATACTGTTCAAAATAGCTATAAAAGCTCTTACTTCCAAACGAAATGTATAAAAATCGTGCATATTTGTGCCTACAGTATAAATTCAATATGATGGAGTAAAATATCATAGTTTAAAAAAACTTTATAAAATTTATGGTAATCAATTGAATAAGTGCAATATAATATTTATTGAAGGATATTTCTTTGATTACTCCGTAAATTATAATTGTACTGTCTCGGTGGTGTAGTGGCTAGCGGTCAGTAACAGCCCGGTGCTGGGAAGTCGGCGGTGTGTCACCCCTGTGCTTCGGAGAGCACGTGAAATCGTCGGTCCTGCGCCTTCGTCTGACGTGTCGAGTGTCGTCCCACCGGATTAAGAGAGTGATAGGAACAGAGAGTGCACTTGTGTCTACGCGTACACTTGTGCACTATAATATCTCCTGCGCAGTTGGCCAGTCTCTATGAGATTGGCCGCTTTGGCCGGAATCGGCCGGGAGGAAATTATTAAAATATGTTATCAATTGGACTCGTGTCAGGTTTATATAAATTGAAAATATAATATTCTTATCTCATTCCGGTTCACGCTTCAGTTTTAATTTACTGATGTGTTATGTTTTTATTACTATTAATTATGTGTTTATGAATGTTGTCCTTAAAACTTGAAAAATCCAATTAGAATTTAGTCCAGATTCAGATTTTAGCAGTTTAGCTAAATAGAAAAGCAGTAAATAGTAGGAAACGTTGAACAGACATTTTATGTTTGAATGTTACGCGATATCTCTTAGCCCAATTACGAATTGATTTTCAAATTCTTAATACTTTTAAGTGATTTTTAAGTCGATCGAGTAATGCATAGGATACTGTCAAGCGGATAAATATAATAGGAAAGACTGAATCAATGTCCCAAATAAATCCTGAGATAATAATCTCAGACCCAACTCAGCACTGACCAAAATATCGCAACATTAGAAAAGTGAATGCGTGGGCGACGCAAGATGTCCAATTAAACCTTATTGAAGCTAATTGTGGCACTTAGCAAATGTAATCTTTAGATAAAACACTTCCTCCATAGTAAACCAGCACAATAAGGGATAGAGATTTTTACATTACGAATATTATAATTTTCCTAATAATTAAAGTAATTTGTATACGAAAGCTTCCATTTCACAATTAAAGAGCTGACATTAAAATTACGAGTAAGTTGTAGTCGTAATAGCAGCATCTAATATCTTTTCTCTTTCCTTTTTCTACCACACCACAGATCCCACATCTGCTTATAAATATTCCTCACAAAATAATTCGTAAAACAAGAGTTTTCGTACCCATCATCGATAAAAAAGTATTTAATACGCAATAGCAAAATCGACCAGGTGTTTCTGACGCGAAAATAAATAGGCAGTTCAAAGAACATGCGTTGTTTGAAAATACGATAAATTATTGTTTTATCAATATTAATATTTATTGTAAGTATGATATTCATTTCATAGGACAGCAGTCGTGTTGCCTGGATGTTTGGGCTGAGCTGAAAAATATGTACTTAAACTAGTTTCTTATACTATATCACCGAACAGAGGTTCGCCCCTAGATCTAGCTCGAGCGAAGCCGCGGGTTCCGCTAGTAATAAATATAGCCTATGTTACTTAGTGATAATGTAGGTTTTTAATGGCAAAAGAATTGTTGAAATGGGTCCTGTGGTTTTTGAGTTTATTCGTTACATACAAAAATACAGATCTTTCCTCCATAATATTAGTATAGATAAGCATACAATATAATATATAATTTGTGGAAATTAAGCTAAATTGACACAAATGCGGGCTAATTATGATTAATTTCATTTTGAAACTTAAAAACCGTAACTCGGTATTTAAAGGAACAACTGTTGAGTTTCTCGCCCGCGGCACTCCTAATCAAAATTACATTCCGAGCCGCTAGTAGCTTCCGCCGAAGTAAATACACTTTCTTCAAATTAAATTGTGTTTATACATTTAATTTAATAATGTTAAATATTTAAATTCCATTTCTCATAAAACTTCATTTATTTTTGTTATATTATCATCTTCTATTGAAGGTATCTTTTTCGCTTTTGCGAGTTCTATTATTGATCTTATAAAAATTAAACTAGTTTATTTAGAGTTTTTTAACATTAATTTACTTTATTTTGTTAACTATTACTTAAAGTGTAAATTTTTCAGAAATAAGACATTTTCCAGCAAAGTGTAGCTAGACCGTAGTGGTTTTCTTTGATGCGATCAAAATATTGTAAAAACAATACTTTTGGTCTCTGTATCGATAGGAATGAAAATTTCAATAAGATTTTCCATAAATATGTAATATATATACAGATTCAACTCAGCATTTTATTTTATGTCAAAGGCAAAACCTACGAAGCTTATATTACGTAAACTTATCCAAACTTGTTAATTCTACAATGTCTACGAGCAATATTATATTGGATACAATTTCGCAATAACAATGCAAGTCTGGTTTTGGTCTAGACTAACTAGTGTCTCAAGTTACATTGTTTCAGACCTATTGTTAGTTGAGAGACATTTGTCTTGTTTAAATTTCTTAATATTTAATATTTATTTTAGTTTATAATAAAATTTGGTAAAGGATTAAAATATAAACATCGGTTATTATGATATTGCGATTGATATAAGAAAAATGTCGGATCAAGATCTAGAAAAGGTGAATATCGATTAAATAAACTTTAAATAGGTTATCGTAATATTTCGTTTAACGAAGGCTAAGTAAGTATTAAAGAAACAGTTATAAATAAAACTGCAGTTGCAATTGATAGATAGGTATTTGACATAATATAGGTACTTAGCATAACTTTCGGAACGCTTCTGTTTAAGTGTGGTGTATAGTGTAATAAGATACGTTACACATAAGAATGTTTATGTATACAATAAGATAAAGCACTGTATATACTATGTTGACTTCCTGTATAAATAAATAATATATAACTACTAGTTCTGAATTATTAATTTAAAGTATACCAAAGTGAATGTGGCTTTTAAGTTTTTACAGTTTGAAATATTAGTTAAAATCACTTACAACATCGGATAGTTGGGCAATAAGTAAAACTAGCGATGTTTGAACGGTCGTAGAGCGATTTTGCGTATTTATATCCCAACGTTCACCGCACGGAGTTGTTTATTATATAGTTTCTAGTCTGTAGTACTTTTAGTTTTCTTGTACGCATGCTGTGCTGTTCTAATTTGGTTTGTTTCATAAAACATGTAATTTAAGTAGGAGGCACCTTAGCATAACCATAAAACGACCAAATAATATAGTAGTAGCTATAATCACTTTAAAATATTTTTTTTAGAAATTATATACATATTAGCTATTAATGAATATCATTTTTCTTTGCGAATGTATTCGTTTGTTAACAAAAAAATAAAGAATTTATACATTGTAACTTCAAAGGTAGATAAAAGAGTTTCATCTGATGACTAAGCAAATGAAACATGTTACTATATCAAATAGGAAGCGTTTAAATTCTTCTAATTCCACCACTATGAGCTCTTGATTTCATTTATTACCATACCTTCTAGTGAAATACGTGCTCAATGGTAAATACAAGATTTCTCTTAAGCATTTACCAATACTTCTATTGCTCTGAATAATAGAAAAAAAAAGGAAATATGACTAACTTCTACGCATATTGAATTTTTACTGGAGAAAAAAGTATTTTTCATTTAAAAAGTAAGTAGGACTCACTGAGTAACAATACCTGTTACATAATGGAACCCTTCATACCGACCTAGTTTAGTGCCTTCATAAAATTGCTTCACAATAGGCGTCCTTATTAGATCTAGATAAAAGCAGCCCATCTTAGTATTCATTTGTTTTGTGGGTAACTTAAAATGTCATAGAAATTAAAAGGAATGATGTTATAAAAAGTTTTATTGTTACTTAATGAAAAAAAAAAACAGTTTTTTTTATTCTGTTATGTTGTATCTGTTATCTATTTTATGTAAGACTAGTTACTTATTCTTGCCTCGCTCGGGTGCGAATCGCTATTGCAAGTATGTCCTGATGTTGATCCGAATTACTTCTCATACGACTACTTTTAAGGAGTTCAGTACTTTTTTCGTGAAACGCGCGCATCGATTTCTAAATTAACCCATTAAAAGTCTTACTTTCTAAATAAATGATAAATTGTGTATTACGATATTTATCTGGCTTTGTATACCTTTTCCTCTCAGTTATCCGATTTTAGTTGCTATTGACGAACTTTAAAAGCTTAAAAAAATGAAGAATATTTTTAGTCATAATTTTTTTTAAATATGTAAAGACAAAAGAGTTAGATATGTTATTGGATGACTTGGAGTTAACTAATTAAACATACGTAGCCTAGTTTATAATACGTTTATGTGTTTAGTCTCATACCCAAGTGCTTATTAGTAGTTATCACTGAGACAATATTAGATTTTGACCTACTCCGCTTTAAATGATTGTCACAATATTCATTCTTAATTGTCTAGTTTTAACTTATTTATCTTAATGGTTGACTTATGTCTTGCTTTATAATATTTATTAAAACAAGCAATATCTTCTTTTTCCTGCCCTTATCCCACGCTTTGTGAGGTCGTCACAACATGTCTTCTCCTTTCACTTTCCTCTGTTATTTGTTAACGTCATATCCACCCCTTTTACACGCATATACTCTTTAACACAAATTATTCATCTCTTTTTCGGTCTTCCTCTTCCTCTTTTTTTCTTTCCATATGCATATTTAACATTCTCCTCGTAATATGTCATTCCTTCCGCATCACATGTCTATACCATGCCAGCCTATTACCCATCTTATTACATCTCACTTCCATCAGTCACACGGTCACACCACACAGCCATCTCAACATTCACACATTCACATATACAAATATTATATTTAAACTAGTATGTTACTACATTATATTATGTATGTTATGTTACTAGTATTTAAAAAGATAAAATTATTAATTACAGGTTTCAGATTCAAGCTCGCTATCAAAGAGCATATATATTATCTCGTATTTAAATATGTGGGTACTTGAATATTTACGTTTGCAAGATAAAAGCTTTAAAGAGTTTACGGTATCAAGAGTGAAAGCTATAATATAGTTCCAACTCATCTGCTGACCTCGTACACACATCTGCGGGTTGTACACATCTGCCTGGTTTCCATTTTTAGCAGACAATATAATAACAGACCGGGTTATTAAATTATGTATTAGAAATTGCTCAAAATATATGAAAATTATAAAACTAGTTATCCCACGTGGACCCGATCGTATGGCATAGCGATAAACGGTCCATCATGAATTATTTGTGCATGACAAATTGATTAAATATCAAAATCTGTTTAATGGTTTTGGCTCGAAAGTGTAACATTTATTTTCGTATTTATATATATAGGGTGACTATGCTAGTTCACGACCAGTTAGTGGACTTGTAATCTTTAGAATAATCATTATCTTACTAAAAAGTGTTGTTTTTTGATATTGATAATTGATTGTTATAGAATAAACATCAAAGTATACAGTTAATATTTTTTTAAATATATTTTATGCCATTTTCATTTAAAAAACCTAGGATTTATCGAAAAGTGCATAAATGTCAGTTCTCGGACACTTACAGCCAGTATTCGATCGCCTTTTCCGTCGGTTCTCGACCATAGAATTGCCACAGAAAAAAGGAACTTAGTCATAGAAATTAAAGTAGAAAATAAAATAGCAGCAATAATGAAGCAATTTTTTACTGGTGTTTACAAAATGGACAAGTATAATCAGAATAGGCAGTTTCAACGTACGGAGTTTGTTTTAAAACTGTGCATTTTAAGTGAAACCACCTTGCACAATGGTCGCAAAAGATATCTTTTTCAGCGTTATCTTCTACGTCGCTGATCAAATCATCGGAACATTGGCTACATTTTATTGCTTTATTTTGACAAGATCTTTTTAGCATCTTCTTTGAGGTGCTCCTAACTGTTACTTTCTTCTTTTCTTTTACTTTACTATCTTTCTTCTTAGCTTTCTTTTCTTTTGCATTTGCTCTTAATACTTGTTAAATTTTTTTAGTTCTTATTTTATTTTCTTTTTCTTTGTTTACGTAAAATTCTCTCTAGGCGCCTGAAGAAATCGCACTCGGAAATTTAAAACCAGTTTTTGCTTTTGGTGCTGATGATGATTTTGATTCTGGAAAATGGAGATGTTTTTCAAAGACTTCATCAAAAGATGTTGTAGTGGTAAAAGTTATATTATCTGTAAGTGATACTACTGGAGGTTGTTGGGTTTCTGCTTCCACGAAATCTTTCACATTGTAGGTATCTGCTGCTGGTATTAAAGAGACATTATCTGTAATTGCTGCTAAAACATCCCTAGGTGGAGGTTGATGGTGATCGGCTTTAGCAAAATCATTCACGTTGTGTATTTCTGCTACTGTAGTTAAAGAGATAGATTGGTTGTTTGCAAAGCTATCAAGGATTAAGTTATCTTGGTAGATCTCAACTTCACCTATTGGGAAAATAGATATATTATTGAGTGATATCAATGATCCCGGATCAAGGAAATTCATGACTCCAGAATCTTCTTCCTCTTCTTGCGTCAATTCTTAATTCGGCGTTCTGTATATTCTGTTTGGGAGAGGAGGCAGACATTGGATCTTCAACCAATATACTTGTGCTTACATTCGATGTCGCAGAAGTTTGTGGAGTCTTCGATTTGGAACGGCGATTCGAAATATATTTTATCTTCGCCTTTTCTATTTCAGCCAGAACTACATTGGTATCAACGTTGTGCCTATAAAGTGATTGTCGAACACACTTTTTATGCTTGCTAATTTGTGAGCGAAAAACAGTTTAATTTCGACCACTACAAATATAGATATTTAAATGAATTAGCCACACAGTCGTAACAAAGTCAGTTTACGTCCACCAAATTCAGCTGATTTTTGTATGAAATTGATTCAATGGTCGTCAAGTAGTCTATTCTCGACCATCGTGATATCGCCATTGAAATATGATACGTTTTGAAATTCCTACTTATAATTTGCTGGTCGTAATCTGACCCCTAAATGCACTATATTGTTTTTGTTTGTTTTTGTTTTTGTTTGTTTTTTTTTCTCTTCAATGTTTTTTTTTTTTTTGGTTTGATGGATGTACATATTTGTTTTTTTTTGTTACTTTGCTGGTGGAGGGCGTTGGTAATTGCGACACAGTTTTTAACTTCTGCAATTATCATCGTTATATATGTTTTTGTGTTATATGTACTGAAATAAATAAACATTTTATTATTTATTATTTTATTATTACTATACATTATCGAACTGAGAGAGACAAAAGTATTTTGCTCTTCACTTTGAAATGGGACAAAAAAGTAAAAAAAAAGATAAGAATAAAACTGCTAGTTCCCGACCAGGTGGTCGTCAACCAAAGAAATCGTCTTTTTAGTCATTTAGTTTAACGACCACCCATTATTTCAATAAAATACAAATAAATATGGACAAAATATGATTTATACTAAAAAACAAAAGCATTCTGAATACCCAAGCATAATTTCCAATTGTTAGTCTTAATAAAATCATATGCTACTTACGATTGACAAAATCAGTCCTTGCTAATTTTTGTGTTAGTTAAACGGTACGTCTGCACAGTCTCTGGTGTTTAAAATCACTGAAGATTATCTAGTTAGCGTAGACCAATGACACGTTGTGCGGGGGGAGTGTATAAATTGAACTTTCGTTCAAAAACAAAACAAACTCTTGCCGCGTTTCGATTTCACTGTTTTACTTAAATTACTGAGAAACGGTCGGCAAGTAGCGGTGGTCGGCGAACTAGCATATTCACCCTAGTATGAATAATTTTTCTTTCGTTCCGATCATGTCCTATGTTGCCTGCTAAAATAATCCCACGACTATTAAAAAAATAAAATAGTATAATTACTTTACCTTTATCTAATACAATTTTATATATTTTTAAGATTTTTAATATTTTACTTAACTAGGTTTATGTTGTTTAATAAACTATATTTCAACGCGTATTTACCAATAAGCGACTACCGTTATTAAACTATGACAAAACATATTCAAATTAATACTGACTCGAGTCGTACATACATTGATATCTAAGAAGATAATTTATTTACAAAATAAACCAACGAATGGTGCTTCAAGAAACATACGATAACGAACTTGCTCATAACGTGTACTAAAAATTCTCAATGCTCCGGTTACTGTAAGGCGGTCACCAGAACGATTTGGTTAAAACCGCCCAAGCAACTATATAACATATTACGTAATGAGAAAGGCGAGTATTGTAGGCTTATTTTTGGAATGGCGAATTGGGTTCATCGTACGTTTCGTAAAATAGCGAGGCAACGGATGTATTTAAGTCTCAGGTGTTTGAAAACAAATGTTCTACGGTTCACTTTGCCTCCTTTGGTTAAAATAGAATAAGTGACTATATTTATTATATTGAAAAAATATTAATTTGATACATTTATAATACATAGTAATAAAAATTTAAAAAATTCCTTTAGTAAAAACTAAGGAAGCTGTTTTATTTTTAATGGTTTAGGGCCAGTTTCACAAGTTTCTGATAAAGTTTCAGTTAGTAATCTGCCACTTAACACTAACTAAGAGATAACGGTTGCTGATATATTTTTTCTGTTTCACCATTAAACTACCTGATAAACTAACCGGCAGATATATTACAAGCCACTTGCTATTTTACAGAACGGCAACGTCGCTTTTTTGCATTTCATTACACAGACGCATATGATCGCTATTTAAAATCTAGTTTGAAAACTAAAATATTTTAATTATTTTATTATTTTAAATAAGATACATTTTACTTTTCAATGTTCTTGAATATAATTTTGTTATAATGTGATGAAAAGTAATTAAATCGATGGTAAATGTTATTATGATCACAAGTTTGCGTTCCAAATGTAATTAGCGTAAAATGAACCAACGGATGTCATAATTATTTCGACATTCGCGCTTTTTTGTTGTATGTTATATTTAATAGACGCTTGATTAGAACTTAGAATTTGGTTTCACACAAAATCAAAGCAAACGAAAATCGTTATTTAAAAATGAATAAATAAAAGCGTGAAAGAAGTGTGAATTTCGCTCAAATTGAAACTGAGCTAATTTACTACTACATATCTACTTACCCGTCGGTTGTAGTCTTTATATCACTTTCTATTAACGTATGAATATTTTGTACAGACCTTTTGGTAAGACGGAATCGAATTCTAAAATCTTCATCATCAAGCAATATAAAATAATTTGGTCTAGGGCGGATTACTCTATTTCTATGAGGTCGCGAAATATGTTCATAATATTCATCAAATTCGTCTTCTAAAAATTCAAACAAATCTATCTTGTGGCTGCAGACTACTATAAAGAGTATGCTATTATTTGTTACCAAAAATAAATGACAGATATTTTTATTCGCGCCCTCCATTCGAATCATTTTAGTTATCTACCAGATACCACCTTTAACGGCCACTTGATTCGGCTGATAAATTACCGGCCACTTTAACTGCCAGATACCACTATTCAAGACTCGTGAAACCGAAATTTGTAGTTCATCCGTCAGATAAGTTCCGGATACGCTATCAGGAACTTTATCAGAAACTGGTGAAACTGGCCCTTAGAGTTGCGCTAATAGACGCAATACATTCTGCTAGCGTTACGTATTTTGAAAACAAATGAGTTAGGTCATAGTAAATTTAGCGCTTATAAAATACAGCGTCTTAATATTGAATTAAAACTAAATGAAGTTTATAATAGCAATCTTCAACAAACAAAATATAAAAGATTTTTTAAAAATCTACATTATAAAACAAAGCTTTGAAAGTCATTTATGTTTTTCACTTTAATTGACAGGTATATAATTAATGGTTTAATATTTTTTATAGATTTTTGTTTATTTTCATCTAAGAGAAAAGCTCGATGAAAAGAGATCCTGTAGCTCTAACAAAAATAGTCTATCAACACGTCACCCGCACTCGACCGCTCATGACTAAATTTAAAACGCGTTTAATGGTTTAACACATTAATTACTTATTAACACTAATTGGACGTAAAGTAATCGTACACTATGTACGAAATATTCATACTCTAGTATTATTTGTAAAAATAACGGTTTTAACTCTTACTTGCATATCATAGTGTATTATGTACTTAATTTTTTTAATAATACTTATATGACAAATACATAGCCGTATTAGCCCTGAGCAGGATTCAAATAAATCATCTCTGTCATAGATACACGAACCAATACGCCATTCGTGATTTTACATTGTCTAACAACTATTTTTATCGATTTTTGATGGTCAAGTTGTTGACAAACAATGTGTTACATACATATACATGCCTAATATACATAAATATCAATATTAAATTAAGAATTGATTTGTTAAATCACTACATAGCATAAAATAAAGTCGCATCGCTGTCCCTATGTACGTTTAATCTTTAAAACAACGCAACGGACTTTGATGCGGTTTTTTTAATAGATAGAGTTATTCAAGAGCAAGGTTTATATTATGTATAATACACTAGCGGAACCCGCGGCTTCGCACGAGCTAAATCTAGTTCTTATATTATAAAAAACTGTTTTGAAGTTTGTCGAGATGATAGGTAGTTACTATGTGTATAATGCGATCTCAATGCCATCTGTTTTTAACCTTGATATTTTTTGCGATGACTAATTTGTTTTATTGTACTTGTTGCTGTTACTCGGGAAACAAATTGTTCTAGCATTTATTATAATGGCGTTGTCCATGAATTCTATAATATAAAATTAGCATGATGAGAGATAAAAAGATGCTGTATACAATTTAAATAAAAATAAATAAATATTTTAAGGTTTTGGATGGTTAAAGGTACAAATAATATTCTTAAAAGTGAATTCTACTTCTATGTATTTTTTTATAACAACAAATAATTGTAAAGACAAACACACAAACATACTGTATGTACATAATTTTGGAAAAGTATTTGTTTTTTAATTCAGCTGTGCAACCTGATTAGCAATTACAAAGTCTAGACGATCAAAATTATTACATACATTTATGAGTTAATTCTAACGCTGACCTTAACTTGAGCATTTAAAAAGCTTATTAAGGCTATTTTTTTAATAACATTGAAATTTTCGTGAAAATAATTGTAACAATATTATCAGTTTTTTTGTTAGATCTCTTAAGAAAGATATACAAACGTACATTTTAATAAAAAAGCAGTTGCATCTATATGAAAATATCAAAGTCTTGCACACTAAGTAGAGTTTAAATCTTTTTTATTATTCAGCAGAAATCCACGCTCGGATTATTCAACTTTGAGAGCTCTGTTGAGTCTTTAAATGCCTCTTTGAATGTTCGCCATTTGACTTTTTTTGTCAAGATGTATCGCTTTTGTTCTAGCTTCTAAGCACCAGGAAGTACTTAACCGTTGAGTTAGTAATACATAGCAAAAACAGCCGTAAAGATTTTCGATTCGAAGTATCTATGCGGGAAGATTTGTTTGAGTTGTACAGAAAAATAAATATACAACGTTTTTAACGCTTAAATAACTATAACACGCTATACGTTAACTTCGTCAAAAGACATAAGCGTATAGAATAAAATATCATAATATTTTAGGTCTAGTCCATAATATATTGGTGCCATTTCCGTACAAGGTAAATTAAAGGAAAAATAGGGGAAACAACCGTAACATAATTATTATTCCAAGAACTAAAGTAGTTTTAAATAAATTAATGTTTTCCTGAGTAAAAAATGACTGAATCTAGATTATGACATTAGCATTAATTATGAAAACATTCTAAATATTATATTTTTCCACAGCTCTTCGGTCTGGTGGTAATAGGCGTGGGCGTTGCCGTATTGCTAAACTGGGCAGTGATCAGGGATGTACTCCAAGGAAACTTCACTGTGGCCCCATGGGTATTTATAGTGATCGGCGCTGTGATGTTCATCATCGCCTTCTTCGGATGCTGCGGAGCTATTCGCGAGAGCCACTGCATGACTGTCACGGTGAGTGCATCAAAATGGTCTTTGCTTGATGCTATTCCTATATCTTAGAAGTCAGAAATTATCGATTTTAAATACAAGCTTCCAATTCCCTTTAAGGTGTGGTTAAGGGATGAAAACTGCCCTTGTCCCAGTGTCTCAAACTAACTCTTCTCGACTAAAACGGTTCAGCGGATGAAGCGTGAAATGTTAATTATTATAATTAACAGAAAAAGAAACAGATTACTTCTAGCTATACATTTTTAATACTGTGTGGGATTTCTTGCTTTAGTGGTCCGATATGATTAGCGTACAGATGAAAAGAGCCACTTATTTTGTTATTCAAAATCACAGCCTAATTTATTGTCGACATACAATTAAATTGATAACAACAGGATATAACGTTTACTACAATTTGCCACATCAAATGGGTAAATTACTAAAAAAACTCGAATAAGTTCTCATTTCAACTTAAATATTTAAAAGTCCAAGTCAGTGCGTGAGCATTTTTAAACAAGCTAGCCAATACTAGCATGGAAACCGATTGTTAGACAAACAAAGGCGCTCTCTACATAGAAAGCTGCTTTCGTTCCACTAACTCCTTTACGATGTGCTAATGTCTACTGTACCTACTTGTCGTTTTAAACGCCTATGATAACTGTAGGTTATAGTGACAAAGTGTCGCGATAAGGCGAGCACTGTATCTTTTTGTCTGTTATTTATTTAAAACTTGTTAAATGCTATATTACAATGTTTTATTTTTTTAAATTGTGTTGTTGGTAATGATTTTTAGGTATATTGATTTTCGTTAAAACTTAAAACCTGTTCGCTTATTTCTATTAGAGTCTAAAAAAATTATATGTAAGCTTATACAAAATAATTATGATAATTTAAGCCCTGAAGCATATGTTAGACAAATTTACATATTACGTATGTATGCAAATTTTATTATACATACTAGTTTTATGTTACGTATAAGTTAAAAAATGTTTAGAATCGGTTTAATAGCTCATACATTAAAAGTAACAAAGCAATAAAAGCAATACTAATAGGTATCTTCCATCTATATTAATTCAATGTTTTTCGTCACTGAAATTCCTAAACTATTGATCACATTGTGATGTAACTTTAGTAGATAATTCTGTATCCGCCCGTTAGGAACTTACGGTTCCTATCTCCGAAAAAAAAATCTTTGCACGTTTGTCTTTTATACGTTATTAAAGTATTCAAACTTAGGTTATAGACGCACCCGAGCGAAGATAGAATAAAAAACTAGTGTAAAATTAATACTAAATATATTATTTATAATATTTGTTCACAGTATGCGATCTTCCTCCTTGTGATAATCATAGTGCAAGTGATCCTCGCGGTGTTGATGTTCGTTTACGCTGACAATATCAAAGATGCCCTCGTCACATCTACGAACAAGTTGTTTGAGGAGAGCAAAGTGGACAACGCAGCGAAAACCGTCTTCAATAACATCGAACAACAGGTATTTGTAGTTCGGATTTATTTATTCAGCCCTTTTTAACGTCCTACTGCTGGACACAGGCCTTCCTTCAATACGAGGGGGATATGGCCATCGTAGTACACGACGCTGGCCAAGTGCGTGTTGGCAGACTTCACATGTCTTTCGAAAACTTACTTACTTACTTACGTTCTCTCAGAAGGAAGGTTTCCTCACGATATTTCCGATGTCCTTCACCGTAAGAAGTGGTAATAATGTCAATGATGCGCACATGATAATATCTGAGGTGCGAGACTTAGATTTGATCCTGCATCACCACTGGGCTACCACTGCCTGATAATCTTCTTAATTTATGCCATTATGTATTTAATATTACAAACACACTGACAATATAACATTAACTGATGATCTTAACACTACATAGTATAAAACAAAGTCGCTTTCTCTGTCCCTATATCCCTTTGTACGCTTTTATCTTTAAAACTACGCAACGGATTTTGATGCGGTTTTTTTTAATAGATAGAGTGATTCAAGAGAAAGGTTTATATGCATAACTAGCGGATCCCGCGGTTTTGCCTGTGCTAAATCTAGGAAAAAGCTCAAGCGAAGCGAGGGCGAGTCGCTAGTTACAATATAAAGCAAGAACCTGTTATGTATATCTATTACTAGTGTACATATCCTTCACATAGCGTTCAGTGTATATAAAAGTAATAATAATAAAATTTGTTAAAACTCTTTTACAATCTAAAATTTAATTACGCTACTTTTTATGGAAGTGATAAAAAGTTTAAAGTAATTGTTCTACACTTAGGCTGTTTTATTTATATTATATATGTTTCGTATAATAAATAAAACAGTGGCATGGGTATAAACTGTTAAGAATAAAAATCTAATAAAAAACAAATTTTAATTTGGGAAACTTTAAAATTTAAATATTATAATACATTATTTAAATTTAAATATAAATAATAATGTATTTTGAGACATGCGAAAAATATGGCAATGAAAAAACAGACGGTATTTTTAAATTTTATGTATTATAATAAGAGTAGAACCAGATAGTTAAAGCTCGTTCTTCAATGCCAAACCGCGAGATAACGATTAGCAAAGTGTGCAAAACGTATTTTAAAAGAACCGAGTCGAGTTAGTTATTTTTTGATAAGTATTTAAGTTACTAGATTTCGGAGGAACCTATTTTCAAATTTATAACACGAGGCACGCCAATAAAGCTCCATGTCGGCATGATTTTTTCAGATATGTTCAACAATTTATATTTCAGAGAATAAACACAAAAACTTGATACTAATACACCTAAATCGTCCTCATGAATCATTCCATCCTACTAATATTATAAACGCGAAAGTTTGTAAGTATGGATGGATGTTTGTTACTCTTTTATGTAAAAACTACTGAGTGGATTTTAATGAAACTTTACAATAATATAGCTTATACATCAGAATAACACATAGGCTACAATTTATAAAGATATAATTGCGGAACCCGCGGCTTCGCTGGCGCTAAATGTAGGGACGACCCCGAGCGAAGCGAGGGTGAGCCGCTAGTCTGTTTAGTAGTTCTTCAGTTTATAGGGAGGTCTAGAGCTTTGGACTCATTACGTAGTGATAATTAATCTGCTACTAAGAGTCTTAGCTTGACATTAGATAAAGTACTTATAACTTTTCTCAATAAATCCATAAGATATATAATTTAGATATACTTAAGCATAAAAAGAACATAATAGTCTTAAGGAAGAACCACAAAAATAAACTATTTTTGTAAAAAATGCAATTTTAATTCGCTGTAATTGTAGAACAAGGTCAGGTGTTCGAATTCCACTGCGAATGAATGTTTGTATTAGTCATAAGTACTTATTAGACAGGTGATTAAATAAAGGCGAAAGTGGTACACTTCGTAGTTATCGCCCACATATAGTTCATCATTGAAACGAGGAAAGCAGTAGTAAATCTTATATTTTATTGTGTGGATTTTATCAGTGACCATGCTTTTATTTATACTTAATTGCTATTAGCCAGATTGTGATACATGTTCATAAAACGTATATTACAAATGTAAAAATAATTACCGTACTTACATATAATTACATAAGCTACTTTATTTATATAACCTTAAATACATACATATCACTATATATCATAAAACAAAGTCCTCCGCCGCGTCCGTCTCTGTGTTTGTTCGCGAAAAACTCAAAAACTAATGCACCGATTTTAATGCTGTTTTCACCAATGAATAAAGTGGTTCTCGAGGAAGGTTTTAGTATACAATTTGTCAAATTTCCCTGGCGCATGTAGGGTTAAAAAAACTGAGGTACATGAGTATATAGGGATTCCAACAGTTAAAGAGGAGATCATAAAATCATGTAATACTTAAAAACAGAGACTGGACAAACATAAAAATACATTAGCCACAGCGTTCCTTGATACCACCAATAGTGTAGTTCGCCTGAAAAGAACTCAGCTAGCCACAATATAATTTGCCCAAAATCTTTATCTTAAATTAAAAAATAAGAGATGTCATGTCATTGGATGTGCAAAATCTCAAACAAGCTACACAGTCATTAAAATATCTGATTATAGCCATAAGGCTGATTGCAGATGGAAAAAGGATTAAATAATAAAAAAAAAGTAGAGTTACTACAATCCAAACGTGTTATCTTCTAGCTTGAGTGCTGCGGCAAGACCAGTGCAATGGACTACGGAATCGGCTCCCTGCCCAAGTCGTGCTGCTCACGATTGGGTACCGTTGGCAAGATCCTCGGCGATACATGCACTTTGGCCGACGCTAACACTGTCGGTTGCAGCGTGCGCGTAGCCAACCTGTACGAGAAGTGGAATAAGACCATCGCTGGAGTTGCTATCGGGGTTGCTTGTGTCGAGGTGAGTGCTGCTAATTTAATGAAAGGCAGGAATTTGTTAATATATAGCAAAATTCTAATTTCGAGAAAAATTGACTTCAAAGTTTTTGTAATTAAATGAATAAAATAATCAACTGGCGTAAACCGAACTATCATAGTCATATATAAATAAAATATACCGACATCTATAAATAAAATAGCAAAAATTTTATAATGCAATATGAGACCTTCGTCAATTCACGTCTTCATTGTTTTCTCTTTAACGTCTTACTGCTGCACAACAGCGAATTGGTGAACTTGAGGTGCCTTTACAAAGCTCATTAGTTTCTGTCATACACGTTTCCTTATGATTTTTATCTTCACGGAACCTTAACATAACCATGTAAGAAATTTTCTGAAATATATCAGAAACAAGGAATTGAACCCTTGCTTCACTAGCCTTAACAGGATGTGGGTACATTAACAGGTTGTGGGGATTGTCATACTCAGTTTAATATAGCAATCGGGAGTCGGCTTTAGGGTTGATAGGTATAAGTAATTTTGCTGACTTACTAAAAACTTAAGTGTTAATCTATGAAATTCGTATTCTATTCAAATCGAATCTGATCAATCTATTACAATAACTTCTAGAGCTAGGAGTGGAATAACCACTTATATTCCATATTTAATTTAGATGTGATGTAATTATTGTATTAATTAATTGAAATATTTATATTTTCCAGGTGATCGGAGCCCTGTTCGCGCTGTGTCTCGCCAACTCCATAAGAAACATGGACAGAAGGTCACGCTACTAATATTTTGTACATTAGAACTGGTACCGACACATTTTTTGGTTCTTTTTGGCTATTTAATTGGCAATGTTCACTGCATGGCGGCGGTTTCACATGAATACTCATTTTTTTAATTCGATTATATAATTAATGAGGGAGTGATTTTTAAATTGCATGGCGGACCCTATGTATATCACCAATAACACTTAATAAATCGTCAGTGTACGTGGAAAACTAAATAACTGCTATTTTGGGCTTTATTTTTTCTAACAAGCATTTTCATTTTTCTGTAGCTATTTTTGTATCCCAAATGCTAAAAAAATATGTTAAAATAAAACTAACCGTGAACAGTAAGAAGGAAAAATAATCAACTCAAATAATACATCAATAACTATGATTTGTGATGAGTAAAGTGTTCAGTTTAAATAAAATAAGTTCTTTTCTTTTTTCTACACATTGTTACTTAAAAAAATTAAAAAATAGGAGAAAAAAAAGACAATATTTTTTTTAAAGCTAGAAATTTGAGTTATTTCGTTCTCCACATACGCTGACGAAATTACTTTAATACTATGAATACGCTTTGGAATCTTGATTTATGTATTTTGTAATAATATATTTTGGATGTGTGTATTTTATATTTTTAACTTAACATTGCTAAGAATTTACTTTGATGATTACAATTTTTAACCGACTTCCAATAAGGAGGAGGATATTCGTCTATATTTCTGTTTTTCAATATTAAGTATTTTTCATATAATTCATATTATAACCTAACAGCTTAGTAGCAGCTGTAAATTGAAGTAATTCAATAAATATAAAGATCATCTTAATTTGGGGATTTTTAACAGTAATTAATGACATTATTAATAAGAAACTATTCAGTTGAATTTGATTTTATTTTATTTATAATACTTTAAAATTAAGTGTGTATTAAACTCTAAATATACCATCCGTTTTGGGTGATAGCTTTACTAACAATATTTGTTGCAAATAAGTTATAACACTAATGACGTATGATATGTACAATCGGAATAACTTTTTTTAAAAACATGAAAATAATTTTCTTTTTAGAGCGTTTTTAAATATACAAAATACAAAATTATTATACTAAAGTTTGAAAAGAGTTATTGATTGTATATTGCTAACACTAATTACTTTACTTCTATGTATCACTCATATTAATTATGTACTTAAAATTCAATGTCAAACTCCTGTACTATATATACATATATGGGAATGAACATTTTCACCATTGTACCCTGGACTATATAAACTATTTCAATATGCACAATTTGAGTGGTATGTAGATTTAATACGCATTTTGCTTTTTATAATTGATTTTCAAACTAACATGAATATATTGAAAATTTAATTAACAAGATATAATATTTTTTATTTGTATACAACTTTTGTACGCGCTTTAGGTGTTACAATATAATATGCCTAAAATTATATAAACAGTTTTAATTTAAAATTTAAAAGTAATTTAGAATTAAATACATTTTGTTTAATGGCAACATTTAATGATTAGATCTTAAGGCAACTCTTTATAAAAAGTACAAGTAATAATGAGTGCCAAAAAAGCTCATTTGAATTAAAAATGCCATAGAAATTTATGTAACGAATGCTTACTAATTATTATCGATATTAACATAAATAAAGCATATATTAAATTTGTTCTTTTATTCTCATACTAACTCCATTGCTTTTCCATACAGTTTGCTTTAGGTAAGTGGTTTTTACTAATATTGCATGAAAATGTATGTGATATGAATGAAAGCTTGTTTTTTTGGAATGTAATAATATGTTGTATATAACATTGTGTATAAATTGTAAAAAGGGATCAAGGACTGTAAATAAGTCAATGGAGAAGATTTGGATTACTAATGAAAATGATGTGTTGTGTGAATAACCGATTGGTACCAGTAAATCGTATTTTAATTGTAATAATTTACATTCATTTTTTTAAATTCATCATCCCTACGTTTGTATAATAATTATACTTCATACATTGTCACACCACACACACCTACACCAAAGGAACGAAAATATAAAGAAAGCCCGCGAAGACAAATGTCAATGTCAAAGTCAGAAATATTAGAAATAATGAAAGAGA
Organism: Boloria selene; assembly: GCA_905231865.2. Taxonomy (NCBI): domain Eukaryota; kingdom Metazoa; phylum Arthropoda; class Insecta; order Lepidoptera; family Nymphalidae; genus Boloria; species Boloria selene. The sequence continues at coordinate 2,619,884 of HG993135.1, read as the reverse complement.
CATAGAATAATAGTTATAAATAAATAGCGTAGTTTATTTAATTTTTTTCTTTGTTGTAATAAAATAGTTTTGCTATTTTATGTATTGACATGACTAAAATCTCTCTTTGGCTTCATATTTCTATGACATTAAAATACAAATGTTTTACATTTGATATAACTTGTATGTAAGTATTTCAATAGGTTTTATATTATCGTGTCCTCTATCGTATAAACTTCTATCGACTTCCTAATATTTATAATAATTGAAATATTTACCAATTTCAGGTACGCTTGAAACAATAACGCCACGATTTACTTCGAAAAAGAACAATATAACGACATACCATATTTTATTACAAATTAAGTTTAGTTGGTAAAGAAGCCCCACCTCGTTTGTTTTCGAATTCCGACATTTTATGAGAATTAGGTAGAGACGCCGATCACATGTAATGGGACCTGATAAATACTATATTTTTATTATATAATAATAATAGTACATAAACATAAATAAAAATAATATCTTTGACATAAAAAAACATTAAAATAAATTTCTCTGAATAAAACTATCCTTTTTTTATTTTTTCGCGGATTTATTTAGATGGCAACAATCGTTTGTAACGCATTAGAAATCCGCGGAAATATCTTTAAATGTCAAATATAGACGTAAATTTTAATATTAAATGACTGTATTCAAATCTGTTATTCATTCTTTATATACTACTATTTAGATACATACATTTTTCTTATGTCGGAAGGGCTAATAAAGTAAATAAAGTCATTAGTCTCTACCTATAAAATGAACTGCTTTACCATTTTGGTAGTTTTGTTATTTTAATACTGACTTGGCGTTGAAGTTAACGCGTTACAATTATTAATGTTTTGTTAAGCGTCATTTTGTTTATTAAATATAGTAATTAAGATAGGTAAGCCACTGTTTGTATTGCCGAATATTAGATATTGCTGATATTTATAAGTTTATTTCATTTTTTTCTAATATAATTGAAAAGGTAGTAAAAGATTATTCCTAACATCTGCCATACATACTTGTTTTTCAATACTTTCCTTACATACTGTTATTTTATATGGATTTTAGTATTCAGCAATATCAAATATTCGTTATATTCTATATTGAACTTATAAAAAATGGTATTTTCTTAATCTTTGTAATTTGTACGTCCATGTTTATATTATGAAAGTTAAAATTTTATGCAATACTCGTATTTGACGTTTGTTGGAGCGTTCATACTCTCAATGTAAATAGCTAGAGACATACCGGAGCAAATGTCTGTTATTGTATTTGAATCTCTTGTGCATTTCCGATGTTACTGCTTTTGTGGATGATTTACATTGTATGATTAAATAAATCTTAATCGAATATTTTGTTTTCTTTTTATATTAAAAACGACCAATACCCCCATTAATAACGTGCTCGGAAACCGAGAAAGCTGTATAATACTGTAAATCCCGAGTCTCATTGTCTGAGAGAACCTAGCAACTTTGAACCTTCGAAAGACTTCTGAAGTCCTCCAACCCACACTTGGCTAGCAAGGTGCGCTATGGCCTGATCCAACTAAAGAAGAAAGGCTAAGCACTGCTTACAGACGTTAAAAGAGTCGAATAAAACACAAAATTTATGAAAATATTAAATTTTTTATCATCAAATTTTTAAATGGATGGAATTAAAAAATATATTTTTATGTCAATAAATTTCCAATTATGAACTGGCACCATACTAAACTTTTGGACCAGAGAAACATGTACCACTATTCCTTTTCTCTACCCTCGCTTCTCATCCCTATTATCTTTTCTATAACTGTAATATCTATCTCTCAAGAGGGTTATGAAGCTGTAAATTTTCATACAAAAAGCCATAACGATTTTCCCCCCCCTAAACACAGTCTAATTTTCATAATTTTAGGAAATGTTATAGATATAATGAAAATCTAGGCCCGTACGTTTTGATTTTAAAGAAATATTGCTTACGATAGAAGTAATTAGCATCTAAAAATCTATATTTTTGACTTAAAAACTTCCTCGAACGGTTTTATTTTTTAAAATTAAACTAAACTGAATTATTAAAAAAGAAACACGTACATTCCTAGATTAAGGTGTTCCGAATCTAATGAAATCAAAATTGTCTGATTACGTAAATGTTTAGGGGGTGGAAAACGTTATGGCCCGAAACAATATTTCAAACAGGAAATATATTTCCTATAGGCAATTGCCACGAAGACTTGCAACTCTCTCTATCGCACTACACGGGTCGGGGGCACCGGGCAGGGGCATATTGTTGTGATGATGGATTTGTATCGATATTATTATCGCTTAGGGAGGTGAAAGTAATATCGATATATCGATCGATATTGAAAAATTCATCAATCAGGATTATAAACCTACACAAGATCATCAAAAAGTCTGAGAATAAGATTACTGTGTCTTTTAATTTTAGAGTCCACAAGGACTCTAAATTAAAAAGATTCCGAGTTTACACTAAAGTAGGTAGGTGAATAAGTAAATAAACATCTTAAAAAAAATGCAATCGCCTTCAAAAACTATAAAGTAAAAAAAATATTTCTAGGCCAGTATGCCACCGGCTGAATACCTACTCGCGCCGCGTACCGTCACTTCACAATCTTCTTAAGATGCTTTTGTTATTCTTATTAATCGAACACGAGTAGAATTCTGCTTTCGATTATGTTGATGGTGATTTTGTATCTTGGGGATACATCCAAAGCTTAGTAGAATTGCAAGAAAACGAAGGCTTACATATGGCTAATAAGATAATCGGAAGGTGATCAGAGAGTATAAAAACCAAATAATGAAAGTTAAGATGGCAGCACAAGTACTTAGGGCTTCAGTAGCTGATGCAATAGAATATTGTTGTTAAAACCTGAAAATTAAAGAATTTAATAATTCTGAACCGACTGTTTATTTTATAAGACAATTCAATAATTAGTTCGACGTAATGAACTCGCGAAATTTAAGTGCCCATGGCTTCAAAAAACCAATTAGCCTAAATAATTATGAAAATATAAAACAATATTTAGAAAAAATGTATGATTATATAAAATCGTTAAAAATCGGAAATGTAAAGATTATTGACACTAACCGAAAAACAGGTTTTAAAGGATTTTTAATTTGTATTAGAACCATAATGTTCATATTATTTGACGAGCACATATTAAACGGTAGCTTAAATTTCTTGAATACTTATAAATTAGATAAGTCAAGACCATTTAGAATTTTTTTTAGTGCAATTAGGACAAAAGGCGGGTTCAATAATAACCTGACGGCCATACAGTTTAAATCTGCCTACAAAAGGTTATTAATTCACGGTGAATTAAAACATTTAGCTGGAATCTGTGTTTTACTCAGTGACATCAGCATTTTACGTCCGAAACCGAAACAAATTAATCGATGATGACAAAATTAATTGGGAGTCTTTGGAGACAGAAATTATAATTCCCGAAGATCATGATTATATTACTGATCCTACAAGACTAACAGAATTTTCTAGATCTATAATAGTGTACATAGCTGGTTTTGTAGTAAAAACATTAGATAATCAACTGACTTGTGACGAATGCATTTTTAACATCACCAAAGAAACATAAAACCACACTGCAATATAAAAAAATAAGGGTGGTCTTCATTACCCATCACTATCTGTGATCAAATTATGTGAAATTTCTGAACAAATTTTTAACAAATTTAAAATGATTAATGAAACAGACACAACAAATTTTCTTTTACAGCAGTGCGTAAAAAAATGTGCAGGAAATCATTTGTTTAATTATCATACCACTTGACGCCCGCAACATATGACATGCAACACCCGATAATCACCGAACCCACTCGGCAATTTTCGCAGATTCTACCATTACATAAAAAAACATTTACAATTTAAATTATATAGCACCGATTTAAAATGTGTTAGCTGTTTTGGATTCTTAAATAATTTGAGTATTTTTGAGAATAAATAAAATGTCCTTTAAACTATTGATAAATAAAATCAAGCTCGTTATATATCAGCGTTAACGGAAAATTTTCTAATTTTTGTATTACAATGAATTCTAATAATACCAGCGTTTATACTTACACTAAATTTGGAACACTGCTTTATGAATAAACATGTAATCATACAAAACCATTTTTTGATTTACTTGTATTAGTTTTTAGTAACAGTCACATTCAAAACTTTATGAAACTTTCGGCTAGTTCGTTGTATTTACACAGGTTACCGCGCAATTTTCAAAGCATGCATCAGGGTTATGGCGAGTAGATTCTTAATAAAAGTGACAATAAAATACATATTAGTCCTTACTTTAAAAATATACACCAATAAATCTTTAAAACAAGTCACTAGAATAAGAATTTGGATGGTTTTCTTATAAAAGAGAAAAATTGAGGTTATTTTTCAAAACACTCGTATTTCAATATAATTCACATTTTTATGTTTATTATGTGGCTTAAATTTTAAATGTACAAGCTAAACTTTGTCACTGATATGAAACCTTTGCACTTTTCATTCAAGAAACTAAATATTTCAACATTTAAAGTTATCTAAATTATTGTACTGATAATAATAATTTTTAATATTTTGACGCGTAGTAATGCTGTACCCCTCAAATTTAACACTAAAAATTATCGATAATTTTTGTGAACGGTGAAACAAATATAAACACAATTATATTTATGTAACAATTATAATTTGATATAAAAAATAAAATAGATGTAATAGAATATTTTATTTTTATGGATAAACGAGATTTAAAATATAAATGTAAATAGAATTCCAATTCTTATAAAATATAACATAAACAATATATCTCAAATGCAATAATAAAAATTCTGGGTCTCATGTTAAATATTTCGTAATATTCATAATTTAATTTATGGTGTATATTATTGTATATTATTTTAATATGTAAGTAAAAGTAATTATTATAAATTTTATGACAAAAGTAACACTTTTGTCATAAAATTGTGCATATAAGTTTTTTATTGCAAACGCTCAATAACTACTTACCTAACTTGCCAAATTATTGCTAAATAACTTGCTTGTTATAATTTTCGCTAAAACTAAACTATTGGACGCAAGTTTTAAATAAAAAGTTTAGTTAAAATTATAATATAATAAATATTTATACCGACTATATTATAATAATTTTATTTTGCAATTCAATAATGTAGTTCTTATAGTTTTTGATACGCGACATTGGCGAAGTCAAATGTGCCCAACCGGCACTCCTGGAAGCCATTAAAGGAATTAATTGAATTGAATTGAATAGTTTTTGATGACTAAAATTGATGACAAAAAAAATAGTAAGTTCGTAATTTGACTAAGAAAAGATCAAAAATTTTCTGATCTCATTTTTTTAATAAAGTATTTTTTATTATCCTATAGGTAGTCAAAGACTAATTTACCCTAGATGATTGTCTATTTCATATCCAGTATTCGAAGTAGCAATAAATTTACAATAAAAGAATTTATATGCAATATAAAATTATAAGAGAGTAATATATATATAGGTTCCGAAACTACAGAACTAATTCATATAATTATTTTATTTAATTTACAAAAAAATATAATATAATCGGATTTTGATGAAATTATTTACTAAAATATGTATCAGAAAAAGTATATAAGGTATCAGATATTAATCCTCTTCTTTATTTTGTTTTGTCGTATTTGTCTTTGTTCCGAATAGCAGAGTAACTGAGAAAAATCCACGTTTCGGTAACTATTTTTTATTTTATTTTGGTTTGTTGGGGAAGTATAAGTCGTGGTTTATCTATAAAAAAACTAGGGAAATACTAAACATTAATACCTGAATAATAAAAGTATAAAACTATTTATTTTGTATGGAAATCATCAAAACGTATCTACGGACGAAAGTTTGTGTAAAATTCATCTAGGTATATACGTGTACAATACAATATAACCCTTTCAAGCAACTATAAACTCCCGAGATCGTCAGGGAAAATTTATTTTATTTTAGAACGTCTTTTTATTGCAATTATAATAATATAATATGTTATGCTTATATTTATATTTAATTTATAATACATAAGAGTATTTAAAATTTATGTAACATTTTGTTCTAGAACAAACATAACACATACTTACTTTTTCTATATACATTCGTATTAAAATTTCGATATCATCGATAGCATAATATATCGACGTGTCAATGCCTAGCCAAATTTGACGACAGTCTAATATGTCACATTTGACAGCATATAGGCTGATATTATAATTATTTGTAAATAAACACATTTTATATTATAAAACTATTGAAATATGCTACAAAAAACTGAAAATATGAAATTATATTTGTTTTTCTACAATGATATGACTTTGTCAGACATCAAAACATTCAGTAATCGTCCAAATTCTTGTATATTAATGGCCACTTTATTTACAAATTTCAATACAGCAAAATTTATTTAATCAAAAAACCAACATTATAACGTTAACATACATTTATAAGTACATCAATAGTAGCAACGAATATTAACAATTATTATTCATGCGTTTACGGTACAAATTCACTTTTTTTCAATTTTTAAATTACACTAAACCAATAGCGAGTCGCGCGCTCTTTACTTGAAATTTTATCAACTTTTAACGCAATAGTTTTTAATCTTGTCGGTATTCGATTAACATTTTGTTTTGTTATATGGGTTAAAAAACTTTTTAAGTTTCTGTATATTACTCGTTTAGAAAAAAATAAAGCGATTTCGTTGTGTAATAAGTAATAAAAGCGTAGAGGGTGTAGCGGTACACATAGGTACCAGCGGGGATCTACGGTAACGCCGGAAGTGGTACACATTGGTACCAGCGGGGATCAAGTGGTTAATAATAATGATCATTTTGCAACAAACCACCACTATGTTTTGTTAATAAAAGCGATTTGTAAGAAATATCTGGGGGCACGGTAGTGCCCCCGCCAAGACGAGCCAAGCGAAGCGCACGGGCACTACCTACCTTTTCTCGAAGCGCTTCGTCGTTTTTTTGAACCCTCATAAGTTGGGTTTGGATTATGCTAGATCATCAAAATTTTCGGGATATATTGTCAATAGCGGACTTATTGAACATATTAAGTTTTAATTACATTAGCTTTTATACTTCAGATTTTATTTATATCTAAAAAACGCTGATTTCGTCACTGACTCACTGATGATCATCAAAATTCTTAAGGTATTTCCTAATGTCCTAGAAAGCTGAAATTTTGTATGTAAGCTAGTATTAGCACACAAACAACAAAAAATTATAAAACTTGTAACTTTCATCCCCCAACCCCTTAAACTAGGGGATGGGAGTTTGTATGAGACCTGTAATTTTAAATTAAATTTTGATGACGCTAGAGGTCTAACCTAATAATCTAAAACTTGGTGCCCCCAGATATATATATGTATAGGTACTCCTTGTTAAAAAAAAAAAAATTTAATCGACATATATTGAGACATATACTTCAGATCAGATCAGATCATATAAATTTGTTACAAACAACTTACAAAAAGAAATGAAATCCCACCAATAACATTTTCATGTAAAATGTTGCCAAGACGAGCCCATATGACTCGCACTGTCAAAAAGTTATCAGATCTCATGTAGAGCTAAGCTTCTAACACTACACGCCCTAACTCTACAAGGCCTAACTTCACAAACTCTACACCTTAGTCAAAATATGTGGTTTGGCCATTTCGCTACATTCACATCGGCGTAAGGTGAAAAATTAATTCACTGTTCATTACTTTTGTGTTATACAATAGTTCTTGTAGTAACGAACGGCCAAGCCACATATTTTGACTAAGGTGTAGAGTTTGTGAAGTTAGGCCTTGTAGAGTTAGGGCGTGTAGTGTTAGAAGCTTGGCTCTACATGAGATCTGATAACTTTTTGACAGTGCGAGTCATATGGGCTCGTCTTGGCAACATTTTACATGAAAATGTTTTTGGTGGGATTTGAATGTCAGAATTCATTATTATACAAAACATAGATGACTAATAAAAATACAAAACACGTGATAAAAAAAGAAAAAAATGTACGAAATTTTTATAACAAACTTGTATTGTTTAAGGATAATAAAAGATTTAAAAATAATTTTATTTTTATTATTTCTTAATTCTTATCCCACTCCCTCTACTCCGCTATTCCATTTGTTCAACTTAAATACAGTTGATAAGGTGATCAAATAATACATATACGCCATAACTTAAAATTTTTATATTATTTTATCGCACACCATTCGAAATGTATCTATATTTTTAATTCTTTATCTTAGTGTAGAACGTACCGTAACAGAAAAAAAATTGACACTGACACATGACAGTATCCTTGCATTTGACGTATTGTCAATATGTTTCTGTTTGTCAATTTGTCAAATCGAGAAGTGCATTGTGTAGACGTTTGTTTCATCACGTATTATAGTAATCGCGAAGTAAACTTTCGAATTTTACATTTCGGTTCGGTTCACAATTTCTCATAAATTATCTAGTATTCGATGTGAGAAGTCACGTCCAAATGTTGAAAATTTGCGAAGCATATAAAAATTTTACCTCTTAACTATTAGTTAAAAAATCGTAAAATGATTTTAAAACTTTCTAAAATGGCATATAAAAATTGTTGTGCTGTGTTTATTATTTTTACTCTTACAATAGTTCACGCAGTGAGTGACGACACGGAATTATTTCAAACGGCACCTTGTGATATTAATGCATGTTTTGATGCGCTCCACGGAGCTCTCGGTGACTGTTCTTGTAACGTTGATACGATCGACTATTTTAACAATGTCAAAATTTTTCCTCGTATCCAGAGCTTAGTGAGCAAAGACTATTTTCGGTTTTACAAGGTCAATTTAAAAAAGGAATGTCCATTTTGGGTAGACGATAGTAGATGTGCAATGAAATATTGTCACATAAAAACCTGCTCTAAGGAGAATGTGCCTGGTTTGGAAAATGGATATAATAATGAACTGGATGAGGAAACACCCGCTGCAAAATATTCCAAAGATGTGCAAACTGATTGCAGCAAAGATACTGATCATGACCCAGCTCTCAGTTACTTAAATATGACTTTGAGTGCTGCAAGTCAGTTTGAAATTGCCAAATGGAAAGCATATGATGATTCCATAGGAAATTTCTGTGAATGTGATGATAAAGATGCTGATGCTGACTATGTTGATTTGTCACTTAATCCTGAAAGATATACAGGTTATAAGGGCCCTTCTGCTCACAGGATATGGAGAAGTATTTACCAGGAGAATTGCTTTCGCCCTAAAGCAAATCCATATGAATCATTTCCATTTGTGTTAAGCTCAGACTTAAGTAACATGTGCCTAGAGAAGAGAGTATTTTATAGAGCTGTATCAGGATTACATTCCAGTATTAACATACATTTATGTTCAAAATTTTTGTTATCAGAGAAAAAATTAGGTTTTGCTGCTCCACCAGAGGGTGAATGGGGACCTAACTTGGAAGAGTTCCAACGTCGTTTTGATCCATCACAAACATTTGGGGAGGGTCCAAATTGGCTGAAGAATTTGTATTTTGTTTATTTATTAGAAATGAGAGCTTTGGCCAAAGCTGGGCCATATTTAGAACGAGAGGACTATTTCACTGGTAATCCAGTTGAAGATGAGGAAACAAGAGATGCAATTCGCAATATGTTAGGTGTCATATACTCATTTCCTGATCATTTTAATGAATCATCCATGTTCACCGGTGGTAGCCAGGCTGCCAAAATCAAACAGGAGTTCAGGGATCATTTTTGGAATATATCTAGAATAATGGATTGTGTTGGTTGCGACAAATGTAAGCTTTGGGGTAAATTGCAAACACAAGGGTTAGGAACTGCCCTGAAAATTTTATTCTCTGGACAGTGGGATACTTTTGAGAAGGATCCCGATCAAGGAACTCTTTTGTTGCAACATAAGTCTCATAAACGTCTACAAAGGACTGAAATTGTGGCACTCTTTAATGCATTCGCAAGACTTTCAAATAGTATTAGAGAATTGGAAAACTTCAGAAATATGCTCAGGTAAGAATTTTTTAAATAATTTCTTCTATTTTCAATTTTTTGCATGCAATCACCATTTGGCTTTTGGTAGTATACCTTGTGTTAGTTAATATTGCTTGTTACAATTGAAATTGACTTTTATCTGGCTAGAAAGGTAGAGTTGGTATAAAAAAGGTATTTTTTAGTAAATAATTTATATATTTTCCATTTATTATGTATAATAAATAGAAGCTTTACCTCTCTAATCAGATTCATATTGGTGTGTCATTAACTGTTCTACTAATATAATAAAAATAACCTTTTGCTGCTTTTCAACTCTATATTTAAGGTGTAGCTGGTTAGTTTTAAGGTGTATCACAATTATGTGGAAGAATGGTTTTTATAGAAAAACTTGTGTAAATATTCATTAATATTAAGACAATATTCAATTTAGTTACAAGGAATAGCATGCCAAATATAAATTAAATTCTGTATGTTTAATTTACTACTGTTCAAATATTATGTATGTATAATACATGTTTAATATAACTTATAATAGTTATATTAAACATGTTATATTAAACATATTAATATAAGTTATATTAAACATGTATTATACATACATAATTATACTCATTTTTAATACAAGTGATTTTGTTCATTCAAAACACATGAAGTATTTGATAATCCACATTCTGTTAATTATTTCATGATAATGATATCACATTATTTTGTAAGGATTAGATTTTCTGTCAACTATAAATCCCAGTATAGATAATAATATATGCACGAAAAAACTGTAACCATTACTTATTTACAACTGGTACAAGTTCAAAACTGTAATTTATGAAACAAAATACTGCCTGTAAAAAAATTTTAATCATAAAATACAGTGTTTATTTTTCTTCATTTGCCAATCTTTGATGTTGTGATTTAAAATGACACCATAATATTGACATTCTTGCTTAGAAATGATGCATTACAATAACTTGTAATGCATCATTTCTAAGCAAGAATGTCTTTTACGTCTCTGTTTCTTGTAAAAATGTCCTATTTGTTGTTTTTTAAAAAATGCATGTATATGTACTAATTTACTTATAAGTTATTATTCTAAGTTTAAATACATATAAAAGTAGATCAAAAAGGTTTTGCTAATCATCATCATCACTATCACTACATAGTATAAAACAAAGTCGCCTTTTCTGTCCCTACATCCCTATATCCCTATGTGCGCTTAAATCTTTAAAACTACGCAACGGATTTTGATGCGGTTTTTTCCAATAGATAGAGTGATTCAAGAGGAAGGTTTATATGTATAACTAGCGGATCCCGCGGCTTTGCCTGTGCTAAATATAGGGAAGAGCCCGAGCGAAGCGAGGGCGAGTCGCTAGTAGTAGATAATTCTTAAACTCTTTCGTTTTTAAACGTTTAACTTCTCATAATTAACTTAAACGAAATAACTATTTATAGGAATTAATAATTATACCATTTGTTAATAAAAAAATAAACAGTACCTACTGCTTTACGATTCAATATATTTTTATACAAAAAGGATTTTGTTACATAAATTACGGTTTTTGCACTTTTACCGTGTAGCTGTGGAATCTGTTTAATGATAAAGCAGATATATTTTAATTGGTGATTAAAAGGAAAACCCATCGATGATTACTTTGTAGTTTTGATAAGAAATAACGTTAATATACGTATTAATTATTATTTGTTGCTCACATCGAAAATACTAGAAGCGGAATGAAATTAGATCGAATTTACGTTGGTTTAATTATTATCAAATATCTGTTACATGGAGTAAAAACTCAGGAGTGTAAAAAGTCTGGCTAGATAGCTTAATTAAAATATTGATAAAGATTAACTAAGTGTCTACGACGAGAGCGAATCCGCAAAAAAAGTAATTTTTATATAGCTTTAGCGTACCTTCGACTCGTCATGGGGACATCTTTTACATTGATGAACTACCAATATGCCAAAAACTCATCAGTACATTATAAATAAAATTGAAGTGTCTGTTTTTAATTTCATATTAACAGCTTTTCACTGAATGCATGTGAAAGTGGTATGGTACTTTTTACTAAAAAAAATCAATTTTCAGAACTTTTCTGTCTGTTAATCTGTTTGTGTTCCGGCTAATCTCTGAAACGGCTGGATTTTGACGGGACTTTCACTCGTAGATAGCTAATATTATAAGGAGTAACTTAGGCTATTTTTATTTTATCAGAAAATTATAAAAACCATTAAATTTATTTTAACTTACGCCCAGCGAAGCGGGCCTAAGCCGGGCTTGCTAGTAGAAACTGAAACTCCGTATCCGCGCGTATTTTATTTAGAAAGTAAAAGTATGTGTTATGTATTAATGTTTATATACTGTATAATCTATACTAATATTATAAAGCTGAAAAGTTTGTTTCTTTGTTTGGTTGAACACGCTAATCTCAGGAACTACTGGTTCGATTTGAAAAATTCTTTTTGTGTTAGATAGTCCGCTTATCGAGGAAGGCTATAGGCTATATTATATCACGCTACGACTAATAGGAGCGGAGCATCAAAGAAAAATGTTGCGAAAACGGGAAGGGCGGGCGTTAGTTCTACGAGGTATCATACCGCTGATGACTGAGAAAGAATTTGGTTCCCGGTCTTTAGAACGCGTGCGAAGCCGTGGGAAATGCTAGTATATTATATTCTTTGTCTTGACTCTTGGCGCAACTGTTGGCACCTATGTTTTCCTTGGCCGTATGACACCGGTAATCATGTTCGAAATGATTCGTAAATGAAATTGCGAGAATCGGATTTGAACGCGTTTAACTCAGTTTTCCAATCGAACGCGTTACCACTGGGCTACCACTGCCTCATCTCTATCTGTTTGTCAAGCAAACACTTTTAAGCGTGAAGAAGTGAAAAATATTTTTACATAAATACCTACAAACATTCTCATTTATAAGTAGTCCCATATTAAAAAATTAAAGAAAAACTCGTTATGGATACCGATATTGCATGTGTAGGTCTGCTGCTATTATTGCCATAAACGTAATCGATAACGTAACATTTGTGTATTAACAATGGCTGCCATAAAAAGCTTAATATTGAAGTAAAATTGACCAATTATTAATTTATGGTTCAAGTTAATAATTGTTTGGAGTCGTTAAGAATATCTTAAGTTCTTGCGATATTTTGATCGTTATTATATTGTGATAATATGTCCGTTGCCTGTTTGACTTTTCCGACCATTTAATTTAATTAAAATCCATGTAATTTTTTTGATTTTCAAAAATTTTACTTCACTACATAGTATAAAACAAAGTCGCCTTTTCTGTCCCTATATCCCTATATCCCTATGTGCGCTTAAATCTTTAAAACTACGCAACGGATTTTGATGCGGTTTTTTTTAATAGATAGAGTGATTCAAGAGGAAGGTTTATATGCATAACTAGCAGATCCCGCGGCTTTACCTGTGCTAAATCTAGGGAAGAGCCCGAGCGAAGCGAGGGCGAGTCGCTAGTTTTCTATAAGATAAAAATTGAACGGTTATTACTTAGAAGGTTGTTTCATTTCGTCCCTGGGAATTCATTTCGGTTTAAAATTATATTCTATGCATTTCATAGTATTCTGCTTAGTATTAAGTATGTATCTTGAATTTCATGACTTTGACTTTCGTCTAATGTTATCTGATACTTTAAAATAGCCCTTTACTTCGCATCGCTATAAGGCGATTGTGTTTAGGAAAAACAATGCAATCGTTTCGCTTGATGACTTGATTACATACAAAATATATTTAATATTGTATTGTATTTTACTCTGGAGTAAAATTGAACACCGCATTAATACTACAGTAAAACTTGCTGGTTTTTTTTGGTCAAGCTCACAATAAATTTTCGATCCAATTTTTTTTATAAGGTTTAGGTAGTACCTATGGATTAATTACATATATATTTTTTAAATAAAGTAAGTGACATTAACGTATAATATTACATATACAATATATATATATAAATATTTTAAATTTCCATAGAAAAAAATGAATATTATAATCGATTTATGATCCGCGTGACGAAAGCAAATGATTTTTTAATAATTTAAGTTGCTTTCAGTTTTCAACTGTACGTACTGTGGCTTTATCATGCACCATTAGATCGTTCAAGGCTAGTATATGGGGTATTGTTGCATGGTACATAGCAATTATTTAAAATACCCATCTATTTGCTATCAAGCTATAGTTGCATGTTTGTATCTGCGATAGATACGACGAGAATGTATTACCATTTGATGCTTTATGCCAATTTTATTTTAAACAGATCAGTATATAAGAGTAAAGATATTATAAAAGAAGTATATAATTAGAAGTTAAGAGATTATGTAGAAGTATATAAGAAGAAATAGATATAGCTTATTGATTTTCTAATGATGCCTCTACAGACATACAAACAGAAAATCTAAAATCTATAGATTCGGCCTGTGTATGTATCTGTAAGAAGATTTGAATAAGATATTAAAAATAAATATATTATAACGTAGGTATATATTCGAATAAGATTTTTATTATGTGTAAATAATGTCATACTTAAAATAATTTTAATTGGATTTTCTGAAAAATTATTCGTTACGTGAAGAATATATATATTGTATAGTAAATCGAAAAATGTTGAAAGTGTTACGGTAGCAAATGTATTTTTTTCTAGCGTAAAATTCGTATTAAAGTTACCAAAGCAATGACAAATTGTTAAATATCCCGAAGTTTCTGGACGATATGCATTTTAGTTTGAAGGCTGTATTAATTAACATTATTTATCCACCTTCTTTGTGACTATTTTTTTGTATGTATAATGTATATATAAACACAAAGGAATTGTTTTTACGTATGTGCGTTATAGACAATGAAACCATACGACCGATGTGCCTCAAACGGTGTCATTATTAGAAAGCCAGCCAAAAATGTAAAGATGATTTCAGATCACAGACAAGAGTGAAGCGAGGGTGATTCGCTAGTTTGTTAGAGTGGCATTTTAAATAATACGTTTATCAATAACTTACGTTGCACAGTAAACATAAATAACCTAATCTAGCAATCATTATAAAAATTGGCTACACTTTGGGCGACACTGATAACGGTCTTGTAATACCTATGTGCAAATTGTATACATGATATTCAAACTTTTGCTTTTGAGGGAAAACCAAATAAAATCACTATCTAGTTCATGTAGTGATATAATAATCTTTTCTCTGAAGTAATACGTATTTAGTAAAAAAATCGCGATAACTCTGTAAGAAATATCGGATGGATGATGGATTCAGCCCTTTTTAACCTCTCACTGCTGGACACGCCCTCCCTTCATAACGAGGGGGATTAGGCCATAGTCCACGCTGGCGAAACTATCGAAAACATGCTAGTTTTTTCAGACATGCAAGTTTTCTCAAGATGTTTTCTTTCATTGTAAGACAAGTGGTAATCATGTCCGAAATGATTTGCACATGAAAATATCAGAAGTGTGAGGCTTGGATTTGAACCCGCTTTACCTGCTTATTCAAGAGAGCGCGTTAGCACTGGACTACCACTCCTTAAGGCTTACCTATGTAGCTAATATACGACTTGCGTTTTACTAGGTAATTTTGGAGATCAATGTTCTCCAAAGAGCATGTTTATTGTTTAGTTAAAATTCACAATAGCTGTTGAAATTTTTATAATATTGACCAACTCGAGAGTCATTGTTGTCAGATAGGACCTCCTACGTTTCTTGTCTCACGTAGGATGTAAGCTGATTCATAAACTTTTGTTCACCCATTCGTGTTCCTTACGTGGACTTTTGCGATTGGGTGATGTAATTTTGTCTTGAGTTGACTTATTTCGTCATTAATGAATAATTTATTTTGATAATATAATTACATATTACGTATAATGTAAATATAATAACGTAGCATACTGCGTTCCATGATTTATTCCAATTTTCAAGCATTTTATATGAAATTGGTATTTCTTTTCTTTATTTTCCTTGTTCTACCTCTATTATATTTTCGTACATTTTTCGAACGATTTTTTTCCTCAAAGGCGTCTCTAAGGCATCTGTTTAAAACCAACCCAGTGACATATTTATAAATTTTAAATACCTAAAGGTGCTTAGAAGGGCAATATTTTTCTGCATTATGTGGCTGCGATAGAGTGGCCGGCAACATTGCAAGTAATACCAGCAATATTGCAGTACAGTCCCGGTGATATCGGCAATTATGTTTGGTATGGCCGCGTATGGCCGCGTATGGCCCATATTGCCGGATGACCGCTGAGCGATCGATTTTCTGTAATATTGCCCGAATAGTCCTATTGTTGTTTCGGTCGCTCTCTATTGTTATGGCATAGTGTGTCCTTTTGTACGCGACTGAAGTTTGCTGTGAGTGACGCCGTGATTAATTGCTATATTCTGTGCTATTGTTGTTTTGTCAGTTGCTACGTTACCTTGACAATAATATAATTGCAACACATTGCCCGGCCACATATTGCTCGGCCATTGTGGCAATATTTTTGTGACGACCCTGCAATTAGTTGCCAATATTGCAGCCACACATTGCAGATAAATATTGACCGTTTAGGAGCATCCTTAAAATAATACTTTAACTTGATAGTGAATTTTTATTTTTTTTATTTGTTGGCACACTAACATAGAACACTATCTAGTTATTACACATAAATAACTATTAAAGCTTACGTATTTATCAATATACCTAAACATCCATGATTGCGTACAAACGGGAATGCTGACTGTACTAATGTTACAAAGAAAATTGATACCTGCGAAATAATCTATTTTAATACAAATATTCCTTCCTAATATTCCTTATAATATTCCCTAGAAGGAAAACGGCCCACTACATAGAGAACTTACAATGAGTATGGCAAAAAAGTAAAAAAAATACCATTTATTCGGCACTCGCTTCAGAGATGTACAAACATACTTTCTCTCAAAATCAGTGTACAAATTAGGCCATGCATGACGATTACGTCAGATCTCATAAATATGTATTTTGTGTTCATTAAAGCGTAAAGATGTTGTATGGAAAATACCTAATACTACAATACTTTGTTTACGATAATAATTTAACAATTTGAAAGAACTACGTGACTCAGTTGCGAAGTCTATTTGACTAAAATAAATTGATTTCGGATCTCGATGTTTTATCTAAATAAATTCGATGTAGGATGAAGGTGAATTTATGTTTTTATTTTATTTATTAAAACCTTTTTGATATAATCTTATATTATACTAGCCTTTCCCGCGGCTCCGCTCGCGTTCTAAAGGCTGAGAATCAAAAGAAATATTTTTCTCCTGTTTTTTCAACATTTTTCATTAATGCTACGCTCCTATTGGTTTCATATGCATATAATGAAAAGCGGTTTATTTTTTATTTTATTTATGTATATAGATAATATAAACTTATAAGTTACCTAGAAGACATTAGGTAATAATAATGCCGCCTTTGTACTGAAATGCTTATATCTGATTCTTTATAAATTGTATTTTTTTAATTTTCGTGCAATAAACGATTAAATTACATATTAACAAGTATTTCATATTATTACATATTTAGATATTTTGAGATACGCATATAACAGGTGTTATGTTGACCCTGATGACGTGTCGTTTTGTCAGCAGTTTATTGAAACTGTCTCATAGTATGTATCGCAAGACTGATTAATGATTTTTATCATACCTAATACGAATTTAATTACTAAACCTGTATGAATGATTGATTGATTATTGCTTTCTGATTTGTAAGCGATCGATATGTAACGATATTTTTAATTTTTATTTAAATAAAATGTCTGTTTTGTATACGGTTTCGGGAATTGGTACGAGTATGTATCATAGTAATGAATAAAATGTTTGTCCTCTAGATATTATTTACTTTAGATGTTGTTAATAGACAGTTTTATCATTACTTTATTGTACTTACATTTTAAAGCTTCGAGGAGATACAGCCGATGAACTACTTAGTATTCCACTCCACCTAATTAGAAATTATTTTTTATGATCATTCTAGACATAGTCAGGATATATTTTTTATCTTTAACGATATCACTGACATTTAACTAATAAACTTTTAAATTTCATGAAGTCATTTTATTCAATTGTGATTTATTGATAAAAACGGTTGACACAGTAACCAAAATTAAACATTTTGTTTGTTTTTATGATAGAAATAGTTTCTACAAATGACAGTCAGTCAATATTATCTAATTTCTCCTCTAGGTATTGTATACAATCCTTAAAAATATATCACATTCGCTAAATTAGATTTGATCTATATAATGAACGCATGTGTTACGTACTGTCGCGGACTAATTTAGATTTTTTGCAATAATGGTCAAATTACAAAATGTTTAGATAATTCCGCGAAAAAAATACGAAAAGATAGTTTAAATATAACTTAATTTTTAATTAAGCTTAGACATACGTTAATAATAATTGACCTATATGAGTTTTTTATATCTAATAACTAAGTAATAACTTTCTATAGATATTTTATAATTTTGTTTTATAGTTGAAATATATTAAAGGTGATTGCAAAATATTATACGTCTATGCACCTTGTACTATTATTATTTTAAGGCATGCCTTATCACAGCTTGGTTGCACGCTCACAAAACACCTAAGCCATGGGTAAATATAATTATTTATTAAGTGAAAAATACGCTTCAAATCAAATATTCATTGCTTTTCACTAGAATTTCTATTACAGAGGTTATGCTGTCGGTGGTAATCTTTCACGCTACACGCTTACATGTCTTTTGGATGGATTTTGTTTATTAAGAAAACTTATCCAAAATATTTCATAGTTTTCAAGCATTATTTTTATTTCAAGACATATTGGTGTAATAAAATTCATAATAATCATGTTTTGAATAATTGATATAAATATTATTATAATTTCTACAGCTCCCACACGGAACCCCCAAAAAGGAGTATATTTGATCAAAAGCATATGGAGACGAAGACACAGCGATGTTCATCCGGAAGTACAAAACCTAGAATATGGAGTTAGAATTATTTAAATATTTTTGTTGTATTTTTAAATTATGTTATGTAATTTAGCTTATTTCCTTAAGCAATTCCTATGACTCATTCTGTTATTATAAATCAAAATATTAATTAACTTATTCTTAGTCTGCAATTTTTGAAAACAGCAGATTCTAACAAAATGTCAACTGATTGTTGACATTTTGTTGAGTTTAAAAGAGTATTATATATTGTCTATTATTTATAGAGATGATACAGAAAAAAATCAAATAAACTAAGTTAACAAAAGAATTTATGAATCGGATTTTTTAACTTATTCACGCCTTATATCGAATTTAATAAGATGTTTGGATATTGGTTGTCTCCAAATTATTTTAGAAGATTTTGAATGGTATTTTATGTAACGTTTAAACAAAGTCGTTTTTGTAAGTAACCATTTTGAAATTTAAATTCAAAATATGTTTAAAGCAATATTCATACTGAAATATATCGAATCATCACAAACAAAACCAGTGAAATTTGTAATTTAACAAGGTGAAATATTGTGTCAATTATGTGTATTGTATTATAGGAACAATAGATTTTTTAGTTCGTGTCATTATCAATACAGCCAATCTGTGCATAATAGGATTTAGATGGACATATTATGATTACATTATACGCCCACATTGTAATGTATACGGTCATATGTATGGCTTTTTTGACAGTGAGATACGAAGTTCAGATTAGTTCCTGATGTAGTTATATATTTTATTAGTTTAAAGGTTCGCGCACACTAGGCGTAACTGCACTGCATATGAAAAAGTATGAGACATAGCGCACTACCCGGCTTTGCCTCACTCCGCTGCAGTGCAGTTACGCCTAGTGCACGCGGACCTTTAGACAAAAGTTTGATGTTTAGGGATGTTCCACTCTCATTGCCCGGAATGAAAGTAGAGAACGGAAAGTTACTTCTATAAGCCTGTACCTACTATGGTGTATGGATGTAGGAATAGAGTGCTTATTATTTATTTCTATCATTATATGTTTTAGCCTTAGCATTAAATTGTATTGTAAGTTTGATTTATACTAAAACTTCTGTCTATTTTAAATTTAAGAATACTGCTAAATCTGCGCTGTGCTTAAATAATTTCAAGTTCTTGTAACTTTGCACTTTTGCATCGTTCTCAATCGGCTAAAATGGGTACCTTTATGTTTTTTATTTTTATATTTATTCAAAAAGAGTACCTAAATTACTTAACTATCCTCTAGTCACACAATACCTACTTTTTATGCCAATGTGCAATGTATCATTTTAATGATTTTTATATCTTGATTTACTTAGTTTCAATTTTGAATTCACAGATTATGTCATAATATAGTTGAATAAAATGATTTTTTGGGCATAAAGCTGTTTACTTCTTCATTTCTTTGACTGATATGATATGTGTTAAATTGGTTTAAAAATAGGCTAATATGGATACAAAATATGTTTAAACGATGTTCTCTACAGTAAAAGTATTATTTATTTTAATGTGTCACAAATAACTATTACTCATATGGCTATTTTATTTAGTTTCTCCTCTTAATATAGGATATAAGTTTCAGTTACAGGTGATTGTTATAAATATATTTACATAAAAATACAGGAAATAAGGAACGTTTTGAATTATTATTATTGAACAGTAAGCGGCATGATTTGTAAAATTTTTTAATCTATAATATTCAAAAATAATTGAGGGTAGTTTCAATTTTTACTCTGACCTATTGTCACAGACACTAAGCTGGCTTAGAATAAAATAATATGTATATTAGAAACCATAAATAGTTTTATCATGTTTCTAGATTATATAAATTTTTAAATATTTGTACATTTTGAATGACGATTTTTAATTTTAAATAATTGTAAAAAATATACTTAAGTTAAATGTTGTTATTTTATTTAGTGATGTATTTTTTATCACCAACTACATTTTTTTTATCAATTGATATATTTTATTTGAATCCGTACAAGTATTCTAAATCCGGAATTTTCAATATGGTAGAGGAGACGTGGAAGATCGACCTTCACCGATCTGATAACCAGATGAGACATATTTTTTATCGAATATAATTTATAAACAAATATGCCTATAATTACTTGCCTATCTGAAAGTGCTCATGGCTATTTTAGCTAGGCAACAGTGCTTTAACTATGATTTTTTGCTATATGACTGATTTTGTAATAAAATGATCTAAAATTTGATATAACTTTCGATAAGTTAGCAGAACGATGGAGTCACCTATGTTGACTTACCTGTTCACATCGGCTTGCCAGGTAGATACACAAAAATGAGTAGGCAAACCTACTGAGGCATATTCTTTGTGTTAAAAACTAACAGTGAAATAAAATTCATTTGGTTATCAAAAGAATGAAAGTGATGAAAAAAAAATCGATTAAAGTTAATTTAATTAAAAATAGCCATGAGCATTTTCAGATAGGCAAGTAATTATAGGCATATTTGTTTATAAATTATATTTGATAAAAAATATGTCTCATCTGGTTATCAGATCGGTGAAGGTCGATCTTACACCGGCTCTTAGACCAATACAATCTGTTTGTTTTCAAACAAAATCTGGATGTATATTTATTTATAATAAGAATGTCTGTGATTTTTTTGAGGTCTATCGATAATCATGACAAGATTGTTTGTTTTAAATAAAGTTTTTTTATTTATAATATGTATTTCTTTTAATATTCATCCCGCTTTTTTTAAACTAATTATTAACAAAATAACTAGTGTGTTATGAAAATAATATCAATTAAGCTACCTATTATGAAGATATTTACCTATATTTTCATGGTTTCAGGTCTCATGAAGAGGAAAAGCTTTACGTAATGTGTGCGAAGTTGGTGTAGAACAAAATCTAAACTTTGTTTTATTTATTCTTAAATTTTGTAAATAGTTATTATAGTTCTTTTTAATTTATAAACAAACTTTTTTGAAGTCTTTAAATACATTTATAAAGAATAAAAAATCATAACCAAAGTAATAGTTTCACTGTTTTGATAAAGGTCAACATTTAAAAGTATTTAAATTCAAGACAAATGCAAGTAGTGCAAACGCCATTTTTAAAAAATGACATTGGTACAGAGAACAATATTTCATAAAAAAGGAAGGGGTAAAATCAAACAAAATATCATTTGGGAACGGAATCGTTTATTCAACCCATCTGTTATAGTAGACAATTAAAATTATAGTGTTACTCTACGTATTTTGTACTGTTCAAAGTACCTACCTATCTCAAATATTTCTATGTCTTAGTTAGAACGAACTAACAAATGCACCCAATCTTTTGAAATACACTATTTTTTTTGTTTGTTTATTTTTAAACCAATTGTGCTCAAGTTTCAGCGGTAGTTACAAATCACAGTACTTTCTGGATCCTACAATAATGTATACAATGTTTAATATATAGATTAGGTACACTTTTTATGATATTTGCCAATTATAATAGCTATATAATACCCACATAGACAGTGGGTCAAGATCATAGGAACAGTTTTAATAATAATGCTCTATAGTGCTTAGGATCCAAGAGTTAAAACAAAATATTGCTGTTTATACTCGTATGTATATATTCGAATACACGCGCTAGTATGCACCTTCTGACACAAAATAAATACAAATTAATTATAATTTTATAAATGATTATAATTAACATCATATAGAAGTCTAAATTAATTAAATCAATAAAAACTTTGGTATTTAGAGAAAATAAAACAATCGAGTAAATCTACAGCGTGTATCCGAACGTAACTAGGGATGTACATATACCAATGATTATACTATATTATAAATACTAATAAGTTCATATTTTAGATATCGATCGAGTTATTCGTTTATATTATTTAATAATAATAATAGGTATAATCTTCCTTATTGTCTTCAATATTTACGATAAAAACAAAGCTGGGTAAAATAATATTGGTCAAGAAGTGTCGCAGCGTAACAAGTGGTGGCAAATTCTGTATTTCTGTGTATAATCGCTTTGGTTCCGCCATTAGAATAACTAGAATAATAATAAGCCGCAAATACCTATAAAATTACAAGGTTCATAACCGTATTCAAGGAAAATACAATAGCAATATCTCTCACTTGTCGACAAATATGGAATGATTTAGTTGTTATTTAAAGCAAAATTGGCTTCAACTTACACTTAGAGAAAAATTAACGTATAACGACGGCGAAGTGCCAATA
Source organism: Boloria selene (assembly GCA_905231865.2). Taxonomy (NCBI): domain Eukaryota; kingdom Metazoa; phylum Arthropoda; class Insecta; order Lepidoptera; family Nymphalidae; genus Boloria; species Boloria selene. The sequence continues at coordinate 2,596,668 of HG993135.1, read as the reverse complement.
ACTCCTAAGTGTCGTAGTGAAGATTTTACACAAACTGAAAAAAAAAGTTTAATGCCATGAAATATATACGTCGTTTAGTTATGAGGTATTTCCACGTTCTAGTTCAATGCTGTTGCAACTAAAATACGCTTAGGTGATTTAAAAGATGTGAATAGCGCCTTTAAATTCAAAACAATAAAAAAATGAATTTCTCGAAAAATGTTAGTTAGGAGCTATTGGCACTTCGCCGTCGATAAGTTATTGCTTTTGTGCTAATATAATATAAATTACAAAAGTAATAATATTGAAATGAATATGAATATAGGCAAGAGATTTTAAATTATTTAACAAATTAACAAATATTATTCCTAAATCATTCGATACTTGTGCTTTATTCAAGACAGCATTACAAAATAATATAGACTCATGATATGTACCTAAGTATACACAAATAATCGAGACATCGCAAAAGATACAACTCAATAAATAGCATTCAATGACGTCATAACATATATACACTTACATATTTTAGTACCCTTCGATTTAATGGATTTTAGATTAAACGATTGTTACAGAATATGACTATCCGTTATAATAAGGTTTTAATTAATCGATAAAATACGTAAACTATTATCGTCCATATTTACATAAGTACTTATTTCTACAAGTCATAAGCCCCGGTCGGGTGCCACACAATTGACGTCACAGACCGGGCTCTAACAACAAACTTCACTCGTATTCCGACATTACGCTTCGTTCGTTTACAAAGGAATCCATTTAAATGTTTACCAAAATAAGTGGGACTTACAGTATATACAAAAATATCACATTACTTCGAGGCCGCAGCTTTCTTTACTTAGTCATTACTTATTACGTCTTCTTACCTAATTCGTAGTGTGGTTCGAAGCGTAAGCTATACATTGCCAAAAGTAATCAACCGTTTTTGAAAGCATTCACTCAAGCAACTCGTCAAGCCTCGACCACCGTCGATCCGAAACCGTAATAACACAAAACCGAGCGCCACTCGACCAGATACCATCCACTAAACTAACAGTGCTAAGTCTAAGTAGGGCGGACAAAGCTGCAGCCTTGCGGCTACACTAAACCACTAAACACACTAAACTATTTGGCTGACGTCTAGTTATCAACGTTATCAACATAATCAGTTATCACATCACAAATCTACTGATGATTTATCGACTTTGGCGTCGATCCGGAGAGGTCTAAGTCGAATGTGGCGGCAGTTTTAGGCTCGGCGTACCACCCGAAACCTCGCGGCCCAGGATAGTTGAATCAAGTTAAAGTTATCATCATCACTTATCATATATCTACTGATGTGCTATCGACTCTTGCATCGGGGGAGGATCCGGAGAGGTCGTCTAGGAAGTCGAAGGTTGCGACGGCGGCTTGCTCGGGCTCGGCAAAGCGTACGAAGAATCCCTCGCGGCCGAGGATGGAGGGGCGTCGATGGCGCGGCTGCCGCAGCGCGCCAAGCCCGCGCACGCGTAGCGCCGCCGCTGGACACACTTAGCGCTTACCCCCCGCTGTACCGACGCGCGTCTGAGCCGAGCCACCCGACCGCGCTCGCTCGTGTACGCCCATACTAATACGCGTCGCCCCGTTTGCTAACGTGTCTCAAGCTTTGTTTATATTACTTTGAAAATTAAACGGCTTTCTTTTAACATAATATCAAGGTACATAAGCTAAAAGCTTTAGAGACTATTATTATAAGATTAAAACTCTGATTTTGAGACATGTTGATATACGAATTGTAAATTGAAAGTTCAAATAACATTAATTTTGACATGGTTTACAAAATTTTGATTAAAATTTACAATCACAATCATTCGAATAATTAAATCGTATCAATATTAGGGGAGACGCGTAAAATGACATCTACTCGGAATGAGGCGAGAGTGAGATGGTGCGTGTGAGTGAGAGCGGAAACAGTGACATGGCTTGTGACACAAACAATGACATATAACAGATAATTAAAATGTGAATATTATGAACTATAGTTATAATAATAATTTAACGTTACATATTGACATATTTTCAGAGAATACATAGTCATTAAGTTTATTCATAATATTTGCATCATACAAGTAAGTCACTAAAAATAAATACAAGTAAAGCGTCCATATGAAAACTTAAAAAGTCTACCACCACATAAAGCATGACAATAGACGCGACTATAACTTATTTAACTCTAATAGAACACAAACTATTTATTTAAATTAATCCCAAACTATTTTATTATTTCTAGACAAGTACATTAACGAGATTTTATTATAAAATAAAATTTATAATAAAAATGTCTCATCTGTGCATATGGAAAGCTTATTGTATAACAAATTAATCAATTAAATTTTATTTAAAAAGATAACTTTTGTATGTTAAACGTCTAGAAATATCATAGAGTATAGAGTGTTCAGATACAGAGTGTACAGACTACAGGGTAAAGAATAAATAGAAGATATTAAAAGTTAATTACATATACCCTGATATAACTTAGACTTATTTAAGAGATTAATAATTTTCTTACACAAAGTTCTAAGACCCGTTCCCCCTAAGTTTATATCCTATTAATGCACATGAAGAAGTGGATAATGAGGACAACACTTAAGGGCAGTTGCTTGTGGATGATTTGTAATAGTGATGTACGTATTCACTAGTTAAAGTTGATCAAAATATGCCTAAAATTTCACAATATGTGAATAAGGAATTGAGCTAGGTAATTAGTAATATTACTTAATACCGTCAATAAAAAAAGATCTATCTCAACTACAAAGTTCCAAAAAAATACCATCACGACTATGTATCATCAACAAGCAGCTACCTGTCTTACCGAGTACATCACAAAACAAAACAAACAAACAATAATTAGTATTTACCGGTCTTCTGTCTGCGCGAGCGGTGCAGACGGTGCAGGCGGGAGTATGGCGGCGGTTCCGCGGGCGAACCGCACGACGACGGCGACGAGTCGCTCGACGCGAGCATCACGTCTAGGAGGTTGGCACGGGCCTGGAATTATTTATGTATGTATGTATTCAGTGTTACCAACTCTCTCGGCTAAAAAAAATTTTAAATAACAAAAACATATACAACGATGATAATTACAGAAGTTAAAAATTGTGTCGCAATTATCAACGCTCCACCAGCAAAGTAACAGAAAAAAAAACAATATGTACATCCATCAAACCAAAAAAAAATTAAATTGAAGAGAAATAAAAACAAACAAAAACAAAAACAAACAATTTTTGAGTGAAAATAGAAACAATACAAATAAGTTTAGATATTTTTTTAAAATTAAGATTTGATGCAAGGCATAAAATGATAAGATGGAATCAGACAAATGAAATTGGAGTGTGTTTGTGTGTGTGCGGAAAAATTGTGGAAAAATGAAAAATAGTAGTTCTACAATTATTACCCATAAAATATAGTAGATAACGAAAAAATAGTAGGTTCCAAATAGGTACTTTATTTCTTGCAAGAATATTTTTTGCTAGTTTTAGCCTTTATTAATAAACTATATTTTTAAGGAATGCCTCATAGCTATTATTGCAATTTAAATTTAAATAACAAAATACTTGGTAGGTTCACCTGCTATATACTTTTTTCAGAAATATAGTAGTTGGGCCTCTAATACAGTAGGATACTATATTATATAGTAGGGTTGGCAACTCTAGCATTCACGTATCCTTAACGTCCCTCATTACACATTTGCAATGAGCGAACCCGCGACCGTTGGCGCAAGAAAGTAGGGTCACTACAAACTGAGCCAAACGTGTCGTCGATGCTTATTGCTACTATTAAACTAGTATGTACCTTTGGATCACTAAAGTCTATATCTTTCTCCACATGCACCCAACCGGTGGGCGCCCACAGCGCATTGTCCTTATGTGCGTATGTTTTCTCCGAGCAAACTTCGCTTTTGGTCTCCGACGGTGCCGCTGCCCCTTCGCTTTGACGAATCATTCTGAAAAGTTTGTAAGAACATTGTTACTTTGTTTCATTTAGATGATTATATTTTGTACTTTTTATATTATAATAAAACTACCAGTTCTAAACGCGGAGATATGAGTAAGTGAATAAATTCAATAGTAATAAACAAAAACGTTGATAGCGCATAGATTATAAAAAGTGACATTAAAACAAATAAATATCAGACAAATAATCTATTATTATCAGTTAGTTTTTATGCATTATATCAATTTTGGAGATTATTTCCTCTGATTAAGTCAGTGTAAGCAGTTAACGGTATGAGTAAATATCATATTTATATATATATATATATATATGTACCTATTAAGCTCTTCAATGACATCTTTGGAGGTAGCAGCTTCATGAAAACTGAGCGTGTCCTCTTGTTTCACGATAATTGGCTCAGGAGTAGGGATGACTTGGGTCGAAGCAGGACGACTTTTTTCTGCCACTGGAATCTTCGACTTCGTCTTCTGAGGAGAAGATGGCGGCCTCTTTCCTCCCATTAACATTGGTATTCGACTTTTATCTGTTCTCCGTCTTACTTTAATTCCCTCATTCTTATTACTTATTATCACAGTTTCAGCTGTAGACGTACTTGTTGTATTTGATTCAGTCATTTGTGGTGAGCTTGTTTCTGGAGACGAACCTTCCTCTTCTTCAGGAACGGTTCCTAAAGCGCCAGGAGTTCGCCTGCAAGCGTTTAAAACTTCATCGACAAGTGATATATCATTCTCACTAGAGTAGAGAAAGCTTGCTGATTTCACTAAGCCCGGTTCAATTTCTCGTTCACTTGGCTGTTTGTTTAACATTATGTTCATTGTGTTCTCTTTTAAAGCACTTTGCCCGTGTTCTAAGCCACGACTAGATTCTATATCACAAGGTTTTTCGTCTTTTATCGAGCTAGGTTCTTCCGATTCGGTATTACTCATAACAATTGTCCTGTTAATTTCGTTCTTTCTTTGGACTTTTATTAGGTGATGGTCATCGATTTCATTTTCAGCGTTTTCGACCCTTGATAAATCGTAAAAATCTTCAGATTCTGCATAAGGCTCTTCACGTTCAATAAACCTAGGTGTAGATCGTGGCTCGGATACACTATCACAATAAGGTGCTCTTGTTTTATCGATGACAACATCACAAGAGTCGTTTTCAGAAAAGCTGCCGAATGAATCTGGCCGCTGTCTATCTTCAGAGACTTCACTTCGAGGATCTACTGAATCGTCGTCGAAGTCCGCTGTAGCATAAGGAGGAGGCAACTCACGTATTTCAGACACAGGACGGGATGACATTGAATCTGTTTCCTCCCTATCGCGGCAATATTTCTGCTGCTCCGCTATGAAATTAAGAACGTTTTGGAGCGCTTGTTCTCGATCTTGCAACGCCATTGTTTGAACGTCGTTGATGCGTAAATGGTTTGCCGGATCTTGAGTTGTTACACCTTTCGAGGAATTCGACGCTAAACTCTTTGTGCTTTCATATTTAACAAGGCGATAAAAATCTCGTGTAAAATCTAAACCTACATTAGCACAGTCACCATCTTCACTTAAAGCGGTACTCGATCTCTTTTCGTGACCTTCAGAAGCACTGGACCAGGAACCACCAGGCGAATGTGTTCCCGTGTATTCCCACCTTTTCTCTGAAGTTTCAACTTCATCCTGTATTCTACACTCATCGATCTCCACTGTCGCAAATCCACAATCATTCCACAAGCAGTCGCCTACATCTTCTTCTAATTCTAGCGCATCATCTTCTCTAATACTAGGTAATGTTGAAAGTGATATTTGACCGGGCGTGGTTATTTCTGCAAAGGGTGACTGTCGATCTCTAAGATCTTCACACGATAAGGATAAGCTCCAGTCTTCTAATTCAGCTCTATCGTACTCTAAGTCCGCTAGATCTCTATGCCTTTGTTGTAAGGCAGATCTAGCGTCATCTAACTCTAACCAATGTTGAACGTAATCCGCATCGTATTGGGAACCATCCGCTCGATCATCTAATGTACTGCCCCAAGAAACCCTTTCCGAACTAGTGGTTGAAGCAATAGCCGGTCTTCGTAACGGCCTTTCTGGCGCTGGTTTGAGATCTAAAACTAGAACCCCTGAACTAGGGGTAGGAGTATCAATGCAGCTTGTGGGACAAGATGCACTGGTTAACAATTTCAAGCATAAATGAGAATCTGAGAAGCTTCTAACAACATGTTGAAAGGGTAACACGGGTCGAGATGGTGGGTAACTCCCTCTAATACCAGCGAAAGCTACTCCTATGGGAAAATAAATATAATCAGCTTCAGCGAGTAGTCTGGCATGTCGTCGAGATTCTCTAGGGTTGATGGAGACGATAGTTTGATTGTCTGTTTCGTCGGAGGCTTCATTTAAGTCGGGTAAGGCTCGGTCTGCGGCATGGTCGCTTTGACGTGAAGCGTCGGCTTGTACGTCGCTGGACATAGTTGAGTAGCCCTCGTCTTTTGCTCCACTCTCAGGTGACTCCGCCCCCGCTTCGCCGTTCTCTTCTTCTGTTACTTTTTCTCTTGTTGCTCCTGAAATGGTATTTATGATTAATGTATTATCTATTTTACTAAAAATTCGTAGTCTTTATATCGGGGGATATTTACTATTAATCAATTTAAAAAATATTAATTAAAAAATAATATTTTTTGTTAACATTCTACTAGCTTATAATTAATAATAAAAATAATTAATTAATCGAAATTTATTAAAAAAAGTAGTATCAAATTGTAATTACGAGAACTGTTTTTCTAAAATATGTAGCATATCTAATGAAAATTCCTGAAAATATTTTAGGAATTAAAGACAACATATCCAAATGCACTATACAAGTACAATTTTAAACAATTCTTATTTCTTACCAGCGGCATGGACAGTGCCAATGGAGGGTTGGGGTACGCTAAAAATAATAATATATTTAAATGAAATCTACAATTTAAATTTTAAACCATTATCAATCGCAGCGGCATGGTAAGATGTAGTAAGACAAATAACTTTTACCAGTGGTCAGTGGCAATAAGTTAAAGAACAGTCCATTCTTACCAGTGGCATGTATGGTCATTGCGAGTACAACTAGGCAATTATTCAGCGGCATGGTCAGTGGTTGGTACAAACTTTTAAAATCTTACCAGCAGCGTGGCCATTCGCATTAAAATATACAACTTTAGATTAAATACTAATTACTGTGCTGTCCTTTGTTGTAGGTTTAATAAGGGTTTACTTCCCTTATACTATCATAATTTAAATAAACTTATTGACTCTATGTTACGGACCAATCTCCTTCGTGTCTTTGATTCTACGTGACTGGCGAAATAATCTGTGATAAACTGGCACGCTTTGAAGCCATTAACAAGAGAATTGAATTGAATTGAACTTTAGACAATCCTTACCAGCGGCGGGGTCAGTGGCCGGCTGGGGCACGCTGAGGCTGAGCGTGGCGGGGCGGGCAGGCGGCGCCCACAGCGTCGGGTCTACTGCAGAAAGCGCGCGCGCTAGGTTCGCCGGAGTCACTTCTAGGCCCTGTAGTAAATATTGTGTTTATTGTATCAATTTTGCGATACACTTGTTATCAATATATATTTTTCGATATTTGAAATGTGCGACACATTACAATTGTTAAAATAAGTATGATAAGTTGTGGTATATTCTAAGGTGAACTGGCATGATTTGAAACCATCATTAAGAAAATTGAAATGACCGCATGTTATCCATATCGTATGTTGCGGATATTATGAAATAAATTAAGAGAAAATTAACATCCATGAATAAACTCCATCGTAGTAAGGTTATTGTAGGTATCACACAATTTATACATCCCTACTAATATTATAAATGTGAATGTAAGTTTGTTTGTTACGCTTTCACGCGAAAACTACTCAACCGATCATCATGAAACTTTGTACACATATTCTTGGAGGTATTAGAAGTAACATAGGATACTTCTTATTAAAAAAATATATTTTTTACGAAAAATTAAAAAATTGTTTGTCAAAAATAAGTAGCCGTGCGGCGGTGCGGAGTGTATTAACGATGGGTTCTGAAATAGCTAGAGTAATTTTGAAGAAATTTTCAGGCATCCTACATATCAACCCAATGAGGTTGATTAGCAATTAAAAAAATTTACGCGGGCGAAGCCGCGGGTACATCTAGTAATGTATCATTTTTATACAAGTAAAATGTATAGTCTTAACCTTTAACTCAGTCCAGATATCCGCTAATATTTGATGACGTCGCTTATCGTCTTGGCTCAGCGGGTGCGGTTGCGGCATAGGCGGCGCGGGCGGCGGGGAGTCCCGGAACGAGACCAAGGACCCGCACGAACCTACGTCTACTAGGTGCACTGCAATTATGGAATATGGAATATCATATTATTAGGTTTCTATATTGCCAAATAGATGATAAAATGCTTGGTAAACTAATAATTATTTTTGTACGTATAATATTTTGATTTTTTTTCTAATTTAATGTCGGTTCATTCCACCAGAACTAATTGCTGTTAGGTTATCGAAGCTTTTTCGCCAACTGACTTTACATCAATACATATAAAAAAAAATGTTTGTACTCGGTTGGCTTTCAATTCAATGTCAATCAATGATAGATTTTTTGTTTTTTTTTACCAATCTTCTTCACGTCTTCTCCATTTTACGTGACGTTACTAAAGTAAATTGTGCTCAAGCCATTATTAGCCGAATTAAAAGGAATTGAATAGATTTTTTGTTTATACCTTATGTTTGATACTCGAATGATAATATCTTTTAAATAACTATGTGATTCTTTTGTTAGAAATGATATCCTTAGCTCTATTTTAAAAGAGTACACCTAATATTTTTATATTATTCATAAATTTCAATTCATAAAATTCATTCGTCGTGACCCAATTTGACTTAAATTTAATGAATATGGGTATTTTTCAGAGCACATTGACGGAACCTACCTCAATGGCAGCTAAAATGATTTACAATTTTAGGTTTAATAAATAGTATTGTAATGGTAGTTATATAAGTTGATGTGGTATACATTTTTAGGGAACGATGGGGTTGACATTTTAGCATTATGCTTAAAAACTCCCTAAATAGAATAAGAATAAAAAAAACGGGCAGCTTCAGACCTTGTAAATCCCGCGGGGTGTGCGGCGTTAGTGGCGTGTGAGGGGTAGCGGGCGAAGGCCGGGGCTGCGGTCGTAGCTGTCGCACCAGTAGCGAACTTAATGCGCGATTCTGCGTCTCGAGCTCGCGGATTCTTGCGCGTGCGCATCCCAATTCTTCTCGAACGCTCTGGAAATCATTACATTTTACATAAAACTACTTGGCTTTATTAATTCAATAATTAATATGTATGATACTAGAATATATTTAGTGTTCTATTCATTGCTATACAGTTTGTAAGTACGCGGAGACAAGATTTTAGCAACAATAGACATTTTAGTTCGTAGCTTTCAAACTAAAATAAAACGACAGATATTTTGATGATTAAATTTAATTTTTTGAAAATTTATTATTATGTTATTGTTCATGAGGCAGACAGTATGCTGTACCAAGGTATAATATTTTTTTATTTACGTAGCTATGTAGGTATTAATTAAAGGAAATCCTTTAAACTTTTTTTTCTCCTAACTTCAGACATCATTCAGTAAAAATAGGCATCGAATATGAAAGCCGTGACTACGAGAGTACGAAACTGCTCTTCATTATTTTAAATTACTATGTATTAATCGAAAATATATTTCACGATTTTCACACGTGATGATTTCATTTAAATAATAAAATCATCTTAATAAATATGAATATTTGTCATCTTCATTCGTATTAAAATCGTCCCTCTTGAATTTGCGAATAAACTCGTACATTTTAATTATACTTCATTGGCCAAATTAAATTGGAGTAAGTAATTGACGGGAGGTAATTAGGGGAGATGCGAGACATCATTCTCAGTGTTGCCAGCTTTGAAGTTTGCTAAATTAATAAGTAAATACGGAGTTTGTTTAAAGGAAGAGGTAATAATGTTTAGAATAACTGAAAATCGATTTATTATTATTAATCGATAACCTAACCTAACCTAACCTAACCTAACCTACGTAAGTCCATTGTAATCACACGTATAGGACCAAAACGTCTGTAAATTACTGGGTTAATGTACTTTTGCATTAAATTTTCTTTCAGGTTGGACCGTGTTGTATTGGTTAGACTAGTATTTATCCTAGTTGTTTGCTACCGTAGGATATTTAGTTCATTAAGAATCCCTTGAGATACCGTAGCATCTTTTATGACAAGTTTTCACGTATATGTTTATTTATTAATTTATTTAGGATCGTCAACAGGAAATACATTATTACATGCCAATATAATTTACAAATTCTACGAATAGTTTTTTCCAATTACAGGCAATCACAGCGTGCACAATAATACAAAAGAAAAGTTAAATTGATGATTTAAGTTATTTACCAGTTAACAAAAATAAAGATAATTGCAGTAAATTGAATTAGTTTTCATAATAATAATTAATTAATTAAATTAACAAAAATTTCCATCGTCACACTGAGTCATGACTTTACTTATTTTATTTTTAAATATATTAAATGGGTCATGGGTTGTATTCTTTTTCTATACGTTTTCCATACGTTGTAATTTTCATATAAATATAAAACACTCAAATTATCAACATTACCTATTCGCTCTGTGCGCGACTTCAGCGCCATGGTACGTTTGAACTACAGGGGGCTATTGTAATATATTTTACTAAGTATTGAATGGCTGTCAGTAATAATAATATCGAATGATAAATAAAAAAATGCTTTTTTAATTAAAGGGAATATTTATAATAAATATTTGTTAATGTAAAGTGTTCTTGTGCATTAAAAAATAAAATGTAAGTATAGTTAATACCGAAAAAGTAGCATAGAAGTTAGCACACATAAAGGTAGGTTAACTGAAATCAGACTGAAATCAAATAAAAAGAAAATAGAAAAAGTTTTTTTTAAAATTAAAATTATAAGAAAACTTGAATAAACATTCAATTATTTTTTTTTAATAGCAAATTTAGATTAAACGAAATTACCAAAATATTTTATGTTTCAAAATTCTACAAATTAAAAGTGCTGATTGTTTTTGAGTACAAAAAAAATAGATTATGTTTGCTCACTAAAATTAACATATTACAATTCAATAATAAAGCTGGGAAAAATTGTTAATCGATTAAATTTATCATTTTTATTTTTAGATTTTAATATTTAATATTTAAAATTTATGATCATTGGTATGGATAATCTTTTTGTTTAATATTATAAGTGGCAAAGAGTAAATGAATCTTAAATAATTAATGAAAAGTTTATAATAAAAAAATTCAATCTTATTTTTTAATATATAATTATGCTAAATTTAAAAATGTTTAAAAAAAATTTTTTTTTAATTAATAATAATATTTCCTAGCATTTTCTAAACTTACTATTTTTTTAAGTTTTACTCCTTTCAAGATTTTTATTATTACGGATAGTAAGGTTATGATTCTACTTACTTTTGTCTCCTAACAGCGGCTATCCATTTTTTCCTCTGATTTATTTTCCAACTTGCTGTTGGAAATTTATAAAAATGACAAGCACTTTTTCTACCTGTATTCTTACAACTTACAACACAACAACTTTTGTGACTCATTTTATGTTATTTTATTTAAATAAATTTTAAATAACAATTCACTTGTATATTTAGCTAACTCGAAACATAAAAACAGCCCCCCGTAGTATCGGATATAGCCACGGGTAGCGCTGACGGTAAATCAGTTTCTCCCCACCACCGGCTTCGCACAGAGCGAATACGTTTCTAATTGAATCTATTTTAGTATAATATAACTCAATTAGCGATCTTAAGTTCATATGCGAGGAGGAGCGTTGCTCGGCAACATTTGGTCTGTTGTAAAGTAATCAACGTCGTCTGGCAGATTAGATGTGATAGATGTTCATTGTTCACCCCTTAGTTAAAATACACCATGTGTTATAGACATACCTGAATATAAATCATATTTTATTGTATATTATTACTTTAAAGTTTAACTTTAATGAGGCAAAACTAAAATATAATTAATGATATTTTATCTAAGCACCTACTTATTTTTGATTGCAAATCATATAAAAAATAAAAATTTCGTTTTAAAAAACCCTTATCACCTAGGGGAATAAAAAATAGCCTACGTAACCTATTTTAAGATCTACCAAATATAAACTAAAAAAAATATAAAAAACATAAAAATCAGTCAAGTCGTTTCTGAGGATTTCGATAACAAACACTGTTCGATAACAAAACGAGATTTTTATATATTAGATTAGATTTTTTGTTTTAATAATGATATTTTATTATAAAAATTTTAAAAAGAATTAGTTTTCTTTCATCTCAAAAGTCAAAATAGACTGAAGGACGGAAGGACAAATTACATTTTATATTCCATTAGAACGTCAACAGCATACTGCACAATGTTTATTTGGAAAGTTCGACGAAATCCACAAGTTAACGGTTCTGATTCAAACAAATGTGCATTATCGGCCAGATATACCAAGATTATAGTGGTCCGGATGCTGAGTAGAATTATTACGGTGCCAGCTTAGCCCGAAGTGTCCCATTCTAAAAGATTTACGTGCGAATGTGTTGCGTACCGACCGACCGACGGCTCCCTACAATTATGAGAAAACAATTTCCACTTTCCATCTTAATGCATCGGATTAAGAGATTCGGCGGTTTTTTGCGAATTAATTCACGTTTTTAAGCAGTAGATTTGAATAAATTTGAATTGCTATTTTGTTTTGTTTTTTAGTATCGTTTGGAGTATTTAGAAAAGCAAAAACATTTAAGGACTTTTCTGAATGTAATTTAAAGTATATTTATTTCAATTATTTTCTCTTTCAACATCTTACTGCTAGGCACATGCTTTCTCTCATTAAACGGTGATAAAGCTACCGTGCACAACGCTGGCTGCCAAATGTGGGCTTTGGGATATCGGTCTTTTAAAAATATATAAGCTTTACCTGGACCTACAAATTTTCCTACGTTTATTCAATAACCTATACTCATAATGTACATAATGATAAATAGAGATGCGTATTTTATATGAATGTAGGAGATAAATAATTTCTCATTATTATTCATATTGGTTCATCGAATATAAATTCGCAAATTATAATTATTAATAGGTTGTGAGATAAATACATAATGTATGTGTTTGAACTCCCTCGTTGGTTTAGTATATTCGGCTACATATGCTATGGTTCTGAGTTCGATTTCCAATCAGATCAATAATGATTTAGTATTTAATTCATAACAGTTTTTGGAGTTTATCTATCCTGTCGTACTTATGGTCAATCCACATTTAAAATGCTATATCTTAGCGATTTCCTAGCATATTACAAGACTTAAATGTTTAGTTATTCATTGAATACCTTACAATGTTAAAATTCAATTAAAATAAAAAATAAAACAATACAAATACTAAAATTATGATCTCAAATGTAATCTTCAAAAATATTTTCAAGTCATATTTCAACTTCAAGCATCATAATCAATAACAACTTCTAGACATGAAGTAAATAATTGAATTAAAAAGTTAATTAAAGCCCATAGATCGCTGAGTCGTCAAATATTTTAGTCTTTCCCATGACCATGATTGCGATAAAGCATTCGAAACATCGGGAAAAAAATCAATATAAATCCGCGTCAAAATCCGAAAAGATAGTTTCATTTATAATGTCAAATATTCGCTTAAACCTAAGAAAGTATTAAAAGCCCATAGCTTTAAAAAGCTACCACTTTAGCACTTTCCTATATACAATGAATGGTGTGAAACTTAAAAGTTTACCTTTTGTGAGAGTAAAGCTCGCACCACTTGCTGGGCGACATCATCGAGACGCCTCTCGTGCTCGTTGTCGTGGACGCCGGTCGATAGCGCGGACAGTTCGTTGCGGAGCCTCTCATTCTCCGCAGACAACGCTGACAGCTGGCTTTGGTAGTGTGCTGCTGATGCCTGAAACAAAAATGATGATAATTTAGAGAAAGAGCTGCTTCGCTCTTGGAATTATTGGGACATTATTACACACAGCGCCATCTAGTTCCATGGTAAGCTAAGAAGGAAGCTTGTGTTACGGATACCAGATAGTTGATATACTACATATATTAGTTTAAATACATATATATTATAAATATTAACACCCATGAGTGGAGAACAAACATCCGAGTTTAACAAATGAATGCCCCCAGCGGGACTCGAACCCGCGACCGCTGGCGCAAGAAAGTATAGTCTAGATAGCCTATTCCATAAAGTGCAAAAGTTCATCTAAATTGGTCTATCTGTCTTAGCGTGAAGGATATGTAAGATCACGCATACGAAATTTTGCATTTAACAGTAGTCCCATTATTAGATCGTCAACATTGATTAAGATACTGTCATATGGTAAAAACAAGTTTTTGTTCAGTACAATACTAAAATATAGAGGTAAAGCATTGAATTTTCACCAAAGCACATTTCTTATTTAGATATATTTTCTTCAGCCCCTATTTTCAATTTATAAAGGAGCTCTGAACTCGAGCGTTTCATTAAGATACATCCATCACCTGCCATCAAAATATATTTAAAAACGTTGAAAAGAGCCTATCATTCACACTCTTAATTAAACGACCGCCCGTAGACAGAAAATTAAACAAACCATTTTAAATTGACCTCTCTATTTGTCCTTCTCAATTAACTGGACTGAACACCTAAGCTTTACGGTTGCTACACCAATCGATTTGGAAACGTAATCGATGGTATTAGAGTATATATTTGATAGATGCATCAGTACTCGAGCTTTTATTACTCATGAAAGGGGTGAATTGCACGAATCTGTTTTTCTGTCTGTCTGTAAAAATAGCGAGAGGGTGACGTATCAATGGTTATAACGTGCATTTAATTTTGACATAGCCCTCAGGTGTGCCGAAAATTCATTGTTTCATGTGTCCCTAGTAATTCTGCACTTTTGTTTTGTGGTAATAAGTACGGTACGGACATTTTTGCTGTTTATTTTCAATACAATGCATGGTGGCTCCATAAAACAACCTTATACTCTTATTTTATTCTTATGTTTTTTTAAATTAAATAAAACCTCTACTCTTTTTCTTTACTTATATATATGGGTCATTGTATGTAATTATATAATTACGTTGTAACAAAAAAGAAAGTACTTAAATCGGTTCTATATTTGTGTATACATCACGCAATATAGACGATATTATTTTTAGTTTTTTTTAAACGCAATGGTTTGCAATTATACAGTAAAAATATATATCAAAATAAGGACTCCTAATGAAGATTAATTACATTAAAATTAAATATGTACCTAATTTTTCTCAAGCAGAAGAGGAAAGAAGGGAATAAAAGAATTTCCAAAATCATTTATAAATAAATAATTAACTATGTTTCTTGTTTACTTTCTTAGAATTGAGACCTCGTCTTTACTTCGCACCTGCACTTAATTAATATCCAGATAATTGATAAGCGAGTGAACCAGCTGCTTTATAACGGTACCAATTAAATTGGCAATCGGTCTTAAAATGGCTTTTCCATCAAACCTGCCATTATATCTCCGTTTGAGTTTAATTAATTTGGATAAATAAACGCGGAGATATTAAAGAAACTGTCGCTTGTAAAGAATTTGAATAATTGATAAAATGTAAAATGAAAGTCAGAATTCCTTCAAGTTTTTGGTTAAATTATTTCTTTGATATACTTAAATTAATTGAAAGGTTCTTGTTGTAAATATAAAAATTTAAATGTTTACATCGATTTTAATACACATAACCGATTTATATGAAATTTTGCTTTAAGATAGTTTGAGTCCTTGGGAAGAATATAGGACAGTATTTATTCTGGAAATCATCCCTTAAGAGAGTGAAAAATTCGGAGTCCTTTCACATTTAAGGGATACTTCTTTATGTATAAGTATATACTAGGTAATACATAGTGTATATCCTATATACTAACCGTTAACTGCCAGTTTCTATAACCTATTTACCGATAGACCGGTAGATACTTTCATACGATTTTGACAGGTTGTAACTTTTAATGTGTCAAAATAGTATGAAAGTATCTACCGGTCTATCGGTAGATAGGTTATAGAAACTGGCAGTTAATCGTACCTAAGGACGATCCTGAGCGAAGCAAGGGTGAATCGCTAGTTTCAAATATAAATTCAGAAAAACGCAAGTCAGGACATTATTCATCTATTGTCTAGCTTTTCAGCGACTTCACAGTGGAATCGGTAATGGATGGCGTCCGTCGGGAAATAAATTCGATTCGGACTGAAAAGTACAAAATAACGTACATACGAGTATGTGTTATGGAGTATGATTTTAAAGGATAAAATTTTCAGGATAGCTTGTTTTATTTTGACTGACTTGAATTATGCGAAGGTTTATTGTGTTTATGAAAATTTGATTTGTTATATCTATACTTGGATGCACTTTATGGGAATCTAGTTTGAAATAGGCTTTTTGCCTCAATGTTATTTTTAAACTAAGAAGTTTTCATAGTAAAATATCGGATTTTGAAGGCAGACGTTGCCCTACTATGAGTTTGTAAGCGGAATTTCAGCAACAGTATATACCATGGATCCATTTACGAAGCAAGGTTTAGGAGTTCCAAAAACACCATTTACGAGATAAATAATGAACACTCGCATACCGGTATTTTTTGTATCTATGTATAAAGATATATTATATTGTATGTATGCAATGCACAACTTCACTACCCCCGTACCTTGAGTACGAGTAAGTAGTGTTCAGGAAAATTTACAGGGGAATGTTTTTGTAATGAAGGTTATTATTCTGAATAACTTTTGAAGGTAATAATTACTTATAACAGTTAATTTTAAATTAACAGCTGTTTTAAGATATAAAATTATACCATTTTTCGTACATAATTGGATTGGCCATTTGCTTTGCACATTAAGTAAATTGATCAAGCAATCACACAAAAATGTTCTGAAATCGCAAATCATAAGATTGATGATAGGGGCATGGAACGATTGGATTAGAAACGTTTATGTTTCGCCTGCAATAATTTCCGACCCCATTGTACATATTAAGTAGAATTAATTTTTACGTTTAATAAGGAATATGCTTCGTAATGTATTGTTACGATACAATGTGTCATAAAAAGTTATTTACTTAAACAAGCAAAATACTCTCGTTTCGCTCGGATTGATTCTTAGTAAAAACAAAAAACAAATTTATGCTTCGAGAATCATACATAGTGCCGGGGTAAAATAATAATCTATGTGCTATTTCAGTTTTTGATATATCTCTGCGCCAAATTTTGTCAAAAATCCAGATCCGTTCAGCCATTCTTGTTTAAAAAGTATCAAACATACTTTGATTCTCACAAACTTTCACAATTATAATATTTGTAGGATAAGTAGAATTATCAATATTTATGTATAATATTTAAACAACATCTGACAATACAACATTCCGAATAATAAGATACTTTAATACTTATATCATCAATTTTAGAATATAATGTTAAGACTTTCTTAGGTTTACGCGAATATTTGACATTATAAATGAAACTATCTTTTCACGGGAAAGACTCTCCCGTGACCATGATTGCTGTAAAGCATTCGAAACGTCGGGAACCAAAAATCCAAATAAATAATATAATGTTAAAATCATAATTCAACACATTCTTATAAGAATGATTGCTAAAAAGTTAAATATATAAAACATTAAATTTAACTATCGTCATGTAAAGTATTTTTTTTAATTTGAATAGTGGCAAATATATGTAAATGATTTGGCATTATAAAGTTTCGCCCTATAGGTCCAGTCAGTCAAAAACAATCGAATCGGTCGCCACGCGTCACCAGGCAAAGGTAATGATGTCCGTGATTAATAGAACCTGTGTGGGCTACATGCCAGCGGTAGAGTAGCTCAGTATTCTAAAGGTTACTCTGTGGGGTGAGGGAGGTTTGATTTAAATTGCTATAGAAATTATTACATTTATTAGGGATGAAATCTACATTAGCTATGTTTATAATACAGATAACTAGCAAAAGCTGAGCTTTGTGAAGACTCGAGTTTTAAGACAGTTTTTTTTAAATTATTATTTTTTATATAGCATTATTGATATGTTTGGTTTTCTACCACAAAATTGTTAATGTTCATTTTTAAATGGTAATAAAATTACATAATTTTTGACACATCAAGATATGAAGTTAAATTACTATATTAAAGCACAAATACTCGTGATAGTTTTTCAGTAAAGAGTACTACAAAATGCTTAGGTTGTGAAATAGTGCTTAGAGCTTAGGGTTCGCTATGATACCGAACCTTATTACCTATTACTAATAATTAACTTAAACCACTGCACAGATTTTCATGACATTTGGTATTATGGTAGCTAGTTATCCAGATCAACATATTTTTACTGCAAGAACTACTCTACTACTCTGAGAAATCTAAACTAATCTATAAAATTTAATAATGAATATAAACCACAATATATTTTTACAAAATGCAGAAAGGACATTGCACCAATCGTATAATAAAGGTAATAACCAGAAAAATGACTACGATACTACTTTATTTAACGACAAGATGATACAAGAGAGTTCTTGGCATCCACCCAAGCCTATTGATTCATTATTTACAATAGCGCTACTGTATGCGTCGATTGCATATCTTACCCCGATGAGAGCTATGTTAGCTCGGTATAATGCCTAGGACCTACCTCCATTGTACCACGTCTTTGTTTTATTGTTCGTTGCAAATATATTAAAATATATGTTGATTTCAATGTTTATTTAATAAACTAACTTAATTAATAAACTAACTGAGTATTAAAGAACGTTTTGTGTAATTCAAAAAACCAAGTTATATGTTATGTACTTTAAGCTCTGAGTTATCTCTCATTGGTTGTTTTGAGTTTCAGTACGAAAAAAATAAATTAAAAAGAAAGAAGAAAGATTTTAACAAATGTTAGAAAATTATAATAATTATAATTATAGTAGCTAAAAATAAGTTAATAATATTGCCATATTTATAATATATTTTTAAAATTTTAAAATCTTAAAAGTATAGAATTGAAATGTATAATTTTATAGTGTATCATTCTGAATATTTGTAAAAAATTGTGGGTAGGCACTGTCTGTAACAAGTATATAACCCCTGAGACGTCTAATGCCTTAGTCTCTCCCGTGACCATGATTGCTGTAAAGCATTCAAAACGTCGGGAACCAAAAATCATAATAAATCCGCGACAAAATCCGAAAAGATAGTTTCATTTATAATGTTCATTTATAAAAGAAAAAGAATTATGTCTCACATAAATGGGCTAGTGTAAGTATAATCGGTAAGTAGAATGTTATTATTTAGGTATTAAGTACAGTTTAATATTTCTCGTATATTTTTTGCCTAAGTATTTTCTATTGAGTTTCATGTAACACTGGAATTAGGATTGTAGCTGGCAACACTATGGTGTCGATTATTATGCTAAATCTTTTATTTAATTCTCGAATTTTAGTTTCGAAGTTATCTTAAATTCAATAACTAACATAAAAAGGTATTATATGACTATATAAAAAATCTAAAAACAATAAAAAAAATTCATTAAACATCATATGACGGATTTGTACCCTTTAAATAATTAACCATCACAAACATCGGTTTGATAGATAGAAAATATTTAGAGTTCATAGAAAAACGAGTTAAACACAACTAATATAATTACCGTGTCGCACAGTCCTATGCGCCCATACTAATTGGTTTCGTTAGTTCGAGCGAGGCGATGCGGTAACTCAATTATGAAGATGCCGCAAAAAGCCGCCGTTTGCACTTTACAATGCAGACAATCCTGGATAAACTATCTATCCACGGGATGTATAGCGCTAGTAATGAGATGCATGTGGTATGTGGTATATACATAGGAATTGATCCTTACTTTCTTTCTCCAGTTGTTTTCTGGTTTTAGGTAATTTTTTTAATACATGAGATTCAATGCAATGCTGAATAAAATATTTTGAATTTCCATAAGAATAATGTAGCTAGAGATTTTGATGCCTATAAAGTTACTGCGAAAACGGACTGATAGTTAAGATATTTCTTGAAAACTGTAATGTATTTCGATAATACAATTACTAAATAAACCCAGGGTGTTTTTTCTTAATTTAGAAAACACATTAAATCTTAATGTGGAACGTACATCAAAACTATCACGTTTTAAGAAAGGCCATCAATATTACTATATATAATATATAAATAATCTAATACAGTTATTTAACACGTTATAATTAGACATTAAAGACACAGGACAGTTAAATCGAACACAGGACTTTGTACAGCAACGTTTCAAATAAATAACAACTTTATAGTGTTTATAGAAACATACGAGTATCTCGAATGGTCAGTCAGCTTTACCGGAGACGCGACATTCAACGTTTCAATTCGGAATGTTACCGTCTAGTCGCGAGGAATTCAGAAATTTTAGACGAGTTGGAGCGGAACGAAATTCTAGCAATAAGTGCTGTCTACAAACGTGTACTTGCTTTAAATTTTTTCTACTGTTGTACCATTTTAAATGAACATCGCATACTTTGAACTAATTTGATGCGATTAGCATTTGAAAGTATTTGCAATTGAAAAGCGATTTGCTTTTACCGCAAGTCATGTTAGTCACTATAATATTTATTTTGTTTCAAATATAAACAATTTATTAGATATGTATAAATAACTGTGTTGATGATATAGAGGCAGTATGCGTACCAAGAGATCCTGTGTTCGAGTTCCGGCTAGAGCTAAGTTTAGTTTTAGAAAGTGTCACTAACTAAAGAAGAAATAGAAAATGAAGGAAGAATGCAAAATAGCTTTTAAATATAAAGTTCATTAAAATGTTAAGTTTAAATTTTTTTATTACGATACATATTACGTATTCAATGCATTTGTTCTGTTACTTGACAGTAGCCCTTCAAGCATACCCTATGATTGATAAACAAACCGTGCACAACAATGAGACCCTTTAGTTGAGAGTATAAAAATCAATAAGCAAGCTTATTTGCCGCAATAAACCCTACTTTTATAAATGTACATTGTACAATTTTATTTTGTATGAAGAATTTTATTTATTGTATATCATATTACGTATTAAGAAAAACTTTACACATAGTACATAGAACATAGAATATACATAGAATGAAATCACAAAATTTGACGACATGGCTAAGAGTTTAAGCTTATATTCCACAACTGTAAATAAATATGTAGATATGAACACAGCACGACCTATTACCATGATAAGTCACGAGGCTTGTGTTACGGATACCAGATAGTTGATACACTATACAGCTTTAAAAACACACATACATAAATAAAATACTCCTATGATTAGAGTACTAATATAGAAGCTTAACAAATGAATGTCCCAGCGTGACTCGAACCCGCGACTTCCGCGCACAGCAAGTAATCTAATATAAGTATGTATTATAAAATAGATATCACCATCAGCCCTTATTAATGTACCCATGCTGGGCACGTTCCTCCCTCAGTACGAGGGGGATCAGGCCATAGTCCACCGCGCTGGCCCAGTGCGAGTTGGCGGACTTCACATATCTTTCGAAAACTTGTTAGGTTTTCTCAGACATGCAGGTTTCCTCACGATGTTTTCCTTCACCGCAAGACAAATAGATATAAAATAATTAAATATATTAGTATTTAATTATAATATTTGATATATAAACATTCATAACTAATCCTGTAACATTCGTTTACAAATAACGGGCAAACATGAGGCAAACACAATTAGAGCGCGAGTGTAAATTTGAGATGCGCGGCGGGCTTTGATAAAATGATGCACCCCGTTGTGACCGCGCCGCCTACCATAGTGTTGTGAAATAACGATGTCGATACAAATATTTGACTTAATCTATACAAATAATAACCTAGACAGTACTACATATCTATACTAATAGTATAAAGCAGCAGAGTTCGTTTGATTGTTTGTTTGTTTGTTTGTTTGTATGTTTGTTTGGTTGAACGCGCTAATCTCATAAAGTAGGTACTGGTCCGAATTGAAAAAATCTTTTTGTGTTAGATAGTCCGTTTATCGAGGAATGCTATAGGCTACATAACATCACGCTACGACTAATAGGAGCCTAGCATCGATGAAAAATGTTTCGAAAACGAGAGAAAAGTATTTCTTTTGATTTTCAGCCTTTAGAATGCGAGCCAACCGCGGGAAAGGCTAGTTATAAAATGTAGTCCTCCGCCGCGTCTGACTGTCTGTCTGTTCGCGATAACCTCAAAAACTCCTGCACCGATTTTCATGCTGTTTTCGCCAAATGCCAATGGATAGAGTGATTCTAGAGGACGGTTTAAGTATATAATTTGTCAAGTTTTTGTACTACTAGCAGAACCCGCGGCTGTACAGTACACGCTAACAATACACGCTAAATAATAATATCTATAATATAATTGAATAGTTTTTGGAAAATGTAATTGAAATAGAAAGATTAAGGCTAATATAAGAAGATAAGAGAAAATATAAAATAATTAACGATACATACGCCGAATCTATAGTTTTTAGATCTTTTGTCTGTCTGTCTGTCTATCTGTATGTCTTTGACCACATCAAACCAAACTCACTAAATTTGGTATGAAGTTAGCTGGTTATCCAGGACAACGTTTAGGATACTTATTACCGTAGGAAAATATCACATTTTTGGGAAATCTATACGTATAGTTAAAATGTTTATTATAAAAAAATACATATTATTATTTCTTATTATAATATCAATAATAATATTAGAGGTGAGTTCTAAATAAAAAATATGACGTGTGCACAAAAAAAGAAACATTAACTACCAGTCGAACACCCCATCCCTAGCAAACTGCCCTCAGTAACTGCGCCCTTGCACTTCGGAAGGGTGAAGCTGAATTATTGTTTAGGGCGCTTTTAAACCGGGAAACCCCAACCATTGTGCATCGCCGATTTCCCGCTTTCCGCCGTTTTAATGTCTTTTCGCTATGGTTGTGTCTATGAGAGGTAGAGGGTTTTAGTATGAAAATTAGAAGCTCAAGTATGTCTAAATATGACTATGAATATTATGTGTAATTGCAGATTTCAGTTAATATGTTATACGATACATACGTACATATTCTATCACTACTCAATAAGTACATATAAATAAAACTAAAGTGTCTGTTTTTAAGTTCAAATTAACAGCTTTTAACTAAATAAATATTATATGACGACACGTTTGGCTGAGTTGGCAGTGACCCTACCCTCTGGGTTTCGCGGGTTCGAGTTCCGCTGGGGGCATCCGTTTAATTCATTTTAACTTACGCCTTTTTTGATAAAAAATATAAAAGTACTTTCGTTTTTTAAAATATTTAAAAAAAAGTACTTTCGTTTTTTAAAATATAAAAGTACTGAAGGATTAAGGGCAAATAAGGAAACAAATATTAAACTATTTGTTAAGATTTATTCGGATTACAAAATTACAATCAGAGACGGTCAGCTTAGTGCGGAGTACAACGAGTGAAAGAGGCACAGACAAGTCTATTATAAACCAAGTGACATTTACATTGACAATTCATGATAAGTGTTTACGGAGCTTGTTATAATTTCATTGCGTTTACAAAGACTGTTTCTAACACTGGCCCTTAAACCAATAAAATATAACATTTTTTTTTTTTTTTTTTTTTACATGTTTTCCAATTGTATAAACCTTTTTACACACAGTTTAATTACTTTACTTACATAGGTTTCAACACAAAATGGAACTTCAAAAATATATTTATAAATTTCATACAGTATGCTTATTGTGCTAACAATAACAAAGTTACAAAATTATTATGTTTTACTTTACACAAAGGTTTTGTTAAAATGTCAGCAAGCATATCATTTGTACACAAATATTTTAACATAACAATTTTTTCATTTACACATTGTCTAATAAAGTGATGTCTAACATCAATATGCTTAGTTCTTGAATGATAAAGGGAGTTTTTACACAACTTTAATGCTGACTGATTATCATTATGAATAGTTATGACAATATTCTTGTTTATAATATCCTTTAAAAATTTACGAATAAACAAACCTTCCTTACAGGTGTCTGTCAAGGAAATGTATTCAGCTTCAGTACTAGATAATGCTACTGTTTTTTGTTTACGACTTTCCCAGGAAACTATGGATTTCCCAATGGTAAATACATAACCAGTGTATGACCTACGATCTCCTTCATCGTTCGCCCAGTCAGCATCTGCATATGCCGTGACGTCCAAGCCACCTTTTTGGAAAACTAAACAATAATTTAATGTACCTTTCAAGTAGCGTAAAACCCTTTTCGCTGCCTTCCAATGGATTTCTGAAAAAGTCTCATTGAATTGGCTTAAATAACTAACTGCATGAGCGATGTCTGGTCTACTGCAGACAGCAATATACATAAGACAACCAATCAGACCTCTATAGTCTAGGTTATTGTCTTTTTGATTACCCTTTGGTAGTCTTAGACCTGTTTCCATAGGTGTGGGTGATGGCTTACAATCATCCATTTTATATTTCTGCAGGACTCTTTTAATGTAACTACACTGATCGAGAGTAAATTTATCATTTTTCTTACACAGCTTCATACCAAGAATTTGATTAGCTGGCCCTAGATCTGTAATTTGAAATTCTTTCATTAATTTCTGTTTTACATCCAATTTTTCCTGCAATTTACACCTTGAAAATAAAATTATATCATCCACATAAAGAGCAATTATTATAATTGAATTATTATTAGACTTTATGTATACGCAGGGTTCTGATGATGATCTAATAAAATTTAATCTGTTACATAAAACATTATCAATTTTCTCATACCAAGCTTTTGAAGCCTGTTTCAAGCCATAGATAGCTTTATTTAATTTGTAGACCTTATGTTCTTGACCTTTTATCTGGAAACCCTCAGGTTGTTCCATGAAAACAGTTTCTTTCAAATCACCATTTAGGAATGCTGTTTTTACATCGAGATGCTCAATGTCCATGTTGTATTCAGCTGCCAAAGCTAATAATATTCGTATTGTAGAATATCTAACAACTGGGGAAAAGGTCTCCTCATAGTCTATACCATATTTTTGAGTATGTCCTTTAGCAACCAATCGAGCTCGATATTTTAACAGTTCACCATTCAAACCTCTCTTAATTTTGAAAACCCATTTACATTTTACTGGTTTATGTGATTCTAATCTATCAGTTAAGGTCCAACAATTATTATCAATAAATGATTTGTACTCACTAGTCATTGCTTCTTTCCAATGTTTTGCATCTATCCCTCCGAGTGCCTCTTGCACAGTCTGTGGTGTATCTTCTTCATTACATGTGCTCACCATAAACGATGAAAACGTCCCTCTTGTATCATCATATTCATCATCTGATGATTCCTCAGATGGATCTGGAATATAAGTTTCATCGGCAGGATCACTGGCCTCAGACATGCTCTCGCTCGAGCTCTCAGAATCATTTACTGTGACTATGCTGTGTCTCTGATTGTTAAATAATGTAGTGTCATCAGATACATCAGTTTTTTCAATAAATGACTCTGATTGTATGGGAGGTTCAGACAGATTAGTTTGAACATGTGGTTTTTCATCATTTGACACTTTACTTAGTAATTTATTTTCCAAGAAAGTTACATTCCTGGCCTTGATGCAATTTGTGGGAAACTCAGGATCAATCAACCTATATCCTTTTGTTTCTTCACAATAACCAACAAAAATATATCTTTTGCATTTAGAATCTAATTTTTTTCGATTTGAATTCAATGCATATGCAACACAGCCAAATATACGGAAATGTTTTATAGATACCTTTCTATTGCTCCATTTTTCTTCCGGAGTACATCCCATAACTGCTTTTGTGGGACAACGGTTTCTTATATAAACAGCTGTATTAACAGCTTCCGCCCAGAACTTTTGAGCCAGGCTTGCATCCTGCAGCATACACCTTGCTGCTTCCATGATAGTTCGGTTGGCTCGTTCTGCAACACCATTCTGCTGCGGGGAGTGAGGTACTGTTGTTTGGTGTTGTATACCATTGGTTTTTAAAAACATCTGTAAATTTGAATTAATATATTCTCTACCATTGTCGCTCCTGAGTACTTTAATTCTCTTACCTGTCTGGTTCTCAACCAAGACTTTAAAAGATTTAAATTTTTCAAACACTTCACTTTTATTCTTTAAGAAATAGACAAAAGTTTTTCTAGAATAGTCATCTATGAAGAGTAAGAAATATTTTGAGCCACTAAGAGAATTACAAGGCATTGGACCACAAAGATCTGTGTGTACAAGTTCTAATAGTTCAGTTGCTCTATTATATGATTTTTTAGGAAATGGTAACCTACTTTGTTTACCCTGAATACATGCAACGCAAGGTTCAAAACTAGAATCATTATAAGTAATACCAGAAACCATACCTTGACGGAGGAGTTTCATACTTCTTCTGTTGAGGTGGCCGAGCCGTCGATGCCATACCTTTTCTGATAATTCAGCCGGAATTGGCTCTGTCTCGGACTCCCTTTTACCACACTCAAGTGCTGCATTCACCACCAGATTATCCCTAGCTTCCTGAGGAGTAACTGTAACAGTGCTAGAAGTGGCCGATAGTGTTTCAACAACATTTAATTTATACATGCCATTATCTAGAGTAGCACTAACTATGTGTACCTTTTTGTCATAAACATGACACCCACTGGAGCTGAATACAACTTTGAAACCCTTCTTAACCATAGAACTTACAGATAACAGATTTCCACTTAACCTAGGTACATAATAAACATTACTAATTGTCTTAATTACACCATTTGCTAATTTTATTCTTACAGTTCCTATACCTTCGGTATACAATTTGTCCCCGTTAGCTACTTTCACTTCTAAACTTTTAGTACTCACATACTCACACATTACAGACCTATCACAACACATATGACTCGTAGCACCGCTGTCAATATACCATGAATGTGCTTCAATATTCGCTGATAAGGCTGTAACCAGGGTCTTGGACTCGTTCGTCTTTGTAATGTTCCTAACCTTGGTATGTGTCTTCTTACCAGGCTTCTTTGGACAGTCCTTTATGAAGTGACCAGTCTTGTTACATCGAAAACATTTGGGTTGTTTCCGTGCAGCTGCCAGAGCCGATCCACTCTCACACTTGTCATCACGACGCAGGTTCTCTTGTAACAACTTGCCTTGTACTACCTCGCTGGACAACTTAATGTTGGAATTTTCAATCGCCATGATTAGGGGATCGTAATCCTCAGTTAGTCCGCTTAGCATGATGACTGCGATGAAATCATCATCGAGTGGTGATCCAATATCACTGAGTTGTTGTGAAATATTAACTATTTTGTTGATGTAGCTCTCCATGCTTTGATTTTCTAATTTCGTATTAAACAAAGCTCGCAGTAGTGCAAGTCTCCGACACAAACCTCTATCCTCATATGCCTTCTGAAGATTTGTCCAGGCCTCGTGCGCAGTTTTAGCAGACCTGACGTGTACAAATGCAGCAGGCTGTACAGATAATGCAATGCGGGCGAGCGCCTTTTGTACCTTTTTCGCGTGTTCCGCCTTCGTCGACTCGTGCTCAACAAACTCCCAAAGATCCTCATGAATCAGCACCATTTTCATCATAAACTTCCATGAGTTATAATTTTCGATGCCATTTAGTTTGTCCATGACAAGAGAGGATGTGTTGATACCTGAAGCTGCCATGTTGTCGCGCAACGTGGTGGGATGTCGACGTGAGGTTAACTTTTTTATCTTTTTGCATAAAACGCGAAATATATATAAAAATAATAACCAGGACCGTGCCTGGGCCCATAACCTGAAGGATTAAGGGCAAATAAGGAAACAAATATTAAACTATTTGTTAAGATTTATTCGGATTACAAAATTACAATCAGAGACGGTCAGCTTAGTGCGGAGTACAACGAGTGAAAGAGGCACAGACAAGTCTATTATAAACCAAGTGACATTTACATTGACAATTCATGATAAGTGTTTACGGAGCTTGTTATAATTTCATTGCGTTTACAAAGACTGTTTCTAACAAGTACTTTCGTTTTCTCTTAGGAAATCGAATCTCGGTTAAATTAAATAAAAAATGTGGTTTAAGTGTATGGCTTACACAAACAATACCATCAAGAGGTCAGATTGAGACAATTCTATAGAGAGAATTTCTGCACAGTGGATATGCGTATATTAGGTTAAATGGAAATAGTTAGCTAATAAGCTTTATACGAGCTTAAGTAAGAAGAAAGCTTTTTAAATACAAGACAGAGTTTAATAATTCACTAAGCTTTTTTCAGTAAAGTTTTGTTAATAGTAATTTCGAAGATAAATAATAAAGTGATGCACAATTTTTAAAACAGAATCTTTTTCTATCTTCAATAATTATTTTACTTTGATAGCTCATCTCTCCCAAACATAATTTTCTATTTATTTTATATATTACAAAATATATTTTCCTTCACTTGCCTCGTGTATAATTGAAATCGTAACGTCCATCACAGAAAACTCCCAAAACATTCCATAAAAACTTTTACAAAATCGGAAGCTTCAACATTATGAAATATTAAGTCTCAAATTGTTCGCCAAATATTCCCAAAGCTGCCAAATTAAAAATTCACTGAGGATCGGGCGTCTAAAATGTGTCTAGTACAGATTGACCTCCCGCATACTTACAGTTACTGCATACGAGTGGGTAAAGAACAGTTCTTCGTAAACTGGTCGTATTCAAAGCAGGAATCAAATACAAATATTCAAAATATTTCATTAAACCGGACTGTTTGTCCGTCCCCTCATGTACATGTTTCGATGTACATAATAAGAAAACTTCGAGTTTGGAGGATGCTTCCTTAGCTCGCTGCGTAATTTCGCAGCACAAAGACTAACGAAAGACGTATATGTATTTTAAAGGCATTTCTATGGTTGAATTGAATTAATATATAAGACTAGCGGCTCACCCTCGTTTTGCTCGGGTTCGTCCCTAGGCTCCCAGCCAAATTTTTAGTTACTTTCATACAAACTTGCGAGAGCCCCTAGACCTCCTTAATCCGACCCTGTCGCAAAATCCGTTCCTAGCGGACGTCTACTAACTATAAACTACCTCCCTGTCATATTTCTACTTTATACGTAAAGCGGTTTTCGATATTTCGTGATGAGTGAGTGATCTTTTACTATTATATATTTAGATTTCCTTAAAACGATTTTTATGAGAAATAAAGGTAAATAAAGAAATAATATAATAATAAAGGGAAATGAAAAATGAAATGTATAAATCGAGTTAAAGTAGCATTATCAACTGCAAATCCTCCTCAAATTCAATTTACTAATATATTTCCTAAATAAGGAATTGCGGATAAAAGATTAGGAGTATACATGAAATATGAAAAATACCAAATATGAATCAAAAATGGTCTACTTTTAACCACAGACATGACAACACGTTAGGAGAATGGTGAATAGCAAAAAATCTGTATTTCTGTTACGACTGGCACGCGGTCATTGTTGCTCACCGAGTCCCCTCGAAACGTCGCATTTATCTGTGAATTTGAATGGAGACTGCGAATTTTTGATTTTCCCATTTCCCGTTAATGTTAGCTAACAGCACTTTGGTGTATATTGAATTGAAAAAGATATTTTAATTTTGTTGATATTCTAATTAGTTATGAAAGATTTTTTTTATTCCTTTAACCCTCGCTTCGTTCGTCCTACAGAATTTTTATAGAAACTATAGTACTAGATGTGTAAATCAACAGGGGGTCTATACGAGAAAACATTGATTCCCCATATTGTCATCCGCCTTTTCACTCTCTTATGGTATAATTTCCGTGATGAAAACAATCCTATATATTTCCCAGGGTGGTAAACTATCTACATACCAAATTCCATCTAAATGGGTTCAGCGATTCAGTTTATTCTTTACAAAAAAACACAAATATCTATTTTTTTCTCTTTATAATAGTAGCATAGATTAGCATAAAAATAAATAATTTTATCTTAATGGCATACACTTGTAGATATTAATCGATACGTCAAAATCAATTTGAAGTATAACTTATAAGGTACAATATAAGATTAACATTAATACAATATAAGTTACTTTGTAACATACGAGTGAAGCTAATTAAAGAGTATTTTATTCTGTTACATTTTGGAATTATCACTTAGAAAGTTAGAACCCTAAATACAAAACAATCCTCATCGTGCCATTATTATGTAGATGCCCCTACTTTTAATAACCGCTGAGCATTTCCCTACTGCCAGCCATTTCATTGTTAGGGACTTTGAGTGGGCTGATGTTTATACAGCATTAAAATCTTTACGACATTATAATTAATATTCATTTTCAGTAATCATACCTAATATACAAACTTTACTAAAGTTGTTTTCGTAAGTGATTCTATTTAAACTATATATAGAAAATCGTAATCAACTTAATTATTTGATTTAATTACTAAATAATACAATAGGTATCTAAACTTACTTTTGTTTAATGGTTTCTTTTAAATCTTGTGTTATTTTAAAACATCTATCAGTTTTAATAACCAAAACTTTCTTTTGGAGATCGATAATAATTTTCATTGTGATTATGCGTTGTGAATCATGTGTTGTGTTTGAAGGAAATTTCGTACAAATAAACATATTTTTCAAATGTTCATTTAAAACGAATCCTTACCTTAAGGACACTTTTAACCTACTCCTTTTCATATAGACTTGAAACTTTATAATATATTTTGTGATAAACCAATCACATAATAGTATTTTAAAAATCTGCATCAAAATCGTACCAGTACTTTTGGAGAAAAATGGCAAAATGAATTTGCAAAAACAAACAAACAAACATCCTCTCACCCCAAACGCATATACCGTCTCCGTTCCGTTCCGGTAAAAATGACTACGAAAAGAAAAAAATACAAATTACTTAGATTTATTTTATTTAATATATATAAGTTCTAAAAAAGTCGCTATAAAACCTTTTAAATAATTTGTCGGTACCACAAACCATCATGGCGACGGTATCCCATCACTTATACATACTTAGCAAAAAGGCGCGCACTCAATTCCAGAACACTTATCAACCAGCTTTGTCGCCGACCAAACATTAGCAAGCACCACTTGCACAAGAAAGCTCGCCACTAATTACGTAAAAAACATCTCTTCCCTTCAAACACACTCCCTTCATAATCCCTCAAAGAACGTCCAGTTTATGGCTGGACCAAACTTATCTGACCTACCCTTCCCCTCTCGAGCGGTTTTAAATTAGAAGAAACCATGGGGTTCCTTGGATCTGCTGAGGTCAACTTAGTCTGGATTGGGTATGGTACTTTCGTAAATTAATTCCTGTATCTACGAGGGCAGCTATAAGCTATAATCCAGAAATGATCGGATGTCCCCTCACCGCGATAAATGCTCTTTAATGCCTCTAAATGGTTCAGAGCTCCCTGCATAATTTTTGTGACATCTTACGTCTCGGTAAACAGTGTTTTGATGACATTATTATTATCCTCATTCATATTAAGTATAATAATAATCTTATGTACCACACAATGTTCTAAGTCATAATTTTATATATGATTTTGGTTAGTTTTACTTAAATCTAATATATAAAAACGGTATTTGTGATCGCTATCCTCCGAAGCACCTTGACTAAATTTTATATGTATGAAAATAGGTCGTAAATTATTTTTCGCCCTAATACCCCTACCCCCATTTTATAGCATAACATATTTGTCAGGTCAGCTAAGTAATATAATATATTTTTATACCAAAAAATTAAAAATGGATTCCAAATCACAAGGGACCATTGTTTATACGAATGTATGTGTAATAAGTTGTGCATATAATGTAAAACAAAAAGAATAAAACACACAATATTCTATACAGGAGTACAAATAAGTTTCCGCCGTTTTATTGTAGAAGGCATGGCACGGAGTTTCGGTTAGCTTTCACAGATGATAACCGGCTTAAAAAATAGTTTGGACATTCAAGAACAACATAACCTATGAATATCATTGATTTTATATTGGTAAAATATAATTTTTATTAGTTGAAAATGTCAAAATTTGAGCCAAATAAGCGTCATTTGCGGGAAATATTAGTTTACTTTTTTAATGTAAAGAAATCTGCTGCTGAGGCGCATAAATTGCTCGTAGAAGCATATGGTGAGGGTGCTTTGAGTGAGAGGACGTGTCGAGAGTGGTTTCAAAAGTTTAAAAACGGTGATTTCGACATAGAAGACAAAGATCGCAGTGGAAGGCCAAAAATTTACGAGGATGCAGAATTGGAGGAATTATTGAAGGAAGATTCATCTCAAACACAAAAAGAACTAACTCTAACATTAGAAGTCACTCAGCAAGCAGTCTCACATCGTTTAAAATCATTAGGAATGATTCATAAACAAGGAAATTGGGTTCCGTACGAATTAAAGCCAAGATATATTGAACGCCGATTATGCTTAAGTGAAATACTGCTAGCTAGACATAAAAAAAGGGTTTTTTACATCGTATCGTAACTGGTGATGAGAAGTGGATACATTATGACAATCCAAAAAGAAGAAAATCAAGGGGATTACCTGGCCACGCGTCAACATCAACAGCAAAACCGAATATTCATGGAAAAAAACTTATGCTGTGTATTTGGTGGGATCAGCTAGGTGTAGTGTATTATGAGTTGCTTAATCCGAGCGAAACAATTACTGGAGCCCTCTATCGAACACAATTGATGAGATTGAGCCGAGCTCTGAAGGAAAATAGCCCTCAATACTATTCACGGCACGAAAAAATTATTCTTCTGCATGACAATGCTCGTCCACATGTTGCGACTCCAGTGAAAAAGTATTTGGAAACACTTGATTGGGAAGTGTTACCTCACCCGCCGTATTCACCAGACATTGCACCGTCCGATTATCATCTGTTCCGGTCCATGGCACATGCTCTGTCGGCGCAGCGGTTCACATCTTATGAGGATACCAAAAATTGGGTTGATTCGTGGATAGCCTCAAAAGACAAGGAGTTCTTCAGACGTGGGATTCGAATGCTGCCTGAGAGATGGGACAAAGTGGTTTCAAGTGATGGACAATATTTTAAATAAATTTATATTACCGTTCTTCTATAATAAGTATTTAATTTTTGATAAAAAACGGCGGAAACTTGTTAGTAATCCTAGTACATAACAAAAACGTTGGTCCAATCAAAATTTCCATAATAAGCGAAAACCGGATACAGACGAAATAATTTCATTATGATATAATACAAGTTTAAGTAAGAGTTCATATTTCAGTTACTTTATACCACTTACAGGGTGCTAGACGAAGCGTTTAGAAGCAATTTCAATTTTGCCAGCAAGCTCTGTGTAACGTCCATGAACAAAGCATCGCTGAACATCCAAATTACATTTTACACTGAATAAATATTAAAACACTGTATACTTTTATAAGTTTTTGAAGTAATAAATGGATATTGTTTTCATTTATGAAGACTCCTATTTAATTAATATTTAAATGTAATACATTTTTCTCAGTTTTTTTGTATCTTCTACAAAGGAACCTTCCGTAAAATGACTTTAACTGGTACAAAAAAAGGTGAAACACCTCTATCTATACAAATATATGGAATAGATTTTTTAAAATTTTTAGAAAAAATTCTATAACTGTTAGATCAATAAGACGGTATCATCTAAGGCGATAAGCAAAAAAAACGATTATTTGCAAAATTCAACCAAGAACCATTTAAAAATTTACTTTTAATATTAATTGTTGTTTTGGTACAGCCGTATTAAATTATTATTTGTGTGTCATATAAAGTGATTTTTTTATATTATTTTAAATATTTAAAAGTAGGTACTTTTATATTTTTTATGTATAATTTTGATTAGGTAAGTGTAACATACCTCCAGGGCGGAAGAAAGCGAGGCCTTCTCCTGCTTCAGAGTTTCCACGCGGCTTTTGTATTGCAACAGCGAGCGCACCGTGTCCTCCATCCTGGAACAAAATTAATATTATGTTAAGTAAAATTTAATTTAACCAAGCAAATAAAAAATTTTCAAAAATATATGCAAAAATTTAATTTTGAGGTATGACAAAAATTGAATACGTCTGTTTTTTTAGGAAGTGGATTGGCAATAATTTTATATTGTTATTTATTATACTATGTATACAGATAAATAAAATTTGCAGTGTCTGTTGGTAACATCAACGATATATCATCAATATATATACGGTTCTTATAAGAAAAACATATTTTTCAACATTTTTGTTCTCGCTAATTTCTTAACGGCTGGACAGATTTTGACGGAAATTTCGCTCAGATAGCTGAGTTATAAAGATAAACGTAGACTATATTTTTAAAAAGATTCACTATGTTAGGGTAAAACTAATTAAACAATAAATGTTGGGTACATAAGATGTATATCTTTAATGACTTGCACACATCAAAATTTTGTGCCTATAGAGGATTATAACAAACAATTCTATTGTTTCATATATAACGTAATATATACTAGATTATAAGGAAATTAAAACAAAATCTTTCGATTTAAGGTGGAAGAGACGCTTAAAATTATAATAAGCTGGTAATCCAAAGTGATAGCAGTAAGCACTCGGGAACAAAACAAAGGAGGTGATCTCCTGAATCGTACCTCATTATGCGACTGGATTTAAGTAGCTAGGATAATCTGTTGAAAAATTTGCATACAACGATGCTAAATAAGGCATAGTAATGAGATATCACATGTTTTTTTTAATATTCCTTTAAAGAAAATAGGTATTGTTTATAGATTATTTTTCTATTTGTTCAGCTTCAACGCTTTTAAAGATACCAGTAAAAAATAGAGTACAAAATAAATAGTAAAATATAAAGTTTAAGTCAAACTTACATCATGTTACGTAAAATATGTGTTATGTTATACCTTTGTTTTGAGCTGAGCTTTCGTAAGTAGCGAAGTTTTCTTAGACAGATTCTAATTAGAGTTGCGCATAAGTCGCGAGTTTTATTTTAGTTTGTTACGTTAATATCTACCAAGTAACCGAGTTAATTAAATAAAATTAAGGCTTTAGAAGTAAAATTTGACTAATCCTAAGAAAACCTGTTAAGAATGATTAAAATTTCAGAGGTGCAAGTCCCAGGGTTTGAACCCGCTTCACTCGATTTCCCAAGCCGTGTTGTATGGACTATCATTAGTGAAACAAAATATTATAGTATAAGGTCTAAGGTCTGTTGCCTATATAATAATTGTGAACTCAAACAGTCACCCGAAAACGCCACCGTTTTAAAAATAATCAATTTATAAAAGGAAAAAAGGTTGGAAAATTTAACATCTAAATTGATTCAAATTGAAATTTCCTCAAAGCGAAATATGTCCTCACATAATAAAGTAACTGGCGAGAAAAATCGTATAGATCCTATTATTCTTTCGTGAAGAATACGGCGTGGCAAAATTCAGTAGAGCGAACGACGTTCTTGAATGAACTTTTTCAATAAATTCGAATGGAAGCTCGTCGTAATATCATTTGGATATCTTCATCCGCAAAAGAATATGATTAGGGAAAAAAATCGCAACAAAAGATGTGTTTATCTAGAACTATATTATAATGCATGAAATTTTAGTATTATTTATTTACTACGTTACTTCTTTTTTCTGAAATATAAGTAGCTTAAGTTACTCATTATAAAATCAGCTATCTGCCAGTGACAGTAGTAAGTTGTGTTTAATATAGAATATCGAATCATCTAAACATTAGAAAGTACATAAATTACAACCATATTGTTCCGGTACTTCTTCTCTTTTTGGACTTAGTTCAGAACGGCATACTCAAAATCCGAGGAACTTTATTTCTTATAAAAAAATCATACAAGTACATGCGAGTATATATGCCTGAAAAGTTGTTCAAGTAATATATTTTTAGTTTTCTACGATTTTGTTAGGCAGGCACTGCTTATTAGGCACTCGGTCGTGGATTCGAACCTTATTCAAAGTAAGCTAAAGAAACAAAGGACCGACATATCAAAACAACAGTTTTTTTCAAAAAATAGTCCAAAATAAGGAAACATAATATACTATGTATATTCATTGAAAGTTATTTTATACATCAAACATTTCGCCTAGTAATTTCCAGCTAATGAGATAGCTGTAGAGTCTAGTTCGTGACTTTATTCACGTGATTCATGTGATTAATACCGCATTAGTTCACGGTGAATTAATGCCTTGTGCTTGTAATTCTATGTAAAGTCCTAATAAGACTGTTTGGAAAATCCACCATAAATATTACATTTCCATGTTTCTGTCAGTATGCGTTACGCAGGGCTTTTGAAAATTGAAAAGAGTTTTTATAATTCGTACGTATTTAAACGTGTTTATTATCAGTTGGTAGTGACCCTACCTTCTCCAATCATGGGTGTTAATATTTATATTATGTATGTATTTAAAAAATTATATGTGTAGTATATCA
Organism: Boloria selene; assembly: GCA_905231865.2. Taxonomy (NCBI): domain Eukaryota; kingdom Metazoa; phylum Arthropoda; class Insecta; order Lepidoptera; family Nymphalidae; genus Boloria; species Boloria selene. The sequence continues at coordinate 2,560,210 of HG993135.1, read as the reverse complement.
ACTATCTGGTATCCGTAACACAAGCCTCGTAGCTTACCATGGAACTAGATGGCGCTGTTGTAAAAATTTCCAAACATATTTATTTATTTATTTATTTATTTATTTATTTATTAACATGATCTTTTTTGCTTATTTCTATAGTGAAATAGACAACCAAAGTGACTTTTTTTGGAAGTTATTTGGTACATCATCTAAATAGGTGGCAAATTGTACGAAAAACAGTATTTTTGGGGTGTTAAATTAAAAATGTGACTGTGCAGAACAGACCGCTTTTTCATTGTAAATATTATTTTAGATTAAATGGTCAAATTCAAAATATTTATTTCCATTTTAAATAAACACTATTATAGGATACTTCTACTTTACACTTATACATGAAACTTAAACTTAACATTCATTAAATTAGTGTAAAGACGTATTGTATAAAAATAAAGTTGAGAAAGCGTTGCGCGTAAAAATTACAAGCCGTACGTATATATATGTGCTTAAGAAATAACGCCCTAGAATTACCTAAGAAGGTTCCTATGACATTCTGGAGCAGTAGGTAAAAATAAAGGTACATTGAGTAGTCCTGGCCGTCTTCATATTTATAATCATGGAGATGACAGACAGTTTCATAACTGACTATGCACAAAATATAAAACGTTGCGATTCGCACATAATTTCCCTTGTGTAAAATCTACGAAATGTTATCACCAGTCTCGATCGAACGGCGTCCGTGGGCTTATTACTACGTAATTTAATGTTTTTTTTTTACTAGAAACGCGTATTTACTGCTAGAGCTTTTACGGTCCACAGTCACGGGATATCGACCGATGGCTTTTGTTTTGACGATTTCAGTTATATTTATGTATATCAGTTTGGTGGTGTTCGGTGTATGTTTGTGAATGAATTGTAAATAGATGTAGGTACATATATATACACAAATAAATAATATATGCTTATAAAAGTTGTGACGTTAAGAGTTTTACTGATAACACTATTAAAATATATGAAATAAATAAATATGGTGCGATATTAAAGCACTTCACCATCTAGTTCCATGGTAAATTACGTGCCTTATGTCTTGAATACCAGATAGTTGATACAATACACATATGTGGAATACATACATATTATAAATATAAACATCCATGACTAGAGTACAAAGTTCATGGTCGTCCAGCAAATATTAATGCCTCCAGCGAGATTCGAACCCGTAATCCCTGACACAGCAAGTACTACAAACTGAGTCAAACTTTTCGTTTTTTGGCATCTGTAAGTATTAGTTTCCGATTATAAAGCCTGTGCCTAAATAAGTATAATTCGTTCTTAAAGTTAAATAATATAATACATCATAATATATTACAGCTGCTTAAATTTAAAATTTTGTTAGTCTCTCCCTAAATTTAAAACGAAACAAATTACAAAAAACAAAATAGAAAAACCAACATAAATAATATTTACAATGCCGTAATAGATGTGTGTTGTAGCTGAACTGGACAGAGCGCACCCCCGCGACAAATTACCTGCACCCTTGACCATATGAGCCCCATAAATCTACGTCTGAGCCTGGTTTTAGGGCTTATACGATAATACCTATATACGTTTTAAAATCTGTGAAATTTGGCTATTGCGAATGCACTTATGCCCGTATGGCAGATGTGTCTGAAACTGAATGTTTTTGTTGCTTCAGCAGTTTTAAATTTTGATAGCTATATCATATTTATATATTTTATTAGTTAATACCTGTAATGAAAAGTATAATTATCATGAAAAATCATATTATGTACCCTAGTTTTAAGTATTATAATATTGTAACTTTTGTTGGTAATTCAATAAATAAATAAAATAATAAACATTGAATTAAATTGAATGTAACTAAGCATTTGTTTCTTTTCAAAGTTATTGTTAAGAAACTTCATGTTTTGTTTAAAAAAAACAATCATTTATTATCTATGGTGTAAATGGGAAATAGCTGTAAAAAATACTGTTTTTTTTATTTTCTATTGTTTTTATCCTCAAACACGTTCCCTTTACGCTGTATACTGTTACCAGGTAGATACATCACGTCATTTGGCTCGACAGTCTAGTCGAAGGTACCCTTTATAAATTTTGACAGGCTTAATTTTGGGACCATTACTCATTGCATTCACTCCTGGTTCAGGGTTGGCTTCTTGGAAATAGCATGTGCAATTAGTTTAATATTTGGGGGAGTGTTCTTCAAATTTTGTTAGCTGGACGGTGAAACGATTATCGAATAGATTCATTATTATTCACTAGCGACATATTCTTGCTTCACTTGGGTGCGGTGCGGGATATATAACAGTACCATATGTAATGTAATATGTAATTATAATATGTAATTTCCAAGTCAAAGGTATCATTATTAGGTCATATATATCCAGGATATTTCATCCGAATCTGTCCAGAAATTTAAGCTTTTTTTGAGCTTTTTATATATTATTATAATGATAAGGAAGAATAGTGTTATCAGAGTTTCAGAAAAATATTAAATTCTTATTAGTAATCTTATTTAAACGAAATCACTAGTAAAAAATATTTGTCTTTATGCTTTTACTCCTAGAGCTTTCGGTGGCTGTACCGATTTATATGTCATTTAGATACAGATAGTTTACAGACAAAATATGACTTTGAAAAATACAGGCTACTATTAGGTATCTAGAGACCGAAAAGACCGAAAAGGAACCTAGTGAAACAAAATCGAAGAGAGGAGTCAAATCGCTTGTTAAATAGTACGACATGATAAAAACCGCAATTTAGTTCATAATATCGTGACTACTTTATTATTTAACTTTAAATATTTCAAACAGCGAGTTCAATACTTGCCGTACTTATTGTGTATAGTAATTTGTTCCCAACTGTATTTCCACCAAATTTTGAACATACACGCAACTCCCTTCACGCCAGCGTAATGACTGTACTTTGACAGGCGAAAATGAGCTCTGAACTTGCCGAAATTTGTGATTCGGTGATTCATATAACACAACTTCTACCATTCAAAGGATATCGGGATAGATTGTTTATATACAAAAATAGTGTTTTATTAACATATAAACTGGTTTCAATAAAATAATATACAAAAAATAGTTATATGTTATGGAAGTAGGTATTGTGTCTATTTTAGCTCATATAAATCATAGTTTAAGACATAATATTTTGTGGACTTAAGCGTGATATAATCTATCATCATCATCATCATCATCACATCCTAGTAATTTTAACGGGATAGGATGTCATATTACGATCCTGTCCATGTAATTAAGTGATGGGATTAAAAAAATTAGGAGCTCGTGACTCTGTTTGAATAAAAATGTTAACGTCAATTTTTGCAAAATTGCAAATGCTTTAAAATCATGTTATATAAAAGTTGTTTATATTTAGAATGTCATGCTATCCGTATTGTGTTGTAACTCTTCAGAAGTCATAGGTCCTTCAATATGTAATGATAATGACCTCCCGAACGATTCTGGTCACAGCGGCGAATTTCATTGAGACTAGTCAACTGAGCAGGAGATGTTATAGTGCACAAGTGTACGCGCATACACAAGTGCAGTCTCCATTCCTATCACTTTTATACTCCAGTGGGACGACTACTCTTCAGGACCAGTGAGATTTAAAGCACAGGACCGACAGGTGAGTCTTACTATACGTCTTACAGAAAGACTTAGTAATAACTAAACTTGGCCCGACCCGGGACTCGAATCTAGGATTTCCGGATGTGCAGCCGTATAGCCAACACCATCGAGGTAACGAGTTCAATCATGTGATATTTCATTTATTATTAAACACTACTATTTTTATCACTATACATTTAGATAGTATATCATAATATAAAATATAGGATCGGTTCGTGCTTAATATAGCTGAAGTGGGTCAGTAGTTCAGTTACACCTCAAAATGAAACAAATTAACTTATTAAATATGGCTTGGTGTTATGGAATTTGTAATAAAACTTTTACTAATGCGAGGTTACATATTAAAGATAAAAATAACGTGTAGTTTATAGTTATACCGTTTTTAGGTTTTGGCATATACAAAAAGCTGGTTGATTAATCAGCCAAATAGAAATGAATTGAATAATTTATTATTTTTATTGTTTTGGACTTTTTATTGTAAGGACTTTTCAAGCTTTTCTTTTAAGCGCCATCTAGTTCCAAGGTAAGTTTCGAGGCTAGGATTATGGATATCATATACCCACATAAAACTTTTAATATATAGGCATACATTCACCCATGACTGGAGTACAAACATGACTGCTCAATACATAAATTAATATCCCAAACGTGACTCGAACCCGCGACTGGCACAGCAAAAAGGGTAATTACAAACTGAGCTGAGCTTTTTCTTTAACAAAAATAATATCAAATATATTTTTTAATTAGATATGCTACAAAATTTAAATTCATTTAATTAGCTATGCTACAAAATTTTTCTTTATCGTCTGACCAAATTTTCTTCATTATATCCGGCTATTCATATATTTCATTTTATTGAAAGCTTAAGTTTAAGTTATATGTAATAAGATACATACAGCTTTGCACCTTTTTGGATTAACAAATTGGGTCAGACCACCTGCGTCATGCATGAACACCTTAGTAAAGCATAGCCCTTTATAAGCGCGTATTAGACGAAACATCTAATATACTTAAAAGGGTTTTTGAGTTATGAACCTATTTCACTACATACATACACCGTATACTCGTACTTATTGAATGGATGGATTTAATTTATAAAATATATGAAGTTAGTTAAATTTACTAGATATTTTCTGAAAACTGAACTTTTTGTCATTTGAATTATTCACTTTAGAAATACAATTTTACATATTTTTAATATACCTCAAAATTTTTAAATTTTTAAATGTTCAGAATTAAAATGTTTAATTTTATAAGGTAGTACTTTGGTGCCATTTTAATTTTTTTTGTAAATTGTGGGTCTCTCCCGTGACCATGTTTGCTGTAAAGCGTTCGAAACGTCGGGAACCAAAAATCCGAATAAATCCGCGACAAAATCCGAAAAGATAGTTTCATTTATATTTTTTTAGTTTTCTTATATTTGCCAGACTTAAAACGATTCGATAAAACGATTTCCTCGTAGTTATACTGAAGAAAGTATGTAAAAGTAATTACATGAACCTGTTTTCAAGAGACAAGCCGAAACCCAAGATTTAATAAAAGGATTTAACATGAAGTATGCCCTCACCCAATTAGGTGTAGCGAGAGGTCACAAGTTAAGGGATGGGATCACATAATATGTACATATATTTTGTAATAGTATGTTTTGTCTTGAAGAATTTAATGATTTAAGTTAATCATTAAGCTAAACAACTTATTAAACCTTTGAGGGAGGTTCATTGAACTTATCCTATTAGGCTCCAGTTACTTTGATTTGATAAATAGTTGAAACTTTAACGTATATACAAATAAAATAAGTTAAAGAGTTGTATACTTAATAAAGAAGGTCGTTAGCCAAGTGATAATTAAGTGGTGATTGAGAAACCTAGTAAAGCGGGTCTAAATCTCGGACTTTACATCTCTTACATGTGTGAATCATTTCTAACATAATTGAGAAAAAAACATCGTGAAAACCTGCATGTCTGAGAAAACTTAACAAGCTTTCGAAAGACATAGAGTCTGCCAACTTGCACTAAACCGTAGTGAATTATAGCACTCCTCGTATTGAAGGAAGGCCTATGCCTAGCAGGGGCGTTAAAAACGCCGAATACATATATATTTAATACATGATTAATAGCTAATTTCATTATAAATTATACCTAACACAATACCAAATTAAAACTCTCGTTAATATAAAAACTATCGCATTCCCACATACCACACATACCATACTAGTCGTAAAGAAACGGCCATTCCGAACAAAAAACAACCTGAAAAAGGAATTCTTATGAAAACAGTGCATAAAAACGCCTATTAAAATGCCGTACGTACCACAAGAGTTATAGAGTAACAATGGTAGGCCGTTGTCTTGACGCCTTTACCCGCCTCTTGAACACGGCTCGAGCTAAGGCTGTGCGCTTCTTACGGTATGAATAGCTTACAGGACAATAGAAATAAACTAGGTATTATTATATCCCAGTTTACTCTACATAACTACTAATCTTTAAACTATGTTATATTTAATCAACTAAAAAGAAACGGTTCTCATTTACAAAGGTGTGTTTATTTGGTTTTCACGTAATGCAGTCTTAGACTGACATACAGATCGACAAAACTTCTAAAAACTATAGGTTCTGTATCTATATCGATAATAATGACAATTTAAATAAAATTTACCAAAAAAAAAGTATTAATTATTGCAAATTATTTTGTTATTTGTGTAGATTTCTTTAGGTTAGACGTTAGCTATATTTTGTTAACAATCGTTAATTGTAATTATCGAAGAAAATTCATTCTTTCAATCAAAGAAAAATCATCTTCAAATAAACTTCTTTAAAAGACAATTTAATTTTCTACCTTTGCCTTAATATTTGGAAAATAAAAGTGCGAGAAAACTTTGGTATTAAAAATCATTACAGTATTTACTATACGTATGTCTGTCTGTCTTAGCCTTTTTTTAATACTAAGCAAATATCAATTTTAAAGATATAGTAATTCAAAAATTATTCTAATAATATTGGCGTTTGGCTCAGTTGGCAGTGACCCTACTTTCTGCGCCAGCGGTCACGGGTTCGAGTCCCGTTGGGGGCATACATTTGTTGAGTACGAATGTTTGTTCTCCTGTCATTATATTTAAAATTTATATGTGTAGTGTATCAACTATCTGGTATCCGTAATACAAGCCTCGTAGTTTACCACGGAGCTAGTACAAAATGTCCCAACATATATTATATTTATTATTATTATGTCCCAACATATTTAGTATACATATTCTAGTTAAAAGTAAAAGGCTCTTGCTGTCTGGTACGGAAATGACGTGACGTCTAGGTGTTTCATTGAAGCCCGGCGTCGCCTGTGAATCGATACGCAATCTGATTTGGTTGCCAGGTGTGGAGCTTTCAATGGATAGAGAACTTGAAATTAAGTACGTTCTGTTCTTGTATGGTGGAGATTGGTTTTAATGTTAGATCACAAATTGAAATCTTATTATATATTTGATATATTTTAAATGGCATAGAGTATAAAGTACGTTTTCGTCTAGGTATATGTTTTGGTCAGATGTCTTTTGGATTCAAAAAAGCTTTGGACTAGTTTAAAAATGTGAGGCCACCTATTTATTTTTTACCTTGCCACTTGGGCACGGGCCTCCATTCTATACAAGGGACCATAGTCCACCACGCTAAGTAAGTGCGGGTTGGCGGACTTCGCATGTCCTCGGAACCTTCTAAGGTTCTCTCAGACATGCAGGTTTATTGAAAACGTTTTCCTTCACCGTTATAAAAGTGGTTAATAGTATGAGGCAGTGGAAGCCTAGTAATAACGTGATCGCTTGGTTAACCGAGCGAAGCAGGTTCAATTCCCGGGTCTCGCACTTCTGATATTTTCATGTGCGAATCATTTCTACCTACTTATTAGTGTCTTACAAATAATGAGTTTGTCGTCTTTCATTTGCAAAGAAATAAATAATCTAGAAATAACATGTAAAGTAGAAGAGTATAATGAAGCTGTTATATAAAAGCTTTTACTATCTTAAACTTTTCAAAACATTCGCAGTCTCCAAAGCACTCACTGCCAATGTGCTTAAGTAAAATAACTTATGGGCTTATCCCTTCGAGCCACGAAGCCCGATTAACCAGTAGCCAGCTTACTATGAACCGTGAAGATTATTCAGGTTTACTTTGCCCTTTAGAATTCTTAAGACGACTAGAGAATGAGGGATCTTGTTGAAATGGTTTTCACAAAATCCAATTAAAGAAGTTAAATGACGTTGTATACCTGGGTGTTCGATAAAAGTGAAAATTGGTGATTAGTTATAAAAATTATCGAAATTCTGTTATATGTGTTTAGAATGAAGTATGTTGTTTTAGTAGCACACTTTGCCGCTTCACAGTAAAAAGTTATAAATGCATATATATAGAATGGAATAGATACGTTTCTTATAGTTTTTTAATTTAAAGTTTATATTAGGAACGTTTGTGTGTCTGATATATTAATGTTAACTGATTTGATATTATCTTAATATAATTATTTATTATTATTATTATATACGAACTATCGAATGCAGGCGTTGTTAGAAAACACAAAAAAATTTAAAATCGGCCCAACTGTTAAGTAGAAATATATCGTACATACGTACGAATGTTACGAATATAACTAAATAATGAATATTAATGTAGTGTAAATCTAATCTAATTCGAAACACCATAATTGAAAAGTATCACAACAATATTTCACAAAAGCTATGAAAAATACCATGATAAAGACCGTAAATACGAAATTAATGGTGGATTTTGGCCATGAGTGTCATCCACAGTATCTTCTGAGGAAATATCGTTAGGGTCGTACCTGCGATTAATCGCATCTGTGCCGTATCGCTGAAGCTCTAACCCTGGATAGCCAAAATAGCCGATTAGACGTAATCGCTGATGTTAAGTGTCCGGCAATGGCACTCTTGTTATTTATTGCGATAGGCGGATGTTAACTTCGCATACACATGAGTTTTGTGCTAATTCAAATTTAAAGCGGTTTCGAAATCCTATTTATTGCAACATAATGTTAGTTTTGGCTTAAAATACGTAAATACTGGTTATTAATATTTCACGATTTAGATTTAGTTATGTTTCACGATTCTTTATGCCACTATCCTTACTTTCATTACTTCTTATTAAAAGTTTAAAAAATCCATAGACATTTAAAGAAGTTATCGTGTGTAAAGTATCGTGTTATAACCCACCATACCCTAAATTCTTTATTTGAAGTTGTTCTAAAATTAAATATAAGTATTATTATTTATTAATTAATCCATATTTTAACAAAGCTAACATTTTAGCAAAGTATAAAATACCTAGTAATAAATAAGTACGTAAGCACTACTGTACTAAGACTTCGCTGTTTTGTATACAAATTTGTAACTACCCTTATGGGACTTCTTTAGGGATATAATTTTAAATATTCTAAGATTTTACCTACGAGTAATTTTTTTTGAGAATTCAGTATTAAATTTTCTGATCCCTAGATCCAGGTGTGGCTTGGGCGGTAGCAAATCGGCTAGGTTAGGTTTTTATATACATATATAGATAAGAAAATGGAAAGGCTCCTACTGAACATGTTGTCGCATATGTTCAATACAGGCTATTCACTTACAGGCGATTGGCAATAATAGTCATACTGGTCGGTATTACGGCGCCTAATTTATTAATAGCATAATTGTTCCGATTATTACGTTTTATATCAAAGTATTATATTATATACTATATTTTTTATTTAAAATTAAAAATTGTACATAAATATTAGGGAATAGCAATATAAAAACTTAAAAAATATTTTTTAGAGGTAACTTTCAAGTTTCATTTAAGAATGGGAAGTAGAATGAAAGAAATCTTGCTGATTTATCAAAAACTTCCCCTAGACATGAATTTTAAAAGGGTATTCTATGTACAACTTTAATTTTGCTACATTTTTTTACTTTAATTATAGCAGCAGCAGCAATATTAGCAGTGATAAACTAGGATTCCTCATCGGCAAAACTAACAAGCTTTTTCAATAAAAAATTTGCTTCCTTACTTTTCCCTTATTTAGGGGATGAATTTATAAATTAATCATTCGTTATGTTAAAATTATTATCAAAAATTTCATAATTCTATTCCTTTGAAGGGTTTTAAGTAATGACTAGATTCTCCGACAGTAAGTAGTGAGTATAAGTAGATAAATTACTTACTAGATAAACTTGTAACACATGTTTCTACAAAATTTCATCAAGAAAACAAATTTGTTATAAGCCAGCGGAGCAAGAATAAAATTGTTTAAGAAAGAAACAAGGTATTCGTAGAAGTAAAAGCTTTAGGTAGCGCTTTCTAAGCTCGTTCGCTCCTTTGTCTTCAAATAACACTAGATTTATTTATACTTTCCCTCAACTTAAAGTTGTCTAACAAGATTGCTCGCATTGTCACGCCTGCCTAATATGTTTTATAGGTGAATACAGTTATTTACTGAATTAAAACAAAGACGTTGTGCTTTAGCGAAACTTCTCGAAGATTCTCGTAATGAAAGCGACGTGTGACGGTTTATTAAGGTGGCAAACCTGAGACAATCGAAATTTGTCTTGTATACATAATACATATACTTATGTACTGATCCGTTAGTTTAGTGGTTAACTTAACGGATGAGGTTGTTGAGTTCTGGATTTGACCCTGGAAAATTATTTATTTGATTTTCTTATAACTGTCTTAATTATAACATGCAATTTGAGTTTATAAAAGACTATGGATTTACTTCACTTTAGATTAAGCAGAGCGAAGCTGCGGGTTTCGCTAGTTATATACTAAAACTTTCCTCGATAACCGAAAACAGCATTAAAATCGGTGCAGTAGTTTATGAGCTTATCGCGAACAGACAGACAGACTGACGTGTACAATGTACATTTTACATATTAGATAGTATTTTAATGTATGTCGCATGTCTGCGCTACGCTTGCTAAATATTTCTTAAGAAATTCTCTCACATTCATCTCGGCTAGGAATGAACCTCTTAGGTAAAGATTGTTTGAAATGTTTCATTACAGCGTTCTCTCTGAGTGAAATTGAAGAATTTAACGAACTCTCCTTAAGTACGGCGTCACGTGCAATTTTGTTGAATGCCCAAAATGAAAATGACGTTTAACTTAAATGACTGGGTTTCTCTGACGAATGCTGTATTTATTTTTAGAATTTTCTTGTATATTTTATTAAATAAACTTAGTATATTTTAATATAAAACATTTTAATTCTGATTTTTTTGTCAGATTATTTAATATTTCATAAATTAACATGCTTAATCTTAACATGCTTATATGTAAATTGTGTATATTTATTTAAAACATATCCTTTGTAAATAATAATATATAATTTATTAAATATATATAGTTATTTAAAAATAATAACGAAAACATTTTTTCTACATATAGGTAGGTACCTATATAAATTTCTTAAAAATTCGCAATATAACTTCTAGTTATTTTATCATTGAAAACCAATGAAAAGTCTAAATATCATAAGTAAGTTAACTAGAATTTTATACCCTGGTAGGTGAGGCATCAAATAAAGCCTAGCTTATACGTATGACTATATTCATGCTAAATTTTAACGAAATTTGTTCAGCGATTTATGCTTGAAAAGGTAATAAACAGACTTGCTTTCACATTTAAAATATTTATGGACAAATAAATAAAAAAATAATTGTAATAATTATTATTACATAAAGATTTATTAATTTTAACCACTGCATTTATTATAAAAAATCATATTAAATGGGAGAGCCGGAAGAAATCGCGGTGAGACGCGGCTGGCGCCAGTACCCCTGTTGCTGTTACACAATTGAGAAATGTAAGGAACAATGAAACTGTGCCATCTTTATGAGTAAACAACGTCATAAAATTATAATGTGCTATTTATTTCTTAGAGTTATAATACTTTATAATTGTGTCGTTACATAATAGATGCGATATTCCTTAATATACGCAACAATTTTACATTTATATATATATCATCATCATCATCATCATCAGCCCTTATTAACGTATATATCTATCATCATCATCATCATCATCAGCCCTTATTAACGTCCCACTGCTGGGCACGGGCCTCCCTCAGTACGAGGGGGATCAGGCCATAGTCCACCGCGCTGGCCTAGTGCGAGTTGGCGGACTTCACATGTCTTTCGAAAACTTGTTAGGTTTTCTCAGACATGCAGGTTTCCTCACGATGTTTTCCTTCACCGTAAGACAAGTGGTAATCATGATATAAATGATTCGTACATGAAAATATCAGAGGTGCGAGACCAGGATTCGAACCCGCATCACTCGGATATCCAAGTGACCGCGTTACCGCTGGGCTACCACTGTATATATATAAATAAAATCAATATAATAAAATTCTCACTTTTTCGTTGTACAGATGTACATTATATATTATTTTTTGGGTAACCTTATTAAAATAACCATTATTAGTTAGTAGTAGTAGTAGTTAGTAGTAGTAACTCAGAGGCTAAATCTATGGCTTTCAGAAGTTTTGTATGTTTTTCTGGGAACGTATCACGGAAAAACCACTGGACTGATTATGGTCAAATTTTGTATAATGATAGCTGGTTTATTAGGGTCAAAATTATAATAAATTCGCTTTTAATTCTAATAAGCCTTAATTAAATAAGTTAAATAAATAATGCATTTATTAATTGCTTTTTTAAATTATGCGAAAAACTTGAAAAATCTTGTCGAAAAATAAGCACTCAAAATATCTTTAAGATCTTAGTAATTAAAGACCTATCATTCATCGTCATAATCCGGATTGGATTACGGTATAGCTAATGTACCTCGGCAGGCCATTAAGAGTCGTTTATGTAAATTTTCAAGTCCCACCACTCATCTCTTAGAGCCTCCATTTGAATCTTCAGTTATCATTTATCATGTGTCTATCAAACGTCTAAGTTATGGAATATACGATACACCTGATATTGTTTCATACATGTTATAATTGCGAAGTCACTACATAGTATAAAACAAAGTCGCTTTCTCTGTCCTTATGTCCCTTTGTATGTTTAAATTTTTAAAACTACGCAACGGATTTTGATGTGGTTTTTTTAATAGATAGAGTGATTCAAGAGGAAAGTTTATATGCATAACTAGCAGATCCCGCGGCTATGCCTGTGCTAAATCTAGGGAAGGGCCCGAGCAAAGCGAGGGCGAGTCGCTAGTATAAAATAAATCTTAGCATTTTTAAACTACAGTACGTTAATCAGTAATACTATGTAGTTTTGCAGAAACTAGATTGATTAGTGTTCTAACAAACAAAGAGAAACGGGTTTTAAAATATTATATGTTTTATATATCGAGTATTTATTAATGTTAGTATAAAGTAAGGAAATTACTATCGGACTGATCGGAACTTATTCTTAGTCATTATATTGCCCACTTTACAATTTGACTCGAAAGAAAAGTATACTTTTCGATTAAAAGTAGGTTATCTTACTGTCCTGCCAACTAACTGTCAGTATCTAAAAAGCAACGTAAGTAATTCTGTGTGATTGAAGATAGAACCAAGTCTGAGGTATATCAAGTTTAACTTCAGATTTGGATACTCCTTAAAGCCCTAAATATGCTAATATGTACGGAACCACAAGCAAAGTAGATTAAATATATGATTTAAATACGAATGTTTTATAATAAATTAATATAAATCCCTATTTGCACTATCATCCCCTATTCTGAAGCAATAAAATGAATTGGCCAAAGTATTAAAAACTGAATCACCGTTCCAGCTGGTTATTTCTAAAAGCAGGCAATACATCTTCAACTTCAAGAGATATCCCCTTCCCCATAATAAAGTCTTTTAACGTCGACACAATGGATTCGGGTCAAAAGGCTTCCTTACAATAGCTTGTCTTTTGTTCGTTCGTTCAGGTTGAGCATTAACTTCAGATACGATGTTAAAAAACCTCACGTTTCTTGTCATTTAACTAAAAAATCTACGAAGCGCTACGGGTTTCGTAGCACGCTACGCCGTAGACTCCAAAACATGGTAAAATGCTTTGCAAGTTTATAAGAAATATTATGGACGAGAATGTTTCTGAAGTTGTGGCAAGTAGATACGGTATGATACAATTGTAAGCTTGCATGCTCAGTGCTTTTGGAGTAAACTTATTCAATTTAAGCGACTTAAGTGCCTTACGAACTTCATAAAGCTTTTTCAGAAATGAAAAGTTTTATTAAAGCTTCACAACGATTGATTTGTTATAATGTATCTTTTAATAACTATTTTTTTATAAACCTATCAGAAAATCTATTTATATTATAAAAGAAAGTCGTGTTAGTTACACTATTTATAACTCAATAACGGCTGAACCGATTTGGCTGAAAATTGGTGGGGATGTAGCTTAGAACCAGGAGACGTACATAGGGTACTTTTTATCCCGTTCCACAGCGTTCCCGTGTGATGTGACATAAAACGTCACAGAGAATACAAGTCACTATTAAACGTGGTACAACAAAAACGCATCTGACATGGAATAACAAAACGCAAATGACAGCTAAACGTAATTTTGTCTATGGTTACGTATAGTAGAAAATTTAAAAATTATATCAGATTTTGTCAGAAATCAATAAATCAGTAATAATCAGTAATTTGTATTCTGGCGGAACAGAGTTCGCCGGGTCAACTAGTTTAGTTTATTAAGTTCGAGAATATATGGATATTATCAATAGAGCAGGTACTTAAATTATAATTTTTCTCACATACCTTTGACGCAATAAATCCACGCCAATCATCCCCACGTTCCCCTCGTGGTGTCACAAAATAATATATCACCGCCTTCAATAACGTACGTTATGTATGTACCAGGTAAATGTTTGATAGATTTATGAAATCTGCTAAATTTATGTTCTCATCGGCAGTTGTCATTCGTAATAATGCGTTTCCATTAGTTTATTAATCTTATAAGTATACTAGCAATACGCGCGGCTTCGCCCGCGTTAATTTTTTTAATCGCTACTAAACTTCATTCGATCACTCGCTGGGTTGAAAATTCTCCAAAATTACCCCAGCTTTAATATACTCCTGAGCCACGCGGCTACCTATTTCATATATTATGTGCGGCGTGCACTCCTCCTCTCCTGTTACGGTAGTTTTAGTAGGGATCCTTATTTTTTTCTTGCAATTAAAATAGACTTTATTAATCAGTGATAATGTAGCATTCAAATGGTGAAAGAATTTTTAAAATCAGTCCGATACTTTTTGACGCAATTGTTGATTCTGTTCCTGTTCGATTCTTGGATGAGTTAATTATTTAAACGAATTTGTATGTGCTGTAGAAGCAAAGTTTTTATACTCTTACTTTTCACACTGTAAAACTAATATTCTTATTAGTATATTCAATCATCTTATATCAGCCTACATGTGTTTAAGCAACAGCAAGATGTGGGAGCTCGTAAACTTGCAGCCGCTCCCCAGGTGAGACGTTAATCATTCTAACACGCTATATACATTGACGTGCAATTTGTTTACACGCTTTATGGAAAAGTGTAAGAAGACGTGAAAAATGATCATGCTAAAAACTATAAATAACTTTGGAACCTGCTTTTTAAGTAATTTTGCGGTTTTTAAAAATTCCAGTCGAAGTAAATGATGTACGAAAATATAAAGTAGTCTATATCTGGTCAAAAAAGGATAATAAACTTTATGTAAAAAATATCCTATATATGTTGATCCGGATAATCAGCTATCATAATGTCAAATTTCATTAAAGTCGGTCCAATAGTATTCTCGTGATGCGGACAGACATACAAACAAAAAAAGACTATTCCAATAAGTTTATAAAAAATATTTAATGTATAGATTCAACCCAGTTTAAGTTACCCTATTTTCTGCGCCAGCGGTCGCGAATTCGAGTCCCGCTGGAGGCATTCATTTGTTGAGCACGAATGATTGTACTATAGTCATGGGTTTTTATATTTATAATATGTAGGTATGTATTGAAACTTATATATATGTAGTATGGTATCTGTATCCTTCCTTATCTGGTATCCGTAACACAAGCTTCCTTGTAGCTTACCACGGAACTAGACGGCGCTTTTATAATAATGTCCCAACATATTATTTATTTATTTAATATACACAGTATATAATACCCAGAATATAATTGATGTACATTAAGTTTGCGTAAAAATACAACCTACCAGAAAACTTTCGAACAAAACAGAACAACATGACGAATAATAATATTATTAAAATTTTACAACTTAAATATTCTGAAATGCGTCTTTTCATCGTTTGCGTACAATTTGGCTCTAAAATTTGTATTTAAACGTTAATGACATCGTAAAAACCTTTGTGCTCTATGTTTAATTAATTTTACATGTAAATCAGTCCTTAATAAGATAGTCGTTATATTTAATTATATGAAATATGTAAAGCGTTTCAACATAACAGCAAGTTCAGCTTAAATTCTTGTTGAAACAATGTTTTATACGCCAAAGCTGTACTTTGCACTAATTACGATGGTCGATTTTATTTATTCTATTGAATATTAATTGAAAAATTTTATTTACACTATTCTAATAATTTATTTATTCAATTAATTTATTTATTCAATTAATTTATTTATTCTATTGAGTGGTACAGTGGTAGATCAGCCGTAACGCGGTCGCTTGGATATCCGAGTAATGCGGATTCAAATCCGGGTCTCGCACCTTTGATATTTTCATGTGCTTCTACATAGTATAAAACAAAGTCGCTTTCTCTGTCCCTAAATCCCTATGTATGCTTAAATCTTTAAAACTACGCAACGGATTTTGATGCGTTTTTTAATAGATACAGTGATTCAAGAGGAAGGTTTATATGCATAACTAGCGGATCCCGCGGCTTTGCCTGAGCTAAATCCAGGGAAGAGCCCGAGCGAAGCGAGGGCGAGTCGCTAGTCGAATCAAAATCCGATACGTAGTTTTAAAGGTCTCAACACACATACAAACAGCGACACGACTTTATTTTATATTATGTAGTGATAATTTATTTTGTATATTATTTGAGTTTCGTTTAATAGATTCAAGTTTAAAATTAACATTTTATAAAAGATAAAAATGTGTCCTATATCCGTTTTACGTTTCGATCCACGTCATGATAATTCACGATCAACCCGATCGTAAAATGGAACGCAACGTTTGGTGTCACATTGAATTTTATGAGGTATAAGTAAATCTTACTGTTTAGATCTTCCATACAGTTTTATTTGCTATTTTATATACATATGAAAAGAAAGCAAAAACGTGTCATAGAAATGACCCATTCTGAATAAGTTTAGAATTTTGAAAATATACCATTGAAAGTGGAAGATATTTAGAATATTATAACTATAAATTAAATGGGAAAATATTATACGAAGTGACTATTTGTACGGGTACTGGACGAATAAATTATATTTATTCGTACATGTATTCGGATGATTGACTTTGATTGACTTCTGTACGAATGATATTAAATTATTTATACAGTACCCGTATTAATGATTATAAATTGTTCATACAGTACCCGTATCAATAGATTCAGCCAATATTATAATATATTTAAACTATTAAGTAAGAACCATTTTTGTATAACCATGTAAGGTTTTTCGTATAACTTTATTTTATTTCTAATATTCACGTACCAATTATCCTATCTGGCAATATATTGCCCTAAGCCGTATTCGAACGCGCTACCACCATACTACAATTATGAACAAATTTACTGTGCCATGGTGTTCTAAATATCTCATTTCCAAATCCAATTTGCGCGAAGATTTTGTAAACTAAGGAAATAAGGAAGGCACACCTCATGACGTGATAGAACCAATAAATATAGACTATTCGTCAAACTTCAAACGCCATGATTAACTCATAAAAAAGAATATTGCATCTTTGAATTACAGCTAAGGGTGTACGGCACGCCATCCGCACATATTATTTATGGGGGTTCAGTGTTTCAGTTTTTTTATTGGCAGATTATGGACGTGTTTTGGTACGCTTTGATTAAAATAAGCCGTCATGTAGCGTTTATGAACTGAGTTTTGAATTTCCGAGCGGATTTCCTTAGTTTTTGGGGTATTTTTTCGTATTTCGTGGAATATTATACTTTTTAATAGTTTTTGGTTGTAAGTTATATGCATATATATCTATGTAACGTCTATATACTGTATAGGTTGTTGTACAGCTTTAACGAATGTCCATACGAGTATTTCTCGATTAGCCGAGTATACACATATTATATATAAACGTAACAAAAGTAATAGTAAAAATATATATTTTTATTGATAACTAAAAAAGCTTGTTCTCATTGACAAAAATGAAATAAGAAAATTAGTTAACAAACAGGTGAGAATATTACCTATATGTATCCCATATTTACATGTACATAATATGTACATAATATATAAAGATTAAATTTAAGTAATTATACGAAGTACAGTGAAAATAGAAGCCCCATTGAAGCAAGCGCCACCACGACTAGCTTCCCGAGGCGTTGAAAAATTATCCCCACTTGACAGTCTTAATTAAGAGTTCGCATCAAGAACTCAGCCCTTGTTATAAAGGAGAAAGGACTAAAAGATGTGATGTCATTGAGATTTTTTTAAATAAGTTTAAATTTTAGACAATTTGTATGACTAGTGACGTGCTCCGGCTTCACTCGGGCTTTTGCTAACTCATCTATACATATAAATAAAATTAGTTTCTGTTTTTAATTTAAAAATAACAGCTTTTCATAAAATGCATATGAAAATATATATTATGGTACTAACGGTTGTTTGTATGTCTGTCTGTTTGTTCCGGCTAATCTCTGAAACGGCTGGGTCGATTTTGACGAGACCTTCACTCGCAAATAGCTAATATTTTATGGAATAACTTAGGTTTACTACTTAAGTTTTTACAAATTTTATTTATTTTAACTAGCGAAACCCGTGGCTTTGCCCGCGCTAAATTTAGGGACGAATACGAGTAAAGCGATGGGTAGTAGCTAGTATCTTAATAAATCATGTCTTCTTTGACTATGTATTTCTTTGATTATGTAAAAATTTTGTAAATTATATCTGGTATGAGCCCAGTTAATACAATATATGTTCAAAATAGTCGAATTTTAAATAAACTTAATTTCTATAGTAACAAAATATAATGACAAAATATGAAAATATGAAAATTTCCAAAAAAAGTTTTCAGTTGCTAGCTTTTATCATTAATATCTTTAGATCAAAGCTTAAAAGTTACCTTAAGAAAGATAAAGCAGGAACGAGATTAAACAGGATTATGTAACTTGTATCAATAATGGGGATACGTAAGGAACTTGTTTGCCATTAATTAGCTCTAGCTACCAAGAAAGTAGGACAAGGACGGGCTGGATGAAAAATATACTACTTTGTGATCAGACGTAACAATTAATCTATATTAGTATTCACAAACGTCGTGGGTTCGAGTCCCGCTTGGGGCATTCATTTGTTTTATTTATATTTATATTATTATGTATGTATTTAACATTATATGTTACACACATATCAGCTATCTGGTATGCGTAACACAAGCCTCGTAGCTTACCACGGAACTAGAAAGCGCTGTGTGTTAATGTCCCAAAATATTATTTATTTATTTAATTATAGATCATAAGAAAATGCCACAATATAATAAATCACGTCATATACGTTACGTTAACTTTAATAAACGTGAAAGTAAGTTTAGTAAAAACGCTTCACTAACTGATTTAACTAATCTGGGCAGAAGTGAACCCATGAAATAACCTGAAGGAAAATGAAATATTTGGGGTCCTACAGTCTCGGATGGTACAAAGTAAAAGCTTATGGTTTTCTATATATATAAGTTAAGAATATATGAAGATAAAGGGTATAATTTATAAATATGAATTATACTCGTTTATCCTTTATAAAAATATACAAAAAATTGATCGAATGATCTGTTAAAGCTATTATTATATAATTGATAATAATACCAAAAAAATCGATTTTATTTTAAAATATGTAAACTTGTGTTAGTTACTTTTTTTTCGTATTGTAAGAATAGGCAATTTTGCGAATACCAGCGTAGGTTATAAGTATCGTAGACCCTCCTAAAGAGTTTTCGTAGAATAGGTAATAATTATGGAATAAGTTACCTTTTCTTTTGTAACCAATTCACGGCTTATATTATTCTTGTAGAACCTCTCAATAATTGAGTGAAATATATTATATATTAAAATGTCGAATTTTTTTAAAACGCCACGTTTTTCCAACGACCATGACTGCTATATAAAACAATTGAAGTGTCGGAAATCAAACAAAATAAATCCCTAAAAATACTTAAATATAGTTTTATTTGAAATATTTAATATTCGCGTAAAGTATCATCGCTACATCACTTAAAGCAAAAAGTTGTGAAATTTGAAAATTATTTGAGATATCGTAACATCATTAACAAAACCTAAGTGAAGTATGAAGTAGATACGAAGTTATGAAGTTGTACCTAGATACTTGAATTCTTGGTAGGTATATCTGTTATCGCTTCCGCTTATGACTAGCACCACCGAAAGGGTTGAATGCTCAATGACGGAAAGCCTTAGTCCCAGTAATTAAATATTTTACCTGATTAACTACGCATAGGAAGAAGTGGTAAGGTTCTCTAGGGAGATTATTTTTAATTTCGCCGTGACCGACCAAGATTTACGAAGGGGTTAAAAATGTGCAACGCAGGGGTTGGAATAGATGCTCTAAGCAGTTATTATCAGCGATATTAATCAGATTATTTATTGAAGGGGAAAGTTGTGGAAATATTTTCTTTCAGTCGTTACTTTTTTTTGGTAGTACTGAAGTTACAAGACATACTGTCATCATCATTCCCCTGGCACTTTCCCTATTTGGGGTCGGCCCTCCTGATACACGATTTCCACATTCTACGGTCTTGAGTCATTTCTGGCGTTAGGCCGAGCATCGTCATATCTTTGGAAATGGTTCTAATCCAGGTTGTTGGCGGGCGACCTCTGCCTCTCTTGCCCTCGTCTATTTCCATTACTCGTCTTGTCATGTGTAGTTTATCCCTGCGCATTACATGACCATACCAGCGTAATCGACCTTCCTGCATCTTATGACGTATATCAGCAACTTTAAAAGTGCCTCGGATATACTCATTCCGAATTCTGTCCGATCGAGTAACACCTCCAGACCAACGCAACATTTTCATTTCGGTGACATGTACTTTCTGTTCATCTCCCTTTCTCATACCCCAACATTCAGATCCGTAGAGCAGAGCCGGTCTTATAGCCCGTTTGTACACGGTGCCCTTGGTTTTAATTGGTATTTTTGCGTCGCAAAGAACACCAGTGAGAGATCTCCACTTAAGCCAACCTACGTTTATTCTATTTTGAATACTTTACAAGACATACTGTGATTATAAATAAAACTGTCTTTTCTGTTTTGTCGCGGATTTATTTTGATTTTTGGTTCCCGACGTTTCGAATGCTTTACAGCAATTATGGTCACGGGAGAGAGACCAGGTCCGAAAAGAAGTTTCATTTATAATGTCAAATATTCGCGTAAACCTAAGAAAGTATTATAAGATATACTGTGACTAGTTTTAGTTTGTTATGTTAGTAATTATGTACATAATATTTTATAGGTTAGTTTTAGTTTTTGTTTGTTTTTATGTTTTGGTTCGTCATAGTCTAATATAGAGCTATTTTTGAAACAAAAACAATTTTATATGTGGTTATAAGAAGTACAAACTTTTGAAAAGTAGTGTAAGATTGTAAATTATGTTACTTTCTCAGATTTTCTAAGACTAGCAGTGATCTTATTTATATATAAAAAAATATTTTTCCTGTTGAATAGAAAATGCTGCTAAAAGCTAACTGCTGCTGATTAAAAAATTAGCTGTCGTTTTAGATAAGTATATTATATTTTTTTTGCTATTGTGTTTACTTTAATTTTTATATTTTGTGAAACTTCATATTATATCGTTTGCTCTATTATATCGTCTACATTATTTACGAAAAAATATGATTTATAGTTTATACATATTTATTTAGATAACAAATTAATTCACGTCATTTATTATATGTTACAAACAAAAATCAAATATCAAATTAAAATAAACTATAATAACAGTCTAGATACATAATGGTCCTGAGTTTTAAACTTCAATTATGGGACTTCTAGGATAATAGGTATATGTTGCCCTTAACTGATATACTGTAGAGTTAAAATTGCTAGAAAATACATGAAAGCTTGTAATAACTCTTTCAACCTTATAGCTAGAGTGTTTAGAATACAAAATGCAACGATGTATACTACAAGGATTTCTAGGGCTAATTCAAGGGGTCCGTAAATCGTAATCATGGCGTCCGAATGCCTGATGAACCATCAAAGTTCTGGATTAAATTATTCAACAGATATAAACATTAATTGAAGCGTTTCACGGGTTTTAGGATGATGAAATTTAGCTAAACTAGCTTATGCCCGTGGCTTTGGCTGAAGAAATATTTCCGTTTTACGTTTAATACAGATTCTTTCAAACCTCCTTTGTCTTGTCATTTGCTCTGGCTGTTTAGTTACCTGTAACAAAAAAATTACTATAAATATATGTACACATTAAAAAAAATAATATAGTCGTGTGCACCATACTTCATAATAACTCTTGTCATCATAGGTTCGATTCCCTTATGAAGTAGATATTACTGATCTCCGTTCAGGACTTTAATGAGATTAAGAGATATTGAAAAAAAAACATATTCTAAAACGAAACATTATAAATTTTTCACTAGTACACATTAAAGTATAGTTTCTTTTTAAAATATAAGGCTTGACTCCGTTCAGAAAGTAATGAAAAAAATAATAATATACGTTTCAAAGCATCTTATATTAAGAAGTCTTTAGCATTTTTAATATACAGTACATACAGATTCTATAACTTTCTTAAAAGGAGAGACAAAAGAAAAAGTCAAAATTTAATTTGCTACAACAGCATAATATGATTTATTACAAATCTTTCTAACTTTCTCACTACGCTAGTTTCAGCTCTAAACCATTTCCTTTAAGATTCACGATTTTTAAAGCAATATTCCATCCCTCGATCAGTACACAAACTTCCTATCGGCAAAGTTATTCCTCTCTTTATACAGAATTTAATTTCCTCTCATATGAAATTCCGCTGGATAAAGTGGTTGGGGTGCCAATTGAAAATATAACATTTTATAGTGCGACTAGATTTAGCGCAAGCGAAGCCGCGGTTCCCGCTAGTAAATATATACAGAAACTTGACAAATTGTATACTAAAACATTCCTCGAGAACCACTCTTTCCATTGGTGAAAACAGCATAAAAACCGGTGCAGTAGTTTTTTAGTAGTGTTTAGTAACTATAAAATACTATTGTTTTAAGTTAAAACTGTGTCATTAAATAGTAATATAAATTATAACTATTATTGAAAACAGATTTCTATACTGTAAATATCTAATATTTATGTTTATACTTGATATCTCTAAAATTAAAAGAAAAAAAGTGTACGAAAGAAGAAAAGAAAACAAATAATTAAGAAAACTTTAGTAAGAATCGCTATTAAAAGGTATATATACATATATACACTACATACGGAATCCTCATTCATGAAAGCCCAATTCATTCTTGACCTTTAGTTTTTATTTAACTTGCTAACTAATTTCATACAAGCTTTTTGACTAAAAGCAGCTTCCGACGACGTAATTTGTTAGCATTGTTTATAATTTTAATGTAATTTGTATAAGGCGTATTAAATTTTGCAAACTCCCGCTAAAGTCCGGATGAAAGTTTTATAATTCTTAACCGAGCGTAATTCGTAAACTCTCTTAAGTAAACCATGAATATTGAAAGGCAGTTAAATAACTTAATCTTTATAAGAAAATTTGGTGTGTGGTACAAGATGTTGCGATATTATAAATATTTTACACGTCTTGCCTGAAGTAATGTCGAGATGATACTTTCCTAGATTTACTTGAAATTTTGAAAAATAACTGTTTCCGATATTTCGTGGATTTATTATCATTTTTGGTTCCCTACATTTCAAATGACTTACAGCTATCATCTTAGCCTAGCTTTAAGCTATCGTCTTAAAGACGTAATGGTTTTAAAAAATCTGAAAAGATAAAATTGATTAAAAAATAAAGCACGAGGAAATAAAGTATTATAATAATGAAGGAATAAGGAGGAAATAAAATTGTATTTATTATATATTTTACTTAATTATTAAAAGGTCTAACTTATTCTTTGCTTTATACACAATTTAATCTATGTATATAATAATTAATGTAAAGTGAGGTAATACATGTACGATATATTACGTAGGTACCTAATAGGTTAGGTTAGATATACCTTATACATCGCATAATACGAATGACTATCACATAATACCTAATAAATATTGACTACGTATAAAATAAAGCATTTCCTAGCTGTTTACTAAGGAACGTAAACAAAACTGTAAAATTTTAATATATTCTTTAAAACCGAGACGCGATAGCACAATTCTACTGTACTTTCTTTTATTTTATATCAATCTGATAGTTTTGGCACAAGTTCCTTTAATTTCCCATATAACCTTATAAATGGATAATATTTTGGTAATATTGACATTGCCAAGAATTTTTGGCACTCAACAATATGCTTCAACTTTATCTAGATCGGTATTTACATTTCACTTCAATCATACGAATAGTTCGTTGAACTCTTGTCCATTGTTGAATTTTGTAAGTACGAAACCGCTCTGTGAGCTGACAGGCAATATGTTGGGACATTTTTTACAACAGCGCCATCTAGTTCCGTGGTAAGCTACGAGACTTATGTTACGGATACCAGATAGTTGATATACTACACATATAAATTTTTAAATACATACATAATATTAATATTAACACCCATGACTGGAGAACAAACATTCGTGCTCAACAAATGAATGCCCCAGCGGGACTCGAACCCGCGACCGCTGACGCAGAAGGTAGGGTACTACCAACTGAGCTAAACGTGTCGTCAATGTACATACCTATAGAGAAATAATAAATAGAACGTATGTTTGTTTGTAAAATGGGTATTAAAAGGCTATTTATTGATATAATTGTTATGAGAAGGCCTATTAAAAGTAGAATAAAGAAAAAAATATCTAGGAAGAACAGATATAAAATCATATGAAATATTTTTTTATATAATAACTATTGCTAAATGTGTACAACTAACACAAATGTACAGGATTAATTCCTAATTATTATGAGTCTTTTTCGTACGTGCAAATCTCGTATAAGAGTTATGGCTGCGCTTATTTCAGCTCTATTAAAAAAGTTGAGACAAAAACAAATATTAAAAAAGGTTAATATTACAACCCTATATTATTAGATTAAATGTTTCCTTACAAATATACTAAATACCATTAAAAATTCTTTTATTTAAATATTCTACTGTACAGAAAGACCTGCTTAGAGATTTTCAACATCACTTTATTACTAAGAGCTGACCACACGTAACATATTTTGCGCTACAACTACGTACCGTAGAGAGCATTTCTAGCAATCCGAGAATATTTTCCCACATTTTAAATTTTCTTCTGTTGCAAACAAAACATACATTCTCTTAGATTCATCTCATTTTTCACAAATGGGATATTTCCTGCAGTAAAAAGTAAATATAATTACCCAGATACTAGCTATCATTATACCAAATTTTGTCAAAATCTCCAGTCCAGTGGTTTCCTCGTGATGTGGTTCCAGACAGATAGAGAAAAAAAATCTAAAATCTATATATAATAATAATGTCTGTTTCATCGACATTTTTTTATATTTAATGTATATGTTAATGTTTATTTCAACAAGATAATTAAAACCTGACAACTGTTGAGTCAAACCACCATTATATGGTAAATATAGTATCTTTGGATATAAAGTATTTAGAATTTACTAGTCATGGTATAGTCTATAGGGTTCACATCATAGAAGCTAACCTTTTTAATCTATACATATAAATTAAATTGGAGTGTCTGTTTTTAATTTCAAATTAACAGCTTTTCACTAAATGCATATGAAAGTAAATATATATGATACTAGCAACAAAAAACCGTCAGTTGCTAGTATATAAATTAATGAATGATATTTTATCGCTTGACGACTATTACTTGGCTTTTATGAAAGTTTAATTCCAATAACATTCTAATAAAGAAAATGTGTATCAAACACTGTAATGACAAAATAAAGCGTATTTTAGGATTTAGGGGTGGCCCCAGAGAGGGTAGTGAGGCCTTATAATTTTTTAGACGTTACTCTTATATACTTAATGAGTTCGTTTTTCGATGCTTTATTAAATTTAAATGGGATCTAACGCTTCATTTCTTACAAGAGGGAAAATTTTGAAAAAATAATTTAATTTATTACGTCTCAGCCCAAGTTTGTAATATTAAAGTACGTCTTGAATATTTCATTTATCTATTTTTATTAAGTCTCTGTAAATTAAAAAAAACCTCATATATACGTATATTATATGATGAATAAATTATATTACATAGAATTACTTCTTACACACATTTTTATGTTTTGAAATTGAAAGTAGAGATAATAATTAATTTTAACTTTTTTAAGTCTTTCAATTATATATAAAATTTTATATATTTTAAAACTACATCATTTAAGGCAGCTGCAGGTAGTTGTTGCTTAACATACAAAAATATATTTTTTATATTTAAATTTGCACTTCAATTCACGCTTCATAAACGAGCAAAACATCTCGTCAACTTATTTGATGCATGAATAAATTGATACATTTTAATAAAGATTGTATGTATGATTAATATTATTATGCTATACATGATAAAGCTTTAGTTTTGAAAGCCTATAAATGATTGATTCCTAATAACTACATAGTATAAAACAAAGTCGCCTTTTCTGTCCCTATATCCCTATATCCCTATGTACGCTTAAATCTTTAAAACTACGCAACGGATTTTGATGCGGTTTTTTTTAATAGATAGAGTGATTCAAGAGGAAGGTTTATATGCATAACTAGCAGATCCCGCGGCTTTACCTGTGTAAATCTAGGGAAGAGCCCGAGCGAAGCGAGGGCGAGTCGCTAGTTATTGAATAAGGCATAAATGTACATAAAATAGAATTTTAAAGTCCAGTTTGTTTTAAAAGCCGTCAAGCTCGCGTTTTCTTTACAAATTACAACAAAAAAGCTTTTAGTTTTATAAATTAGTTAAGTTCTTAATCAGTTTAACGCACGTCATGCAAGGGTGGTAATTGTGACAGACGGGCAGACAGAAAGGGTTGGTAATAACATTCTAAACGTCAGACGCTAATTAATATGGCATCGTATTCTAACCGCGTACATTTTTTCCTTCAAACTAATCGTTAGTAACATATGTGTATATAATTAATATATGTATATATTTATTGTTATGAAAAATATGTTTTTTTATAATTTTCTTGTATTTATGTATTTATTATAGTTGAAGTAATAAAAAAAATTTTCACTAAATAGTTTTGAAGTTATTCTAAAGGGTGGAAATAACAGAGTATCTCCTTTTTGTACCAAGATTAAGTTTTAATCCATTAAAATAATATTTTAAAAATAGGTACAATAGTATAAATTTTCAAGGTAGTTAACTAGACATAGTTTATGGGTCGGAGAGAATCCTATACGTTAGACTGATAAATATAGAAGATGCATCCGTTGATCTTTGTTAGTTCGTTTGTAAAAAACCATAAAAATTGTCGAACTAGTAAACATTTAATATTAACAATAAAGTATATTTTAAATTTTAAATTTAAACCTTACGATAAATAACTCGAGTGTTTCATATTTGGCACCATTCATAAGACGCCGCATACAAGCGGTCGTCAGACGTTTCTTGAAAAACGCAATCAACATGTTTTGTAGACGGGCTTTGGACTGGAATAAGTTTAGCTTTTTAAATAAGAGTAAATGTCGGATATAAAAAAAATTATACTGTAGAAAATTTTAAATTTCTAAATTACTTATATCAAAATATTATTTTATTAAAAATGTTCTTTTATATATTATGTATTAATTATACAGTTGAAAGAGAAAAGACAGTGACAACTCACTCTAACACTCGTTTTCTATTGAAGTATCTACGAGTAGTATGAAGTATAGTCTATTTTTTCTTACTTGTCCTAAATGGTAAACAAACACTGCCTTGAACGAAAATCACTTATTTTCGGAAAATCCCGCATTTTAGACTTGGTTTCATCGTTTATAACTATTTTAGAAACACACACACTATGAATTACACTTATAAAAGCTGTTTATTTATGATTTGAACACATTATTTTTGCTAAAATTGAAATTTTAACAGAACTAAATTCTATAGATAAAATATGAACAAAACATTTTGACGTTTCGATACGCTACTTTGTCTTTGAATCATAGAGATGTAACATGTAAAATTATTTGGCGAGAATGGAAACTGAACTTTTAAAAAAATAACAATATTTGTAAATTACAAAGTACGACATTTTTCTTCAAATTTTATTAGGTTTTAAAATAGGAGTGTCATTTATAGAATATAGAAGATTTTTAATTGCTTTTAAACAACTCATACTGATTATTTATTGGTTATTGTAATTATTATTATTTCTTATCTTATTGCACTGTGTAATAAAATGGAGTGAGGGACTTCGCTCTCGGAGATCTTTAGATCGCTTATTTGCTTTTTTAGTTTAAAGTTTTAAAAATGACTTTATATTAAGACAAAAAGGAAAATAAAATTATTGAAATTATTATTAGTAAGGAGGTCATATCCGAGTAATAAAATTATCAAATTAACTTGTCGTATTATTTCTACCCAATACTTTACGTTCACTGCATAAAAACCATTAAGTTCAGTCGTTGTCATTCATTCGTCATTGCAATCTCTATGAAATTATCTCTGGTTACCTGTCCGCCATATTTGTTTACTATTTAAGACAAGTAAGAAAAAATAGACTATATATAAGTATATAATACTTTCTTAAAGTACATAATATGTACTTTACTAGATTTAAACAAATATCGTCAATCAAATTCAATAAAATATGTATTTTTCCTTTATTAGTGTTCATTTATATATTTACCTCGCACAAAAATCGAACCTTGGTCTTCATAC
Organism: Boloria selene; assembly: GCA_905231865.2. NCBI lineage: Eukaryota > Metazoa > Arthropoda > Insecta > Lepidoptera > Nymphalidae > Boloria > Boloria selene. The sequence goes on along the minus strand of HG993135.1, from coordinate 2,531,447 downwards.
ACAATAAAAAACCACACATCCATCAACGTACCAGTAAACCAGTGAAACAACATATAATTAACTAAGTGGCTTCTAAATATTCGTTTTGCTTCAATTTCGAAACGCCATAAAAAATTACATCTTTTCATTGCTCCCTCCTAAACAGTCCCATGGGAGCTGGGCTTTCAAGATTACCCCAAGTACCCCAGCTATGTCATATTAGGGGCTAATTATGCCTGTACCATGTTTTCCTGTTTGCTTTCCAACCGAGATTTTATCGTCATCTCTAGATTATGTATCTATTGAATATTTTATCAAATAACGTATTATGCGAGAGGATAATGGCTCCCCCGTTTCTTTTATAATGAATAGGGGAAGTTATATCTATTAGTTTGTGCATTATACGTAATCTTATGAACTAACTAATTACCCCTGTTTCGCTCGGGCTCGGTAAGCCGCATACATTCATGTCACCCTTCTCTCTCTATATCTCCATACGCCATATATGAAAAATTCATATAGTAAAAACTACATTATGTCTTTACTAATAATGACTATCTAAAATCATGTGAATTTTTAGCAAAATGTATTTCATTAATATTAAGTAATATCAATACATAATATAAAACAAAGTCCAGCATCTATCTGTCTGTTTGCGATAAACTATAAAACTACTACACCTATTTTCATGATGTTTTCACAAATGGATACATTAGTTCTCGAGAAAGGTTTTAGTATATAATTTAACACCACCTTCCTCGTTAAACGGACTATCCAACACAAAAAGAATTTTTCAATTCGGGCCAGTAGTTCCTGAGATTAGCGCGTTCATCCAAACAAACAAACAATCTCTTCAACTTTATAATATTAGTATAGATATACAGATTCAAAAAGTATCGATTCCAATATCGAAATCGTGGTATTCAAATAATCGAATCAAAGCGATCCCGCTGTAAGTTTCGATATCATCAAATATTTGCTAACATAAAGCAAATACAATTTATCAATAAAGAGCCTGGCGAGTAGCTTGAAGGGTCGAGCAAACATACCCAAATACCACCGTAACATGCCTCGGACGTTATCGACAAGATATCGTAACCCGTTTACATTCTTGTTATAATATTTAACAAAGTTGTTCATAAATGCTTGAAATTGTTCAATTAATATTATGTAAATTAAAATTTGGTTCATTATTTCACTGGACATACTTATACTTCTTTAGCTATTTTATGAATTAAATGAATGAAATAAACTGAGTATTTTTTAGTTCTAAGCGAATAATTCGCAAATTTTAAATAAAAATAATCATTTAATAATAAAATAATTATTTTAATTTGTGGTTCCCGACATTTCGATTCAGATAATTACAAAGATTTTACATTATTAGAAAATTTAGTGGAATATTTCAGTCGTATTATTTATTGTTTACTGCATGTCTAACTTAATCATAAAATTATATAATAAAAATGATGTATATAATATTTTAAATTTAAGTGAATAGTTCACTCTAGTTTATTATAAAAGCAAGAGATATGTGTAACTCTCTCTCCATTTTCTATAAACGAATGCTTCCACCGACCCGACAATATGTTAACGAGATGTTACAGAGTAAAAGGGAAACAGACAAACATTCGAACCCAATTAAATGCCTCGCAGGATCTGTGTGCATAGGACGCCCTTTGATACGTCTTTTATTTTAGATATGAATATGATGCGCAAACACCGGATAGTATGATCATTAGGATCGTTTGGCGTTCTTTACATGCCAAATACGGGATGCATAAGGAAAAATTGTAGTATACTCATGACTTTCAGTAAAAATTGTAAAATTAAATGCTGAATAAAATTAAAAAAATGTTCTTTTATATATTTTGAATTAATAAATTTGAAACGATTTAGAGGCTATTAGGTATTTTAGTCGTACTTTTAGCCTTTAGTCTAACTTTAATGTATAGTATTTTAAGGTATTAAGTCCCATTCTAAGGGCTTATTAACAGCACCTACTTCAGAAGTTCTTCTTGCTTCAATTTCAATTCTATATCTTATATTATACATTAGTTATCATATAAGTCTTATACATACACTTATAATAAACATTAAAATTGAAGTAATTATGTATTTCATCTAATCGTCTTTTTAACGGGATTCCCACTGCTGCGGCACATAAAGGAAAAGCTCCAAAAAGCGCAATTTCGCGCATTGCAATCACATCATTACGACTAATCTGGATCTATTACTTCATAAATGGGTATCTTTGCCAGATTATTATTATAATATATATAATATCAATGCCAAGTTGCCATAGTTCATTTGTTATTTGGCGTTTTGCCGCGTTTTATCGTGACAGGCCATTCTACTTCATTTCGAAGTTGAGATTGGGTAATAAACTTTTATGTAGAGAAAGATATAGGAAACTAAATAGATTAGTATAATTAAATAATTTAATTAGTATGCTATAGCTATGTTTTATTTGTTTAGTACGAAAAATACCTTTTTTTGTACTAAAAAATTAGACGTCGCTATGAATCAACTATTGATAATAAACTTAACAATAATTCTGTTTGTCCGTGTGTTATATTTTTAGTGAAAAAACTGATGAAAAATTTTGTTGTATATTTTGGCAAGTTTTCATCATGGGTAAGAACATAGGCTTGCTACTTTTTTATCCTCGCATCGATAAATATACAAGTGAAGCCACGGGCAAAAAGTTGTTTACAATATTTTCAATTTTGTAAAATTCTTTTTACCTTTTCATACGATTGTACGTAAAGGCATACCAGTAAAGGCATTCCGTCCATAAACACGATACAGTTGAGCCAGCAGTCAGTGTCAACAGTTTACAAAAACAGAGAGCCTAGTGGCCGCTGGCTAGCAATATCCTGGAACACAAATAGACGTCAAGCAAAAATACCCGGGGGTGACTTAGTAATGACACAGGATTTGATAGTGCTTCGCATTTAGATGACGTTGGGGGATGAAAAGTTTTAGTTGGTTACAAAGACAAGAAAATATATAAGATTTTTAGGCCACGGCGATTCGATTTTTTTACACCAAACGTGGTTAGGTAAAGCATTCGAAATATTCGACTCTAAAGGTTAAAATAAGGAAGGGAAAAAATTAAAAAAGATATTTTTCATGTGAAATATTGTTGCTAAACTAAGAAAGTGTTATATTTCCATGTTAATTTTTTTGAGTGAAACTGTAACTTGCTTTTTTAAATAATAGTCACCTAAACTACTCCATATCATATTATATCCCATGAGAATGTCTAAAGAATTGTTAGATATCTATTCGACTTACATCTTTCGCAAAAGCAACGTTGATCTGTTTGAAATATTTTAAACACTTAACTTATTATTGCACGTATGTTATTATACCTAAATTTCTCAAAGATGAGATATTTTCCCTCAATAAAAGTATGATAATAATAAGCTATCATCATACCGATTTTTAGCAAAATCGATTTCCAGACAAAAATCTTAAAACTATAGATTTCGTTTCTGTAGCAATAATAATGAGTAGTTCAATAAGAATTTCCAAAAAATATTCAATGAACAGATTTGACGCCGGAAGATTACTTCATTATCCTATATAATATGTATGGATTATATTATGTTTTGATTGATTTACAAAATTTCCTTTATCGCGATGATTCACGATCTTCGTAACACAGATTAAAACGAAATTGTGTTGACGTACAGCTTCCTTGGAGGGTCCATATTTTTTTACTTTTCTCTTCAAACATAAAAACACAGCATGAGATTCGATTATACAGCCAAGTCAATTGCAATGCAAGACGTAAGATCAATAAATTTATATAACCTAATTTACAGGCATTTAATAATTTCATTTAGAGTAGGATCTAAGTCGCGTATGTAAATTAGTTTTTTTTTGCGTATGTGTAATTTATAATTATCAATAAATCTTTGTTTCATCATAATTAGATGGGATGCTGTAAGTTAGTAAGGGCAGTAGCCGAGTGATGACGCGTTCACTTAGTAAACTGAGTGAAGGGGGTACAAATTCCAAGTCTCACACCTCTAATATTTTATGTGTGGATTGCTTCCAACGTAGTTAGGTACTTCTTGCATTAGATTGATTTAAGACTAATGAGGAAATCTGCATGTCTGATAGAATCTAGCAAGACTTCTGTAGTCTGCTTATTTTAAAAGGCCATTGTATTATACTAAATAAATATGTATATAAGTATATAAATTCATAAAATACTGTATTATCGCTTAATGCCGTCTAAAGAAGATAGCTTAATGCCGTCTAAAGAAGGTAACTTCTTTAACAATAAAGAATTTATCAACTTTGTGTCCATTTTCGTATAAAATTATTAAATTTCCAAAAAGTAACAGGACAGTCAATTATGAAGGAGCATTCGTAAGTTTCCCGAGAACACAACGGTGCTTTCTTTTAATTTGACTTTGCGAAGTTTTCTGTAACAAGATTATATTTTATGAGGGAAAAATTGTGTTCTAAAAGTAATTTTCATTTGTATTCAGCTTGTGTACATAATTTTATTTATAAGCAAATTGACATAGAGTGTACAGTACATAATATTAATGTTTAATAATTTAGTCTAAAACTACTCTATACTTCTGAAACAATAAAAATATATCTACTAAACTTTCACGAAAACTTTTGTTTTATGTATTTCAGGAACTATTTTGACTTTAATAACGAAAACTTTTTTAAATTTCATTCAATTCTTTTGACAACAGCTTCAATGCACGACAGTTGACTACTTTGCTAATATCACTTAGAATGGAGAAGACCACCTTCTCGAAGACATTCTTCAAATTTTTATGATGTAGTGAACACCAATTTCTACAGAACCTCTTGATGCAATTGACATTTAACTTGACGTTTATTATTTATTCATGTCAATAATACAGATACCCTCAAACTTCACAATTTGCCTAAACTATGAGTCTGTCAAAATCCAGGGGTGGATTATACCATGAATATTTTATAAGATGTAAATTCAATCAGACTTTGGTGTATGACGAGTTGAGAATTAGTTGATCGAGTTTTATATTATCACTAGTTATTCTACACGGTTTTGTCCGTAACGATTTCTATAAGGTGTTGGCGAGACGTTTGCTATAGTCTATATAATATAGTTCACAGAAAAATAAAAGTTATCAAAAAATGACATTTTCTCAAAGTATTATTAATCAGCAAATTGGTCAGGGATAATTTTTTTCTATATTGATATAGGAACGGTGAAGTACTTAAACCAAATAGGTTTATATTTGCTTGATTTACACTACTGCTCTGCACTACTGGTTGGATGACAAGACATCCAACTTGTTGCTAACCAAACTTTATTATTGAAATCAGTAAGGCTAGTCTAAATCTATTAAAAAAAACGGAAAAAACTGAAATGATTCATGATCAAGAAATGAATGGCCCAAGCGGGACACAAACCTGTGATCACTGGCGTAGGGCCACTACAAACTGAGCCAAGCGAGTCGTCCAATATAGTTAACTTACATTTAATATTCAAATTACGTGATGAAACTTGTTTAAAATAGAATACGCATGAAGCTAACATATATGTACGCTATACATGTATATCATCAATAAAATTCAAGTCGCGTAGAAACATTTATGTAGAAGCGGCATTTCGTGATATATTACAATTGTAATGGAACCGACAAAGTGCTTGCGGTAAAATAATAAAATTCATGGCTGGTGAGAATTGCGGGTTTGATTTCTGTTCTAACTTTTTTATGTTTCTTGGTTTTCTAATTTTAGCTCTTAATTTGAAACTTTTTTGTATGAAAACTTATTTTTTACTAGCGGCTTGTCTAATCTATTGGACTGCAACATTTTATCTAAATCCATTCAGCTATTTTAGGGGTTAAAATAGTAATCCGAAAATAATCTAGAAATTTTCACGAGATTCTTAATTAAAATCACCACGTTTTAGTAGATATACCTATTAGAATATATAACAACTTTTGCTTTCAGCATTATACAGCAAGCATCATTTGCCAGTACATCTGCATTTTCTGCCTTAAAATACACTAGTATTAAGGGAAATTCTGTACACATAAAGTATAGAGCTACACCCGCAGTAAATCAGGCCCGTCTTCTTTATATGTTTATTCATGAAACGGCGCGTCTGACGAAAGTGAATCTTTGTTTACTTTCGGTTTAGGCAATTATGTTCACGACTTGACATTGTTGGAGATAATGTCGAGTATTTTACTATTTTTCTTGATGTAAATTGTTTTTGTTTCTATCTAGCCTATTAAAGTTAAAATTGGTCTCTATAAATTGCAAATTTTATTATATTTAAATTAGAAAAGCGTTTAACTCACTTATTTACTGAGTGGTACATTACGAAACATTAAAAAGCTGTTAAAGGCGAATTTATGAATTTAATTCAAATAATATATTTTGCATGAAATTTTAACACCTGGTGCAGAATACTTATAAAGTATATATAAAATAATATATATAATAAATATCATAACATGTTAACTGACATTTAAATAATTAGCAAATAAGGCTCTTCTAATAAGTAAGAAAGTATACATATCTGGTAATATATTAGTTCTAAAACTTAGGAGTTTTCTAGTTTTATACTACTACAAAAACTTCGTTTGTATAAAGGAAATAAAATCTACCATTAAAACCTAGTCTCAAAATGCTTTCAAATGTGATAAATACCTTACAGTACTCGACTTACCACAAGAGCTATAAAATAATAACATCAAGCTTAGAAATGAAAATAAATTCAGTCAATTTACATCAAAATCAAAATTAAGTTATGTAGCATTAGCTTTTGCAATACGTTTTGGGAGAAATCACTTATAGCTTTCATCTTCGTCGGTTATATTTAAATGAACGACAATAAGTGCGAGAGCCAAATCCCAGTCTGACCCACTTCCTTTCAATCCGCCTAATGCTACGCATTTTGCGTAAAGGCGTGGTATTTTGGTAGCGTGTTTGCAAATCTTTTTTATAGGTTAATCAAAAAGATACTTTGCTGAATGAATATGTCCACAAATAAAATGATTGCCTTGTAAATTATGAAAAAGGCTACAAAAAATGTAACTAAACCATTTACATATTTATATTACTTCTGAAGGGATCGGAGGAAACTTAGCCAAGTGTAATTCACTTGTTTCCGTTTTTTATGTTCACTTGAATATTTTAGTCTCGCTAAAACTTAAAAACGGTTTGACCAATTATAATAATACTTTTTTTTGGCTGTATAGTTTAGAAAAATTAAACTGTACAGGGAAGAACCTGAGCAAAGTGAGGACGAGTCGTTAGTATATACAGTTGATACGCAAGTGTTGTAGTGGGTAGAAAATGGAATGATGGAAAAATAACATATAAAATTACTATTAATAAAAGTAGTAGCAGTAATTTATACTGCTTATGACATCTACTTTTTGATCTGTCAGTTATAGTTCTCTTACTGAACTTTGGTAAGCGACAAAATATGTAAACAATATGACAAGAATCTGTAAATTTCCATTTAAAAAGCTAGCCTTTAAACGCTTGAACTGAGACCTTGCATCACACCGCGTTCACCCTTAGCTGTGCCTCGGAAAATAATAACACTTTGAATAAGCATTTTTTGTCGCTTCCCGCCTTACCGCCTTCCGACGCATTTTACATTCAAATATTACTTTTGGTCCGGATAAACTGAATAAATAGAGCTTTCTGAAAAAATATGCTTCAAAATCTAATAGAATCTATTGATAAGAATATTATCTTTATTGCAATCATAATGCAGCCTGTTTATAATCAACTTAAACGAGCAAAAAAAGTATAATCGAGTTACTATGAATATTTATCTTCAGCCCTTTTTAACGTCCCACTGCTGGGCACGGATCTCCCTTCAATACGAGGGGGATCAGGCCATAGTCCACCGCGCTGGCCTAGTGCGACTTCATATGTCTTTCGAAAACTTGCTAGGTTCTCTCAGATATGCTTGTTTTCTCACGATGTTTTCCTTCACCGTAAGACAAGTGATAATCATAATAGAAGACGATTCGCACATGAAAATATCAGAGGTGCGAGACCCAGATTTGAACCAGCATCACTCGGTTATTCAAGCGAGCGCGTTACCACTGGATTACCACTGTGTGGATTTTTCGATTACCTAATCAAAATAGACAACTGCCAAGTATGGAACTATTCTCTTATAATTCCTAACATAATAAACAAGTAGCAAAATATTAAGAGATGGAATTCCTAGAATCTAATAAAAGCTCTCCGCGTCTACAAATAAAAGGCATTTAGATTTTCAGATGGAAAGCATCGATGAATATTCATTTTACAAAGAGTGATTTATTATGGAGATACCACCGTTTGTTTGCTTAATTAAATTATAACAGAGAAATTACTTAAGAATGTGTTTTTATTTTATGTACATCTTAAACAAAAATATTCAATATAATTTAAAATGTGCTGTATTATTATTTACATTAAAGATTATAAATTAAAGTTTTAAAAATTTATTTACTCTATAGACTTCGCAATCTTTTTTTAATGTAATTATAACCTTTCAGACTTGGAATTTCATCTAAATTACCTTTAAAGAATACTTCAATGAAAGAAGTACAGAAAAGAGTATTTGGTACAAAACCATACAGTGTGAGCCTTCTCGAGTTCCATGGTTCTACTGTCATAATTTTAGTTGAAAATATATTGTTGTGTTAAATAGATTACGTTCTGGACATTATCCATCAAATAAATTTGCCTACCTTATCAAAAAAGTAAATTCACCTTTATGTATTAAATGTGATATGATAGACGATGTTCATCACATTCTAGTGGAGTGTGTTAGGCATCAAAGGGAGAGGGAATCAATATTGGAAAAACTGAATGTTAATAGTTATGATGTTGGTCCGTACCTCAGTATCTTAGGAAACCCATTAAGTATTGATGTTGTTAAAGTTTTGACAGACATGGTTTTGCAACATTGAAAACATCTCCTTTAACACATTCCGCCGAAGTGTGTTGAACATCGGCTATCCTTTGTGCATAATTTTTATATGTTATACTTAGATTAAGATACGATGGTACTGACATATCCTAGAAGGACAGAAGTCCCTTAAAAACTTAGAAGTAAAAAAATCTAAGCTACCCTTAAAGTGTATTAAAAAAATTTGTTCACAAGTGACCAATTATCATGTACTAATGTAATATGTAGTATAGTAATCTCGCTTAACATTGTCATCGTTAAAATCAATATTAATAAAAAATATTATAAATGTGAAAGCAAGTCTGCCTGTTACCTTTTCACGGTTATAAGGGTTAACAGATAAAAATGAAAAGGATAAAGTGTATTCCACAAGGAACATAAGACTACCTTGTATCCCAGCCTAATTCGCAGGAAACGAAGCAGCGGGCAAAAACTAGTATTCATTATTTTCAAGTAAAATTAACTGGAATGGTGGCTGATAGGCTCGAATATTAAAAATATGGTGATTAAAGCTCAGAAGCTTTTGAAATATCTGTCATTCAATCTTTCGCCCCAGTTTTTATGGGAACCGTATCTAATATGACATAAATAAACCAATTGATCTATAAAGATAGTACAAGGAAAGCTTTGAAATCCGAGATTTTGCAATCAAAGAGATCGGAGCGAATCCTTATACCTCATTGGAAGTTTTAGACTTTTCACTGGACTCCCCTCGGGGTATAACCGCACTGAGGTATTTTAGTGCGATTTTCTTCGTTACTTGAGTATTTTTTAAGATAAAATAAGATAAATAAAAAATAATTTAAAAAGATTTCTATTCAATTTGTGAATAGAATGAAAATGATGAAATGAAAAAAATGATTTTTTTTATATTATCATATACCCTAACTTGGAGTCTTAAAGAACTGAGCATTTTTTATTAACATTAGCTCTATTTCATAAGAAATAACTTTTTCATACTTTTCTATCTATCTATAATATTTAACTTTTAAAAAATATTCTACTTAGCTTATAAAAGAATAAGCTAGAATAAAATAATAAAAAACCTAAATATAGTAAAGAGGTAGTATAATAAACATTAAGTGTACGTCGTATACTATTAAGCAAAACCCCTAAATTTTAATTTATGTCTATACAAAAAAAATATTTCACTAAAACCAAACTCAGTATACCTTTCATTCTTTCTTCTATAATCTAATTTATTCAAATCCATTATTACAAAAAAACAGTGGAAACCAGTAGTGCGCGGCACACCCATCCAAGCCCGGGGTTCGGGAGTGTCGGAAACTGCGACAATTTATGACGGGCTGACGACGTCTAATTCTGGAAGGTTCTCATTAAACGAGACTAAACGCGCACATTCACTTATTGAAACGCTTTTTTTTCTACCGTTTTCTACGTTTCCGTTATTTATTCCCTTTTACTGTCCTAGTTTCGGCCGTTTGTTTTTCACTCTCCTTTTTGTTTCTAACTTACTTTGTTATAGTCTAAATTGATTCAAACAGCCGTTAAGGCTAATTTGTTAGTTTGGATCCAAATATTTTAAAATTTGTTAGTTTGACGAGTTTGGCGCAGTTTGTAGTCACCATACATTCTTGCGCCAGCGGTCGCGGGTTCGAGTCCCGTTGGGGGCATATATTTGTTAAACTCGGATGTTCGTATTCCAGTCATGGGTGTTTATATTTATAATATATATGTATTTAAACTTATATTATTATGTAGTATATCAACTATCTGGTATCCGTAACACAAGCCTCGTAGCTTACCACGGAACTAGATGGAGCTGTGTATAATAATGTCTCAACATATTTATTTATTATTATTTATTTATTTAAGGTAAGTATTAACACATAAATATTTATTTTTAGATGTTTTTTATATGTATGAAATGTACCTTATGAAATAAATCATTCGAAATCGGGTCGCAAATGAAAAAACATAGTAGTGATGAACAATCGATAAACAAAGCGATATACAAAAATAACAAACATACGAATTGATTACGACCTCTTTATCAGAAATCGGTCAATAAGAGAATCCATAATAGACTATTGAAATATTTGTATTTTGGATTTTTTGCATTTAGATTTGAAATTTTATTCCATTTTTCAGATATTTTACAGTAAACATGTTATAAATAAATATGTTGGAAGATTAACGAATCACACTAACTAATTTCAGTGTAAGTTACGCGTTTTGTGTAGTGGATACCAGACACGAGTAGTTGAACTATAACTTTAAATAAATACATATTATAAATATAAACACCCATGAATCAAGTTCAAAAATTCATCAAATAAATGAATGCCCACAGCGGAACTCGAACCCACAACGTCGTCGTTATTAACGCGTTGTTTTCAACGCAACGATGATAGATTGATGTCACCGAAATAAGTATTTTAATGATGTCAGAATAAAACACGAAAAACCATCAAATAAAATATTTAAGGTGAAATATTCACGAAGACCTAAAAAAGGTAAGGTGTTTTAAAATACCTACCTACATACTTTAAACTACCTTTTATATATTATGTACATAAATATAAATAACTAGCATTTCCGGCGGCTTCGCACGCGTTCTAAGGACGGAAACCAAATTCTTCTTGAGTCGCGCGGTATGATACTTCGCAGAACTAACGCCCTTTCCGTTTTTGCAACATTTTTCATTAATTCTCCGCTCCTATTAATCATACCATGATGTAATATGGCCTATAACCTTCCTCGATAAACGGACTATACAACACAAAAAGAATTTTCAATTCAATCCAGTAGTTCTTGAGATTAGCGCGTTCAACCAAACAAACAAACTCTTCAGCTTTATAGTATTAGTAAGCAATATTCAACACATAACAACCAAACAACAGTTAATAATACTATGAGAGCAAGTTGATGTAATCCAGGGCGGAGGATAGATTCTCAACTAGATCTAAGCTACGCTTAAGTTCAGATCTGGGATTGCAACAATTTAAGTTAAAATGCGCTCATGCGAATACCTTAGAGCTACGAGGATTAGGAGAAGTTATATAGTTATTATATTCTATAGTAAAATTGTAAATGTTGAATTAAGTCTGTGTGTTTGTTGGTACTTAAGATGTCTCGGCGAGTTCTAAGAGATCTGAACTTTTATACAGCGTAATTGTATTATCTCATGTGATTAACTGGTTAGTACCTCGTATATTTTATTTTAAAAGTATGGACTTTTTAATGTTTAAATAGTATAGTAATATAACAAACGTTCAGAAATTTGTTAATTGTTAATCATTATTGGGCCTTTCTAAATGTCAAACACAAGTAAATCAAGGCATAATCATCTGAAACCCATTACGTGAAGCGTGATATTTATTTAAATAAATTTCAATTTGAAAAATCAACAATATAACTACAAAGAAATGTTATTTGTACAGGTTAAGACGATATTTTCTTAACTTTAAGATATATTAAATATGCCACCTCCAAATGGCTTGATTTGTGGCAATCAAAGTTCTCAGTCGCCATCACTGTAGAACGACGAACTCGCGGCATTCGCTTCCGTTTAATGAGATTGTTAGTCACGTCGCTTTCCGCGCTTATATTATATCTATAAGGGCAAAATATATACTGATTTATGCGTCTATCTGTACAAGCTTACTAGTTACATATAAATAAAATGGTAGAGTATGTTTGTTTATAATATTTTTTTAAAATTCACACCAATTAATGAATAATATTATTTTCGTATATAATTAATCGGCTTTCAACTTAATTTTTAATTTTCGGTTTTATAATTAAAACATCAAAAGCATGCTAAAACATCAGAGACCAAAAATCAAGATGAAACTTATTATATATTTTATAACTTAAGCTACTATTGTTTTAGAAAAAGACTATTGATACTAAACTACATAACAAAAATCTTACAATATAAAATATTATTAGAAAAAAATATATATAAAATATACTCGTACTCGGCGTAAATAGGTTCATAACAGAGCCACCGCCACACATTTTATATTTCAATTCAATTAATACCGTTGTAACGACATATAAACAATTCAATTAACATATTTCAATTATCCCAAAGGTAATTTTGTAGTACACAAACATGCATAAGGCACAGTTTACAGCCATGCAATAAGGGTGTACATATAACCTGCTTCGACGAAAGTCATTTACTCGCGCACTCTATAAAATTTACACTCGCATGATCATTTCTAAGATAAATTCGTAAATTAAATTCTATGAAACAAACTAAAATGGACTCTAATATGTATGCAATATGATATATTTTTGGGGTATAGGGCAAAAGGCAGGCGCGACTTAAAATAAGCTTACGTAGAGGTCATTGCGCTTTTGAAGTAGGCCAAATAGTGACAATTCTGGGTCAGAACTGGATTTTCGAATGTTTTCCTAAATGAATAATGTGGGAGGACGGTTGCGTAACAAGTTTCATATATTTATTGCCCTTGTTACTTATAAATGATGTAATTTGGACTAAATGGCTTTATAACACCTATTAATATACTGTATAAAGTGTAAATAAACAAGGGTTAGAGTTTGATTAGTTTGATTAATTTCTTTAATTTTCTAATTAAGACGTAATAAAAGAAATCGAAATATATAAAAGCGAAAGGTCACTCACTCACTACAAAATATCGTAAAACGCTTAACGTATAAAGATGAAATTTGGCAGGGTGGTACTTTATAGTTACAAGACATCCGCTAAGAACGGATTTCACGGACGAACGGGCACAGGGCCGAATTAAGGAGGATTAATTAATTTTAAACAATATTAATTGTAAATTGAGAGATGATGGCAGAGCTGACGATTTTTTTCTTAATACATATTTATAACCCTTACCCTTGAAGTAACGTATTTCTTACATTTAAAACACAAAAAATCATATTACCCTTGAAGTAACGTATTACTTACATTTAAAAATAACACTAAAAATCATATACGAGTACCATTTTTGAATTTTGTCAAAGAATCATAAAAATAATCTCAGTTGGATGTGGAAGCAGTGAAAATCCGAGTAGATCCTTTAACATAGCTGGCAAGTTCCTTTACCAGTGTTTCGATATGCGCATAAATTTTCGGTCGACTCGTCTGGTGCAGGCTCAACTTTTCCCAAGTTAACATTTTCATAGTAGGAAAAACAAGCTGTCCCGAAGTACTTTTGTCATGGTAATATAGCTAGAATAGCTTTATTTGTTACATGGTTAGGACTTTGCATGCATGGTTTTTTATAGAAAACAAAATAAGTATGTATCACGAAGTTTAAACTTTGGATATATTTAAACTTTGATAAAGATAAATAAATAAATATCATGGGACATTAACGTACAGCACCTAGCTAAGCTAAGTACATGGTAAGGATTAAGGAAGGAACCTTGTGTTATGGATACCATATAGTTTATACACTACACAATACATATTATATCACTTTAAAATACATACCTACATATTACAAATATTTAATTACTGGAATACAAACATTTGCCCTCTCATCCCACAAATGAATTCCTCCAGCGGGAGTCAAACCCGCGACAAATAGCACAGCAGATACACTACAAACTGAGGCAAAGTTTCTGTCGAAATTATAAATAATAAAATCATTATAAAAATAATATCTCATAAATATTAATACTGTATCATTCTGATATATAAATGGGCAAAGGGAAAAAAATTAGCCTTTTATTCCCTTTACTACTTTTTTTGCATAGTATCAACAAAGAGCTATAGTCTTATCAATATTTTTTTATATAGACAGGTCAATTCTATATACACAACAGAACAACCATTAACATTTTTATATTATTCTTAGTTTATTTATAAGTTAGCAATTAATATCTAGAAATTGTATCGACATTTAACAGTTAGGTTCAAAAAAGATAGTACATAAGAGTGACATTGAGAATGCGGTTAAAAGGTCCCCAGCTTCTCAACGTAAGGACTAAATCACTTGATTTAAAATGCGAAGAGCCATAAGCATTCTCTACAACAGCTGATATAGCGCTTAGAATATCTTGAGAATATTCTTAGTTCTTAGAGAAATTTTCTAATTATAATATTAATGTTAGTAAAGTTGGTAAGAAAATAAAAATGGGTTGGTTTTAACATGAAGATGGCCACACTGTTATTTTCATATGCTTGACGAAAAAAAGTCGTCACTATACTCTAATTTTTAATTAGACGAAGTCAACTGACGTTTACTGTGTTGTCAGGTTTTGACAAAATAAAAATAGTGTTGTAACAAAATGAATGATTGAAAAAACTCCTGAATGAATGAAATTGCCTCGATTGTCTAGTGAATAGTTAGTGTGCCGAACTGCCGATATCGGGTACGGGGTTCGAATTTTAGTCGTGCTTTGTACATACCAACGAGTTTTCGACGACTATATGCCTATAGAATCCAATTATAGGTAGGTAATGAAAATAAAAAAACATCGCTTATTCATTTGTTTTTATTCATCATCAGATAAAAAATCATCACTATCGCTTTCGGTGACATTAATTATTAATCTATACTAATATTATAAAGAAGTAAAGTTTGTTTATTTGTTAAATTGTAAGGGGTAATCTCGGGATCTACTGAACCGATTTTTAAAATTCTTTCACCAATAGAAAGCCACATTATTGCTGAGTGTCATAGGTTATATAAAAAACCGAAAAATAAAAAGGCTTTTACGTGGTAGTCCGTTTTGCAAAGTGAATCGGAGAAAAAACGGTCGAATAAAAGCGTTTCTTACGAACGCTGCCTTGACTATGAAAGATATATTTTTGAGTTCTAGAGAAAAGATGTGGAGCTTAAAAATGCCTACAAAAAAGTCAACGACAGCATATGTCTAACTTTTATATTTTAGTGACAAAAAGTAGTTTTTTTAATATTAGTATAGATAATTTAATTTTTAATTTTTAATATTAATAAAATAATTTAAATAATTTAAATACTCTGTACTAAAAAAGGATTATTAACATTATGCCCAACGAAGTGGGCACGGGTCAGCTAGTTATTAATATGTCTGAAACATTGTCCATCATGTGGTCGAGACCATACATTTTGTCTTCCTCTTTAATTATATGAGTCATAAAAAAATTATGTACTTTTCACCTTATAGCGGTAAAAGTAAAATCGTCTAATTTATCTTTGAAACGACAAACTTAACAAAAACAATAACTTAACAGCGTGGGCGCAGAAAAAACATTCGTGCTATCAGATTAGAGGTTAGAAGCCGAATAACAAACAAAATGGCGACCGCAAGCGCGGCGTTGATTGGTGTTGGCACTAGTCGCCGCGCCGCGCTTTGTAATAAGCCGTCAAAAAACTGATTGTAGTTACATACTACTACTATTACTAGTGTAAAATAGAAATAATATTCTTTTATAGTTTGAAATGATTAACTATTCACACTCATTGTTCATTCATCTGATTGAACGAGAACTGAACGCATCACTAATACTTTAACTATGGCAACATTATTTTACAAAGTGACATTAGCTACTGTCAGTTGGCTTCGTCTAATTAAAAATACGACTATATTAATCCATACAAATATGAAAAATGTATATATTTTACAGACGAGTTTGTTCGTTTTGAACACGCTATTTATCTTACTAATATCGCACTAATTTCTAAGCCAATCTGACCGTTAATATAAATCATCACTCTTGAAATATTTATCATGTAATTCAATAAGGAAAGTATTATTTTTTAATACTTAAAGATACTTATAGTAAAAATTAATAGATGTTTTCTGTTTTCAATAGGATTTCAGGAAAAAAATCTTTAAAAAGTATAAGTCGACAAAATAAATTACATTGAAGTCTGCGGGATAAGGCCCCTTGCATTTTCCTACCACTCTATTTTTGCCTTATATTTGGAGTAAAATAACGATTTATTAGTTACTAAAATTACAGAACATACTCGTAATTTTGCACATACCAGCAAATATGTTATCTAAAATCAAATCCTGAAAATTATTATTATCGATTTTAGGGTAGCAAAATGGCGGGTGGAAATCGTTGATCGGAAACGGGAGGGCCATTGTCTTCCGGAAGCGGTGCGCTGGGCTGTACCGGAAATGGTTTGTGGTGGCTACTCTCGTTGGATGTCAGATTTCAATTTAGGCCTCATATTTTGTATGGAACAGTGTAAATAATAACACTTGCTGTATAATGAAGTTATATTCTTGCTATTCAATAACAGTAGATTCAAACCAATATAACTAAGATATTAGGGATTTACGAAAGCTTTTAAAAAAATATTCGACTGTCTCTTATCATCTTAATCAAAGCATGTTCTTCTACACAATTTTATAACATGAATAATTAACATGGACAGACATTCATCCATATTCTATAAATGCAAATGAAATATTTTTACTAGCCATCCGGTTCTCAAGTAATTAGTGGATATTGCGCAACTTGAGCAGTAAAATACTTTCTTCATCAAACAATGGGGGTTTGCCTTTGTTTCGTCACATTTGTATGGTGTTTTATTTTGGTAACACATTTTACTACACTATTGATATATTCTTGTTTTACTTATTACTTAACTTTTTTCTCATATTGAGTTTGTATCACTTTACACTATTTGACGACACGTTCGGCTCAGTTGGCAATGACTCTATTTTCTGCGCAAGCGGTCGCGGATTCGAGTCCCGCTGAGGGCATTCATTTGTTGAGCACGAATGTTTGTACTCCAGTCATGGGTGTTTATATTTAAAATTTGTGTAGTATATCAACTATCTGGTATCCGTACTGCAAGCTTCGTTGAATCACGGAACTATATGGCGCTGTTGTAATAATGTCCCATCATATTTATTTATTATTACTTGTAAGGATTGAAGTGAAAATAATATAAGTATAAGCTAATTTTTCTTATTGTAATAATGTATATAATAATAAAATAATGCCTAGCACGTAAACGTAATATAGCATGGTGGACTATTACTCACATAATTTACTGCGTCTAATACTTATTTAAACGTTTCATATTTTATCACATTGGGATGATGAAATGCTTATAATACCTATATTTAAAAATATTTACGATATAAGATCAAGTTTTTAACCTAAGTTACACGAGTATATATGGATAAATAACTCGTAGTAAAAACTACATTTCACTAAATAGTTTAGCACAAAAACCTTAAAAATAGAACACGTAAAAGAAAACAAAACTAGTGGTAATTCATAGAAATCGGAGTTATATCTTTCACTTTTCTCCATAGAAAGACTATATCTTTTCACATTTTTAGCAACATTCATTAGAAAATCAACGATGTGGTAAAATCGGCTATTATCGCCAGGCGCGGTTAATGGCGCAGACGCTCGGCAAACTTTAGATAAAGACACGGGGAAGAAACATTGTGTAAAGAACAAAAGTGCTAGTATATTATTTATAGACGTATCCTCTTTTACGACTTCTACCGAATAGCAGTTTGCTAAAGTATTATTTGAGAATAGTTATGCTATTATTATTACTATGTACCAGTAAACTAGCAGTAGTTGTGTATTGGATTTTTTTAACACTACGTAAAGGAAGGGGTCAATTTTTAGACGATGTAAGCTTATATAGATTAGTAAATAAATGTATTGTCATTAGTTATATATTTTATTATTTTGTATTGATTTCTAAACACTCTGTATATTTCTTTTTAGAGATTAGCCTTTATCTTAACGTTTTTCAAAATAAAAAATAAAAATAATATTTCGGTACTTTAACGGAACCCAATCTTGACTTGTTTGTATTATTATTTGCAAATTTTCTTTCACAACTGACAAAAATAGTAAAATTAGAAATTTTACTCGTATTAAACGGTTGAAATTTAAATAAAGAAAAAGACGGGCGAAACCAAAGGCAGGTATCTAGTTTATAAAAAAATACGTATAATTTAGGTAAAAGCTTCAACTTGAAGGAAACATTCGGTGTAGTAGTAAAAATGCAAATTTATTATTGTAATGGTGGGCTACACCCTTGATTTGTAATTGCCTATTTTTGGGTTAATTGTAGGTGTTATAGCTAATAATTGCAGAAGCGGTGTAACGTTACTCAATGGTACTAGCTTTAATTAATTTTTTATAGTGCGCTCTGACAACCCCTTGGTATCGCAGATAAAAATATTTTCATGAATATTTTTTTCTTCTAAATTCTCGTTTGCGTTTTTGGTGAAATTAATTTATTATAAACTAGACTTTCCCGCGGCTCCACTTGCGTTCTAAAGGCTGAAAATCAAACCAAATATTTTTCCCGTTTTTGCAACAATTTTCATTGATGCCCCGCTCCTATTGGTCGTAGCGTGATATAGCCTATAGCCTTCCTCGATAAACGGACTATCCAATACAAAAAGAATTTTTCAAATCGAACCAGTAGTTCCTGAGATTAACGCGTTCAACCAAACAAACAAACAAGCTGAAGACAGCTTTATAATATTAGTATAGATTACCCCAAGCCCTCTTATCAGAATGTATATAATAGTATTATTATGGAATTTGAAATTCAACATTAATGAGGGTGGGTTTTATAATGGTTAAACTTTAAAAACATAATTCTTTGGTTATGTAAAGAAGATCAATGTCTTTAATGTAAATAGTATATAAGTATATAGAAGTATGTATGTAAGATGCAAGTATTTATTTTAATGTAATTATCATAATTAGTTGACATATTCCCATATTAAGTATACTGTTATTAACTTTTTACTACTATACTGTAAGTACGCCGCTCTAAGTTAATTTTGTTACTTTATTTTGTATAACATATTTTATTGTACACTAGCATTTACGGCTTCGCACGCGTTTTAAAGACCGGAAACCAAATTCTTTCTGAGTGGCGCGGTATGATACCTCGCAGAACTAACGCCCGCCCTTCCCGTTTTTGCAACATTTTTCATTGATGCTTCGCTCCTTTTGGTCGTAGCGTGATGTAATATAGCATATAGCCTTCCTCGATAAACGGACTATCCAACACAAAAAGAAATTTTCAATTCGGACCAGTAGTTCCTGACATTAGCGTGTTCAACCAAACAAACAAACTCTTCAGCTTTATACTGTTTAGTATAGATAAATAATTAAATTAACAAGTAGGAATCGTGGTACAACACTAGTGTAGGATACAAGTAAAGTTACATACAAAAAATATCAAATATATCATAAACTCTGATAAATCACAGTAACAACACATAATAGGGAGGGGACGTAAACACAAATTGCTCACTAAGGACATAGCTTTATCTTCAAAGGCACCGGCGTAGAAAGGTGATAACGAAAAGGAAAAATGATTGGAATTGTGGCATAAAATAAAACCATGTTTTCGAAAGACATTCTGGGGGAGATAGGTTTATGTGACGCTTTTATCTGTTTGGCAGAAAATTTTCGAACTTACCTTTTTAAAGACATTCGATCGAAATAAAAATATTGTTTTAATAGGTCTTACTCACCAAAAGTATGAAAGAATTTCATTTTCTGTGACTGCTTACCTGAAATTAAATAAAATATATTCAGTACACGTACAATGTAAATAAACTACTAGCATCACAAATATTAGATTAGATATCAAAATTATTTAGGACAATATAAGTTTGACTTCATTGTCTCTGTTAAATTAACCGCACTTTATAAAATTTTGGCTATCGTAACAGTTTTAATTACGTTATCGTGTTAGTAATAAACTAAATCTATTTGTATGATTAAAGTTACTTAAAGTTACTTAGACATCAAAACAAACAAAAATAACTGTTCTCATACACATTAAAAACAAAGTAGATAAGAACATAATACCGATATTCTATGACTCTAAGGAAAAAACTTTGAGTAATCATCCCATAACGCTCGTTTCTTGTCAAACTTCGATGCATGGGGCTTTATGAGATATCCCATAGCAATGTTTTTCTGCCAATTTGCTTAAAAATCATGTTTTATGGAACATCTCGAGGCAAAATACGATAACAATAGATAAGAGGGGAATTTGAGGATACTTGTTACTTGCATAATATGTTGTTATACGTGTAATAATATTTTCTTTTATTATATTAATACCTATGTAATGTATGTCTGTACGTCTAAGATTATTCATATACCAAAATTAAAAAGTTAGTTTCATAGTTAAATGATTTTCATATCGGTTATACCAAAACTGATTTTTCATGGTTTAAAGAAACATTAGTTTTTTTAGAATTATTATTTTATCATGTCTATTTCTCTTCTGTATACAGCCACTATTTTTAGACTGTAGTAAATACGAAAATTTTTTATCTGCATTATATAATTGCAGGAAGCATCTTTGAACTCTCGATATTAATCTTTTAAAATAGAGATTTCCATATATTAACAATAAACATTACTATTTATAACACAAATAATGTGCATTTATTCTGTTCACTTGTTTATGCAAGGCTTGTTTAATTAATACGCTACTTGAATATTTCTTTGAGAAAAAATGCTTATTTGTGCTTTCGCCGGCAAAGCTCTGCCTTCGTTAACGGCTGTTTCTTTTAGAACTACTTCTAGTTTTCATACTTCTCTAAAGAATATTCTTTAGAATTCTAAAGTTTAATGTAATTTTTTACATTAAGTACACAGTAGACGAAGAATTACAATGGGTTTTTGAGCGGGTCAGTGCGACTTTATACAAATAAAAGCTGTAAAACGGCGTTGAATTGATTAAAATTGCAAAAGTTTGACTCTTTAGGAACAGCAATACAGTCAAACTAATATTATAAATCCGAATGTAATTGTGTATGTGTATTTGTGTATGTACCTACTTGTTATATCGTGTTGTTTCTCTTAAAAACTTCCTTATTAAATTATTCTTACTTATAAATAACCCTTGAAGTATGGCAAAACTAGATATTTGAAGTTTAGATATTTATATTGAATCAAGATAAAAAGTAGACATTACGAGACTAATGTGGAGCCACTACGGACGTTGAACTTTACGCTCTGAAATAACAGTAGTAATTATAATTTAGGTAGAAGTTCAAAGAACAAAATAATCTAGCAACATTTTTAAAGGCTTTGACAAGTGGCCTAATTTTTTTAAGCTCATAAGCTGAAAGTCACGAGTCTAAAGCTCTAGCTCTATAGAATTACTTGTGACATTTGTTTACGATTTTTTAGTAACTACTAAATGTAGGGCTTTTAAAGATGAAATATGATTAAATTTTAGTTTTCTCTTGAAATATCTGTACTTTATATGCATAATTAAAAAATAAAATAAACAGTTCAAGTTTTAAATTTGCTATAAGAGATATCTTTCAATAATTACTATGAGCTTACTAATATCTAACCATATTTTATCTTGACGTACCGAAATAAACTGTAGCAGTAAGTAGATGATTTCAGGTCAATAAACTTGTTTTACTCATAGAAAAAGAGGCTTATTTTTCCTGAATTTCCGGCAAACTTTTCCAACTTTTTTCCTTAAAATTAAGTAATGAACATAATTTCATTTTTATATATTTCTATTGCTATGTCAAAAAAGCCTTAATAGAAGACATTACAATTAGTAGTGTCCGTCCAGTCGTTGTAATTTAACCGTATAGAAACCGTAAGAAAGTTGGTTGGTTTGTAGAGTAAAAAAAACTTACTAATTAACATTTATCTTTACCTATTTATATTTGTATACAAAATTGAAGTATGTTTTTAATTACAAATTCAAAGCTTTTTAATAAATGCAATATGAAAGTATATACGGTACTTACATCAAAAATCAATTTTTAAAATTTTTGTCT
Source organism: Boloria selene (assembly GCA_905231865.2). Taxonomy (NCBI): domain Eukaryota; kingdom Metazoa; phylum Arthropoda; class Insecta; order Lepidoptera; family Nymphalidae; genus Boloria; species Boloria selene. The sequence goes on along the minus strand of HG993135.1, from coordinate 2,508,796 downwards.
GTATATCTGTTTGTTCCGGCTAATCTCAGAAACGGCTGGACCGATTTCGAAGGGACTTTCACTCGCAGATAGTTAAAGTTATAAGGAGTAACTTAGGCTATTATTACTTTATTAGAATTATAAAATTGTTTAATTAATTTTAACTTACGCCCAGCGAAGCGGGTTTGCTAGTTGAAAATATTTTCTAACTAATTCTAACAGCCAGTACTGTACAAATATATCTTTATTATTTCATCGTATTTTTAATGTATTTTGGCTACTTTGGGATATAAAAACCCGTCTTAATTTCGCTGCAGCCCACAGCTAAGTCCCGATCTCGGAAAACATTAAGTACCGGCGGCTAAGAGGACACAGAAAAGGCGTGGTATTTAGTTTACTGGGGAAATATCCATTAAAGTATATATTTTTTTATACGGATATGTTAGAGTAAGTTTTTTGTTACCCAACTTGAGATGCTGTGTCGTACAAGATTATCTTTTACGCCAACTTTTATTCACGTTACATTTTTATTTAGAATTTTTTAGGGAAAAAGTTTTTTTTAATTTACAAAATTAATTGCTAACACTACTTCTAATATTACTATCATTGTTATTTATACATACAGATAAATAAAGTTTGACTGTCTTTTTGTAATGTACTTATAAGATTTTTTTAACATTTTGTCTGACTGGTGGACTGGGACTTTCATTGGCAGATAGCTGCTTCTATAGGAGTAACATAGGCTATTTTTAGTATATCATTGGAAAAAGAATTTAGGCTATCGCTCAAAAAAATTAAAGTGACGAACCTGAGTCAAGCGAGTTACTTCATAATTTTAATACAAAAGTGATGTACCTGTTATTCATTCAATTCGTTTATTTTAATTAACCCTCGACACAAAAAAGGGGAGTACGTTTAACGCATGTAATGTGTACCTATTAGTGTATGTGTACCATCATCTTGCTCAGACGGATGAACCAATTTCAATTTATTTTAGTTTTTAAATGTGACTTGATCGACAGTGCCTGAGCCATACATCAAGAATATAAAATAATATAATATCTTTTGATTTTGAGGTTGTGAATAAAATTTTCTATACGTTTAACGTAGAAGTTAACTTTTTGAAACAAATAGTTTTTTTACTCTTCGTAAATTAAATTTTGTACAATATTGTCTTTTCCCATCTGTGTGTATTGTCATATAAGGGTATCATAATATTATAAGAGAAAAATACTTGTTTTCAAAACCTTGAATCATAATACATAAATATGTTGGGAGAATAAAATCTAGAAATATACGTACGTATATTGTGCTCGTAATATTGTAAATATGCATTTTATTATAAACATAAGGAATTCCCTCAGCGAGACTCGAACCCGCGACCGCTAGAGCATCATGTTAGGTGACTACAAACTAAGACAAAGCTGTTGTCAAATATATGTACAGTTACAATACATAAGGCGTATATGTTATATCCGATTTAAATGAATATTCAACGAACCACCCATTAAAATACCTCATTAACCAAAATTTCACCAAAATCGGCTCAGGCGAAGCTCAAACGCACTAAGTATACTTATTTATTGACTGTAATCCGTTACAAGCGGCCAATTTCTAAGAGCCCTTGTTCAAACTAAATTAGTGAAAATCTGGGCCAATTTATAATTGGCAGCATAAGTGCTATGCAAAGACTCCTGTTAATTTAAGCCCCTTGAAGGATCTCTAAGAGACTTGAGCATCAAATAAGGCTGGTTGAAGTGGTCATGTCTGTAACACCGTCCAGTTTAGGTGGATCTCTCCTTGTACTCCTTATTCGTTGTTTTTGAGGGTACTAAAAAGGGTTGGTTGTTAGAGTGGGGTCTTGGTAAACTGGTCGCGTTTAGAGGGGCGCGTCTTGACCGCAGTTGCCGTCTTATCCACTGACATACACACGGATATAACTCGGATGTTCTTAACGATCATGCGATAGCAGATATTTTGAAGGGATGCACGATTTTATGTTTTTTTACTATAGTATAATATTAAATAAGCAATTTTATTTCATGTATGTTGGCAGCATATTGTCATATATATCATAAAATATCGTGTATTTTCAAAACAGTTCCGACTTCTTAAAAATTGTATATTTTAAGATAAAATCTTGCTTTACTTTAGGTATATTTTCTGAAGAAAAACTATTTTTTCTATTTTTTCTGTAAAATGCTGCTCTAGCTGCTGTAGTATATGTAAGCTGCTGTTCCTAATCAAGAAGACGACAATTCAGTAAGCTTTAAGCTTTATTTTCTATGAAAATGTCGTAGAGTTAAAAAGTTATAAAATAAAAATGGTAATATTATGCTTAAAGAATTTAAAATATTCATATTACAAAAAAATAACGTTCTAAGTAACATTACATTTTTTTGTTTGAGATTGACATTTCATTTTAACATTTTTCACTTTTGGCTGGAAGTTGCTTTTAAGACATTTTATAAGACTACTCAAGTAAAGAGTCCATAGATCCAATGTAAAGTACAATGACTGCATTGTTGTTGAGAGTTAGGGGTTCTGTAGAGTCGATATGAAAAGCTTTCAGCATGTCATAAATATATGGGGTTGTGAATAGTGAAAAATAGCAGGTTATTATCATATCCGCCTTCATTGTACTTCCTCTTTTCACATAGACATATGTATGTATAAATAAAAGCAAAATCATCTGTACGTCTGTCATCTAAGCTTATGTAAAGACTTCAAATAAGTGTTCGTGCGTATTCATTGTTAGCCAATGTTCGCGGTTTCGCCCACTTGGATTACTATTTTTTGTTCCAAGGGAATCGTAAAATTTTCCGGGATAAAAACCAAAAATATGCTATTCTAGACTATATCTATCACTGTATTAAATTTCATCTATATCCGTTCAGTCGAATTGATTTCAGTTTGACGTAACCAATATCCATCAAACATTAACAATATTAAGTAAGTAACATACTCGTAAGATATGACATCGTTTTGCTTCGATATTTCACCAACAAAACTTAGAACCCCAATAACGTACCAAATTCTATACTACATTTAATTAGTCTATGATAGTGCAAAAAATAAAATGTAAGAGATCGTGTAAAGTGGAGTAGGCTAAGTCAGACTGCAGACCCTGGCGATAACCAGGATTAATGCCACGATGAAGAAAAAGAAGTGTGCAAAAAATATAATTATTCACATTAATGATCAAAAATAATCTTTAACATATATCTTTTAAGCCCTTTTTTTCCAATTATGCCTAGCAATTTGAAGTAATAGCTAAAAGATTTAGGCTATTACATCCACTACTAGTGTTGCCCAAATGCAAGAACAAGACGAGACTTAGCCAGTCTTGGTCTTGGTCTTGCGCCAACACATCTGGTCTTGGTCTTGGTCTTGGTATTGCGCCTCCCAGTCTTGGTCTTGGTCTTGGTCTTGCGCAAGAGTCTTGCAAGGCTCGCAATTACCTATTAGCTTATTGCTATTTATTAAACGTAACTTTAGGTCTTAGAACAACGTAATGGAGTAAGTACCTACTCGTAGTATAAAAAATTACGAGTTGAATACAAAAAACTAATTGAAAATATTCAATATTAAAGCCACAGGTTTTATACAGGCATAATTGTTATTTTTAGGTCTTTTAATATTTAAAGAAGTTGGTTAAAAAAATTAAAGTAATAACAACCCAGTAGGTACGCCGTTAGTCGGCGGCGTTGCCTTTGGTTGGCCTTACACGTGTCTTTGAATTTCTTTGAACTTTACCGATTTGACAAAATGGCGCGATTGTCAAGGATTTTTACGACATAGAATAAAAAAATAGAATAAATTTTAATGATATTCAAAAATGATAGTTTATAATAAGAAAATTTTAAAAGAATTTCGTTTTCAAAACATTTCATGTTTTTATTACATATTAAATTTATTTTTTAAAGACAAAAGTTCTTGTGATAATACTTTTTAGATGATTATAAAAAAATATTCATATCAAGTTATCACCTGGTAGGTAAAAAATAAAAATTAATAAGTAAATAGTAGGTAAAAAATAAAAATTAATAAATAAATAAAAAAGCGAATATTTTGAAAATTAAATTCTTTTACAATTTACATACATATTATAAATTATCATTTTTCGATATTATTAAATACTTATTATAAATTAGTTTTTACAGTGCACTTTTTATTCTATGCCGCAGAAGTCCTTGAAAATCGCGCCATTTTATATAAAATTCACGGTAACACGTGGCTTCGAAAAACTGCTACAATATGATTAGAATACGAAGGTAAATTTCGTCACATAAGTAAAAGATTATAATAGCTCAGGTGGGCAATCGGGTGGTCCCGAAAATTAAAAACCCCGGTTCGAGTCCAAATTTTTCCAGTCCGAAGCTTTTTCCCTGTTTTTTGAAGTTATACTTCTTTAGGCGCGTTATGAAAAAATGATGAGAGTAAAATTTTAAGAATCACTGTACCACAAAAGTAACAAGTTGAAGTTGCCTGCTAAACCGCTCATAGCAAGTTGAAGTTGCCTCTGATCACTGTTTTCATATTATTTATAATTATTTTAATATTATATAGTATCTAAAAAATATTATAGCAAAATACAATTGACATTTACTAAAATTAAATAATAAAAATATTAATAACGCCATCTATGAGAAATCATTATGCGTCATTTGATAAGTGAAAGTACGGAATTATGAGTTAAGACCAAATTATTATATTATTTTTTTTTAAAGTATAATTTACAAACGAAGTATACTTTTTTAGGAATTAAATATTCTGTATCTATTTAAACGACTTCATCTTTCTTACTGCAAACCTTTTTACATAAAAAAATACCGAGCAAAGGTCGGTCGCCCGAGTACTATAACTTTAAATACATACATATTATAAATATAAACACCCATGACTGGAGTTCAAAACAAACATTCGTGTTCAACGAATGATTGCCCTCATCGGGACTTGAACCCGCGATCGCTGGCGCAGAAAGTAGAGTCACTACAAACTGAGCCAAACAAAACTCGGTTCCTTCGTGACTTAGGATACTTTTTATTGCAGAAAAATAATTCATTTCCACAGGAAAACAAAATAGGTAATTGGTTTTATTGACTCGTCCTTAGAAAGCTAGCCATACATCAAAACTATGTAGTAGGAAAATGTAGGTAATAAAAAGCCAAAGTAAAGTAAAAGTACTTGTACCTACCAATTTAAACTAAATTAGGTATAAAAATATATCTGTACTTTACGTCGTCCTATTTTCTTCTTCAAAATTCTATGTAATGGTACTTTCTTTTGTTTTGTTTCGTTTGTTTTCTACGTGTCAATTTTTTGTATTATAAATTAAACCTGTCCGCTCCCTCGAACGACACTCAGTCCTAATTGCAAGACGCAAGAGTCTCGCAGACTTAGTCTTGTTCTTGCTCAAATCTTGCATGGTCAGTCTTGGTCTTGGTCTTGCTAAAATTAGGCGGTCTTGTTCTTGGTCTTGGTCTTGCAAAAATGCAAGAACAAGACCAAGACTGCAAGACCAAGACCGATTTTGGGCAACACTATCCACTACCATCAGTCTCCAAAGCCAGATTTACGAGGCGCAAGTTTATAGGGCCTCTTAAACGGAACAATAAAAAGTTGTGCCATAAACGAACACGGGGTCCGCTATGGCTTTATTGTCAACCCGATGTACTTTATTCAACTGGGTCGCTTTCACAACAATATTGTATCTTTCGATGTACATTCTTTACATATCTAGTTACAAATAATTAATTTATTTATATCACTAGTCACTCAGAATCGGTTTTCGTGTATCTATGAAGATTTGTATCATATGTGAATGACTACTGACTGTCTGTGCACTATAACAGATCAGGCTACCAGTTCCTCAACCAAATTCGTCCAACTGTTTCAGTGTGAAGAAGAAAAAATAATACACCTATATATTTTTGTATCTAAAATATAATAGATTTTTTATGTTCTTAATTAAGAGCTTAAGTAATTATTTTATGATTTTGTATAAATCAAAACATGACCATCCTTTTAATATTAGTATCCATCATCACTACATAGTATAAAACAAAGTCGCTTTTTCTGTCCCTATGTCCCTATGTATGTTTAAATCTTTAAAACTACGCAACGGATTTTGATGCGGTTTTTCTTTATAGATAGAGTGAATCAAGAGGAAGGTTTATATGCATAACTAGCGGATTCCGCGGCTTTGCCTGTGCTAAATCTAGGGAAGAGCCCGGGCGAAGCGAGGGCGAGTCGCTAGTTTCCATATAAATTACGCAGCAAAAACATTAAAAAACGCTCATATGACGAATCTGATT